>CBXJ02000282.1:15830277-16430277 GCA_000612645.2 Trichuris muris | reverse complement strand
CTCGGACCCATGAAACGATTCCTCTGAACAGATGCTGAAAAACAGAAGAATACCTGCCTGCTGCTACCAAACTGCGAACGCACCATCGGAAGAAATAATATACTGATTCCAAGTTGCAATTTACGCCAACGTACAGAGTACCAAGTTGGTTGTAAGCTATCCCACTTCGGGGTTTCAGACTAATGGCTTCATAATAGAACCGCTCGGCGTCGGCGCAATCCACTTTGGCGACACCTTGCTCAAATTCGCACTTGTAGCGCGCTGCAAATAGCGGGCAACAGCTCAGCTAAGAAAAGGTCCGACGCCCAAAAATGCACACCCAAATCTCCCAGGTAAAGGTATATACGATAGATCGTGTCCAACACCCATGTGTCCAAACTACCGGCTGCAAGGTTTGGCGAGCACCACCGAAAATGAGTAGGCGTAGCCTGTATGGATTCCTTTAGTTGAGTGGATGCGCGAAACTTCACTTTTTCTATCAGAGATAAGTAATGGCCAAAAGCGGAAGTTATGAATTCCTGCACGTAGTTCCGCTCTTCAGGGCTCAGCTCCTGGATAATAATTTCAATAAGAAGGTAACTCGTGAAAAGACTGATTGGTTGTATACACTCTTGCGCCGACGTAGTATTTGGACGGGATCGTAAAAACATTTTCGCCACATCATTTCTTCAGCCCTACGTCCCAGATCGTTGGGACTTGCTAGCATGATAATTTCACATTCGTGACGCACTCTGCAAGCGTAAATCAATCGAAGCAGAAGACGGCGAAAGCAAACTTACTTTTCGGAATGGTCAACGTAGGCCGACGACAGTAAAAATGAAATATTGTTTCTGGCTTGAAGCGCCAACTTGTCCAGATGTGAAGCGTGCTCCGTACAAATACTGATGAAACAAAATAGAATGAATATATTACTTCTGGAAATGCCTCGCGAATTTGTATGACTTCGATGGGAAGCGCTCGCTGGCAAAATCTGTGTTATGCGGCTTTATAGGAAAAATGGACGCTGGGCAATTTTTCCAATGCACAGTGGATCACTTCCAGTAAGAATATCTTGGATGCGCAAGTCGCACCGACCAATATCACTACCATATTCATTAGAGAAATCGAGTAGCCTAACGAATCTAGTTTCTAACGCCACGCAATACTATTTCTTAAGCGGACGTCCTAATCAAACGCCTGAATTCTTCCACGCATAACTACTGTATGAAGCAACTTGGTGTAAAGGACATCACAAAGAATTCTGTACACGCTGACTAAGGGAATGTTCGAAATTGACACGCAATTCGCTTAACGTACCTTTTGTTCACTGTTTAACGCCTACACACAGTACTGTATGTGGCCGAATTAAAAAACTGCCTTCGAGTACAAAAATGGCTGGCACAACCTTCTTTCATAATACTAATATACACCAAGCGGTTGAACCTTTGGTAAGGAAATCCAATTTTAGAACTTACCATTTCTTCGGCCTGCATGAATTCTAAGAACTTCTATCTTAAAAGTTCTATATAAGTAAACGGCCAGCGTTTAAGCCCTGCCTACAACGTCCCGCTCTTTCTCAACCTTTAGCACGTAAGCGAGCTACATATGTCAGAGCATCACGTACTGCTGAACATTGCTTCCATTAGAGATTTTCAATGAAATACTGATAGGCAAATGCTAACCATTAAACCGCGAATATAAATGCAACCAGTTCCACTTACTCAAATAATTGTGGCCATTTCGATTTGTGGTCGATATTGCTCGAGGCATTTCGCCAGTCATCACTAGGCGTTGTAGATCCACTCGAAAGAGCACTCTCCTTTTCATCCATTTGAAAAGATCACGCTTGAGTTTCCAAACTTAACGTGAATCTGTAAAGCGCATACATAAAGTTGTCTCGACGGCACATCTTAATAACGCGAGACGATTCCAAAACAGTGAGGCGCTAGGCGACGACTGAGTGGAATGATATTTAATATGTAAACACTACGCAAATTTGATTTTACGCATACCAGGATGACGTTATGCAAAGAAAATCGCTAAGAACAAAGACAATACTGGCTAACTGAGACGCATGAATGACATAGCTGCTCAAATTATACGACATCGTGAACATCGCAATATCCCAAAGGCATGCAATTGAAGCAAACTTCAGAGTGGACGGACTAATATCTACTTTAATATCGACTGTTCGTTCGTGCTTGGGCAGCACTTAATCGCGTGGGCTGTCAGGCAATAAAGCAAAATGAATAACTACGAAGAGACAACTACATTAAGCAGTTTTCTTTGGCCCTACAGACGAGCTCATTCCCCGCATGTCGCTTGGTTTACTTGAGCAAATACCCAGAATGAATTAACCTTCACCATTAAGCTGAAAACACTGATTGTACGTGCATGCTCGTAAAGTTTCCGGAAAAATTATTGAGGAACATTGTTTATTCTCTCTTTAACCATATTCACAACAGATCTGCACGAAAGTGGCCCATTTTTTTCAAAAATAGTAAAACAGTAAGACACTAAAATAACAACAAAGCAATGTGCAGTTACACGTCATAAGCCATTGCACTAACAGCGAGAGGTAATTAAACCATGAGAAAGTGGCCAGAAAACGATGGAAACAAAAAACTTGAATGGAAATCCCGCGAGTAAGCTAAACGCATTGACAAAGAGAAGTATGGAAAAGAAAACGCATTTAGTCGCGTTTATGCCATCAGGCAGACTATTCGCTCAAACTACTCTGCACATGAAAATCTCACCTTCCAAAAGGATAAGGCACAGCGGTTACTTGAACGCTCAACTTCAAGTCCGTGAAACAGGGCACCACTTCCTACAGTAAATTAGCAATGCCCACGTACTTTAAAGTTCAAAAGTTTATTGCAATAAGAAGTGACAAATGCTTAACGCGGATTCTAGTCGCATTCCAATTTCTACCAACACTAAATTAAAATGTTAACATTAGCTGACAATCCGGCAAGCTTGCGTTCCTAAACCGCAAGCGGCAACGTTTTTTATATTTAGCTTAAATTTGCAACCCGATTGCAGAGCAGTGCAAATGAAGCATCTAAGTATGCGGACACCACGAATACCACCCTCTAATTTTCCGTAAACAACCGCCCAACTGTTATGTTGTCAAGAAACAGTATGCTTGGTACCTGCTTACTTTTGACTTGCGGTCGGTTTTGCAGAATTTGTTCTGTTGCTGGTTGTTGTTGCCGGCACGAAATGGCTGTTGCGAAACTGCTACTACCTCTGTGTACCAGAGCCGCATCTCGAACCTTTTGTAAACGAGCGGCTGAGTTTAAAGGTATGATCAATGCTGGACCCAGAGAAGATCCCGTGTTTTGGAATCATCCAAGCGAATGGCATGTGGAAGGAGCGAAGTACCCGTATGTTGTTCTTCTTTCAGGGGCAACTCGCTGTGTTGATTGCGCTTTACTCAACTAGATTTGCGTATCGAACGGAGTATCTTAACCAAACGCACAAGATTGATCGCCTGATCACCAAGTACTATATTTCCGGCTTCTTCTGGGGCTATATGATGTATCGATTTTATTATGACTATATGGAACTTATCGTAAGTGTGACGCCGTTATTGTACGTGTGGTCGTTAGATTGCAATGTCTGTTCGTTGATAACTGGTCGGTATAGTTTCATATCTCGTATAAATCAGTCCGTTTCCTTTGATAGGAACTACTTTCTCTCGTTAGCGAATAGGTGTCTAGCCAACAGCTACGAGAAGAAGGACAATTCAAATCTTACGTAGGTTAGTGAACGGCGATTTCAGAATCAAGCTGTTTCGTCAGCATTCGAATATTTAGACTTGTAAGCAGGAATTTTTTTGAATTGCAAATACTGGTTGTAGCCAGCATGTAAAGCCGTTTCACTCGAAAATGGCTTAATGGGATTATGAGTATATTTCTCCACCCATCCGTCTGTACAGTTTTGCTACCGTTTCCTTGGTTCCGACGATTTTACGCAATCTCTGTAACCGAGAAAGGCTTTCCCGATCCATAATAATTATTAATAATTGAAAATGTGTTGTTCGTATCTGCTCACGTTTCCAGGGTGAATGACAGTGAACTTCAGGAGGTGCTGATATTAGATATTTGTTCTGTAGTGATTGAGCACAGCCTACGGTCAACACGGTAAAAGTTTTGCTAGAATGAAACCATAGCAACCTGTTACGAGGCAGCTGATGAACAATGGGTGGTACGAGCTTTGCATATTGTTGTTTATAGGGTGAACCCGAGTGGCCTTTGCCGCGCTTAGAAAAATTTACAAACGAGGAGCTTGGTATTCCTGATGACGACTCGATTCCACCTCGTCGTTACTGAGCCGGCATTGTCGTGTTGCTTTTATCGACTTAACCAGCATTGACATTCGTATGACGCCATTGTTCACGTACATGTCTTCTAAGTAAACATTACTGACAGAAAGGTATATGAATTGACCAGTAAAGTTCGCATTGCTACAGTTTGCACGTTTATATTGGTTTGGTGATCGTCCGGCTTCTTTCAACAATTTTGAAAAGTTGTTTCCGAGTGGTTTTGTGTTTCCTCATTTCCTTACTGGTTGATTTGTTATGACCGAAGAGCGAATTTGCCCTTAATAGTCGCTTTAAGAGCACCATTTCTGCATTCCCTTTGCCTACGTTGTCGTTTTCGTTGATGAAAATTTCAATGCTATATGGTATTACGTGTGAACTTATAGAGTAATTAAGAGATGGTGAGGAGATTAATATAACTTGTTGGTGTTCATTAAAGATGTCTTTTTCTTTTGTTTCACATCATGTCAAGTAATGCATCATTGCTTCGTTTCTTTTGCTTAATTGTGGGCATAATCAAAGACTGTGACATTGACAGAAGGATATTGCTATAATGTTGACGCAACGGGCAAAGATCTCATTTAGAAAATGCGTAGTAAGGGATGTTTTCCATGTTTCTTTATTAAGCGCGCACGTGTAGATTCCAGATATGCACTAAGCTGTTCAATTTCATCTTTGCGCGCTTTCCTACTGATTTGAAAGTTATTGACGAATTATTTACGGAATCGTTGCGAAACCAGACGCCTGTTTTTGTTATTTTATTGTGGGATAGTTTTCGACGTTCATAATGGTTGATTATTCATTTCAGTGCAAACTGCCCGTATATTAATATCTTTTTGTGTTGTTGGGAAAATGAAGTTTTCTAAGCTAAATTTGTTCCGCGCTTTTCTGAGGTGGTAAAACAGCGCAGGAATTTTGGAAAATTGAAATTCAGTGAAAATATACTTTTGTATAGCCTATCGTAATGTGAACATCCTGCGCTTACCGGGATAACCTGTGGTCTCGTAGTGCAAGGCGCATGTATTTACAAAAGATTGAGATGACGTGCAATAGAAGATATTGTATTTTCAGTTGCAGGTTGCATGTCTTTTGGCAAGTGATTGGCTGTAAAGGCAGCTCTGATTATGTTTTGGAATTACTTCTTCAGTACCGTTGTTTTAGAACGTCGTGAGTGTCCGTCTGGCGTGTTATTGAGCTTTTCTTGTCACTTTATCTGGTTGAACATGCTATACTAATATGTTCTTGAATGCATGAAGTAAAGTGGAAGTAGCAAGCACAGACGTTCAATGCCGCAATAGACTGGTTTAAGCATGCAGCTTTTTTGTGATCCTCGAGCCGTTTACCTATTGCTCCGATTTTTCGTTTCATGAGTCTGCGCCTTGGTTCTCACAGAAGTAATTGTTCTCAAGCTTCTTGCACTTGCAAAAGTGGTTCATCTGCAGCAGTTATCATTGTTAAGAAGACCCAGCCTCAATGGTGCACTTCGCAGAAATTTTGCACTTGATAATTTTTGCTTTCATAACTTTTGCCAGGCATCGTTCATTGTTTGGAATTAACATTGATGTGCATATTATGCTTCATTTCGCTGAATAGCAGATTTTACTATAACAACTTTGAAGGCCACATGCTATTAAAAGATTATACCAACAATAGTTGCTAATGTTGGTTGCTTTTCACGGACTTTTCTTCCCGTTGGAAACGCTTTATTCACTTCGAATAAGGGGAGCTTTCGGGTCGAACTGGAACCGTCATCAGCGCAAAAGAAAAAGAAAAAATTGACAAAGAAGTTGGAATGATGAGCCGTGTGAGCACATACCGCGAAGTGGTTTTCGAGAAAGCGCACATCCACTTAACCGCAAGAGCGGGAACACTTTCAAGCAACCGAGACCGGCCTGTGTTGGCCTCCGCTCCGTTGCTAAAGCTTTAGAGCGCAGTCTCTACGTGATATATATATATGTATATATCACGCCAGCTTCTTATATATATATATATATATATATATATATATATATATATATATATATATATATATATATATATATATATCGGAAGACGGGATGTCTTTTAACGGGAGCATGGATCTTCATGATGTTGAGTTTTCACGGATTTTTCCCGTTGCTTTGTACGTGGATAGATCTGTAAGTAAACTGACACGGTCTCCCTACCAACGGATGGATGAGAGTAGTTATTAGAAGACACGGTCAGAGAACAACGTACGGTTTAATCTCGAATATTTCGGAACGCTCAAGTTCCGTCTTCTCTTTCTCGCTGAAGACGGAACTTGAGCGTTCCGAAATATTCGAGATTAAACCGTACGTTGTTCTCTGACCGTGTCTTCTAATAACTACTCTCATCCATCCGTTGGTAGGGAGACCGTGTCAGTTTACTTACAGATCTATCCACGTACAAAGCAACGGGAAAAATCCGTGAAAACTCAACATCATGAATATATATATATATATATATATATATATATATATAATCGCAGCACACGTAGCCATGGAATAACCAGTTGAAGAACAGCAGAAGTCTGATGAAAAGGCAAGAGCTTGACTTTCGCTCTTTTTTGGGGTGCATGACAGCTTAGCCTTGTTCCTGCAACTTAGTCATTATATCCTCTTACCAAAGTTTTGCTTTTTGGCCGAAGCTACTAATGCAGTGTGTAAAACTTTATCCACTACGAGCTAGCCGCTTTTGTTTTAGCCGCGTGCACTTTTTTGTTTATTTTCATTGATCATAAATGGTGTAGCGAATTGTGGATTCATCAAGCCGGAAGATCATCGTTGTCTACTGGTAAATTGGTTTTTCGGTTAATCCTCCCTAATGGTGAAGGTAAACAGCGATTGTTTTTCCGCAGGGATTGGACAAGCAGTGTCGAAAAATTTGAAAAAATAAAATATTGTACTTTGCCTTAGGCTTTGGCAAGTGGCAACAGATTCGCTACCAACATGTACCGAAAACCTACAAACTCGGACAGATACCTCCATTATACCTCCCATCACCCAATGTCGGTGAAGAGAGGTATAGCCACTGGAATGATAGACCGCGTTATTTCGATCTGTGACCCAAAGTTCCTAAACGGAGGACTTAATTACATTATATCCGCTCTTCAAGCAAATGGGTATCCTAGAACTTTGGTCACATCTATCATTACACAGAGATTGCAGCAAAGAAGCGACAATAAGAGAACCGCGGACACGACTACCCCGGTAGTCTCTTTACCTTATTTCGTAGGTATCGGTGAACGGATACAGCAACTAGGCCGTATTCACCAGTTCCGGGTTTTCTTTAAATCATCAGCAAACCTCAGGACCTTGACCCGGAACGATAAGATCAAAGTTCCGTTCGAGGAAAGAACCGGGGTCATTTACAACATTACGTGCGGTTGCCACGCCTCCTACATAGGAGAAACGGGCAACACTCTATTTCACAGATTCCAAGAACACCTGACGGCACTGAAGAGATATAAGAACGCGGAACAGAGGCTACAAGGAAGGCAGACACGAGGAAGAGGTCGACCCCAAACGTTAGACCCGCGAAAGGTCATGGAGGAAGCCCTGAAAGCGTCAGCGGTCGTAGAGCACTCCTCTCAGTGCTCCCATGACCTCGTAGCAAAAATAGTATGTCGCGGGAGCCAATTCCATCTAAGGCAAATTAAAGAGGCCCTATACATTCGCAATAACAACTGCATCAACCGTGACAAAGGAACGGAAGTCAGCGGGGTATGGAATGCTCTTATCAATAAAACCAGATGTTCATGATGGTTCTTTTGTCAAGCACGGCTTGTACCCGTTTGTTCGTAATGTCTGAAATTAACCAAAACAACTCCCTACCAGCGGATGGATGGGAAAGTTATTAGCAAATATCAGGACAATATTTAACCTTCGGTGCTTTCGGAACGTACTGGTTCCGTCGTCAGTGATATACGGTTGTGATGGTTTAATCGGTCTGAGTCACTATTTATAGGATGGGTCAGTAGGTCAGGTGGTATGGTGCAACATTTGTTTTTACTGATAAGTGCATTCCATACCTCACTGACTTCCCTCCCTTTGTCACGGTTGATGGATGTGTTATGCCGTATAAATAGGGACTCCTTTAAGTTTTTTTAAAAGAAACCCAGTGTTTAAAGCCAGATGTTGCACCATACCGCCTGACCCCGTTCCTAGGCCTTTAAATAACCCCAACTTGGATTAAACCTTGTTATTCCCAAACTCGCTGAGGACGGAACAAGGCGGTTCCGAAAGCTTCGAGGTTACACTGGTGTCCGATTTTCCTGATAACTGCCCATCCATCCGTTGGTAGGGCGTGTTTTGTGGTCTATTTCAGACACCAGAAGCTCCAACGGGCATCGACCGTACTGAAGATCAGAGATGACTTTGCCTTAGGCACAATTTTGCTGGTCAGTTTGTGGAAACAGTTTCGCGCAATGAACCACGCTAATTAAACGTTTTATCAACTTTCATACTTGAGTAGCAGTATCAAGCGGTGCATCCGTTCAGTGGAGTCTGTATTGCTGCATTAGCTCACCGTGTATTGGTTTCCGCTTTGCCGACAGGTGTTATGCCGT
This sequence comes from Trichuris muris, assembly GCA_000612645.2. Classification (NCBI taxonomy): domain Eukaryota; kingdom Metazoa; phylum Nematoda; class Enoplea; order Trichinellida; family Trichuridae; genus Trichuris; species Trichuris muris. The sequence goes on along the minus strand of CBXJ02000282.1, from coordinate 16,421,407 downwards.
AAACGAGATAGGACACTACAGGAAGCTAGTTCAGGCATAGTTTCTTCGCTGTAGCCTCCCTGCGTTTCCTTGCTTGAAGTCATTTAATATTAGGAGATAACCGTACATTATTTAGAAAAAGGATTAATCGTCCAAGCGGTGAATCAGCATTTAGCGGCAACATAATATTGCCGCTTTGTGTTTTTGCCTTGCAACTAATGTAGAAGACAACCATTCCGACGGCCTATATATATATATATATATATATATATATATATATATATATATATATATATATATATATATATATATATATATATAGGCTGCCCTCGTTATCCGCGGTTTCTATACAACGCGATTTGTCCGGCGTGAAATATTGACGTCATCTTTTCACAAGGACATGCGCACCGGTAGCCGGCAGTATAGTTGCACTAGTGTCGTTCCATGCCTGTGCAGCAGCGTGATCATCTGCGCTGGCGCGAAAGACTTTTTCTGCCCACAACACTTTAAACCGTGCACAATGCTAATGAAGCGTTGTCATTTTTCTGATTGCCCATTATTGCTTCGTGCGCGTTGTCGAGCCCGCCCGATGTGCGCAAATATCATCCATCCATGGAACGTGGCATCAGGGTTACACGTGGAATAACGGCTTCGTTGAAGCCGCTACAAGATTTATTCGATAAAGCGAAGAAAAGGGAGAAACAGATCCCTATAACAATGTTTTTAAATAAAGATCCGGCAGCTGCGGAGCCTAACATTTTAAGGCGAGAAGTTTCGCTACCAACAAGTTCAAGAAACCATAGGACTGACCGGTCTCCAGGGGATATGCACCCACCTACAGGCAGTAGATAAATTGTCTGATTCCTGATGCGCCAAACGTTTGTGCCGTAGACGTTTTGTTCTATGTGCATGTGTTCTATGTGATGTTCGGTATTTCTGCTTAAGTGCGCCTATGTATTTTATATTTCCCCTGCTCTGTACCCATTCCGCGCACCGCTTAGCTCATTAAAGCAACGCGATTCCTAGGTGTTTAAAGAAAGAGCATTTTACTTTCGTCCTTTCTTGTATCTAATGGCCTGGACTCTGATGGCTGGATCCATTGGACAAGCGCAGTCTCATTCATGTCATTATCTCGTAGCTATATTCCGTAGTACCAAGATTGGAAGGATCACTAGGTATGATAACCGTTCGGGAAGGAATTCAAAGGTGCAGGACGAAATACGCGCCTGGAATACATGCTATTTCGCCTATTCATAGGGTATCCTATACAACGTGGAATTCGTTATCCGCGGTAAAACGCTCAAAATTTGGGACGACTTAACCGCGGATAACGAGGGCCGCCTGTATATACAGTGGAACCTCTATAAGTTGACCAGACAAGGGCGGTAAGAAATTGGTCAACTTATAGAGGTAGCCCCTTGAATTCAGTCGTAAACGCCATAACTCCTTCCAAGCACTTTACTGAAGAAGGAACGTAGTAATCTATACGAAGAAACGTTGCGAAAGTAGAAGAATAAAAAGTGAATTAGTATTAAGACAATGAAAATAAAATAGTGGTAAAAGAGCATTACAATCAGTGCATTTTATGGTCTGATCGTTGCATGTATAAAGAGTCGATCGTTGTCTGCTTCACTTTCTTGCTGCAGACATAATTGGTGAAAGCAAAGTCAGCGTTAACTATTGCATTAACCATATTGGGGCACTTTTCAGCAGCAAATAATTTCAGTCGATGTAGTGAATGGCGAACGTCGTCGGCTGTTAGTGTCTTTTCGAATTCTGTATCGCTATCGCTTTCTTCTTCTAAATCATTAGCCGACTCATGCATTTCCCGCACGTCGAATAGTACTGCTTGAAAAGTAGGTTCTGCATGAGGTTCATTACAAGTCACCGATTCATTGTCCATTGTAACGAATGCTTTGAAGTCGACCCCTGGGTATATTCCCATGTTGAATGTACTGTCTGAGGAGGCCGTAATGACTGTTTCTTGACTTGTAACAAATCCAGCTTTTTGGAAGCATTTCGTTATAGCATTTCGTCAAGCTCTTGCTCGCTGAAAACGGAACTCGAGTGTTCCGAAATATCCGAGAAACCCTACGTTGTGCTCTAACCGTGCTCTTCCTATAACTACTCTCATCCATCCGTTGGTTGGGAGACCGTGTCAGTTTACTTACAGATCCATCACGTACAGAAAGCAACGGGACAAAATCCGTGAAAAATACATCATGAATATCCATGCTCCCGTTAAAAGACATCCTGTCTTCCGATATACAGGCGGCCCTCGTTATCCGCGGTTAATTCGTCCCGGTTTTGAGCGTTACACCGCGGATAACGAATTCCGCGTTATATAGGATAACCTATGAGAAAGGCCAAATGGATTGTATTCCAGCCCCGTATTTCGTCCTGCCCTCTTGAATTCCTTCCCGAACGGTTATCATACCTACTGATCCTTCGGATCTTGGTACTGCGGAATCTAGCTGCGAGATAATGACATGAATGAGACTGCGCTTGTCCAATGGATCCAGCCATCAGAGTCCAGGCCATTAGATACAAGAAAGGACGAAAGTAAGATGCTCTTTCTTTAAACACCTGGGAATCGCCTTGCTTTAATGAGCTAAGCGATGTAGTGGTGCGCCGAATGGGTACAGAGCAGGGGAAATATAAAATACACAGGCACACTTAAGCAGAAATACTGAACATTACATAGAACACATGCACATGGAACAGAACGTCTACAGCAGAAAGGTTTGGCGCATCAGGAATCAGACAATTTACCCACTTTCTGTAGGTGAGCGCAGATCCCCTGGAGACCGGTCAGTCCTAGGGTTTCTTGAACTTATTGGTAGCGAAACTTCTCGCCTTAAAATGTTAGGCTCCGCAGCTGCCGGATCTTTATTTAAAAACATTGTTATAGGGTGCTGCCTCTCCCTTTTCTTCGCTTCATCGAGTAAATCTTGTAGCTGCTTCAACGAAGCCCTTATTCCACGTGTAACCCTGATGCCACGTTCCATGGATGGATGATATTTGCGCACAGCGGGCGGGCTCGACAACGCGCACGAAGCAATAATGGGCAATCAGAAAAATGACAACGCTTCATTAGCATTATGCACGGTTTAGAGAGCTTTGTGGGCAGAAAGTCTTTCGCGCCAGCGCAGACGATCCCGCTGCTGCACAGGCATGCAACGACACTAGTGCAACTATGCATGCCGGCCACCGGTGCGCATGTCTTTGTGAAAAGATGACGTCACTATTTCACGCCGGACAAACCGCGTTGTATAGAATCCGCGCGGATAACGAGACCGCGGATAACGTGGGACGTCTATATATATATATATATATATATATATATATATATGGCAACGGGTACGGTCCACTTCCACTCTTCCGTCTACTCAATATCCTTCGGTAATTTTTAGGACTGCTAATCTTTCAAAAGTTTCTACTTGCAACACAGCTTCTGGTACGACCGGATGATTTCATATTCCGAAAAGTCATGATGAATTGACCTATTCTAAAGCGTTGCGCGAAAGTGCAAATATGAGGGAGCAGATTACGGCAAAGATAACTTAAATCAGCGGTCAAATCAATCAACTGACCTATCTCGTCTTTCGCTTACGTTTGCATATCTAAACTCTGACGTTCGAAGAGGGCTACGGGTAGGCGCGGTATGATCTTTCGCAGATCCATTACGAATGGAAATACTAATAATTACCTGGTTATTGGTACCTGCCGAGCAGGTATTTTCCGCGACAGCGGAAACGACAATGTGAGGTCATCTCAGAACTTCAAGCAGCATAATGCAACTTTACTTGAAACAGAACTTCTACAGAGCGCTTTCTTGCTTTCCGAGTAACAACTGAAGCTAAGTATTATATCAATAAAATGCCGCCGGGAGGTTTTCTCCCGAAATTACTCTCGTCTAAGCATCACTTCCTTTTTCGAATTCTTCCGGAATAGTAAAAATTAATGAAGTTATGGCTTGCAAGTTTTATTCGAGCAATACGGTAAGTAGAAAATTTCGTTGGATCATCAGCGCTTAATAATATGGCTATTTCAGCAGCAAATGTCATCGAGGTAACAAGTGATGTGATCATTATGTCAATCTTTACTGACGCGTTGTTCGAATGCTTGCTGCTCAGCTTAAAAAATATCATGACGTGTTCTTCAGCACAATTGTCAGAATAAGCATGCTGTGAGAAAACTGCAGAATACCCGTTCATCAATGTTTTACTTCCTTGCGTAGCTTTCGGGACCTCCCTTGGTCCCGTCTTCAGCGAAACTGCTGGACGCAACCTTCACCTGGACAGTCACGAATCTGTTACACTTGCGTTTAGTTGTATATATATATATATATATATATATATATATATATACAACTAAACTAACCATTTTTATGCAAATCCAATATTCCAACACGGTAAACCACCCGTTTGATAAAGCGTTTATTCTCAAAACGCTAACCGCAGAGCTTTCGGGTACAACACACGTACCCATCATCAGTGCATAAAGTCAAAAATCCGTCAACTGCCCAACCAGTCAATGGTTCAGCAAGCCCTTCTGCTAGACCGTCCGGGTTGGCGACATCAGCTATCAGATAGTGCTCTTGTACCCGTCAAGCGTCCGTCACCCGCCCAGTCAGTCCTGCAGAGAGCGAGCATCCCCACCGACCGACCGGGACAGTGACACAACTACAATTGAAATAATTATATATATATATATATATATATAATTATTTCAATTGTAGTTGTGTCACTGTCCCGGTCGGTCGGTGGGGATGCTCGCTCTCTGCAGGACTGACTGGGCGGGTGACGGACGCTTGACGGGTACAAGAGCACTATCTGATAGCTGATGTCGCCAACCCGGACGGTCTAGCAGAAGGGCTTGCTGAACCATTGACTGGTTGGGCAGTTGACGGATTTTTGACTTTATGCACTGATGATGGGTACGTGTGTTGTACCCGAAAGCTCTGCGGTTAGCGTTTTGAGAATAAACGCTTTATCAAACGGGTGGTTTACCGTGTTGGAATATTGGATTTGCATAAAAATGGTTAGTTTAGTTGTATATATATATATATATATATATATATATATATATATATATATATACAACTAAACGCAAGTGTAACAGATTCGTGACTGTCCAGGTGAAGGTTGCGTCCAGCAGTTTCGCTGAAGACGGGACCAAGGGAGGTCCCGAAAGCTACGCAAGGAAGTAAAACATTGATGAACGGGTATTCTGCAGTTTTCTCACAGCATGCTTATTCTGACAATTGTGCTGAAGAACACGTCATGATATTTTTTAAGCTGAGCAGCAAGCATTCGAACAACGCGTCAGTAAAGATTGACATAATGATCACATCACTTGTTACCTCGATGACATTTGCTGCTGAAATAGCCATATTATTAAGCGCTGATGATCCAACGAAATTTTCTACTTACCGTATTGCTCGAATAAAACTTGCAAGCCATAACTTCATTAATTTTTACTATTCCGGAAGAATTCGAAAAAGGAAGTGATGCTTAGACGAGAGTAATTTCGGGAGAAAACCTCCCGGCGGCATTTTATTGATATAATACTTAGCTTCAGTTGTTACTCGGAAAGCAAGAAAGCGCTCTGTAGAAGTTCTGTTTCAAGTAAAGTTGCATTATGCTGCTTGAAGTTCTGAGATGACCTCACATTGTCGTTTCCGCTGTCGCGGAAAATACCTGCTCGGCAGGTACCAATAACCAGGTAATTATTAGTATTTCCATTCGTAATGGATCTGCGAAAGATCATACCGCGCCTACCCGTAGCCCTCTTCGAACGTCAGAGTTTAGATATGCAAACGTAAGCGAAAGACGAGATAGGTCAGTTGATTGATTTGACCGCTGATTTAAGTTATCTTTGCCGTAATCTGCTCCCTCATATTTGCATTTTCGCGCAACGCTTTAGAATAGGTCAATTCATCATGACTTTTCGGAATATGAAATCATCCGGTCGTACCAGAAGCTGTGTTGCAAGTAGAAACTTTTGAAAGATTAGCAGTCCTAAAAATTACCGAAGGATATTGAGTAGACGGAAGAGTGGAAGTGGACCGTACCCGTTGCCATGCCATTTGCATTTTCACTTCGCGACCCGGCCGAAGGGAAAGCATGGACGCCACAGAGCATGACTGCTTCGGTTGGTGGTATGGGTCAAAAATCTTGCGCCGCGAACCGTGCTTAACTGTATGACAGTTTTCCTTCTGCGAAAGTTCCAAACGCATTCCTGCTGAGCTTGTTTAACGGAATGCTTGCCAAGGCGGCGCGGTGAACTCGCATCCTTGAAATTTCTTTTGAGCCATTACACTGCGGCTGCGGTTTGAACCGGTATCTGATGAATTCCTCCATTGCCGCTGCTTTGGCGAAAGACAGAAGGAGAGACAACATCGAACCACTTTTCCAGTGGTGCCGATTAATGGAGCAAAGAATGCTGCCTTTGCTTGCATAATAAATCAAGGCTCTTATCTCTTCGGCATGGTGCTACAGACCCGGTGCTCGTCCTAACCGATTAAGTCGCTTATCCTCATACGAATAGCCATACTGGGCGTTTATCGCAAGCGCCATCTTTCGACGCACTCAGTGGCATATCTAGAACGATGTGTTGCATTGGCATATCTGTTGCACGTAATTGCAGAAATCAGCCTTGAAACCGGTCGCCGTCACTTATTTGTCGATCTGACGGTGCTCTACAATGGAAGCAGAACTTGTGGCTCAAATGTTTGCTGTTCCGTAAATTCTGTCACCCTTTAACCTTTCACGAATGAGATTCCATCTGAACGTTCTTGGCATACCATGATTCTTGATACTTTCCGTTAGGAGCAATTAGTTCAAGTCGCTCTGTTCGTTCCCGTTCTTCCAACGTAACACCATACTTTATTCTGGTCGGCACGTATTGATTAACCAGCTTTGCCTTGTATGAAGAGAATAGTGAAAGTGACCTTAATGTGAATCGTTATCATGTGCGACAAGCTTAGTTGCAGTGTTGCATAAATAAAAGGTTCCAGCACTTGCTGACGTTGTTCAATGTCTGTAATTGAAATTAATAAAACTCCCTGAGCAGTGAATGGTTGGGAAGTTCACTGATGAAGTAAAGGATACAAACGACCGTAGCGTAACTGTCAAAACTTTCAGATCAGTCTTGCCTTGCCGCGCCAGCCATAGGCGACGGTGGAACCAAGCGAAACGCTCCGAAACTTAACGTAGGTCGTCAGTGTCCTTTTTTCATTAATGAACTTCCCAGCATTCTGCCGCTCGGGGAAGTTTGCTAAATCTCATTGCAGCCACTGAGCAGCATCAACGAGTACACGAATCGTTTACACTAAGGTTACGCAAATTCTTCAAATCGTTGCAACGAATCTGATCGTTGGCAAATTCAGTCATAGAAGCACTGGCGTCAATCAGGCTTGTCATTAATTGCCTTTACGCCTTCTAGGCCCACGTAACTTGCAACTGGATTTCCAATAACTTGCAGGGAAAACAATTGAGTTATCTTCTGTCATGGATATCGACGTCGGGCTTTGTAAAATCAGTTTTACAAAATAGGCCGCTTTATGCACAAGATGATGAACCGCCTTCTGTGTGGCTATTGGGACGCAAATAGTCGTGGAATGGCATGAAGCTTGGCGAAGAAGCACCATTTGCAGTGCCACCATTGTCACCGACGGTGGTCCGCATTTCTACGGCATTAAATGGCTTGGCCGAAACGATTGACGGGCGGAAGACGGGATGCGATGCCTCGCAAATAGCAATTCCGTTCCATTTTCGACGAGCGTAACGTTGATTCGTTTGTTTGAACTTTCAGGCACTTTACTCTGGTCAAATTCCAAGTCGGCAAATAACTGGTTGTCGATGTTTGTTTGTTGGCGACGGGAAAAACTATCTCCGCCGACCACCCGGCGCAGCAGCCGGCGATCAGGAGCTCCTCGACGCAATTCGCCCATGGCAAAATATGAATTATGGCGACGCTCTCCGCTGCGTCCCGTCGCACCACTGCTGACGGGTGCGTCCAGTTGCCGAAGCTACAGGGAAAGTCGGTACAACGGAAGAGCGCGACGTGGGAAGAATGGCTGACAGTAAGACTGCGAGTAGCACCCCTATTTTCCTTATTCCGTTGCAGCGCATTCAAGGGAACCTCCTATTGTCGCCGTGGGTTGCCATAGTTCTTGTCCTTCAGCTTTAAGATTAACATTGTCCGGGCTGCACTGACAAAGTTCATTGTTTAAACCGAGGGGTGGAAGTCGAGGGGTGTGAGGGCAAGTTACACGCGTGTAGAAATATTACAGTACTACTGCTTACATCAGTACGCGTGATTCATGCATACCACTTGTTTTACCTGCCGTCGTAGAGGGCGCTTCGCCCGAGGGAAATCGAATCATTCCTGCGGAAATTACGTGGTCCTATTGCACACAACTGTTAGTTGAGTCTACCCCCAGCGGCAAACCTCCTCTTAAGGTAAACTGACATTGCGTGGACATGAGCCGTGGAAAGATTGACCTGCAACGAGGCCGGAATGCCGAAGTTCGCAAGCGTTCTCGCGGGGAATCGAAAGAGAATCGAAAGAGCCACGATCCGTTTTGATCCAACTTCTCGTGAAAGCCCATTCCTGAAGTTTCAATTAGCTATCACAGGTCTGCAATGAAAAAACCATTGAAAGGTGTCCTGCATGGCAGTGTAGGCGAAAATCCCTCTTGACCGTAAACTAAAGTAGTCCTATGTTGGATGGCGCTCGTGGGATATATAATAGTTCGCTGAGCGGTGTTCGATTTTGTCCTTCGCCTTGACACGTCGAGAGGTCACTTAGAGACCCTTCGATTAGACCGCCCCGCGCATGTATGCTTCGCTCGACGACCTCACGCCTACCATGTTGCTTTGCCCCAACGTCTCGAGAGAGAGAGAGACAGAGAGAGAGGGTGGCTCTTGAGGTGTCATCCCAGCGCAGCGATGAATTTCCTGCGCCACCGCTCTGTACCCTATTCTTCGTGCTTCGAAAATTTGGTTGCAACTTTACTCCGAAAACGTACCCTAAGGGCAGCTGGGCATTGAGACGTACTTGGACTACTGGGTAGCGCCTTCGGTTCACAGATCTCTTGCGTTACGCAGGCCTGGAATGAAATCAACTTCTCCAAGCGCTTCCTCAATGAAGCAATACGTTCCGTGAGCCTAATCGGGTTCTGCCGACCGCGGCGTACGCCTAACGAGCAACGTTGGATATGCTCATATCCGCCGGCTGTTTAGCAAGAGTGCTTGGCGTCGCGAACCTTTTGCATTGCACCCACTGTCAGGGCAGCTGCACTTGTTGTGTAATGGCCACGAAGGTCAGAACGGTCTGACCTTAGCCGAGCCATATCTGTCCCCTTCTGTCGACAAGCCCACGTTCCGCATTTGGTCGGCGGCATTTGGTGTCTCGGCGAATCGTCCCGAGCCGACCTTCCGTGCTCCCTGCGAACCGCGGACGTTGCGCGCTTGAAAAGTGCAACTAGCTCCAAGAGCACAGGAGTACCGCGGGATAAAGGCTACGGGGGGCATTGGGAGCGCCGCCAGCGAAGCAGACAAACGAAAACGAGTCGCCAATCCTTCACTTCGCCTTTCCGTTGGGATGGAAACGTATTATGCATGAGACGGGAAAGTTCATTCAACTTGCATCATCCTGTCAAGTGCGGCATGCTTGCTTGCCGAATACCAGCGACATCCAGGGAACTGGAGTAGCCCCTTCGCGGCGGATAATTGCACGCAAGCTTCAGCTGTGCACACGGCAGCCGCTGAACAGCAGAGAAGAGGTACGCTTTGCCGAAGGAACGTTTCCATGAATGAACAGCCATCGCTGCGGGTCGGGCTACGTCACGGGGTGCATTGAATGAACAATTCTGGAAGCGCTGGTTTGACAAGCCGAAAGGACCCCAACGCGGCGGTGCGCGCCTTTGGGCCCGGCTTCCTGGGGCCGCTTTTCCCGGCCGGGGCGGCTTTCCAATCGCCTCGGGAGCTCGCCTCCTTCCCAACCCCCTCACCAGCGGCAAAGCACTCTGCGCGGAGATCGCCCGCGAAGGCCGACGGCGCGTGAGCTGGCAGACACCATAAATCTAACGACATGCCAATAGCCCAGTTATGCAACCCGCGGGAGATCATACTTGAATTTACGGAACGTACTGCCCGACAGCAGTTTCCAATGGCCGCTTGTACCTGCACCTCCAGTGCGTGGTCGAATCGTTGGCTCCTGTGGCCGCGGGGCGCCCGAGTTACGAATTTGTTGCGGTTTGTTGCCCAAACAACTTTTAAACGCATGTCGTTGCCGTTGGCGGCGTAAAGCATGCGACAACTGGTGGCTGCGGAAGAGCAATGGGAACGCTGGCGTAGATTTGAATCGCACAATGCCGAAGCGTGGTGATCGCCTTCCCATTCTAATTCTGAGGTGGCAAACTAACGGCCAGCGGCTGCGCAAAGCTAAGTTTTATTCTCATTCTCGTTGGCGCCCCTCGTTGAAAGCAGTCGTATCCGGCGGCGAACCTTTCGGTCGAAGAGAGTTTCGGCGGCCAACTTCTTCTCCCTTTGCGTCGTTCGCAATTTCAAATCGAGACACGCTCGCTCGCCGCGCCGAAGCTCGTCAGTCGGACCGAGAGAGGTAGAGAGAAACTTCGCATAGTCGTTTCAGCCGAGCTCGTTCGATGCGAACCCAAAGCAAACAGCCCAACGAAACTGAGCAAACAGATAAATGCGCGTGAGCAATTGCCAGCGACATATTGCCGCCCCCGCCGTAGGACCAATCGGGACCGCAGGGTCCATTTGTCACCAACGCCGTAGTACAAAAGTAGTGGGGTGGCCGCTTGGGCGACCAAGGTAGGTTCACTTGCGGGAGAGAAGCATTCCAACGGCGGTAGCAGCGCCAGCGCCGCTCCAAGAAGAAGGGGGACGCACCGGTGCCAACCGGTTTGCAAGCCCCCGACTCCAGGAATGCCATGCGCACCGTCGCCCCGAACCAGTTGGCCGCTCATTACCCCTATTACTTTCGCCTTCGCTCGGTCGGCCGGGGCGGCGATGACTCATCAGAATGCGGCCGACGACGAAGAAAGAGCACGTGCGAATTTTGTGCCCATGGAGCCAACGGCATCTTTTGTGAACGAGACCGACACGTCCGGCGCCGCCGCGCCACTTCGTAGCCTTCTGTAGGCCAGCTGAGGTCCGCGTCCCGTCAGCGCACGTTGGGGGTTCGGCACGCCTTGGTCGTTTGACAACGCCGATCCATCTTGGTAAGTTTGCAAAACGGAGGAGCGGCGCGCTCCGACCGCCGCTGCCAGACGGCGACGGTGCCTCATTTAGGCGTAGGCGGTGGTAACGTGCGCCCCGAGGCTCATCGCGGCGCCGCGTCAGTGTGGTTCGGATGGCGAAGCGCGCCAACATTCATTGGCGAACGCTGGCGCCCCGAAGGGAACCGGTCCGAGCAATGGTGGCGCTCCTGTCGTCGGCTGTACGCTGCGTCGTCGCTGATTGGTCGATGGCAATTGCCAGTTGAAGAGCTTCGTAGTTGGGCGGTTGCCGATTATTCTCTCGTTGTGTGCCTGTCAAGCTGGTTGCCCGTCGTCAGCCGCTCTTCGTTCCTTGCTGATGGTCGTGTTCCGATGTTGCCTTGTGTCGGCCATCGGCTCCCCCGTTGGTGCGGATCAAACGTTGGACTTACGCTTCAGTATTCGCCGGTTCACCCGCACGAGGGCGCTGTCTTTTTCTTTGGTTATCTAGCTGTATGAGTATATAAAGTGCATCATAAAGCTAGGTTACCAAAGCTAAGAACAGCGCCAGAGCTCGTCGCACCAGGAGCAAGTAGCATGGTTGCCCGTGGAGTTACGGAGACGACTTTCCGGCGTGGGCGTCCGGCGCCCGACGACCACCCGCCGTCCATTGGTTCGCATTGTTGATCGCATTCGATTTCCCTTATTCGTCCTGACTGTAAAAAGCAGCTTTGCCGATTAAAATGGAAACACCAGTGCGCAAGAGTCGTCCAGTCATCTCGACCATCCTTTTCGTTCCGCAAGCGGCACGGGCGGCTCACCTGAAAGGAAAAACCTGTTCGCCACTGCTGGTGACGTAAAAATGCAGCGCTTCTTTTCCCGGTCAACAGAATCGCTTCTCTTTGTCAAGGACAATAGAGTGATACCTGAGACCAACTCGCCGCGCATTCCAGTGTCTCCCAGTGCCAACCGGGTCAACTCGAATGGGCGCGGATCAACCACTGCCCTGCCCTCCTCCGATCCCTGTCGGATGGTCAACTTATCGCCGCCTGTTGTAACCCTTCAAAGAAGGATCCTGCGCGCACTCTCACTCTCTCTCTGTCTTTCGTCCCACTTGGAGAAGCACGATCCAGTGTTTGTTACAATAATCGTAAAGTTGCGCACGTTGCAGCTACGTTCTCTTGAAATGCGTTATCATGAATCGTTGCATTATCGTTCAACAAATTACCTGTCGCCCCTCCGCTGGCACGCGTTGATGCTGATTCGGCCGCGCTCGCTGATAAGGTGTTTCCTATGGTGCGATAGAACGCGTATGCAAAGCATTCGAACTGACTAAGCAATGTAAACACGATGGAATCGTCGAGCAGTGCGGCCATTGATGCGACGGGTGCGATTGGCAACGACGGCACACGAAGTCGGCCCAACGGAATGAAAACGCCAGGCGAGCACAAAAGAGTTACGCTAAGAGAGATAGAGAGAGAGTAGCGTTCGCCCATTCATACAATCGGCCGGTCAAAGCGTTCGAAGCTACGACGCGCAGAGGCAATGGGAGAGAAATTGCAAGCGCGCTAATTGAGCTTCGGCCGCTCGTGAACGAACGTAAACGCCGCACGTTGATTTCGTCTTTTTGCCATTCAACTTTTTGCGATGGGCGACGAAGGTCCGCGGAGCACGCGCAAATGACCTGCTTGCTATGCACGCGTGGAGGCAGGCAACCCCTTCTCATTCAACGCCGTACGCGCGACCGTCGCTTGCGTAGTTCAGGCGAGAGGTTGACCGGTGGTGAATCAGGTTCTCTTTCTATCGAACGTGGCTGCCTTTCCGTGTGCGACGGGCGCGGGATGCTTGTCACTTTCCTTTGAGCAAAAGTTTGAAACGACACGCCGCGGAAAGGAGGTCTCGCTTCCACCAAATGACCTCCGATTCGCCGTGTCGCTTTAATGCGCACCGACGGGCTAAGATTTCCGCTGCCATTTGTCATTCATTCGACGGCCTGTTGGTACCGGTTAAGGCAGAGCGATTCGACGTGACGATGTTGCATTCCATTCGTTGGCGTTTCGCCAGCTTGGCCCTTCGTCTTTGGACCTGCCGAGGAGGGTGGCTGGCCGACGGGCGCCCCATCCGCCCCATTTACGCAGAGCCAATCTCCGCACTAGTGGACCATTCGGTCGACATTGACGCCTGGCAGAATGAAGCGAGCCCAAAGGGGGGGGTTGCTTGTACCCCGTGGCAGCGCAAAGTGGGTTGCCCGTGTTGTCGACTGGGGCGAACGTTTGTTGTACGTCGAGTTGGCAAACGCTTGTGCTGGTCGGCGGCAGCCGGTTAGTTGACGAGCGTCAAGGTAACGTGGGCGGCAGAATTTAAAAATTGGGAATGGGCGCGGTTGGCTGGTCGTCCCCGAGCCTCCCACTGCTATTTGCATTTGCCCGTGAGGAGCCAAGTGTCAACAGAGCATCTCGTAACTGCCTTCTATTCACGTCGACCGCCGTTGCGCTGCATCGCGAAAGTTCCACGCAGCGGAAATTATCCATTCTCTGGGCGACTAGCAAGAGCATTGGGATACTGTCGCCCTTGGCGCCCGCTGGCGAGTGGTCGCTCGGATATCCGCCGCTTTCGCGTTCGCCTGTTCGTGCATGGGCGCTTGCCCGGTATCGCGCCGGCAGACGGGGTGACTTTAAGGATTTCGTGCCTCGCCAGCTTTGGCTCGTTTCCTCGCGGGTGACGAACTGCCGCCAACGATGGCACGCTGCCGAACCGGCCCAGAGGCCGGATATTGCTGCTCGCAAGAGAGAGAGAGAGTAGTAAGCTTGACAAGTAGGCATTAAGGATTGGTTACCAAAGATAGCTCTTACAAAAAGCCGTCTTGTCACATTTCAGTCGCTGCCGTTGTGGCAGCAATGGTACGTTGCATTCTTTTGGCCACTGGCGCTCCATTCGGCTGTTCACGCTTCAAACGGTCCAAGTCCGTCCGTGGTAATGCGAAAAGCAGTGTAACAGGCGAATGGTTGGCCAGTTGCTTAGCGAAATGGACGCCAACCAATGGAACGCGCGAAAAGTTGTTGCCTTTCAAATTATTCGGAATAGGCTAGTTTCGTTGTCAGTGAAGAACAAGGGCGCCTTGCGACTTTTAACTTTTGCTTGGCGTTCGCGTTCGGCGCGGGCAACGCTGAACGGCCGACCAACCCGCACCGAAGGAATACGCCGGCCCAGATATTTGGAGAGAGGCCGGGGTGCGCGGCCGGAACGAGGATCCGCAAGTCTGTATTCAAGTTCAGCGATTCGCAGAGGCTGCTCGTTCCGCACTGCAATCGCGCACTTATCCTAAAAACTCGGGGCGCTTTTTCTGAGCGCTGCACACGATGTGCGCGCGTATGCCTAAGCCGCGGCGACCGTACATTCACGCGGAGTTGTTCCCTAGCAGTTGCCTAGCATTAATACGTCGTTGGCTGGCATGGTTAAGTTGGGCAGCAGAGCCGAAGTGGGTATCGGAGGCGTGATTGAAAATTCGCCCTATACAACCAAAGGTTGACTGATTGCCTGGCCATTGTTTAATCGCTCCTAAATAGCGAATGGAAGTGTTAGCTTTGCTGGCATCTAAATAAACTTACCGCTGCCATCCATCGTGTGCACCGATTGAAATGCGATAATTGCCGCGGCGGCACCCGTCGTCCGTATAGTGATCAACATGCCTGCATATAGCGGTTTCCGTAGGTCGACAGTCCGAAACGTTGCAGAAGTTCAAATCGAAGTGAACAGAGCTCTTGCCGCGCCAGTTGGTTGCAATTAGCGCTATCCCGAAGACTGCAGGCACCGCTCAGTTTTTAAAATGCTAAATGTGCATTCTGGAACACGGAAGCCACGTAGCGGCTGTCGTCAGACTGCGGCTGTCTGCACAAAAAGCGTAACTTGGGTTCGCGTGTACAATAATCTGCTGTAGCATGTTGGCTGCATGGTTCGAAAAGCGAAGGCGACTTTCGTGGGTTGCCGCGGAGCACCGAAACCCTTGCCATCGGATCTTAGTGCCGTCACCATGGGGAGTCCCCAGTAGCTGCGGGCTCGAGTGCGCAGTCTAGTCGTGAGCATTTGCGAAACGTTTCTGCTGCGATAGAAGCGTATGCGGATGTCCTACCGCCGAACATACGCAATTATATTGATGCCATAACGCTCAAAGAAGTTGAAGACGCGGGAGCTCAAAAACATGCATGCAGTTGCAAGAAAACAGCGAAGTGCTTCTCAGCAATGGCGCCAACACTCCGTTGGAATAGTAAAATGGTAGTGCGTCAATTAAAGGTGCCGCTATGGCTTCACCTGATTTTCAAGCAGCGCACCCGTTTGGCCGGGGCCGTATGCTGCCTATATAACTTCGGCATTAAGTTCGCTAGAAATCTTGCCAGATGATGTACGTAGTGTAGCCTTTTCGGGAAAGTGACGCAGCAAAAGTAAGCGTGGGCACAACGGATTAAATAAAATGCACCCACATAGGGGGACCTACGCTTTGCCAAAACCGTGAAGTACCATCTCGTTTGAAAATGTTTCCGAGTGCTATGCGTCTACCTCTGCCTGCTCGTGTTTTATCTGTCTCGCTTTCGTTCAAGCATAGCCATCTGTGCCAAAGCGCTGCGCTAAAACAAAGCATTGGTCGTTTGGGAAAGTGCTAGCAGTGTAAGGTCACTTGGCGACGAATGAAAACCCACCTTGTAACGGATGCAGTGCATTCATCCGTTACAATTAGTTGAATGAAAAATGTGAGCGAAATGGGCAACGCTTTAGAAATGGGGTGAATCACTGGTTTTTCTTTTGGGCTGCCCAATGCTGCGAGTGGCTATTCATGTCACCTACGTAAGTTGTGACGTCTTTGAACGGTTCGCGTCTGAGAAAAATGCACTTAAGGAGATATCACAGCTCATAAGCACGCATCGCTTCTAACTTCGTGGCGTTCAAATGGACGATATTTTATTGGCGTCGTTCAATGTTATTTTTTGTCCTATGGTCACTCCGTTTTGGGCGTTCCCAGTTCGAGTGAAATATCTCACGCCCGGTCAGCAAAAGCATTCGTTTCTGAGGAGCTATTCATCCCTGAAATGTGGGGTTCAGTCTGAGAAAGTCTACAACCGTCTAGCAATAAGAATAATAAAAGAAAACTCGAAGAAGCGTGTAGACCTCCATTTCTGCGTAGCAAATGGGCACATTTTAACGCATATTCCAATTATAGGGGACCTAGCAATTTTCAGCAATGAATGGAACGCTGTCAATTGCTAACCATCAAATGGGACCGATTACTGAACAGACGTTTAGTGCAAATACGGCTTCCCAGCAACGACCAAGAGGCTTCTATTGAATTAATACCTTGCCTCCGACATTACTTAAGTTACTAGAGCAACAAGAAGACTACGCAAGACATAAGCATCAGGTAATCGTTCATTAGCAACAATTGCATGCCACAATTTAACAAGGATGACACTTGAAGCAACTGCCGGAAGTTTTCTGCCCATTTTCCTTAATGTACGTACGATAATTCAATACCTATAATTCTTGCTTAGTCAGGTAAGTTAATCAGCTTCATACTTCGCTAAATTCGGAGCAGTATATATATATATATATATATATATATATGTCTGTGTGGGTGTGTAGATTTCCATTGCATCATCAATACGAAAAGCCGAGTGGGAGGTTGGCAATTAGACTAACGCGTAAATTCTGAAGAGCAAGCAAGAAGACCCGAACTTATCCACCCCTAACGTGTACACGTGTGTATACGTGCGTATATGTAAACGATATGTTTATTACTCGTACGACTGAAACAGGCTTTGTCTTACCATGAACGAAAATTATCCTATTTGTCAAGGTAAACGCAGTTGTTGACAAAGTACTATAAATTTGAAGATTACGAATATTTGCATTGCGTTTTAGTCATAGTAAGCCCACAAATGCAATGACAAGTCACCACTATTCTAACATTTTCAATGTTGAATTCTAAAGCACGGGGCTTGAATGCAGATTTTAACAGCTGCAGTTAGGCGATTCTCCGCGTCGTCGTTACTTATGCGTTCAGAATTGAGTGCACCTTACTATGCCAGAAGGAACGAGAGGGAGCTTTGTGAATAATTATGAATGGAGCAGCGCGTTAGACGTTGCTTTGTGCCGCGATGTCGCAGATGCGCACATATATTATGCTCTGCTGTTCAAGCAACTATTTTGAAAACCGAGCAGCTACTACAATTCGCAGTGGCGTTCTCAATGACAAAAGCAATCATCTTAGAAGAAGATTGACATTTGTGATAAGCAGGTCGTTCCGCTCAGGCTGTCCGAATCCCTATTCTTTGCGCTACATTTTAATGTTTGCAAACAAAGCGTAAATATTTGCCGTGAGCGAAAACACATGTAACGGTGGATATATAGATTCAATCTTTTACCGCTTATCTCTGAGCCCACAGTTGGAATGCAAAGTATGTGCCCGAAGCGTGGCTATCATTATGGCTAGCAACCTTAGTACTTCGCTATTCTTGACGTTACGGAGATTATCCGTTGCTTGATAAAATGTTCCTAAGTAGCGAAAAAATGTTCAACCGAAGCTGGTGGACAGCACTTTGCTGTAGCAACGACAGATCCCACCCTTTGAGATTTGCTCACGAAACTTTTTTCGTTATAGCTTGTTCGTTTTGCAACTTACCTTGTTGTTTAGTAAACCATGGACTATTATGATTGGGAGGGCATTTACGATGTACCGCCCGGAAATCAGGAGGGCAGTCAAGCGACTAACGACCGGATATCAGCAGACAAAATATGGATGCACAAGTTGGAACTTCCAATTCAGGACTCAGCGTATCACAAGAGTATAACAGTCGCGAGTATTCTGCCGTTTTCATTGAGCATTGATGAACGGGTATTCTGCCGTTTTCACACAATATGAAACTGAAACCCGTGGGAAATCCAATATTCAAGTTAGAACTTATGAATTGTTCATTTTTAGAATTTTCCCCTAGGGTTCTCAGGCCTTACTGAACTGCAAATATGAAAACGGTGGATACAGCTGTCGTCCTGCAAAATAATGTTCTTTATTTTTTATGTGAATAATAAATTGAAAATACGAGGCCTAAGTAAACGAACTCAATAAGCGACTTATTTACAAAGGCTGATCTACGACTACATATATTAACAGAAATGCCATTACAGAAAAATGTGAAGATCAATTTTTCGTTCGGAGACCTGCTTAATGCAAAAATATATAGGGAGATTTCAGAACTCGCTTGCCCGGTCATCATAGTCATTACAAAAGAAGATATCATATATGCAGAACTGCCACATCATACCACAACGACGATGGAACTAGCGGATTAGGAATCCATACTAAGTTTTGCAGCAAACGTTTTTCTTTGAAAATCGGTTGTTTCGCACCTGGTCAGTGGGTTATCATTTTTGAAGAGACAGTGGCGTTCCTGCTCAGCGTAAGAAGAGTACGATGCTTTTCGAATGAATGAGCTCCGTTGTGAGCTTGCAATGATGAATGATAGACGATGGATCACTTTCGATCTGTCATTTTGTGCTTTTCCTTGTGCTCAATAAAAGGCTTTTAGAAAATGCCTGATCTTCTGTGCTTTACCTACAATGAGGAATTTTAGTTCGTTATCAAAATCATATAAGCCACCTAGCAACAAAGTCTGAAAGCAATTGACGCATGAGCAGATAGGCAGACCTTAGTAAAGCAAGGAACGCTTTTCGTACCTGACTTACTTACCTAATGTACAAATGCACCTAACGTTCACAAGTCTTTGTCGAAAGTCTTTGTGGTTTGTTTTTTCTAAAATCCAAATGTTCAGGTCAGTTTCTGAGTAGAATATGAATTACATCTGCATGCGTATTACCAAAGCGTTGTTGGTAGTTCTGAATAGGCCATGAGGCGATTTCAATACTCAAAGACCAAGGCAAGCAAGAACTCGTTCACATGACACTAAAGCTTAACCTACGGTATTCATATTACTCATGATTTCTCAGTAATTTAAATGGTGTTCCTCGCAAAATCCTCAAAGAAATGCTTGCATATCTGAAACAGGTTAAGAAGGTAGTTCATATTATATTATTCCTGTGGAATTTGTTCGGCCCTTTGGTAGTTATCACTTTCTGAAAATATGAAATAATAGCCATGTTAGAATATGAATAAGCGGTTGCAATTGAAAAATGGCAGTCATGTGGATACAGTAGATCGAGACGAACATTACGGAAGGGACTTGTCCACCATCACTACATTTTAGTTCAACACTTACGATGGCAACAAGTAACTTTCGCTAACACTGTACTATTTGCATGCTGACATTGCACTTTTGTTTCTTGATAGCTAACGCCTTCAGGTGTCTGTCCAATGCTATTCTTCAAACATAAACTCAGTTCAGCACTGCCGGTTAAGCCACCTTCGTGAGACGAAGCGCATTACATAGGTATCCATAAGCATTAAGCGCAATGAAATTCGCGTAACGAAACGTTCATTTACAAAACGGTATTACGTTACGCATGATGACATAATTGCGGTGCATTTCATTTTTCTGCGGAAATACTCATTCGCTGGACACGTCTGATTCAATATTGTTTCATAACGGAAAGAATAAGTTTCATTCTACGTTTGGAACAGTTTCCATCTGCCGATAATGAGCAATTTGTATGATTAAATGGCCAGTGACCTGATGAACTAGTTGTCATCTGTGAGAACGGGAACACTTGCTGCATATGCTTTAATAAGCAGGGCTCTCGGGATGAAAGCATTCTGTCATCATCTTTCAAGTGTTGACACATCTGCTCGCTTTTTAAGCGCCGACAACGGAACCAAGCAGCTGTGAAATCTGCGAGTTGCTATTCACAGGTCAACCTGCTCATTTTAGCAAATGATTAATCCCATCACCCTGACGTCAAGCTACGCTTCAACTTTGAAAATCCAGCAGACAACGCTAGCGTAAGTAAAGCCATTTTACGAATAATGAAACCGTAAGGGGCAGTTATAAGGAATCGTATGTTCCCAACGCCAGCCATGAATGAGAGATACTTTGAAAAAGCGTATCGCTGCAGTTGTGGTCGTTTGTACTTTTGCGCTCCGTAGCGCCGAAATTTGAGTTCATATCAGTGCAATGCAGTGCATATGAATCATCCTGAATGACTGGTACCGCCTGACATATTACATTCTGGTGGCCTGCTCAAGCTGACATGGGAAAGGGACTAGTGACACTGGCACTATTGTTGATCAACAGTTGCTAATTTTTTGCTGCCTCCAGCAAGTTTGGCAAACATCAGGCTGTGCATCATCACTGTTGTGCTACTCAAGTTTTACCGGAAGTTCTTATTTTAATGACAAACACATTCATTGAGATTGATAGGCAGCGATGCCTCTTTCTTTTGAAAAAATGAATGAGCATAACATTAACTCCCGTATCGGTGGAACAAATGCGACTTCAAATGAAAAGCTCCCGCACTGGCATTAACTTATCTTGCTCTTTAAATAATGCGCGTAGTATGCAAATTCCAGAAACTGTCAGTGCAACACTTGGCACTCATTGAAGTATTGAGCCCCAAAAGTGCCGCACATTGTAGCTGTATGAAACATTAAAGCAATGTGCACGTAGATCGCTGCTGAAAAACGGATGTGGCAACACTTGAGGATTCACTATGCTCTTCTGCTTGATGTAGGGATGGTATGAAAAGAAAAAAATCAAATTTGTCAACTTTATCGATTGTGAAGCCCAATACAACCGCTCTCACAATTTCTAGAATTGCCCTAAAAGGTAAGGCTACAGTTTGGGACTTTTAAAAGCCATTGCTTTTACTGCTATAATACGAAATTGGTCTTTCACCGCGAATTTACTAGTTTTGACTGCGTCACGCTAAACAGACTTAATTTAGTGCGATGAAAACAACAAAAGAACTAAAACCTCGAAACAAAAGTGAATTAAAATTCCTCCACCTTGGGTTTCAATAATACTTCAATTTTGGCATTTTTAGTATTCATGAAGTTTCATGCCTGACCGTTTCTGGATTCGGGAGAGCTTTGTTCAATTTATAGATAAAGCGCCACTACTTGGAAACGGACGAAACGAAAAGGCAATTAAAACATGAAATATAATAGAATGAAGAAGCGATTATTAACAGAAGCCAGGACGTTTACTTATGCAGACGCTGAATTTTAAAAATTCCATTATAATAATTTTTGTTGGAGGAACAGTTAAGAATTAGGGAGAAAACCTACTAATACCGTTGCAGTTTGCGGAACATTTTACGCTTCCAACTTAGCGTCATGCATAATACAATTGCAGCTCACGCCCATACGGAACCCGATTTTAATGGCGCCTCGGCTTTTTCATAATGTACCTGCCTATCATTCCATTTTGATACATCTGTCGTGAAGGCTTGACGAAACGTAGCAAATTTTTCTTCCGAAGGGAAATTTGGTCGAATTGCTAAAGTTTCACGTTTTTATAAATAAACACTTACAAAACAGGAAAAACCAGTAAGATCAAGCGAAGTGCTTTGCAAAGCGTTAGTGCTGCTGAAACTAGGCGACTTCAAACTATCGAGAGAATTTATTTTACAGTCGGTATTAAGTCTACTATTTAACTTACCTTACAATTTTCATGGCGTCTAAGTTTCATTGCTATTGGAAGGGACGTCTTCCACGTTGAAAGGGAAACTACGAAGTCCTGAACATTACAAAAATATAAACATACTTGAACGTTGAACAGTGTCCGTTTCTGCTGACATGCGATTTCAGAAGTATTAGAACAGTAATAGCAATACAGCTCACCTAAGCAAAATGAAAATTAACTGATATATTCTAATGAATACTGTTTCCAAGAAATCGAATTTCCACTCCGCAACAATAACCAGTAATGAATGCCCTTCAGCGAATATTTCTTTCCATTACTGGAAAATAATACTTATTCGCTCTCGTAGCACTGTTGCTGCCTCCCGTGGCAAAACCGTGCTCTTTTCATTATTCTGCTAAACACCTAACTGCAATCACGGTGGACAATGAAAGCAAGTGCATATGCTGGAAAAAAATTAAGGAAACTCTACAAACAACACAGCGTTCATTATAACAAATACGAGAGTGACAATGAACGACACTTGTAGGAGTTTAATTCGGCAGTTGCGCGGAATTCGCATTTCACTGCATTTGCATGTTTGAAAAAATTTGCCTCAAACCACAGCGCAACACGTGACAAATGACTACTGCTATTCATAAGCAACGAGCGATATATACGCACTACTGCAGGTAAAACGCCCCATGACGCAAAAGGTCTTAACAGCCCCGGCTGTTTGATTTCCGCATATCTACACAGATACGTTTACGAAGGATGTCTGTAAAAGAAAGACGAAAACATATTTTGTGATAGGCTGTTGTGCTTGTCAATAGATCATATGTTGAAGTACTGTTGCTGTCCAACTGGCTCATAAATACGACTGAGTACATGGACACGTAAGGGTAGGAACATCACAAGCGACAATGGTACTGCCGGTCCAATTGTCTTCATCCATTAGGCTACGTTTGGAAATACAGCTGCAAATTTCAACCTCCATCGCTTATCTGCTCCTCGTCAATAGCCACCGAGTACTCGGACGTCGCTAATGAACGCGCTTGCATTTGTCAAATATGGATTCCGCTGTCGATATGCTCAGCGATCAGTGCAAGAACGTACTGATACCTCCTCCTCGTATATGAGCTTGTCAAGTGTCGTATCTGCAAACGAGTCAAATAGCTTTACAACCGTCAGATCGTCGGTTGTAAAGCAGGAATAGAACGGGAAGGCTGTATCGATTTAGAAACGCAGCAAATTGACAATTCCGTCTAGGCGTCACGTCCCACACTTAATAAGCAATTGGGCTTGAAGACCAATCGAAGTTACCAGTTCGATTTTTAAACAGCGTTACATTGGTTCAAGATCGCCGATGACAAACATTATAGTTCCATAATCAGCGAAAAGGCCGCTGGTGATACCAAACAATTTGAGCTCAAAGCAGCGCTGTCAATCCACTCTTCACTTTTGGCTTCCCTGCAGCTCAACCAATTCTCCATTCTCATTTGTTACGGCAGAGTCAACAGGGCAGCAAATCGAACGTCACCCGCTCGTGAACAGCCATATTTTGTCGGCGCAATTAAAAAATAACTTGGTCATTTCAAAAGAATTCTTTGCCAGCACAGCCAAGCAAAGCAATTCGACAAATTCCTCTTTGCAAAGTTGAACAAGTCAGTGGCAATCGATCTCTTAAAAGAATAGCATTGATCCGCTATCGACCAGCTCGTTAACCACAGCGTGAATCCATTGTTGGCTACTTGATCATCCCCTTTTCCAAATGCAGTAGTTACAGCGGTGTAGGCAGTAAGTGGGGAACAAATGAACAGAAAAGTGCATCCAGCTTGAATATTGAGCACCATACGCGTCGGAGTCGCTTTGCCGGGAATGAAACGTAGACTGAGGACAAAGCGGTCAATCATTTGGTGAACAACGACGACTGTCCACATCTTTGAAAGCCATACCCAAAGAGGAACAATGACTATCGCTGGAGTCAGCCATATGTACTACCTTCCATACGCTAAGTGAAACCGCTTCTGAATGGACCACGGCCAAGAAACTTCGACAGGCGAACTATTCCCATACTTGAGCATTCATGACTTCACTTCACGACAAAAGGTGAAACACTGAAACAATTTACCATGACGGGGGAACGCACTGCTTGATGCAGCCGCCTGGAGGTGTTTTTCAAACAAGCGCGGACAAAGGGTACCTGTTGGCGGAATCTTAGCTGATCGGAAACAGTCCGCAGACGAGGGATTCCAGCGTGCATTGAATAGCGAGCAACTTCCAGAACGCACTTTGATAGCAAGCGAGACAGGCGAAAGCTTCACCCGAGAAAACAAACGTGATAACCAGCAAAAGGAGACTGGGACACTCACTGGCACTGAGTTGGGAGTAAAGTTTACTGGGTTGAAGTTGGCGGATACATGCACTTGGCATCACAACAAGGTATTGCTTATTTTTTGTATAACGATGACGAAGAGCAAAAATACATTCACTATTGTAAATATTCGATGGAATGTCCAAAATGCTCTTTATAAAGCTTCGTGTTGTTCCTGCAGCTGGCCAATTAGAAGATAACTTCGTAAAGTGTTGCCTTGCGATCACCGCAACCGGTCACAATGTACTTGTCATCTCCGGAAATGTCGCAGCTAAGAACTGACGACGATTCCTTAGACTGAAAGGCAAAGTACCGCTCGTCAAGGCGACGGAAAAATCAGCTGAAAAAGTGCTCGCCTGGAATATGCTAGCTCCGTACGGCGTCCTCCATGCATTGAGCAAGTTGTCCTTCCCCGTTGAGACGAACCATTTGCCGCACTGAGCAAACTTCAACGACAGCACGCAACTTTCGTGCAGATGCAACTGGTACTTGTCAGGCTTGGAACAGTGCAACACTTCAACATTGCTGTTCTCCATGCTAAAAAAGGCGAAAACGCTTCCAATGGATGGTCAACGCTGGACAACGGCAAAGCTAACCCAACGGCAATCCATTCGCCGGTTGGGCAATAGCCCAACGAAAATATTTGACTTGTGAAATCGTGCTGCTGCAATTGCTTACCCTAAAAGATGCAAAGTTGATCGGAACTATTTCAACGCATCCTAACCCCCCCCCCAAAGTATGCAAAATTTACCTCACGTAAATCCCAAGAGCGTACGGTATTGTCCAGACCGCCGGTCCACAGCTTAGTTCCGTCGTTTGAAATGTCAATGCAGCTGGCGCCATCGGTGTGCCCTTGAAACTGCCTGTAAAGCAATTTTCAACTGTTGCCCCAATTGTTGGCGCCGCGAGGAAAGCAAAGGTTGACCACGAACCTGACCAACGTTTGACTTTGTATATCCCAGACGGCAATGTTTCCGTCCGCACAACACGAGAAGCAAAGCTTGTTGTCAGGGCTGATAGCTAAAGCGTAGCAAGCTTGAGCGTTGTTGTTTAATTCCGCCTTGATCTTGGGCACGCCCTGAACAGACTGATCACAAAGGATAGCCATCTTTATCACCACTTACCGTCAAATCCCAAATGGTAATTATTTGCGCCTCACCGCCAACGATCAGCGTACAACCGTCGCGCAGCAATTTACAACTGCGTATGTAACTCTCTTTCTGCTAGAAAAATTGTCCTGATCTTCACATAGACGACAACAGCGAACCGAACGCTGCATTACGATTGGTTTAGCAGACAAGTTGAAAGAAAAGATGAGCACGTGGAAACGCAAATAGAAACAACTCACTAAGCATTCCAAACTGTGCATTGGTACTTTAACCCCAGGTTGCACAATATCCCATATCTTGACACAGCCTTTACCACCAGTGTAGACATGCCGTGTTGGGCTGCTGATAGCCACAGCGCACACCACTTCCCCATGGGAGAGACTAGACAATTGTCTCGCGTTGCGAGGGATATTAGGCCCAATGAGCGCGTCGGCAGGGAACGGGACTGGCTGCATTTGACCATCAGCTGATACATGATACGAGTAGGCCCTAATAAGAAAGGCAAAACGACGTTCTGTCTAAGGATCTTCCATTTGCAATAAATAAGAAATAACATACGAAACATATATATATATATATATATATATAGTAAAATACAGGGAAAAGTATGCGAACTTACGGCTTTCCTCCAGCAGGAAAACCTGCAATGCCACTCAGACCGGCCAGCCTGGCTTGTGTGTGCGGGTCAAAGGATGCCATCTATTAGAAAGTAATGAACTAGAGGGCAAACAGATGATACGGTAATTCAACTTTACCATAGGATTTCTGCCGTAATGACCCAAGCCGGGACTGATGTTGCCGTGAATAAGACTGTTAGCGTAACCGGGGCTGACATCGCCGGTAACGGACAATGGAGGCATAGCGCCGCCTGGCAACACCAGCGTGGAGTACGGCGCTGAAAGGAAAGGATGTTGCAAAGTGGCAGGCACCTGAAAACAAAGAGAAGAACGAAAAGCGGAGTGCACTCACTGATTAGCCCCGACTTCGTGTGGTGTCGGGCAGTGGTGCAGTTCGGCGTTGTCTTGCCGGAATTGGTCGGCGTTACAGACTTGTAATTCACTGGGGTAGCCGACTTGTCACCCTGAGCGCCACACGGAGCGGAGCACTTAATGAAAGCGCAATGGCACGCTTACCTCTTTCTTCACGTTAGGCGTGTGACCGCCACCGCCGCCGCCGCTAGTGGAACTCGTGGTCGAGTGAGGGCTGTCAGAACGATCCAACCTCTGCTTGAACGAATGTGACCCTTTGTCATTAATAATTCCATTTTCTGGAGGCGTCTTATCGCTGCTAGTGGGTGAAACGGGATCCTGAAATGGGCGAAAAAGTTAGAGAACAGTTAAGTGACACTTCGGTGCCTTGGAAGCCAACCTCATTCTGTACATCTACAACAAGGTCGTCGTTCGACTTGTTGTCGTCACTGTCATTAACCTCAGGTCTCAACCGCTTCTTCTCGCAAGGATCCGGAGACCTGGACATCCTGACAGATGGACTGGGTGAATTTCGACTCTGCAAAGGCGGACAAGCATGCCACCGTCCAGAGATTTTCTTGTCTTCCGTGGCACTGACCGGTAAACGCTCGTCAACTGATGCCGATCGAGCGGAGCCAACGCTTCTTTCGTCCTTCAGACAAGGTGGCAATGGTGTTGGAAAGCCGGACAGTTGAGCAGCAAGCGGATTTGGCAACGATAACAGGCCGGAGGCGGCCAGCGATGCCGATGAAATGCCCGGCGGCAGACTAGACGGTGTCAGTCCAGAATGAGGAGACGGACCGAGGCCTGTCGGTAGGCCAGGTGGACCCATGGCACTACCAGTGGCCACAGCATGGGCTGCCAGTTGCTGCGCATGCATCTGCTGCTAAGAAACGGTACAAATTAAATGAATAACTTGGCGTTTGGTCACATTTCATTTATTAAACAGGCTATCAGGACACCCCATATATATGTATATATATAAGGTCCTCAAATCGAAACGGCTTCTGGAAAAATTGTAGCTAATGTTTGTGGTTCGGCAAAAGAAATCAGCCACCAAAACTTCCTCAAACTTTGAGAAACAATCATAGCAAAGGCGTACTACCAGGAGATTGACCAAAGTGACAAACAACTGCAGTGCTGATTGGACAATAAACGGGTCCTACTCCTACATCTGCGAAGTTGCATGCTACAATTCGGAGGAAATTGGGGGGACCGGATTACGAAATTTTACCTCAATCAGCATATACAATAGACATCTCCTGAACGACTACAACTTTCTGAACAATCCGGGCCACTTCTTTAAAAAGCAGTGCCTCGTTGAGCACGAACATGCAAAGAAGTTTTCGAAGAATTACTCGCTCCTACAAGCCCGTGAAGACTTTGCTGGTGAGAATAAAGGACCACTACATCGTTGGTGGAAATAAATGCCATAAACACTAGTGGCATTTAGGACGACGAATAACCCTAGGTGCAAGCTGAGACACGCGAATTTATAGTGGCAAACTAAAAATGGACAGAACTTTCTTGATAAGTAATATGCGTACAGTCAGTTCCGGTAAAACGGGGAGACTTGGCTGCCTGAAAAGCTCGCGCTTTACGCAGTCGCTTTATACGACGCGCAGTATTATACCAGAATGGGGATTTGGGAATGAGCCACCTACTGGAATGCATTTTGCGAGGATAAGCTACGCACGTAGACTCCAGATCCGTCCACGTATAACGCGGAAGTTCGCCCCTGTGGCAAGCTGGACAAAAGATTGCTGAATAGAAAATACTTAACCAATAATTCCGGAGTACAATAGATAGGAAGGATACTTTACATTAAAACCACCGGAGCTTCACAATAAGCTCAGGCGGTCACTTTAGTACGCCTTTTTGACTTGGATGCATAAAAGCGCATGTGCAATGGAATATCGTCGGAAATGTTCACAAATGAAATATCTGTAATAGCTGACAATAACTGATCGACTAATTAATGAACGGACACAAATTGCTAAGCATAAAAACGTTCTTGTATCAGTGAGAACATCGTCTGCGCATGTTTATTGGTTGGGCAAACCCAAAGGAGCATTACCACACGCTTTAAAGTGGTCAGTCCACTCAAACGTTGGTGTGACACTCATTGTTTTATTCACACTTTTATTAAACTCCACTTATTAGTGACGCGAACAAACCGTTCGTGCAGAAACGGAACAATCTTTTCGCGTATTCACAAAAACGTACTGTTAACTATTCTGCTCCGCCGAACTTGAACGATTCCGTTTCTACGAGGTTCAGCACTTATAGCCGTTTGTGCTGCTCAGGCATGATTTAAGTGCAGTTGGGCAATCTTTCCTACAAGCTAAAACCATAGCCAAAACTGTGGTCGAATTAGCAATGTCACCGTAGCCGATCGTCTAATCCAATATGCCATACAACTGCTCAGTTCATTTAAATGTGACCGGGCAAACAGATTCGCCAATTTTACATCATGGTGACCGCAAGAACTTAGCTTCCAGGGAACACGCCTACTATTCGCTGCCACTAAGGGCACTGTGACGAGGATCAAAAAGCTCGCCACCCCTTTCGACAGCCGCTGGTTGAAACGTGTGGACAACAAACACACTGTTGCCGCAGCAGCCTATAGGGGGTCACTTTGGGTTCGGCGGCTCAATGGGTAAACATGCGCATGTGGTGCGCCAACAGGTGAACGCATGTACGATGGAAAGTTAGCGCGGGAAAACGCTGCAGCAATAAAAGTTAGTTGCCGAAGAAAAATACTGCTCGCCAGACGGAAGGTAACATGCAAAGGCGACGCGCAAAAAAACAAGGCATACAAAGGATCGGCCCTACTTGACACCCAAATGCTTTGCCAACTGCACCTTAAAGGGACAACAAAGGATGGAAACTTCAATTGAGAAAGAAAAAACCTTTGCCAATAAGGTCGCCCGCATACGGTGGCGCGCCAAACACTTGGCCCATTGTCTGCTCGACCAATCAGACTACTTCACTATATTGGAATCGACGTTCTGTAATGACAAAGAAGTGCGCAACAATTAGGTGGTTCTAATCAATTTGGTATTGGTAAGAAAATGCCCATTAAAGGGTTTCGAGTTTCACAGCGCAATCGCAAAGAATGACCATGTTTAGCAATTACCGTTGCCGCTCGCGCGAACGCAGGCTGCAACAGGAACAATTGCACTTTGCGGCCACATCGGGGAGGTCGATAGGCGAGAAACCCACGTCACGGAGAAGATATACTTTTTTTCGCAAAGTCAAATTGGCGATTCTGAACCGATTAAAAGGGGAGAAGACCGAAATGCCAATCGTTAACTGCAGAAGAGAATTTGCGCCGCAGTGGTGCAAGGCCATGAAGTGCACCTCGAGCTGCAATGGAAAATAATACTGCCGAATTGACCACGGCGGCAACGAACGTGCCAACAAAAGAGACAAACACGGGTCACCCAAACAGCGGGTTGCCCTACGGGTTGGTTGACTTGCATAATTTATAAATCTGACAAGAAGAGGGACGTTCCCGAAACGGGAAAAGTCAATATACGTACCCCAATTATGGTGTTTAGCTCGGAGGCCGTCACCTGCTTGGCTCGATCAACCGCAGCAATCACCTGCTGCTGGTGCTACAACGGTATTGCATCCATTTCAAGGCGAAATGTCAAGACGGGATAGTCGCTCACCTCCTGCGATAAGAAGGGTATCACCTGCAGCAAAATGGCGTTCAGTCGCTTGGCGATTTCCGTCTAAAAAGCCAACGTGAAGGCTAATCCGCCCGGGGTCCATTTGGTCGAACGGAGGTAGCACGTCTCCACTGCCAGTTCTGCACCGATTAGCCGAGTCGCACTTCGAAGCCTGCCGCTCCAAGCGGCACCTCTCTCTGTTGCGTTGCATTTTAAAGAGCAACCTAAACTGTCCGTTCGCCCGCATTCATCCTGCAGCTCCTTTAAGATGCGTACGTCCGGAGAACACGTTGCTCGCCAACGTTCGACCACTACGGCCAAAACTTAATGGCAGAGGCGCACCTTCGGAAGCCGAAGGTTGAAAGGCTACATGGCCATGGGCAATGAAACTGATGGACTCACGGCAGTAAGGTTTCTTCTTAGGTGGCGCAAAATCGGCTTTGCGTTCTTCCGCTTACATGGAAGGGCTGAGCGCTTTCCGCTGAGCTTTACAAACAAACGAAATTGGAAACTGCCCTTGCCGCGACAGACACATCATCGTTGGACGATTTAGACGCCTACCCATAGTATACCTGCGCTTCGTCCAATAGGCAACTGCCATTATGACAGCATAGGGAAAGTTGCACAACGACATAATCACCATCACTCTACTGCCCTAACAAGTTAACTTGTTGTCATTACGTATACGAACAAGGTCAACCGTTTCATCATTACAATGAAGGCTCACTATCCGCTCACAAAAGACCAACGTTTATATATATATATATATATATATATATATATATATATATATATATATATATATTTGAAGACTGGTTTCTTTGTAACAGGGCGGTGGATCATATTGGAAGAATACGGCTAAAGCAACCGTTGAGTTCTATTCACTGTTACCTGTAAGAATACCAAAGCAACCTAGCCAGTGGCTAGTTGGTTAGACACTAGTGAAGAAACCCGGTGAACAGTGAACGTACGATATCTTTTATTCGTAGCTTTCTGAATCGACTGATTCCGTCGCCAGCGAGATGGTAGAAAGCCATTATGACAGCATAGGGACGATCCACCATCTCGCTGACGACGCAATCAGTCGATTCCGAAAGCTACGGATAAAAGATAATTTAATGTTTTGCCGGATGACAAATGTATCCACGTCAGCCGACACTTATGATTTGCAATGGAAAAGTATCCTAAATGCTCATTCCTTCCGACTGCGCCACATTAGCAGAAAGTAGGATCGTTCAAAACTACTTCTGCATTGAACATACGGTCCGTGGGATTTCTGTAGCAAACATTTCTCGCAGCAGTCCTGCCGGAGAAATATCCGCCCAGGCAAGGCATCCTTCGCCGTTGTAAGAACATCTCCAACGCCTTATGGAAAACAAAACGGCTGGCTTGGAGGGCGGCCGTCAAGTCTTCTGCGAAACACTTGTCAATGAGAGCCCAAGTGGCGGGACGGCGAGGGAACCGCTCCCTCTCTTTCCCTCAGGTTACGACAACGTGCGGATCGGTTAAAAACTTTGCCCTGGCGCGAATTGAGAGAATTGACAAAGGCAACGCGCAAGGAGAAGAGGCTGTCAACTTTCCAGTTGTTCATGCGTTTCGACCAAGTGACCACCAACGGAGGGACTCTGCGACGCACCTGAGGGAACAACAACGCCACCCCGTTGCTACGTGAAATTGGAGAACGTCAAGGCAGCTTTGATCGTCCGTGCGCTTCGGCGTTCCACGGCGGCGGGAAAACACACGAAGCGACACCTTGGAGCAAATAAAAGTAATTTACGCAAATAGTTCCGCGTTGGGACAACAGCTCGGCCAATTCTCATTGGCACCAAAGACGCGTTGTCATAAAAGGGTGACTGCAGCTTTTCTTGGCGCTTATGGCGATTAATCATTTCATCAACGGCTGCATGCACATGCACGGTGGGACAAACTTTGGTCAACAACCGCCCAGCGACGTTTGGGAACCCGAGCGGTCGTGGCAGCCGCCTTTCGTATAAGCGTCTCTCCTCACAAAGGGAGCGAGGGAAATATTGACTCCGTCAGCTGTCGACAGTGCAAAACAGTTCCGTATCGACCCCGAAAGCTTGCAGTGGTGTCAAAGCGGTTGGTCGTTCGGATCTTTCGGTTGGCTGCCCTCTCTCTACTTATAACGACGACACTGGCGGAAACCGATAAATCGGTTTCACTGAAAACATGGTAACATTGAACGGTGCAATTTCGCTTAAAGTCTCCTCCAGGCACGAGCGTTATTTACTGACCAATTGCCGCACGCTCTTAATGCTGTCAAGATAAGTCCTCATCCGGCGACCACCAATCCGTCGCCCAAGTACAGGGGGGGGGGGAATAGGCGAAATCTTCGGGCGCTGCTCCTCTGCGGAATGTAATTTATTTCCCGGCAATTTCCCTGGCCCGCAGTTCGACTTCGCCCTCCAAAATCGATGTCCCCAGACGCGGTGAAGTCACTTTCATCTTGGCCGGAAGAACGGTCGAGAAAGTTGCTCAGCCCTCCAACTAATGGAGTGAAAAGTGCATCTTGCGCCCGCACCCTCTCTGGCATGCCTTGTTGGAACGAAACCGGCAGGGCCGAACGCCCACCGACGGACACGTTGAACAGACCACATGCGTACGCAAATGACATTTCTTCCTCCAAATGCCGCGGAGATCAGTTTGACGACCGGCAAGCGAATTGGCGCCCGCTCGGCCGGCCAACCGCAACGGCAAGCAAACGAGAAGCGCAGGCGTTGCAACTCCCTCGTTTTTGCCCCCGCATCCGACTTTTGCCAACCGGACCGGCGTTCAATTGGAACGCAGGTACGCTCGAAAGTAGACGTCGTTGGGCAAGCAAAAAAGAGCCGCGTCCGAAAAACACTGCCGCCAGCCAGCCGGCGGCCAGAGTTTTCCTTCGCCGGCGCTTCTCCAAGCGAAACCGTCCCTTTACAAAGGCGAGACGCGCCAACAGGGCGCCAACTTTGCCGCTTCAGCCGAGGCGGCATCAAAGTGGGACCTCGAAAGGCGGGAGGCAAAAGGAAGGCCCGCGACACCGCCGTCCTGGAAGGGAGCGGCGCCAAGTTGGACCCCGGGGAGAAGAACGACCGCTAATCAGCTTTCGTGTTCGGACGGAACGGCCGCCCGGGGACGGGCGCCAACTTGTACTCTCCAATGGTCGGCGAGCGAGACCGTCCAAGGATAGATGCAAGTTGCTGATTAAATAGTATTTGAAAACGATTGATTTCCTTCGCCCTTATCGACCAACTTCTGCTCAAGTCCCCTCCGCCCTTTTCGCCGTCCGAAACCGAGCTCGGCGACCAGTTGAAATCAAAGCCCGCCTAAGTACGGCCGCACACGACCGAACGCACTTGGCGGTAAGAAGATTAATCAAACCTATAAGCCGAGCGCCGTCCAAAGCGAAACTATACGCGTCCGCGCAAGTTTGGGCGACACCGCCGTTCGGTGGCTCTCCTCCACGAGGAAAGGAGGAAGGCGTGCTCGCTGGCGGCTCAGCCGCTTTGGCCCTGCAACGCCTTGGTCAAACGTTGGCGGTGGGCCACCGTTCGTTCCGGTTCCGCGCTAATCAGCTCTACGCTCAATTCAAGCACCCAAACGCGACGGCTCACCAGTGCAAATATTTGCTTTGTGTTCAATGACGCAACTACGCGTTCTCAAACATCGCGAGATTGATTACAAACGCTCAAAAGAGGGTGGACGAGGAGCCGGCGAGCCGCGCGCTCTCTTTGGGACCCCGAACGTTCAAGAGCACGTGCGTCCGCTTGCGCGATGACGAGAGCAACCGATAAAGACGCACGCACATACACCATATACACACACACACACAGAGAGAAAGAGAGGGGGGCATTGTGCTCGCCCAGTGGACTTTTCTGGCCGTCGAAGTTGCGACTCGGCAGCGGCCAATATATCTAGGCGTGGCGCCATTAGAAAAAACGCTACGTACCTGTTTGTGCATCTCGACGTTCAACCCATACGACATTTCGTAGTACTAAAAAACAGGAAAGCACGCACTATGATGGCGATAACGACATCGCGCCGGCGCGGGCGACATAAAAGCCAGACGGAGGCGACTGAAGCACCCTTCGGCCGCAATCCGTCTGTAACAGCCGAACAAAAGCGCGTCGCGCCGTTTCGTCGCCTTCGAACAATCGCCGGCGACGCGCCGACCTTACGGCGCCGCCAAGGGGTAAAACGAATGGCGCGTTGTACTGTAATGGTGCTCAGGTACATAATATAGGGGGAAGCTTAGCGGCGCTGCGACGCCGCCGGTGATCGGTAAGCAAGAAGCAAAAAAAAGAAAGCAAAAAAACGAGTATCGCTAAAAGCGTGCGTACCCGCGGCTGGCGGCATAAATCCGTTGTTAAGCCTTGGCGCGTAAAAGCCGGCCCGGCTCAAGAGTTAAGTAGCACCGCTTACCATGATGTAGTGACGCTGCATTTCGGTCTTCTCCTGGGCGAGCTTCTCGCACTCGAGCTTCAAGCTGAAAATGCGGAGTAGACGGTCCGGGCGCTAAGTGGGGTCCGGCTGCGTCCAGGGCGAACTGGCCACCGGCAGTATGCGCGCGACGCAACAACAACAACAACAAGCGCACCGCCCCACCGTCCCGTTCCTAATGGACGCCGGCAGGGCAAGGTGCCGCCGGCGTACAAAATGCATCATCAACACGGCACGACGCCGTCAGCCGGTGGGAGGCGCGATGATGACGACGAAGGGTCAATAAGCAGCACTCTCACCTATGATATTGGGCTTGAAGAAAGTTGAACTCCTCCTTTATACGGTCGCACGATTCGATGACGGTAAACTTGAACGGCTGACCCGGCTGGGGCGGACCCTGAAAGGAAGCGTTGACAACAAAACAGGTCCCCCGCAAGCGACTAACCGGGTGACGATTGGGATACATGGCGGTGACGCGGCTAGGCGAGACCGGCCAGAGGTCTTTCTTCTCTTTCGGTGGGGTCGACGACAACAGCAACAACAGTGGCTATTCGTAGACCGTCGTCACAAGTCGCTGTTTGCGCCGGAGACGTTGAAGAGACAAGTGCAGGCTCGGAAGAGACACCCAAGGACCGTCTGCGCAGCGAAAAAGACAACAGAATGGAAGAGCGACTTAAAGGCGACAGGTGGCGCGGCAAGCGGTCACGAATGGATTGCAACGCCGGTTGGACGACGAGCCATGCAAATTTGAATTAGCAATAGCGGCTGATGAGCGAATTGCAAGGCGGCGGTGGTGTAATGACAAATTGTCATTGTAAGATACGTGGTCAACGCGCTTCCGCGATAAGCACCACGAAAGGATGACAACGACGACGGCGACGGTGTCGCCTGGCGCTGCTGCTGCACGTCAACTCGGCGCGTCTATCCGTGCGCGCAGTGCAGCCAACAGCGCTGTTGGGTCGTTTGCTGCTATAGTGCTCCCGCCGCATCATTCTCGTGCTCAGCAGGAGATAAGGCAGCAGACGGCCGAACTGCCACGGCAACGAGCAAGTTGGAGCAATTTGATTGGTCAATTGAATGGACCAATGGAAGAGCTTCAGTCGGCAGCCGGTCAAGAATCGTTTCGCCGACTTGGGCTTGTCAATCAACGTGCTGTCACCAGGCCGGAACGGGCATAGAGCAAGGTCAAGCGACCAGTCAAATCCGTGGAGACTGATCTGCACGGCGGAAAGCTTTTTGCTGGCGCGCTGACCTTTGGACGAATTTTTTCCCTTCTCGCCATAACGTTCGTTAATGGTCGGAGCGCCGTTCGGGCGCGAAAAACTACCCGCACCAACTGCACTGTTGCGTACATTGATCCTTTTGCTTATCGTTGGCTTGTTGTCGCAGCGCGCCCAACCGTCGCGCCATTTCCCCTCTTAAGCGAAACTATTCTCCCACTGTGCGCGCGCAACGGCAAAAGATGGAGAATTGACAACGACCGCTGCAAGGGCGTCGCCTGAACATGTGCCAATGAACCCGCTGTCAACAAAGATCAACGTGTGTAGAGAGAGAGAGTCGTCGGAAAATGAATAAGCGCGCGCGCGCGCGCCAAACAACCTCCTTCTCAAATACGCCGCAACAGCCGACCGGCGGTGGACAACTTGGAGCGGCCAAAAGTGGGCGCCCGCCGGTCGTACGGTCTCAAGTCGGTACCGCTCAAAGTGCCTACGGTAGATATTTGTGTATTCAGGTAAGCGATGCTTCGCGCGAACGACGAGCACGGCGCATTGAAACCGTTGGCCAACCTTTGGGGGGGAACAGTTCGGTTTGCAAGCATTATTCGTCGTTGTAAATGGGAAGCGAAAGAAAAACGTTGGTCAATCCACGGCAAGGCGGGCGCCCGCGTGCCTTCGAACGGTCCCGCAAATTCTTGGCAATCGCTCCATTGGTGATCCTTGGTCCGGGCGACGGCGCTTGGCCAAGGTGTTCGCTCCTGGTCGGGAGCGCTAGTTACGGAAGCGAGGCGCTTCTTTTCGTTGCTCCGTGGGCGAAACGGCCGGACCAACTCCGACCACCGCTGCTGGTTCGGTGGGCAACCGCGGGGAACGGGTTCGTCGGGTGCTCTCCGTGGCGAGCCGCCTTGCTTCGCAGTTGCCCCTTCGGGAGTCGCGAGCCGGCGCGCGACGACTGCTCGCTCGGGCAGCTTGCGCCCACGGACGAACCGAGGCCTCTCTGCCCCTTCGAGGCTTCCCCATTTCGGAGGTTTCGAAATTGGGGACGAATCGCGCTGCTCCGGCGCCACGAGCGGCCCAAATGGGCAGCCTTTCGCCCGGACGGACGAGCGACCGCAAAAGCGGTGCCCTTCCCGTTGTACGCTCAAGTTTGCAACTTGCTCAATTGAAGTTGTAAAACCGGGCATTCGTGGGTGAATTGATTGTCACTGTACGGAGGGGCGAGCGCGGTGAGTATTCCCAGCCGAAGTATTCTCGGGCAGCGGGCTCGAAGGCCTCCCGCCGAGGGCGCCACACCGCGGACGGCCTGTCGAAGGCGGCGCACCTTACCGTACGCGCGGACCCACGGCAAAGTTCAATTTGTAAATTGGACGCGGCCGGGGGACGCACGGGTGGCAGCGACGCCGTGTAATAAGAGCTATGCGAATACCAATTTCTTCGGGCAGAGATGAAGCCTTTGTCTATGTGATCAGTTGAAGTGGAGTAAAGCGGCGCGGCGACGCAATGTTCTTATATTGACGAACCGTTGGCTGATGGGCGATGGCTACACAATGGGAGGTACCGCTCGCCTCCGAGAGGAAGTGGGTTCCAAAAGGGGAAGGCTTCCGTTTTTGTTTCCCAAGGTAAATTCCCAGTTTCGCCGAGGCGGCTCCCTCCGGCGTAACTCCCGTTGCCCTCAGGGGAGGCTGTTCGGTGAAAGAGGCGCCGCTGAAACGGCGCAACCGCGACGTGGCAGCAGTCGGTCTGCGGGACTGTCGCACGACTAAGGGGCAAGTTGAATGGGCATACGGTGAGCGAACAGTTCATTCAGCATTCCGGCGGAATGGAGCCCGAGATTTTTTCAGGCGACTCACTACGGCAGCAGAAGCAAACTTGTTAATTGTTTCCGGAATCTTCCGTTGAACGTTTCAAAACTGCGCAGAAGCGCATATACGGCAGTTGTCCAGGACATGTGCGTACGCATACGCATGCACACACACACACGCACGCACGCACAAACATATGTGCGTGTGCGTGTGTTTATGTATGTGTGTATAGTCCATCGTAGAACAGACAAATATACCTTACAGTTACTATATATATATATATATATATATATATATATATATATATATAAACTTTTGCACTTGAAATTAATTTTCTACGCAATCAAACAGAAGATGCTATAGTGGAAAGCTTCACTTGCTGCACGACATGTGCACTGTTCTCTGGGACAACACGTTGGTTTAGCGAAAGCCTCAGCATATACAAGTGCGCAGCTGGTGAACAGCTGGCAGCATTACGTGGCGTCTTGCCGTCCAGCGACTAATATTCTCGAAATAATTTCACACGTTTAAAATTGACTTACCACGTTGCAATTCCTTCCAGCCGGCTGGTGCCACCCTTTCTCAATTTTAATCCATCAGCTATCGTTCAAATGTGTACACTGCCGACAGGGCAAACCGGAATACGTTTTGCGCAAGCTGCTTGTTTGTAAACGTTGCGCGAAACCGTTGATACCCATTTTTCGCGCGTTTGCTCATGCTGGCGAGCAATCACCAGCGCAAAGTGTATACTTGAGCTGTCGTTGCGAATGCGGCGCTTTGCCACGCTGTGCCGCGCAGGCAGGCAGCATCTGCAAGCATATCTCGGATTGGCGCACTGTAAAGGCATGCGTGCATTGCTTCCGGCGAAACAACGGGCGCCGCATTCTTCGGTGGACCGCATTTGAACGCGGCAGGTTGAATTCGGGTTCGCAAAGTTAGTTTGCGCGCCCATGTTTCTACGCGTGCAGCTTCCCAGTCCGAGGCAAATGTCGCATCACGCATCTTAGTAACGCTATTCGCGGACAATCAAGCTTTCGGTGGTCCAAAGGAAAGCACTTGTGATGACGTGTGCAAGCTTTCCGGGCTTTCAGTTTGCGCGTTTCACCTATCCCCTGCTTTTCCGCCTCACTCTCCCGCGCAAAAAAATAAAATAAAATAAACGAAAAGCTCCAAAGAAACGTGAAACCGTTGGCCATACGGTCGCAGGGAAATTCGAAGTCACCACTGAGCCCAGTCGCCGCTTCCCACTAATCCGCCCTTGCCTGACTCATTCTTCGGTAGTCTTTCATGTGCATATTAACATTACTGTACATTCCCAACCTGTCCCAGCATGCGCTCATAGGCATTCGTAGCGCCTAAGTTTAAACATTCCCTTACCCAGTGATTCACAAATGTGTATTTGAACAATAGAATATTCAATGAACAACTTTGCAACGTGCAGAAGCTCCATTTCGAGGACGTACAATCCATGTCTTCCATTGTTTGCGTCATTTTACTATTTTGTTACTTCAAACGTTTATGTTTATTTTTCAATGGACTTCTATTTAACTTTGTCCTTGACATGCATTTCGAAGCAATAAATTCCCTCCTTTAACGCATGCTGTTGGTTTTGCGTGCTCTGTTTATTCTTGCTTCAGCGCACCCCTCCTCAGCTGCGACATTCTGGTCTCCGTTTCGCAATTGTTGGAGTCATTGCGCACACTAAAAGGTCGCTGGCCAAAATCATTGGTAGAAGCTGTCATCAGCCACCAGTGCCTCACAGGTGTGCAATCACATTGCTGGAATTTGCTTTTCCTGTCATTTGTTTGGCAGCCACATATAAACGGGAATGGGCGTTGGTAAACTAGTAGCATAAACCTAGGGGATGGATGTAGCTCTTCAACAAATTAAGCAAATGCAGTCTACTCAAGAAATGGGCAATAGTGCTTGAAATAAAAACGGTAATAATTTTTGCGCCAACCTAATATGTTATTATTATACACGCATGTGTCACTGAATTGCGCAATGTACGATGTCATAAGATGTCCGCTATTATCCGCGATGGACATTGGAATCGCATCCGCGGATACGGGGGCCTACTGGAGTCGCAGTAAGCTGTCCGTTCCAAAAGCATGCCCATACAAACGTTTATCTTCTTTCTTCTGCGACGCCGCCTCTGTTCGTGGCCGTTTAACTTGTGAAGTGATAGGCTCAGTGATTGTTTCTCCTACACGGGAAGCGTTGCAAGCAGCATTTGATGTGATAAGAAGCAACAACAGGTTTTTCATAACGGAGAATTTGTACGACGTCGTTCCTGAAGAACACCTTCCGACTGAGCGCGCGCAAAAACCGTGTGAGAGGCCTGTCTTACTTTTCTCCCGAACCAGCGAACTGGGGCAACCTAACCAAGGGCGCAATGGCTGTGTTAATTGAAGAGCCACTCCTTGTTCAGCCTAGACTGCTTCGAATAATTGAGAAAACTTATCTATAATGCTGAAGTAGTTATTTTCTTTTAACGCGTCCATATGCACTGTACTCCTGGTTGTAAATATTTTTGATTCCCGATCGAGGTTGGGTGGTGCGAGGGAAAATGTGGACACTCAGCTGAATGTGATGAATTTTTCTACGCTTCTGTTTTCCATACGTTCTTTTCTCTTAAGACTAGCTCAAAATTGGATATCTTGTAACGGGTCTTCTATGTGTCATGATGGAATGTACTGCTTGATCCCGTTGGAAATCGAAAGTGTGTCTGAAAGTATATCGAAAACAATGCCCTACAAGCGAATGGATGGGCAGTTATTAGAGAAATATTTCAGAACACTATAACCTTCGTAGCTTTCGGAACTATCTTGTTCCATCTTCAGCAAATGTTAATGGTTGTTTAACTGACCTTTAACATTCGCTGAAGACTGAACAAGGCAGTTCCGAAAGCAGCGAAGGTTACAGTGTTCCGAAGTATTTCTCTAGTAACTGCCCATCCATTCGCTGGTAGGGCGTTGTTTTTGATATACTTTCAGACACACTTTCGATTTCCAACGGGATCAAGCCGTACATTCCATCAAGAAGACTGGCTCGTAAGAAAAGTTACGTCGATCCTTGCCTCTCTATTCATAGCCTGTTTTATCGGGCAATAGGGAGTTCAGGTGATAACTTAATATTGATAATTGCAAAACCGTCGTGGACATGTCAATTGAAAAATTTTAAAGGGAACGAATCTTCAAATTTAGCTAACCTTCTCTTTTCGAACTAATAGGAATATTTCAGTGAAGGCCGATGGGAATGATCCGCCCATTCGCTCCGTTGCGTAGCAGGAAGAAATTCTGCTGAACCTGAAGTGAACTTATTTTTGCATTAAGATTGAAGACTACTTCCTTGTGTTAAAGGGTCTAGTATGGTAATTTTTTCTTGCTCTAAGTTAGAGTTGAAAAGGTTCTGTGAGATTCTTAGGGCGCAAAATCCAGGAGGGCTCTTTAAAATGCCTATAACGTCATACCGTACCGTAAGATCTGTTGAAGAGTACCTTCATAAACTTATGGCGTACTGAGCTCAGTACCGAAGCCGTTCTAGTTTTTTAGATGCAATACGCGTTATGCGTTAGTCGGTAGATTATATATATAATATATATATATATATATATATATATATATATATATATCAAAATTTCTCTACACGGTATCCCCCGTTATGGTACTAAGCTTTAATAAGCTTTTCCTAAGCTTTAATAAGCTTTTATTGGCAAAGCTTTCGGGCATAACCATTGCCCGTCTTCAGTGCACAAAAATAACGGCTACCGCCGAGGTTGGTCAGTCAGTCTGGAGGCACTCCTGCTCAGCCGACCTAGGCAGATGCTACATCAGTTGGGTTCTACCTTGGACCGCGTCGATTTCGCAATCCGCCCTAGTCAGCCGTGCAGGAGCACGACCTTCACAACCGACCGCCCCGGACAGTGCCAACACGACAAAAAAATATATATATATATATATTCATTTTTCTTTCTTCAAGCATACGGGGTTCTTTTTTCAAAATGTCAGATTTCCAACACAGGGTATCCCCCGTTTGTGATGAAAGCCATATATTGGAACCAACAGCATAGCTTTCGGGCACCAACCTGTGCCCATCATCAGTGCTCAAAAAAATATATATATATATATATTCTTGAAGCAGGAGAAATTAGTAACAAGGCGTCTCATTATGAAAAAATGTACGGTATCTTTGTTCGACGACGGAACACGAAAGTTCCGAAAGCTACGCTCAATAAAGATCGTTGAACAAGGATACCGTATTATTTTTTCAATATATATATATATATATATATATATATATATATATATATATATATATTGAAAAAATAATACGGTATCCTTGTTCAACGATCTTTATATATATATATATATATATATATATATATATATATATACTGAAGGATACATACATACATATATGCATATATACAAACGGGCCTCGAATAAGACGACCTTCGAAAAGCACGATTTCCCATAGCACGACGAGACAAATTGATACCTTTTTTCGGATAACACGGTACATTTTCAGTTAGCACGATAGTTACGGTGGCTAGTTTCAAGCTAGAAGATTTTGAAAGGAAAGAAGTCTTTTTTCTTATTCTTCCTTCGGCAAAGGTACATGGCATTTTTTGGAGCTTATAGAACCGTTTGGCAATTCCTGTTTTGAGTTGCAGCCGCCTTTTATTGCTCTACATTTTCTTAGAATTTGCTATTTTTAGGGTAAATTCAAGGTAATAAGAAAAATATCTAACATTTTGTAACGGACTTATGTATTTTTATCTTAACTTCTTACGATGGCATCCCGTAGTACCAAAAAAGTTTGGTATTCGCATTGCCTTCGCGTCCCCCGCTCTCTGGTATTTAGCGCTTTGTAATACATATTTAATGTGATATATACAGAAGATACTGTTCTATGAACGGGCGTGTTCGTTCTCGTAACTACAAATTACTTACGGAGTATTTCAACCCGTTGTTGAAAGAAGCAACTTTTTATTGCGTAGCTTTCGGGAAGCAACTTTTCCCGTCCTCAGCGCATTTAATGTGATATATACAGAAGATACTGTTCTATGAACGGCATAATGGCGGCATAAACACGTAATGGCGGCATAAAGGTGAATCGCACTGGGCGTAATGGCGGCATAAAGGCATTCTACAAGTAATGGCGGCATAAAGGTGAATCGCACTGGCCAAGTAAAGTAAATAGGGTTGTGTTTTTGAAAAAGTCCAATTAGGAGGGGGGCCTTGTGTAAATAAGAATGGGAAATAATTTAGGGCGTTAAACCTCGCTTGAATCGTACAACGAACGGTAGGGTAGGCATATCCGGTTCATCCTTAATTCAGGGAGCAACATTTTGTAGATTGGACGAGTGGGCCCCATAACTCGTCTACTTCCACTCCTTTGTCCCTGTTGGTAGTTGTGTTGTAACGGATGTAAAGGGCTTCCTTTACTTTTCTTGTCCTTAATTGGTTTTCCACGCAAAAATATTTCCATATCCGGTTCGAGTTATTTGCGTGGAAAACCAATTAAGGACAAGAAAAGTAAAGGAAGCCCTTTACATCCGTTACAACACAACTATCAACAGGGACAAAGGAGTGGAAGTAGACGAGTTATGGGGCCCACTCGTCCAATCTACAAAATGTTGCTCCCTGAATTAAGGATGAACCGGATATGCCTACCCTAACCTTCGTTGTACGATTCAAACGAGGTTTAACGCCCTAAATTATTTCCCATTCTTATTTACACAAGCCCCCCTCCTGATTGGACCTTTTCAAAAACAAACCTATTTACTTTACTCAGCCAGTGCGATTTACCTTTATGCCGCCACTACGTGTATGCGCTGAGGACGGGAAAAGTTGCTTCCTGAAAGCTACGCAATAAAAAGTTGCTTCTTTCAACAACGGGTTGAAATACTCCGTAAGTAATTTGTAGTTATGATCTGATATATATATCCTATAAGCTAGTTGCGGTAAGTCCATCTTTCATCCTGAATTGGTGGTTGGAAAGGGCTAGGAACCCATTCCAACTGCGCTGACGACGGAACACGACAGTTCCGAAAGCTACGCCTATTAAAGCTCTTTGAACAAGGATACCGTATCTTTTCATAACTTTGAGGGGAATCATTGAAGTAGGGGCTATACAATTCGACAAATATTCAATGTCGCTGAGACGGCGTTATTCTGGAAGAGAATGCCAACCAGAATTTACCTCTCTGTTGACGAAGGAACTTAACCTCGTTACAGCATTAGCAAAGAACGGTTTACGCTATTACTCAGAGGAAACGCAGAAGGAGACTTCAAATTGAAACCGATGCTTTTTTATAAATCTCTAGGGCCGCGAGCGTTTAAAGGCTACAAAAAAAAATCGCTTCCTGTGGTTTGGCGAGCGAACAGGAAGGCGTGGGTGACCAAGGCGTTCTTTGAGGATTGGTTTCTAAAATATGTTTGCCCTGCAGTGGAGAGATACTGCAAGCAAAGTAAGCTTGCGTTCAAAGCATTGCTTATTTTGGACAATGCTCCCAGCCATCCGATTACCCTTTGACAGTTAAACGAGAATGTTCAGGTAATTTTTTTACCTCCATACACTACGCCACTACTCCAGCCGATGGATCAACGAGTCCTCGCGACCTTTAAGGCTTATTATATAAGACAGGCGTTTGAGCAGGCTGTGGCAGAAGCGACGGGCAGTAATGTTGTTCCCTTCTTTCTGTTTTGGAAAAAGTACCATATTAGAGACGCGATTGACAATGTTTATCAGGTTTGGCAGAAGGTGTCTGGAAGCACCATGCATTCTGCATGGAATTTTTGTTGCCTAATCGGGAAGATAACTGTCGCCAAGAGTGCGCGCAGGTAGAAGGCATTATTGAAGAAATAACAAAAGTGGGAATAAGCAAGCTTAACTTAGAAAATCTAAATGCCGAAGTCGTGAAGGAAGTGCTCGAGTCAAAGTTGAAAGAACTGACGAACGAGGACCTTCTTAATTTTGATGTACAGCATGTAGATATAGACGATTCAGAGGAGGACGAGGAAGATTCCAGCGGTGACAGGTTTAAAGCATTTTCTCTTAAGGAACTGGGAGAACTGCTTTCTGCTGCTGAAGCTCTGAAGGCAAAAGCCGTGAACGCTGGGCCGGACATCGGTCCCAGCACGCAGTTCGGTCGGGAAGTCGACAGCGCAGTCTTTGTCTACAAGCGAATATACGAAGCGAAAGCAAAATCAAGCTCTACTCAGACTACATTGTTCAGTTTCTTTCACAAAACAGAATGAGTGAATTCCAATACATGACCTTATTATTGGGGACAGTTTCGCTGGTTTTTTTTACTGGCATTCGTTTTTCATGTTCATAGAAGTGAAATTAAACATCGAAGTTTCCGACAACTGGTGCATCAGAGCAATACCGGGAGAGTAGATAGGGCGTGGAACTTCCAGAACGAAGCAGTTCCATTCTCCCGGCAGACTGATTAGGATCGTA
Organism: Trichuris muris; assembly: GCA_000612645.2. NCBI lineage: Eukaryota > Metazoa > Nematoda > Enoplea > Trichinellida > Trichuridae > Trichuris > Trichuris muris. Next base: position 16,376,582 of record CBXJ02000282.1, on the reverse strand, counting down.
TAACAGGAATACAGCTCTTTCTTTCACCTTCCTGACTCCTTGTTAAAAGCACTATTTATTTGGGCTCCTCTGCGGTCCTGATCACTATACTTCCTATGTTAAAGACCCCTCGAATAGCACGATTGCGCATAGAACGCAATTTTCGCGGAACGCATCACTCGTGCTATTCGAGGCCCGCCTGTATATATATATATATATATATATATATATATATATATATATCCTTCAGTTAAAAACGAAGTTCTAATGCGAGACTGTTCTCACTACGTGCGATTGGTATCAGACAGACGTCTGGTTTGCAAGTCCTATAATTCAGGACATCTCCAGCTAGTGGAGAAGTATTTGGAAAGTGGCAGTTTGAATTGCATATCCACATTCCACAAAAGGAATGGCTGCATTTTTAAAAATTAATTTGTTGCTTTGCCCATGTTTTGCGTTGCACACTGGAAAATTTCTATTTTGCATGGCGATTTTGCCTTGCTGTCTCACAAATCAGCAGAAGATGTGAAAAACTTTTGTATGGAGCACGTGGTGAGGGGGTTGCGTTTTCTACCACGTGTAGGCGGTATCCACCGTTCTCATTCCGACAGTAATAAGCAAAAGAAATTAGTACGTCCATTTTGAACCATAGGTGAACTGCACCAGGCCATACTTCGCATAAACTTTTCGGTCTCCAGCGAAAACTGGTGATCACTGTAATATCAATTATCCTAATTTTAGTTGCCCGCACTGTTCAATGAGTAATGTTAAACAATACCAAAACATGAACATAAAAGAAACCTGCAGGACGGTTAATCTAAAGAGCAAAGTACTCATTACTGCTCGGTACTTGCGGCATGTTTTCAACCCGTTAACACCAAAAAAGAAAACCTTTATTGGCGGAGCTTTCGGGAATCGCCTTTTCCCGTCCTCAGCGCAAAAGGAATCCGTACTCTAAACTCGCAAGCTCCCATTAACCGATTTACTAATATTATTTAACATTGCACTCTGAGGACGATAAAGTAAAGTTACTTTAAAGACTCCATTTTGATACGCGGTTTCTAATAAGGCGATCAGAATTACAGCTGCGAAAAAATCAGTACAGTGTGCTAAATTACACGGATGACAAATTTCGTGGATAGTCCATAAGATTTGTCACAAGTGTAGCTGCTTGCTTTACCGTTGACGAAGGGGAAAGGGAAGCTCTTGAAGCTTCGATTTGAAAGGAGTTGCAAAGAATGCTGGATGCCGTCAAGAAAGCTCAAATGTCTGACAGCCACACTGTTGCAAAAAATCATATTATTAATTCACTCAGGCACGTTTTCATACGCGGGATCGTGGCCATCCAGTAGCAGTTAACTGGAGAGAAAACAGTATGAACATGGTTTCATTCATTGGCGACGGATACAGAAAAGTCTGGAAATTAAACTGTTAAGATTTTAAAGCATCACACGAATTAACCGTCGTACAAATTGTCAAAGCATTTGGCAAAATATTGCAGAGCATGTGCACTCCACTCGCAGGCTCCTAATTCCTTAGATGTGCGCATGGGTTACATGTGAAGTTTTGTAAATTGAACTTGGACTTTGTAACAAGGTTTAGCCCTTCGTTTTCAAATAAGTGCAGCGATTTTCACTAACAGGGGAGCAGAATGATGTAAAACATATTTTACAAGAAGGAGGAAAGCTCACACCGCACCTGCTAATCAGTTGATAGGATGGATGTGCTTTCAGCATTACAATCCATGTTTCTCATCTGTCACCCAAGGTATAGTACCCGGCTCGAGTACTTCTTTTGCAACTTCTTTTCTTGAATGGTTCATACTTTTCATCGCTTGTTCTCATACGAAAGTGCATTGGAGGTACTGCTGCTTTCATTGCCGTCCTTCCACATACCATTGCCAACCTAGCTAAACTGCGCAACAGTTACGCTCTTCAGTTTTAACGACAACGTATACCTGAAAAGGCGAGCAGACGAATAGATCCCACTCACTGGTTTACGTCCTTATCATTGGGGCAAGTTTACTTTTTAAAATCAAAGTTGAAAGTAGTGCTATTCCGGTTACAGTGCAACGGATCTGTCCATTAATCGTTACATAATGATACAGCTGATTTGAGAGGCGGGACTGTACGCAGTCGTTCATTTCTTATCGTAGGTATTTAAGAGAAACAACAATATGCCCATCAGGTGAAACCACAAGCTGGTAAAAGAGGCAAACGTTGGGTTAATCAATCTGAAACATTCGTAGCAATTGCTTGAAGCCACTTGCGAGTGAATAATAGTTTTAATTGGTATTCAACGCACTGCGGCAATCGATTCAGATAAGCTGTTCTGCCAACTCAGATTAACTTAATTCAACTCTTGAATAGAACGTGCCAAAATTTACGTTCTGTACAAGAAAGGCGCAGCGCTTAACGAGCTCTTGCTTTCAAGCATTCTGAACATGAAATTACGTAAGCAATTTGACACAGCATCCTATGACTTTGGGGAATATATTGCACAAAGCTTTCAAATTTTCCCATGCATTCGCTGTGAATTTCTGAACATGCGCTTGCATGTCTCTATTCCTGACTTTTTGAAGCTGTTTATTGTGATAAAAAATGGAATGTAGTCAATGGGAGTTCGCACAGTTTGCCTTTCAACGACTTTTCGCGAAGTCTGCGGAGCAGGACAGCTTTGGAAGTTTCCAAAATTCGCCCTCTTCTCAAAGGCACGTTCTTTGATTTTTCGTTGATTTCATGATGTTTTTCGTCGCCATAAACAGGCTTGAAAGACCGAGATGAGCCGCACAACAGTTATAACCCATCTGTACGGAAAAATGGCCAGCGCTCAAACCATGCGTTTGCTTCTGAAATAACGGAAGGCAGATCCAGTGCACAGGCTTTCAAGCAATTGATTGTTGTACAGTCGCTGCTTTAGCGTATTGGGCATAACTCATTAATCAAAAGCATTCGGGAACTGTTTGGCAGTACATTTTCAACCTTGATCAACTTTGGACAAGGAAATCTTTTCGCAGCCTGTAGACTCCATGAAATTAATTGTCAAAAAATTTACTATTCTCATCCCGGACATCCAGACAAATATTAATCGCTTGTCTAAACGCGTCACTGTTTAATCATAAATTTTTGTTTAATTCAAATTCCAACCTGCCATCGCAAAAGTATAAAATGGCAGGGAAATTCTGCAGGTGGCAGGCAACTCTAAAGAGAATTGAAAAGAATGCAATGCAGGATGACAATGGAGCTCATCTCATATTAAGGAAAGTGAAGCGGAAAATTCTTGGCTTCACCGTGCTTTGCCCAACGACAAAGGCATTGCACATTTGCGGACACACCTGATCAAAGCTTACCTACACTTCCTGTGGTCAAATAACTGGAAAGGCAAGAGGATTATATAAAGCCGTGTGCACACAGCAGCTGAGCCGTGTGATTGGCGAAATTAGAGACGCTAATTTGCCGCCTTAGGTGCCGTTCGTTGCCGCCGCTTAGCTTTAGCGGTGCATTGTCGTTGCGTACTTGTTTAAAAACAACTGAATGTCAACAATTACAGCTGAATATCCAATTGACCGGATGGAAGGCATCACGCCAAGCCTAATCCGGAAGCAGCTGCTGTCCATTAATCCCCTTTAATTAGTTTGTCTATCAGCGGCAAGAGCGAGGCCATCGATGACCTCGGCTAACGTCAAGTGCTACTTTGGCGTGTCGCTAAGCTCTGCTAAACTTTACAGTAACTACCGTAGGTCACAAACAGCCACTTTAGCAGAAAGCAATGTCATGGTACTTCTTTGGGAGTGATTCCCAATCATTCACATGTTTGGACAAAGTCAAATCTACCGTGTTTGTGTATTCTGGGCGGAATAGCAAGTCAGATTGCAAATTTTTGAAGTGTGCAGACGAAGGAACGGGCGTCTTAAATCTCAGTAACAGTAATAGATGCTTTGCTCAGCTTACGAAAGGTCAATCCTGATTGTCCAGGCATCAAGGGCGTAGCGACTGTAGGTTTTCACTGGCATACTATCAAATGACGTATACTGACCCTTCTGTGCACTGGAGTTGGGGAGCTAGATCGCAAACATCCAATGTCAATGGCTGAACACTTGGTTTTGCGCTCATTGCTTCTGCTTACTGTAATAAGGGAATGCTATTAATGAAGTAAATTCACGCTGAGCATGTTGTGTTCTAAACATGCACGATTGCAACGACTGAGAGGCAAATTTAAGATGAAGGCTAAAGGCCAATAACATCACACGCGCAGCGTTTTAAGCAGCGGATAATGAAGAAAGCACGCTGAGTGAACATAACAGCTTCTTCCAGTAACAGCAAACAGTATTGGCAGTTCTCTTCATGAAACTGAAAAAGGCACTCCTACATGAGCACTAAACCATCAGACATGATCAGGTGATCGGTTTGAAGCCACTGTTGTGGAGCTCTGGTAACTTTTTGCCAGAGTGAGTAAGTCACTCTTCACGAACGTCAGGCTGTCCATAGAGTGGGAAAAAACGGCTGCCCCTGAAAGGATTGCTAAAGAATTAGCAAATCAATGTGAATGTTGTTTCGAATGTGTCTGATTAACGAATGCACTTGCCGTTGCGCTCTGCAGTAGATCAGAGTACATTGCTTTAAAATTCAACCGCCAAACCTGAAATTATCCCGCGTCAAGAAAATCACTTTTAAAGGCACTTGAATTATTATTAGTAAGCTAGATGGCCAAGTAGCTGGTTTGCCTATGGCCTTTCGTAAATTTATGAGAATGAAGTCACAAACAAATGGTTGCTTCCGAAACTTTCTGAGAACATCGCTTTTCATAGGTTGAAAATCACGTGACTGCAAAACCTGCGAAAAGTAAGCATGCCCATGCCGTAACTTGTCCTCTGTTTACATTTGGTAGCGCAGAAAGTTCGTCATGCTCATACCGCCAGTGACTACAGGAGTGTAATTAGTACTGGGGGATATTATTAATATATTAAGTGTAATAGACCCATGAGATATTACGCTAAGGTGAAATTGAAAGTTAGATTATTCACAGAGGACTACAGTTTCGCAGTTTCCGATTTTATGCCCCTTAAGTGTCCGTTGGCTTTCTCGTGCACCTTACCTGCGATAACGTAAAGTAACCTGATGGATGGATGGCTGCTTGTTTATTAGTATTAACCAGCAGGAACAAAAGAGCGTACGAATTTTTTGCATCTCAGAGCTTTCAGAACAGTCCATTTGTGTCATTAGCAAATATCGTAGCCATCTGTTTATCCATCGTCAACGAATGAAATAGGAGAGGATGAATGAATCATCTACACCACTCCTTATTACGGCACAAAGGTGACTTCATTAGTGAAAGAAATTTCTTAATCCGTTTAATTAATTTTTACACTCAGTGATGGCAGGCAAACAAGGCACGGCTGTCTGTAATCGAGACAGAATGCGTCAAATGCGCCATTGGACATGATTCTCCTAAACGATCGCGTTTCTCAAATTGTAAAATTGCTTCTCCACTGAAGACGGAATGCGATAGGTTATGGAAACTTTGCATAATCTTATATTAAATAAATAAGTACGTTAACAGTGTGAAGTCGTCAAAAAGTTATGACAGCGGCTAATTTTAAAACAATGATAGTTCATTGACTCGTGCTGCATGGAGACTGGCTGAAAATAGCAATGAAAACATCCTTCCGCGTTGCACTGAGTTAAACAAGCGACCAAAGGGGAATGAAAACTATGATCCAAAATGGGAGACAAACGTGTAATCTCAGTTTTATGAGATTTTCTGTGAAGGAGCAGGAATCACTGTGGAAAGTGCTTATTTTGTCCGTTAATCAAATTCATTCCACTGCAGGCATGCGAGGAGCATCTGGAAACCGACCAGCCACCTCTTATGAGCTATACCAAGAAGGGGTTACGGAATGACGGCCTAATTCCGCTCAAGTGCTAGCTAAAGTGAAAAACTATTAATACTTAGGCATGTCTTGGGCGAACAACTGAAGTGGAATTGTTGCGCTGGGAAACGATTCAAAATGAAGACGTCATTCTGAACTAACCGAGCAAGTAAAGCAAATTACACAATTATCAAACAAGTTGGCTATGCAAATGAGACATGCGTATTGGCTGGCAGCCAGCCCTTGGCATCGTATACGCGTTACGAGCAAAGCAAATTTCATTTCAAATTTCATGCTTCTTTCGGTCCTAAACGCATTCCATGGGAAAGTTCTTCCCCTGAGAAGTTTGAACATACGAGATATGGCATGGGACTTGATATCAGGGTATCAGGGTTGAAGTTTTTTAAACTGCTCAAAATGTTGCCCAAGTTATTATGACTAATACTTTGCTTTCTACCCCTGACGACGGGCCAGGCCCGCTCAGGGACCTATGACTTTCTTCTACCTTAGCTCATATGCTGTTTTCTCATTAATGAACTTCCCGGTCGTCCAGCTATTAGGGCATTTGCTGATAGTGATTACAAGCATTGAACAGCTTCAGAGGTTTTTCAAATCTGTCCTTAAAATTCACTTCTCGCAATATTTATCATTATATTAACGAGTACGCTCCCTGGTGATTAGCTACCCCTCTTCGCAAACAGTCGACCCTTCATTACAAGATACAGTAGCATGAGAAAATACTTTTGCATGACCGACCAAAAAACAGAGTTGCACTATTGTAGACCGAGCAGTCTTCATGGACTCGTGATGGTATTGATGGCTGAAGTCTATGATTGACGATTAATTTAGTCATCGTTTTCCTTTCCTGAACATACATCAATTAGCACCTACTGCGACGTGCCAACAGCTTCCTTACTTCCACTGGCGTTGCACTCTCCTTACTGAACCTTTGATTTTAGGACAGAGTGAGCCCTGAACTCCTTACAGCTTTGCATGTTGTCAAAAATTTGGTTTCCGTTAGCGGAATAGAATGGTTTTGATGTGGTGGCTGAGTACCCGTTGGTTCTTCCGTTCGACACTGCCCGTAGATACGCTGAAAGCGTTACTTAATCAGTGATTGGTTGTTGAGTTTGTTAGTGTAAAGTTAGTGCAAAGTGATTTTCAGAGTTTAACACCACTAATAAACTCGCGCAACCAGTCACCAGTTAGGTTACATTTTCTGATATACTTACAATCAACGTTGAGCAAAAGAACCAACGGGTGCTTAGTCATCACGTCAAAACATTGGTGCACTGCCAAGTTGCAAAACGCCCAATCCGCAGCGGGATGGGATCTCGTTTATCAAGAAGCCGCACATCAGCCTGTCGACAAACGTTTTTCGAAGGGAGCCTTTTGGACTAGCTGAATACCGGAAGCTTCGCTTAAGAAATAAATTACTTATGAACGTGTTTGCCCTTTCTTAAATAAACATCACACGTAGGTGAACGACCGTATTGGAACGCCTTTTGGTGAATTTAGCTTTCAGAACCGTCGAGTTCTGACCACAGCGGTTTGATAATTCAGCAGTGGCAAAATCAGGGTACATATGGACCTAACGAAGGGTCATGACCTGTTGTGCAGCACCTCATTGCTTACCAAACAAATCATCTTTAAAATACCAGCACGGTAATCGAGCCTGTTTGCGCGGTCAGGCATATTTTCCATATTTTCAAGCATTGGACCTTCAAAATGGGTCTTCCAGTAAAACTTGAAAAATTCCACCCAAAGCAGCAACCACCACAGAAATTAAACGCGGGAAATAAGTTACTTGCTTCATTATCATTATGCACCTGATGGTGCAAAGTAGGGTAGACTGTGGTTAGTATGCACAAGAAGCAAAGGTGAAGAAGCACGAAAGAACCGTTACTTAATCTTTGTTCTTTTGCAAGCAGTCATGTGCTGGCGTTGCATGTGACCTGAGACTTGTCAGAAAATGGGTCAAGTTGAGAAATCATGTTCAACGTGCAAAAAGCGACACTAATGGGTGCTAGCAGGTCCAATGCAACCTGGTAGCTACCGCTTGTGAAAACACTCCTCCGCAGGACGGAGTGCTTCACAGGGCTGGCAAGAACAAGTTACTTGTTTGTCAAGAAATGCAATCCAAGTGCGCCGGCGGTTTGAGTGCTATCCAAATCCTTGGCAGCACGTTCAGTTAACACCAGTTCAGAGGAGAAAAGAAGAGGAGCTGATTCGTTGTGTCCACAGACAAGGTGCAAAGACGTTTGTTTTGCCAGGCAAACGGTGGAGAAGGAGCTTCCTACCGGTTGATGGGCATGCAAACATGTTCTAGCCATTGTCGACCATTTGAAAGAGCAGCATGTTAACGGCCTCCAATAGAAAATCAGGGGGTCAGCCGCCGGATGACCAAGTCAACACGGCGTACCAACCTAAGCGGCTCAAATCCGCTAAGTGCCGTTCGCCCGGTCAGTAACTGTCCTGATAATTTGCTGACGACCCATTCTTCATTGCAGCTGACCCTGACATTCGACCTAAAGCACGACTACGTGTCAAGCTTATTACTTCATTTATTTGCGCATCTCAGTGGTACCCATGCATTCAGCAGCTACAAATCCGTGAACGCCTACATTTCTCTGCCAAGCGCTTGCCCAACGAGACATCTTAACAGCGAATGGGCAATAGTATAAGCAACTTAAGTAACAAAAACGCAAAATGATGAACAAATGAAGTGCCCGTGACGAACAGACCTTTTCTGGCAACAGAATTTCGCGTAGGTACATTGAGGCTGACTTCTGCTGCTTTCCTGTTCGCCCAAGCGCATTCCAATGGTGAGATTCTTTCTGAGCGCAAAAATGGTTTAACCGTCCACTTGTCTGACGTTCGGCAGGACGGCAAGGCAACAATATCGAAAGGTACATTGCCTCACCGCTTAATAATATGCCTTTTCGCAAGGAACACTGTTACAATCGCTGCCAACATGGGGCAACAATTTCGTTGTAAGCTACAGGGCGCACTTTTGCATGAATACTTGGCAGACTGAACAGGTGAGGTCATTGATTTTTTTCAAGGCACTCTAGGCAAAGTCGGATTGTAATTCCTTTGCGAGCGCCTTCTCAGCCATTTTGGGCTGCCAGTATAAAAGCATCGAGCGCCAAATAAAAGCAAGTCCGGTAAGAAGCGCTGCAACGCGGTGGCTCGCAATTACGAGCAACCTCCAGATATGAAATGATATATATATATATATATATATATATATATATATGGTTGGAGAACCCGTTTTCTGCCCAACTTAAGTCTCTCTTTAGGCTCCCCATCCGCTGTACATCAGCTGGGTGAACGGCCTGGGAGTCAGCTTGATTCGCGGCTTGTGAAACAATCATGCCTTGAAAATTTGCATATATATATATGTATGCAAATTTTCAAGGCATGATTGTTTCACAAGCCGCGAATCAAGCTGACTCCCAGGCCGTTCACCCAGCTGATGTACAGCGGATGGGGAGCCTAACGAGAGACTAAGTTGTGCAGAAAACGGGTTCTCCAACCAGAATGGCAGTTAGGAGACATTTTAGGTGAAATTGAGCTTAGCATACGCGCTGATGAATAAGTTTCAAAAAACAGTACATTGGGTAGTGTAGCGACACACTGGCAGCTATCAGCTTCGCCCACATTAGCGCTGTTCATTGCGCTTCTCATGAATTGACGCTGGAGCATTCGTACTGTACATTTATCCCTAGTTAAGAAGACCAGAAAGGTGGCAGACGGAAACTAAGATTTCACGAGTGCACAGCATAATAACTTATGGTGGATGGATATCGATGGGTAATGTTGATTGTCTGCTCATCGTCGAAGCCAAGGATAATGAAAATACGATTGGAAACAGTCTGCCAGCCATTGGCGATCGTTCAGTTGGCCTTCTGATGGACAAAGTTTGCCAATGCGTTGTGCATCCGCCAGGGTACTGGAACACGATGTTTACGCATGGGAGGGCCTGGCCAAAGGCACCCTTCCTGCCTAATTATGTGCCAACTTTCCGCCGCTCTTGGATTAGCGCTGTTTCAGCAGGGCGATGGCTAGTTTTCTAAGCTCCTTATCCGCCCAAGAAGCTTAGCCGCCCCGCTTGGCGGCAAAGGAGAGAAGTCAACAAAACCTTTGGTCAATAGCCGGGCCTCCGCAGGTAGCGCTGAAGGGGGTCCAATCCAGTCGAATCGACCGCTCTGATTGGTCAAGAACGTCCAATGGGGGCGGACAAGTTAACACCTCTCTTCCTGTCTCGTACCGGCTGTGTAACAACTTATCACTTGCTGCCAAATGCGCCGCGTTGACACTCCACATTGCCGTCACTGCTGACTGACAAACAGTGGCAAAGCGTCTGGACATAATGAACTACCTGTCTCCAGTTGCCTACCCGTACCTCCTGCAATCGTCAGCGGAGCAGGTTAAATCTTACCTGGATATATGCCAGGCAAATCAAGTCCAGAACAGGCCGTCAACGTCGACCCTCGGCCCAGGGTCGACATTTTCCATTGAAAGCATTCTGTCGCCTTCGAAAGTGGTCATGAATTCTCCCGCCGAACTGCTCCATTCTTCCAGACTGCAACCGTACTTCATACCAATGGCTACGCTGCCGTGGTCGGCAGCGGCAGGCTTCTACCAGAACGGCGAGAGTCTTGGTAAGAGCGTCGGGAAGATGCCAAGCTTCCACGTGTTCATTTTGCCCTCACTTAAGCCTTGAAGACGGTCAGCCCCATGACGACGGCCAGCGCATTGCAGTTCCCAAGGTTCCTGGCGCCGGCGCTGCTGCCCACCATGATGCCACTGTCGGGTCGCCGCAAGAGACGGCACAGAACCATATTCAGCGAGGAGCAGCTGGTCGAACTGGAGGCTACCTTTCAGAAGACACACTACCCGGACGTGCTTCTTAGGGAACAGCTAGCAATGAAGACCGACTTGAAGGAGGAAAGAGTGGAAGTACGCGCCTAGGGCAAACCACGCGCTCCGTTTGATCATAGCTCAATTCTTGCAGGTCTGGTTCAAAAACAGACGAGCCAAATGGCGCAAGCAGAAGAGGGATGAGGCTGATACTGCCAAGGCTGTCCAGGGCGGCCACGTTAAGAAGCAGCCGGAGACTAGCGGCAAGCTAATGAACTGTTCGCCGCAGACTACCCTGCGTTCCCCTGTTGACCGGGCTGACGATGATAGCTCCTACTGCAGCGAATGGGACCAGTCTGCCGTCTGACTAGTTGGTTAAGTTTACCATTTAGGAGAGCGACCGTCGTCCACATTTTGTAATTATATGACATTCCTATTGTAGTTTATCCATTTTCGCGTGAGAAGCTAAATACGTGTGACACCCGGCTGTCTCTGCTTCGTTCAGCATTTGAATGCAATAAAGCTGAACTGCCCCTTGCCTATCGCATACGGCTAGCAGTCACATGCGAGGCGAGCTGCTCAGGAGCGTGAAGTCAACTTTTCCTTCACCAACCGAAGCTTCCATTCGTCATTTCGCAATTCAAGCGCCATCGGTGCACGGTCAGGGTGCTCAAACCATTGAGGCTCCGTGTCCGTTGCATTGCTCATTGAAGGTGACGGAAAACAATGAACTACGATCTACTCTGAGGTCTTGTTCAGGCACGCATTGTTGACGCTGCTTTTGGGCTGTTCAGAAAGCATTGGAAATTAACGAGAAACCAAACCAGGAGATTATTAGTCCTTTCTTTCGTCAGGTCAAGCACGCTAAGTTAGCCAAAGCGCGGCGTAGCGTTTGCCTAAGACTTTGGGCTCTCTTGGAACTGCGGCAAAAACTAGATTTTTTTTTACTGGCCAGTTGCAACTAAATGAGATTTTTCTTCTTGCCTTTCTTCTAACGGAACCATAATAGGGCAAATAAATTTCCCGGTGCCCCGTGCGCAACGAGCGAAACAGGTCAGGGCTGATTGAGCGCCACTAAAATTCCGTCTTCTACACCTCCCCTCATTAACCGCAGTAGGCAGAAATGGGAAGCGTTTCCCCGTTTGGTTAACAGGATGCTGTAGACACGAGTGCGACGTTGACGGCAATACCGCTAATCGCTGATTACGTTGAAGGGTTCAGGTCAGCTAGAAACAACGGTGGTCGCATGGGCGTTGGAATGAGCGGGCAGAATTACCTTGTCTCTGGGCATCATAGTTCACATTATACAGGCACTGGGCATCTGATTGGCCAGCTGGCCTGAAGCGACGAAGGTTGACAGGTTGCGGAGGTCGTCTAACGCGCTTTTCTTTTACAGGCGAAACCAAGTTGTTATTGACAACTGCACACCCATTTTTGAGCGCAAATAGCTTATGAATAAAATGGCTCAGCGGTGGTTCCATACTGGCTAACAGTCGTTGTGACTCCCCTCTGACTGATCAGTAGCACCAATAGCGTCACCTGGTCGTGCTGACCTTGAGGAAATGCGCCCTTCGTGCCGCCACGGCAATATCACTTTATCAGTGGGGTGCCGGTAACGAAAAGACATCCTGAACGCTCGTAACCAACGGCCATTAACAGAACAAGGCAGCAGGTCCATTTGGCTAACAACTTTTGGCGTTTAAACTGAAAGATTGCCGTATTTGGTGACAACTCATCCGGAACTGCAGCCAAACAGGTGGTCTAATGGCGCTGAAATCGGCAAATCACAGTCGTCGCCACCATAATCAGAATCCGGATCGGCGCTATGCCGCTGCAAAATTACCAGCCTAAAGTCGCCCAAAGGAATGGACTCCCCTACCGCCTCGACGATCACCGCGGGACGCGCGCAAATTGCCGCGCTCGCGTACGGTCAGCGTCCAACCTGTGACGCACGGGCGACGAACCTTTGCATTTACGTCATGGCAAAGGGTGACAAGTGCGGCTCATTACCTTGAAAGTGTTCGAAACAGGATGCGCATTCCTGCTCGTCGTGTCTTAATGGACTTGTCTCAGCTGATTACCGTATCTGCTCGTCAAAATGAATCGACCGTTGCCGCCTGTCATCCTATCTGTCAAGTAGACGCTAATCCTGCAACGTGTCACCACAAATAATTCAGGCGACTCATTGAAACGACAAATCCAGACGCAGGTATCAATCTGATGATTATTTAATTGCTGTCAATAGCGCAGGTAGAGCCGTTACTCTGAACAGACTAACTCTGTTTAAGGAAAAATGGGAACGCCACTGTTCGCAGCAGAGGGCATTAACAGGAGAACAACCAGCCTACAAACGTGCTTATCAATGAAGATGTCATCTCTGCTATTTCGTCTGTCGTCATGGTTCGCCTTACGCTGAAAAACATTTCAATTATAAGTTTTACTGGATTATATACGCTGCATACTTACAGGAGCGGGAATGTTCCCCGCTCGATGACTGCCTCACTTTTGCGTGCAGTTTCCATCGGCTGTTCTCCGCGGATTAATTCTCGCCAGTTTGGAACTTCAATAACCAATGCCGGGATACGCCACGGAGCATAGCGCGACTTGGCCGACGCTTGCTGTTCTCCCTGGTCTCCCTGAGCGCGCGCGTCACCCAACGCAGCAGGGAGGGCTGCTGCGAAGTGCTCAGGTAAAAGAAATGACGCCGCCTTCTGTCGAAAAGTTGCGATCACGTTTTGCGCGTATCAAAAATAGCAGTGCGCAAGGTTGAGCAAGTTGCTTTACGGTGGGATGACAACGGCGGAGGGATGGGCTTGAGCGTCCCATGATTCCCTGCACCTTCGACCTGCTCCCATGCAGGCAGATCAATAGATGGAATGCCGGTAAAACGTCAGGCCAAACGGGAAAATGCTTTCGCATATACCGATCTTGCATTACTACCTACTCAGACGTACAGGCACGGATAGTGTGTATGTGCACTGTAGCGATGTCCAAGCACACTTTCACAGCGACTGCGTCATCGTTAGGAGCTTTTGCATAAACAGTTGCTTCGTTGACGTGAAAGGAACCGTTTGGTTGCCTGACAGGAATTTTTCGTTGCGAACGTGCGAAAACTGACTGCGCAGAAGTGGTCGTTAGCTTTGTCGCTACAAAGAAGTAGAAGATCGGATGCCTTATAACGGGTCTACGCGGCATGTTGGCCTTGAATACGGCGGTACCCGTATGGATGTCTTTGGTAGCCAAAGACATCCGAATGAGCACAAGCCGTATTAAAAGCCAACGTGCAGACGAAGGTGTATTAGAAAACATTTGTCACTTCAGTAAGTTATTCACACTCCATTCGAAGATCAAACACCTTTGGTAAATTGTTAATGCATTCCCACCACATCTTGTCAACACAATTTGGCAAGGCAAGCATTCGCGATCAGAGTACGCTAAATGTGTTAAGTTTTACTCCTGGCCTGTAGCATAATGCGCAGCACGTAAACCAGAAGGACGTATGATAAAAGGGAGTACACGCCAAGAGTTGTGATTTGCAGTTCAGTGGAGTGCTTTCAGGCACTGCATTGAGCACGCGAGATCTGCTGGGCTGCAGTCCGTTTTGGAAGCAAACCTACTATTAATAGATGGGTGAACCAAAACTGGCAGTCGACTGCTGGTTCCATCTGAGACGTAGTGCCTGCAGGGGCAGCAGGGTTCATACAGTTTATCAAAGAGCCATCTGCCTTTATGAGGTCGCCTTTTCATACCTCCGAAGATGAACCGCATTTAATTTTTGTGGAACCAACCCTACCGGAGTGCCAGAAAATTTCAGCCAGTAAATCTGTGGATAAAGCGTCATCTGTGCTGGGAATGCATTTCTGTCATGGCTTCCCAGCGAGTACAGCAAAACTTACTTTCTATTGCATGAGTCTTCAACCGCTGATTCAGGCATAATAAAAACTTAATAACGACGGATATTGATAAAAATACGTTTGGTAGAAAGAACCATGAGAAAAATTAACGATTAGAGGTTTAGTAGATTGCGGTTCAATGGGTTACTGTAAGTTCCAGTGTTTGCGCATCGAAGGTTTCCTGTGAAGTTAGCAGATGTCCAACGGCGTCTCGAGTTTCGTGTTGGTGTGGAGCTGAGTTAGTTGTCGAACAATTAGGTATCACCCTCAGTTGGCACTACGGAACCATCCGGTAGGGTGCATAAGTGATACTATCACACCTGGCTCATGTACCACGATAAGATTAAATATTTGATTTCCACCTTAAGCATCTTCGGCAATCAATAACACCTTAATAGCAGCCACAGAAGGAGGCTTCTATTTGCACCTGAGACGTGTTAATTGGCAACAGTCGTATTTGCTAAATTCTTGACGGACAAAATCAACTTTGTCGCGCCTGGTCATTTACACTTCCGTCTGACCTGTGCTGACTGGCCCTGCTCTGCAGCTGGCATCTTCCGCACCGGATGGCGCCGTCGGCACCTCGTACGGCTTTGACCTTAGGATGAGGATGAAAGGATGCAGGTTGGTTTGATCAAAGAAAGCGTTGGGGGTCAAATTTGACCATGCCACAGTACAAACGGTAGTTGTCTGTTAGCACGCGACCGACTCATTGATGTGACCGCGGAACAAAAGGTGCCGAACAAAGGTATTGCAAACAGGTAGCAATGGTGGCAAAGTTTGCTTGTAAAATACAGTAGCGCCTTGTAACGTGACAATGTCTTGCCACGGAAGACGCCGTGGCACGATTTGCACGCGAGTGCGCTCTTGCTACGCACGCAACCGTTGTTCTCATTGTATGAGCGCCTTGAAGGGAACGCTTAGGAACAGTGTCAAGTTGAATTGACAAATTCAAACAAAATTGAAAGCTTTTACCAACCGTATAAAGGTCGCAGGCGCAGCGCAGTAGTTTGGCTAAGATAAATGGGATAGTTATTCAGCTGTGAGTTTACATGCTGGGATTTGCATTAGAAGTGTTAATATGGTCATCTCTGATGACCGACCTTGGTATAGCAGTTGTCATAGCCGCTGACGGAGGGGTCAGACCACTCCTGAAACATGCGGCTATTAGTAAATTCACTCAAGAAATGGTCTGCCTTCATGGAGAAGAACAGTCATCAACCCCACCTTAAAGAAGCACTTGACATTCAACATTTGGATCTGTAAAATGTAGTTTCCACAAGCTTTATTGCTGCTTTAAGCAGCAGTGCCCCCGCTAATAATGTTCGGCATGTCTGTAATTGTATGCTGACAATTTACTGCACTACTGAGCAATAATTACGAAAATACTACAGCTTCAAAACATCAGTGGAACATAGGCAGCCAACTGTAACAATTCCTATATTCAGAAATTTATATTCTGGAAAATTTAGCCAGTAGAGCAAGAAATGTTACAAACATGGTAAAAAACCCTGATGAGTAAAATGGTGTTTCTGATGCTCAAAGATGAAACATGCACTTTTGATATATATATATATATATATATATATATATATATATACAGACATGCCGAACATTATTAGCGGGGGCATTAATTATATATATATATATATATATATATATATATATATATATATATATATATATATATATATATATATATATATATATATATATATATATATATATATATATATTATATATATATTATATATATATATATATATATATATATATATATATATATATATATATATATATATATATATATTTATATTTTATATAATTAAGAAAAAATGATACGGTATCCTTGTTCAACGATGTTTACTGGGCGTAGCTTGCGGAACTTCCGTGTTCCGTCGTCAGCACAGTTGGAAAATAATTTGTTAAAAAAATAATTTCGCCAGCACAGTTGGAAAATAGTTTTAATATATATATATATATATATATATATATATATATATATATATATATATATATATATATATATATATATATATATATATATATATATATATATATAGAGAGAGAGAGAGAGAGAGAACTATGCATATCCGTAATATTTCATAAGTTTAGGCTGACCTAATTTCAAAGGGCGACATGGGCAGGGGTTGTTTCTCAGTCTTGACTGTGACTGCCAAATATGAACTATTACTATTAATACTACGCCTTGCTCGTAGTAGCAATATTGCTAAAAATAAAAGCCCATTGATGAGGCATCATTGCTGCAAAATGCAGTACATTCAAGTCGTGATATTCTCGACCATCTGAAAATAACTGCCTTGCGTAGGCACTTGGCTAGCGGTGGGAAGCAGTAACCAAAGTACTAATAGTAATATTAACAACTGCTTCTTTTGGCTACATGGGAACAGTTCCTCTAATGCAGTGATTTTCAACAGGGATGGTAGCGCCCCACGGAGGGTGCTGGGAGATTTTTGGGTGAGGCGGTGAACCCAGGGGGCGGTGGAAGATTTTAGGGGGCGCTAGAAGTTTCTACGGGGCGCTGATTTTATCTAGAAGCCTGCTGCACAATAGAGCTCAACGCCTGGGTGATTCAGGGTCTACCACGACAAAGTGAGAACGAAAATGATAGGTGTTTCCGAATGTCCCCTCTGCCATTGTCCGTCATGTCTACCGACGTCGTTAATAGGCGTTTCGCGGATATTTCTTGATCGGACTCGTGCCGTCCCTTCTCAGGAGCACACTGGAATCTCGATCGGCCCTTTCAGTCATAAACCGTTCCACTGCGAAAACTAATATAAAAGACTGGCAGTTTCTCTGCGAAGTCTTTCATGGACCGCTTGGTGAGGCCAATAAAGCAAAACATAACAGGAGTACCACCATGAGGAGAAGGACGAGTCAGAACATGTCGTTTGACCGCGGCATAATAAATGTCAAACGCAACTAAAAGGTTGATAGAACCAGAACCAACAGACCCTCATTGTTGAATCATCGTCTCATGATATCTAATCGACGCCAGTAGAGCCAGGACGAGCCACTGCGGACGAAATGGCTCTCGCGCCATACAGGGAGGGGGCGCAGGCGAGTCCAGGGGGCGCTGGGGAGCACTGAAGAGGCCTGAGGGGCGCTGGCACGAGAAAAGTTGAGAACCTAAGCTCTAAGGTCTATGAACTGGTTCTCTTGAAACAGTTTCTGCATAATATTTGCAGACAGATTGTCTGCAGATATGTTCTCATACGGGGTGCTAACACTGTTTTGCAAAAATGAGGCGAGAACATGTGCAATACACAGTTTCATCACGTATTTGTTCTGACCAGAGCGTTCGCAATCTATACGTACATAATTGTGCCGTAACTACTTTACAGTTATTTTAGGCTGTCAGACAACGACAGCGCTGATTACGGGACAGGTACTTTTTCAGTGGTACATTTACGCACTCCGAACAGTGCCCCATTTTCAGGGCACCTAATTGTCACCTCACCTTCCAAGCTTTTGTCTTCTGGTTGAACGTATTAGTTTTTGAGCTGGTGCAGAATTAATATTAGGTCAATAAGGATGAAATGACAAATCTCGCTATACTTAGTTCATTGAAAGTTTTCCCTTTCATACTTATCAACCTAATAGATTCTAGTAACTACCAGTGCGACGCGTAGTTTCTGAAACCTCAAAATAAATCTAAATCGTATGTTCGATACAGGGTTTCGATTTTCCAAATAGACACCTTGTTCCTTAGCAAACAGGGTGTCAGTTGTACAATTGCAAACATTCTGAGCACAGGATTTGGCAAACAGATAGCGCGGGCAAGCATTTTCTTGGTGATATTTCACATGCCTACTGCAAAGGATTCTACTGTTTTCTACCGTCAACATTAGCTGCGCGCAATGCATGTTAAGGAAGCAGCCTGGTTAAACACTGCTAAGTGAACTGGGATATATGTGCCTATATTGCTTGGAACACGTTAGATGAATGAAAGGCATTACTCCGTGCGCTGTAGTTCTGACTAGGAAAATGCTTCCTGTTCTTAAATCGAATGAACATTTAGCTGCAATGATTTCAGTAGCATGCACCAAGTGAAATAACTAGACGTTGCATAAGTAACAAGTAATTAGCTGGAAACTGCGTTGACCGTTACTTTTAAAGCTGTGCAAAGTTAGAAGCAGGTAACAGAATATAATCTTTTACAGGAGATTCTGTGTAACGTTGGAGCAAGTTTTCTGAAACGTGTCTGTTGTTCCAACTATTTCCTTTGAATTTTCACACACACATACACACTGCTCAACCAATGGCCATCGCATGCATAATATCAAAAATTGAAGATGAAAGTTCCAATTAATGAATTTTGGCTGAAAGCTTTCCAACTGGTCCTTTGTTCTTGAGATAGTGGAAATTTTGATTTTCAACTGCCTTGCTTCCGTCAGTAGGTCTCAACAGCTCCTCGACTGTTTTTTGTCTCATTTAATTACAAACACGCACGTCATGGCAGCGAAAATCTACCAGGAATAGAAGCATAGGAGAAGAATTCCGGCAGAGAACGAAGGAGTACTTCAGCTGCTGCATGTTTTAGATATTACGGTAGATGCTAATAAATTTACCTGCAGCTTGTACCCTTTAACATATCTGTCAACATGCTAATTTAGCAGACTTCATTAATAAGTCCAGCTTAAGTTGCTTAGTTTCAAATAAGAGTAAACGCATGCTATGCATATTTCTGGAAGCATCCGTACCTATTGTTCTTTGGCTTACACTCTCTGCGCAGCATTGCACGTCTGCCATTATTAACATACGGTGGTGCTTTCTAAGCCGCGACAACTGCATTGCACTTTTAGTATTACGAAAATGTTCCTACAAGCTTGCCACCTGATGTAGAGCAGCCGCCGCTTAACGGATACATGCAGTTTATCCAATGCAGTCTCATGCATAAATATCTGATACATTGCAGGTGAACAAGCCCTTTCTGTGGATTAGATTTCTTCGTAATTACCCAATCGCTCATGCAATATTGTAGCTGCGCATCCCCTAACTTCCATTCGTTCTTTGCAAGAATTTGCTCGCTTACTTCCGGGAGCTGTTAATTTCCATAGGAAGTGTTTGTTTCATTAAAGATTAATGAGCAGCTGCTGAACTCACTAAGTTGGCATTGGCATCCAGTAACACAACAGACAGCATAGCGGCGCAAATCCGTCATTTACGTTTCACCAGTTTTATCGTGAAAGAACGATACTTTATTATTTTCATTTCTTCCTGTATTTAGAAATGAAATGACTGATTTTTACGGAATTTCTGCAAAGTGAATGCTGAGGGCGCTCGCTAACATATGAATTAGCAGTTTTTCGAGTTACAAAACCGAACGTACAGCAAACAACAGATGGGGTTTTCAGAATTGAAACGGCTGCGCTGACGGAGGAACAAGGCAGTTCCCGAAGCTCCGAGCTAACGACACACGTTCAGTGTTCCCTGTTTTACTAAAAACCACCTAACCACTCATTGACTAGGTCTTTACTTAGGCGACTCGTTGAGCAGCACTAACGGGCAATCAAACCGTTCAAAGGGAAGCAATGAATATAACGGCATATGATTGTCACCCTTTCACGTATTTAAAAAGTAGCAGTGAGATTACCATGGTTTTACAAATTCGCGATTGCTGCAAAGCAGCCCAGGTTAGCCATAGCGCAAAGCTGTTTGTCTATTCGCGCCTTTAGACTGCTCCGGTGAAAATTTAGTTGTAAAGAGAAGTTCAGATTTATTGTATGTGCTTCCTTCTTTTCGTTTGGAACCAGTTCACGCTGGAGAATTGCTTTCTTTGTTGTGCAGCAATGAACCATTCTCACTCGCAATCAGCTCATTGTGTTCAATTCCACCGATAAAACAGCAGTGGCAGAGTGGTATAAAGAGGGTGACGAATTGTGGTGAACGTCCTGAACCACTACCATAGCCTTCTAAGCCTTTCAGGCACAACCGTTATGAAAGGGACGCTGTCTCCCTGATCGAAAAATTGTTTACAAACCGCTGCCACGAAGCGTAACAGGTTACACAATTCAAGCGAACAAAAGAAAAGTTACTCTGATCTAGAATCGACGCTCTGTACTGATTATCAATGAACAGATTGATCCCTGGCACTATTGCTCAGCAATTTGTGCTTTAAATGCTCATTATTGTTCCCAAACAATTGCCTGGTAATCTGATGGTTAGCGTTCTGCTTACAACTAACAGCATTAACAGGAGTAAAGCTATGCAAGAAACTCGCGGAAGGTCAGTCACTTGTCGTAAAGAGTCCTGCACTCAGGGACACAAAATACATCGACATTGTGACAGATTTGTGAACGTCAATTAACGATATAGCTGCCCAATTGGTACCAGTTCGGTCAAGATTGATTTTCTGATACAAGCATTCTAGCTTACAAGGGCAAATCTGTGCGCAACAGATGAAAAGCAGTACATTTGACAACAACTACCGGTTCCTGCAATCAAAAAGGTCACGAATATATTCAACAGTTAAAGTTAAGTCCTGTTGACAGTACATATTGATAGCGAGAGTAATTTACCTGCCATACTGGAACCTACCCATGAGTATTGCAACTGTCAATGCACAAGAATTTAAACTACACTGAATCTACTGCATGTTGCCATTAGTAGAAGGTCATTTTGAATGGTGACAAGCGATCTGTCGTACACGCTTAGGAGGCGGGCATCTACACGACAATGAAAATCGGTTGGTTATGTATGTTTTTTCAGAGCGCACGGTGGGCCTGGTAGACAGTAGCGTTTGGACAACTCCATTGTACCAACTTCACTGCAACCAACTAAATGATTTTCGCTGGAACACAGGACCATTACCGCAGGAAAGGCGCAACCATGAGACAAAACCGTGTTATGAATATTCAATTCACACAAAGTTGGTTCGCTGTTTCTGTCGTATTCCGGCTTTCCCGTTTTTGATGATAGCTGTAATAAGTCTGCAAATGGCTTACCAACGGATGGATGGGCGATTATTAGAAATATCACAGGTCAAAGACTATTATCGTAGCTTTCGGAACGCCCTGATTCCGTCGTCAGCGGTTTGGCGAAAATTAATTGATAGCTGAAGAATAAATTGGCTACTTAACAAAGAAAACCAGGAAGCTTTAGCGATATGCCGCTTCCTATGTATGAGCAAACAAACAACGTTTCATCATACGTATCAGCTTGCATTCCTAGCATGTACCCAACGGATCTTCATATAGGTTATCTGACAAACACTATTGCGTAAGCTGGTTATTAGCAGAAGGATAAACGAATCAAAAATAAGCTCCTGGCCATTGGTCATGAAGGATATCTCCTGGTTTAATCCAGCTGAATAAGTTTCAAATCAAACAGATTATAAAATAAGCCTGCAGCTGAAATGTGACTTGCTTGATTTTGCTGAGGCCACGAATTTATTTATTTGTTTCACGATTCAACCGGCAAGTGATCACCTGGGGATTGCCATAAACGCACTCCACCAGACGCTCAACCACGGCTACGATGCTTGTCTATTCTTCTATCGAACACTGAATAGACTCATGATAGAGGACCACTCAGTTGTTTATAATTACAAAAATACAGAACTGAAGCAAGAGATGTTAGAAACAAGGCGTTTCATAATTATGAAAAAACTAAATGATACGGTATGCTTGCTCAGGCAAATTTAATTGGCGAAGCTCTCTGAACGTACGTATTCCGTCGTCAGCGCTATTCAAACACGTACAACGGAACACGTATGTTAAGAAAGCTTCGCCAATTAAAGCTGCTTGAACAAGAATATTTTATTATCATTTTACATTTTTCATAAAAATACAGAATTACCAGAATGCACCTTCTATATGCTCGGTTATTTTCTCTATTCCTAATAAAAATTATAAGATGTTTGTGGCTTCTGCGCGCGGCATGACCAACTCGAAGCAGTAATCAAGTTTATTCGGTGATATATACAGCGAACAGCACACACAGGAGGAATACCTCGAACACCTTGCTGAGGCAATGCCTCCGTATATATACGTTTTGGAGGGTGCGTCATATGGCACGCACATGGCGCTAATCCATCTCGGATCCGCAATCCGATGCAGCTGACGCATCCTTTCAGACCCTACTTAGCGCGGGTCCATAATCTGCATGGCGCTAATCCATCTCGGATCCGCAATCCGATGCAGCTGACGCATCCTTTCAGACCCTACTTAGCGCGAGTCCATAATCCGGTGCAGCTGACGCGTCTTTTGTCCCACGCGCCTATGCGTGCACGCTGCGATCGACGGTCAGCGCACACTCCCCCCTGATTCTCGAGAATCACAACACCTGAGCGGTCGCGCTCTACGAACTCGTGTAGACCGCCTCAGGGTACTGCTCACGTCCATTGAACCGTCACGTGGATGGTTTGGCTGCGTCGATTGCCGAGTCGGGAACCAGAGGGTTGGGCGATAACCCCACTCACCAGTCTGAGGCCGTTCTTCGAGCGCCTCGCTGGCCGGTGTTCGGTGGCGTAGGTCTCGGACGTGGCGGGGTGTACCATCAACTTCCACCGCTTGGCTGGACACCACTCCAGTAACAGAACCCTCTTCATATTTAGAGTTACACCGTGCACCGGGTGGCCTTACCCACACTCTGTCCCCGACAGAATACGGGGCATCTTCTAGCCGATCCCCTTCCGAAGGGCGGTCGACTCCTCGAACTCTCACTGTGTACTTATAAACGGCGCCCACCGGAGCCGACAACGCAGTGCAATCGTCGCGGGGTGTCACATTGTAGAGATATACCGCCTCCGGTATCGAGCAGTTTTTTCTTGCCGCGATAACTTTGACAGAACGGTGACATCGTTCGGCAATGCCGTTACCTGACGGTGTGTGCGCGCACCGGTAGCGCACTCGCATGCCCCATCGCGCCGCAAAGTCGGTGAACATCCGGCTCCTAAACGCCGTATCATTGTCGAGGAGAACTTCCTCTGGCGCCCCACGTTCATAGAACACTCTCTCCAACTGCTCCACGACGTCTGTGCTGGTCTGGAACCTCAGGGGGCGCCACACCGCGAATCGTGAGGGCCCACAGTCGACAACCGTTAGGTAGGATTTCGACCCGCAATGGGTAATGTCTACTCCAATCCTCTGCCAGACCGTGCCAACTTCCAGACTTCCCCGTTTCCACCTGACAGGAGCAGGGTCAATCGCCTGGCACACTTGGCAATCCTTAATTATCTGACGCACCGACCTCCTCGTCGCTGACGGATTGAGGCGTTTCACAAAGTATAACGTCCTCCTCACGCCAGGATGCCCGGTCTCATGGTGCACGTCAGTTATCAGCCGCCTGGCGTCTTCGTCGACCATTGCAGCACATACGTGCTTCTGAGGGTTGTTCAGTGCCGCAGGTCCCTTGCCGTCGACCGTCATCATGTTCACTCGCCGCCTCTTCCAGTTGTTGCAGTTCGCAACGTGCGCCACACATGTTGAGCAGCCCGTGTCGACCAAGGCGGTGCGTTCCACACCGTCGATCCCCAGTCGAACGGTTGGCAGCGCCGCGGTCAATGTCCATGAGGGGAGCAGGCTGGCGCCAACGCCTTCTCCCCGTAGTCGTTTCCCTGGTGGACGGCAACGGCAGCGCCTGCACCATGCGGATTACGGTTCCGCGCTCTGAACCGCGACCCTTGGTCAGTCTCTCTTATACTATTGCTTCGAGTCTGCCGAGAATCCGGACAGTCTTTGGCAAAATGGCCGATACCACCACAGGAAAAACATTTCATTCCTGACCTCACCGGACGCTGTTTCGCCTTCGACTCCACAATCCCAAGGCATGCTTCGTGGCAGCTTCCGGGATGTAGTTCATCCGCTAGGACAGCACGAGCACGAGCGAGGATCTGGTTCAGGTTCATCTCCTCAATGCGGCATCCAGCCCTCAGCAACTGCCGGACTCCTGCTGGCAGTCCGGCCACAAAGGCACATGCGAGGACTTTCTCGGAAACTCCACCGAGCAGAGTTGCTATTCCGCGCAGCTCAGCCAGGAACAGGTCCGGTTGCTCGCCGTGCTTCAGCTTCCTCGACACGAACTGCTCGTAGGCGACATGAGCATCAACAGCGAAGGCAGTCGTTAGGGCGTCCTTGATCTTCATAGCATTCATCCGGTCTTCGCTCGGCATCTGCATATATGTCGCGAAGGCACCGCCAGCAAGCCGTAGTGGTATCACCGTTGCCATATCATCAATTCCGCGGAGCTTGCACACCAGCTCGACTTTCTCAAGCCAGTCCATAATGGACGACTTCGCGGACCCATCAAACACAGGGATGAGCTGCATGTCCATCAGCAACCTGTCCACCCGACAAGGTTCTGGGCCTCGATAGCTTGTGGCTTCTGCGCGCGGCATGACCAACTCGAAGCAGTAATCAAGTTTATTCGGTGATATATACAGCGAACAGCACACACAGGAGGAATACCTCGAACGCCTTGCTGAGGCAATGCCTCCGTATATATACGTTTTGGAGGGTGCGTCATATGGCACGCACATGGCGCTAATCCATCTCGGATCCGCAATCCGATGCAGCTGACGCATCCTTTCAGACCCTACTTAGCGCGGGTCCATAATCTGCATGGCGCTAATCCATCTCGGATCCGCAATCCGATGCAGCTGACGCATCCTTTCAGACCCTACTTAGCGCGAGTCCATAATCCGGTGCAGCTGACGCGTCTTTTGTCCCACGCGCCTATGCGTGCACGCTGCGATCGACGGTCAGCGCACAATGTTGTTGGCCATGTTTCACTCGTTGGCGCACCCATATTGAACATCAAACCGTTAACAAATGCAATGCACTTCAATGCGGAGATTCTCTACACCGCTAATGACGTCGGCTATCTTGAAGGAACGTTCTGGCAAATTGGAAAACCCCTAATATTTGGAAGAATGCGTGATTGTCACATGCCATGGTGGTGTGCAGCCAAGATCAGATGTCGCAACTTATATCAATACCTTTGTCCGCACGCACATCACAATTACCACAAATCAAAAATCCATGCTTTGGGACTATACAAAGAAATTCACTTACCCAAAGTAACCATGAGTCAATATGCTACGTCTTTAAAACATGATACCCCTGCAGCAACTTGAAACAGGCCATGCAGAGCACTGCAGTTCTTTCGAAAGCCTCTGATGTTGAGCTATCATTAGAACACCGAATCGGGGTCACATTACGCATATCTAGACATGCTCGAACAGCCACCATCTTCTGCGTAGCCAAGTTCTCTACACAAAACCCGAGGATAGAAATGAGGAAAATCTCCACGCTGATGAAATTTTGTTATCGATATTATTACAGAGGATTGCCGCATAATAACGCAGGAAGGAGCAAAGTAACGAACAGCAAAAGTAACCTTTTACGAGCGCATAAGTCCGAAACAAAAGCAAAAACAACAGTAACCTATATACAAGTTACATTTTAAGCGTTGAGGAACGGTACCAATACTACAGTGGTGCACGCACAGACTGTGGAATCCTTCTGGGCACAAGTAAAAGAGCCAAACAGGAGCTAACGTGGCACGCGTAACATGATATTGGACTCCTACATATTCGAGTCCATGTAACGCCGTAGGGTGCGTCCGCACGAAGACCATTCGGCAGAATTGTTGAAAACATTGCCGTGTACTGGCTCCCACAAGTGATGCCTTCTTGCCTTTTGTTGCCCCTTTGTTTTCGCTGCTGTGTACAAAATTTTAAATAAAAATGGCACATTTATGGTCGCTGTTTTTGAAGACGCAAATTGACGAAAGCTGTGCCACAACATTATGATCTTTTTGGCAGCTGAAGGGAATGCTACCATGACAAATTATCTATCGATGAATGTTGAAATCTGTAACACAAATAATCACATGAAGTTACCAGCGAGAAACTGACGTCGAACTTTCATAACGCGACAATACGCTAACCAGTAACTGCACACGGGAGTTTCAGGTTATGAATTAAAATTTTCGTCCTGTTACAGCGGGGACAGGTAACTAATTGCGGATTGTACCTGCATATAAAATATTACCTGCAAATCGTGAAGTTTCTGTAGTCTCAGGACCTATTTAAGGCACAGTCGCCGCTGTGTGATTAGTCGGGCTAGTGCTTTCGTCTTTGAGTGGACGACCATATAACCTTTGGTAACTGCTTCAATTTACGATATGTCCTGCAGTCGACGATATGCTAGTTTGAAGAACTAGCGATCAGCCCGATAGTGCAGGAGATGGACAACGCAGTGTGGTATCGGAACCGATCTGATTCGGCGAGCCCTTAAAGCGTTAGTAGAACTGAAGAGCCACTGTCGTAAGGACGTCAGGGATTAACATATCAAGAACTAAAGGAAGAAGCAAGCAAGCCCTATTGGACCATTGGATCCGTCACATTCGGCCAACTCGGTCGAAAAAGATTTACGGCCGACAAAGAGAGCTGTGGAAGAAGAATATTATCCCGTCTACTAACACCCGCAATGGTGAATGAAGTGGGCGACGTGGGATAGAGCATGTCAATCCAGCGATAGCAAACATGGATTGCTTCCATCTGTCCTGCAACGCAACTGCCGTAGAATGGTTGTTGCAAACAGTGAGCTGACCATGATATTCGACGAATAAAAATTGTCGTTGAAGCGATCCAGCAATGAAGAAATATAAGATATTCGTTGTTGCTCTCTGATTATTATTACTCCTGTTATATCAGTAAACGAGTTACCCACTTTCGACTCTTTGCAAGGCGCGTAAAATTTACCTACATTTGAAAAAGTGCATTCCACGACTTTCAAAATCAATCATCCCCAACGGACGCAGAGACAGGCAAACTTTGCATGCTACGTTAGAAATCTGCTCTTTCCACAGCAGCTGCTAAACGATAACTGCCTGAAACATTTTAGCTGTGGCCAGCGCGAGATTGCTGAATAACCTGAATGGTTCGAAGAAACAAAATGACAAACTTTGTGTGACCCTGGCACCAAATCGCGGCTAAAAGCATTCGACGTTATTGTTCATTCAACCGAAAAGATTTAGAAAGCAAAAGTTGATTTGCCGTGGCCTACAAACATGCATCATTCCACGATATTAACAAAGAAAAGCAGGTACGTGAGATGAAAGGGGATAACACAGCGAAAGTAAACACGACAAGTCGGCCGCCTTTTGCTAAATATTTTCCGTCAGGCAAACCTATTTTCGGGTTTTGTTTCAAATAGGGCCGCAATTCCCATGAGACCCGCAGAAAGTACAATAATCTACGCAGGTATACAAAGAAATTAGGTACGCGAGACAAGAGACAACAACAAGTCGATGACATAGTTTTCGCATTGCAACGCAGCTGTTCCTGTGCTACGGACAGGCGCGACTTCCAGGAGATGTACGCCGCAGAAAGTTGTTATAGATCATATCAACAAGCGGTTCATTGTTTCTTGCAACTATACTGGTCTCGTGAAATTGCCTTGTAGTCTGAGTGTTACGTCTCGGCATAAGGTTAAGTAAGGGCAGAAATGGACGGTCGGCAAGTATCACAAGGAGCCAAAGTTGCGCAACTAGAAGTCATAAGCGTTTGTGTATTAGTGTGTATAAGTGTGGTTATTGTTACGATCATGGTATTGCTTGCAGGGTTGAGGCATAAAAGATAGTCTAATTGGATTAGGTTTCCGCTAGCCAGTAAACTGGAATTGGGAGATGACTTAACTGCATCTGCTCACGATATTGTTAGCAGTGTTGAAATTCAAAACAGCCGGATAACTGCAATCTCCTCTGCCTCGTCGACGGCAATGAAAGAATAATACAGAAACTACGTCAATGATCTGTTGCTTCTCTTTTCTCGCATAACCGAATTTCTTTGTTTACGTCCGTGGGGTTCTGTACTTTCTGCGGGCCTCAGGAAAATTGCGGGCCAATTCGAAAACAAGACCCCTATTTTGTCTTGACTGCGCAACCGGAACGTTGTACCTGTCTTGCCTGAATGATAGAAATATTCAGCATTTTACAGAGACATTGTGCGCTACATTCAGCACGTCTTTCCTCCAAAACTTGCTGACCATGCTTTATTGCATTTGCGTAAGCCTTGTTACAGCCATAAATTACCGTAATGAACCTGCATATCACTGTCCATTTACTGAGCTTCGTTCCCATCCCCTTTTAACTCTACAATGAGTCGGCAAGTTCAAAACAGTCATAAATCATCGAAATCTGCCAGGTGTAACCTCACCGTGAATGATTTATGGTGGTGAAGGTGACTTGACCTTCGAACACAATCACTTCCCACTAAGCGGATTAAAGGGCACATCTCGCACGACCTATATTGTACTATATAAGCACCGAAAACTGTACTAATAAAGCTTCTACCACGGTAGCACGGCGTCTTAGTCTAGCAGCGCTTTCACAGCAACAAGCCTATACAGTAGGCCCTCGTTATCCGCGGGGATTGGTTCCGGGACCTACCGCGTATAATCAAAATCCGCGTATATTCAAGTCCCCTGTACAAAGTATAGAACGCTGGCTTTTTAGGTCGATATGTGAGCCGTGGTGTTTCCCTTACGCGTCACATGGTGTCTTGATTACTTAAAATGCTGAACGTTATGTTAATGTTGGTTGCCACGGATACTTTCACCTCCTAGATTAGGCAAGCCGGAGAGGTTGTCCCAATGTGCACCCCATACCAAAAATAGGGGCTACGATAGCAGCGAGCCTACCGAGAGTGGCTGACGGATAACGGATACCGAATTGCCGATGGCACCGTCAGATCGTTGTTTACGCAGCATAGGAGCAAGGGTTTTGATCTTTGTGAGCAACTCCTGCTCGTGCAGGGCTTTTATGCAGCGAGGACGGATTTAATTTACTAATATGGAAGTCTTCCGAATGCAGGCGTACAAGAGATAAAGTCCAGTGCGGATTCTTACATGTTGAACCGACAGCGTAGAAGTGATAGAGCGCAGCGAAGCGGCGGCAGCTTGTGATACAAATGCTGTCCAGTTTACTAACGTAAAATGCATTGAACAAAATGTTTAAATATAAGCACGGATGCAGTGGATACATTCCCTCCGTTCCCTCTCGCAAGACGCACTGCTGACGCCGGTGAAAACCGTGCTCAGTTGGAGGGGCAGCCGTGATGTGACGATAACAGAGAGCATAATGACCGGTTGTTACACGAAAATGCCAACTAAAGCATGTAGCGCGTGTTCTGCTAAATATTTGCCCGGATGGGTTCATTCCTGTAAGCGCATTTACCTTCTTCCCAAAAGCTGACACTATGGAAACCGGTCGCTTCTGGAACATGAAGGGCGATCATCACCGCTGCTTGAACCTGGCGCCTCCATGCGTGGTGATGCGTCAGTTAAAAACATAGTTATTGGCAGTTGTCTGTGCCGTTTTTTCGCCTCGTCGAACAGGTTCTGCAGCGGCCGTAAACTTGCTGTTAATCCTCGGGTGACGATGTGAGCGCGTTCCATCGATGGGTCATACTCTAGGATCTTCTCCTTTAGTATTTGCGCCTGCTGGAAAACTTCCGCAAACTTTTCGAGGGTCCAGGCGGGCGGCTCCCTCTGCTCTAAGCCTTCCGCGTCGTCGTCCTCACTCTCTGTGGAAGACATGGTCATTTCTTCAAGTTCCTGATTAGACATGAAGTCGGAATTGTCTTCCAGGTGCTTTTGAAGGTCAACCTCAGCCATGTCCGAGAGCCCCTCCCCGCCAATTTCCATGGCAATGTTGCGGATGTTTTGTACCTCCGCGTCGGCCGCAGGAAAGCCTCTGAAGTCGCCTACTACATTCCGCCATAATGGCCTCCAGCATGCGTTCACAGAGCTGGGGCTTATCGCCTGGACGGCTTCCGCGATAAGGATGATCGCGTCCGCTATATTGAAGTTTTTCCATAACTGTGTTACGCTCAGTTGGGGGTTAACGTCGAGCGCGTCACGTATCCCTTGAAAAGCGAGGCGAGTGTAAGTGGCTTTGACGCACCTCATGATCCCCTGGTCGAGAGGCTGCAGGAGCGGCGTCGAATTAGGAGGCAGGAACACCACCTCGACCTTTTCGTCAGCGACGCAGGCAGCCTGGGGGTGGCCCGGGGCGTTGTCGATAAGGAGGAGGGCCTTGAACGGGAGGCCCTTGGCTCTCAGATATGACTTCACCTCAGGAATGAAGCACTGCCGGAGCCATTCCAGAAACAGGATGGCCGTCATCCAGGCCTTCCCATTGTGTTGCCAGAACACCGGGAAACTATCCTTACTCTTGTTCTTGAGCGGCCTGGGCGTGCACGCCCTGTAGATTACTCCGGGCTTGATCATATGTCCAGCCGCGTTGCCGCACAAAACAAGAGTAAGCCGGTCTTTGAAGGCTTTGAAGCCCATGGCCTGCCTGGCATCCTTGTGGATGTAGGTACTGCGGGGCATCTTCTTCCAGAACAAGGCGGTCTCATCACAGTTGTACACTTGCTCTGGAACATAGGTTCTCAACCTTTTTCGTGCCAGCGCCCCCTCAGGCCTCTCAGGTGCCCCCCAGCGCCCCTCTGAACTCGCCAGCGTCCCCCCCCCTGTATGGGGCGAGAACCGTTTCGTTCGCAGTGGTTCGTCCTGGCCGTACTGACGTTGATTAGATATCATGAGACGATGATTCAACAATGAGGGTCTGTTGGTTCTGGTTCTATCAACCTTTTGGTTGCATTTGACATTTATTAGGCCGCGGTCAAACGACAAGTTCTGAATCGTCCTTCTCCTCATGGTGGTACTCCTGTTAGGTTTCGCTTTATTGGCCTCACCAAACAGTCCGTGAAAGACTTCGCAGAGAAACTGCCAGTCTTTTATATTAGTTTTTTCAGTGGAACGGTTTATGACTGAAAGGGCCGATCGTGATTCCAATGTACTCCTGAGAAGGGACAGTGCGAGTTCGATCGAGAAATATCCGCGAAACGCCTAATAATGACGTCGGTAGACAAGAAGGACAATGACAGAGCGAACTTTCTGAAACACCTATCATATGTGTTCTCACTTTGTCGTGGTAGACCCTGAATCACCCGGGCATTGAGCTCTACGGCGCAGCAAACTCCTAGATATCATCAGCGCCCCCTGGGTTCACCGCCCCCCAAAAATCTCCCAGCGCCCCCCGGAGGGCGCTACCGCCCCCGTTGAGAATCACTGCTCTGGAAGGTAGCCTTTCCTTTCCACCAGCGTTCGGAACTCCCGAGGAAAGGTAGACGCCGACTCTTGGTCGGCCGACGCAGCTTCTCCGGTCACTCGCAGGTTCTTCAGGTTGTAGCGGCTTACGAAGCTGGCAAGCCATCCCTTACTGGCCATAAACACCTTCCTTTCGGATGCGTGGGTCATCGGGCCGAAGTGCTCGTAGAGGTTGAGGGCTTTGTCACGTATCATTCTGCCGTCAAGGGGGACATGCTTCTGCGACATGTCCTCTATCCACAGGCTTAGTGCTCTCTCAGCCTTCACAAGCACTTTGTCCCGAACCATGCATGCTCTTTTTGCCATCGTAGGGGCAGCGCAAAGACTTTGGCGGATTGCCGCCTGTTTCTGCTGTATAGAACGGATGCTGGATTCGTTCTTTCCAACTCTACGGCCCACTTCCGCACATGACATGCCACCGTTCAAAAGGTCTAGAATCTTTAGCTTCTCGTAAAGCGATAGCACCTTGCGCTCCCTCTTATCCTGCGAGGATGTACTTTGTCCACTTAGGTTCATCCTGTCGGTCATCTTCACATACAAGCAACAGACTACACTATCGAGTGGGCTTACTTTTCGGTTAAAAAAAGGAACAGGTTCGCTAAGGAAGGTCGAAACACTGCGTCGTCACTAAGAACAAGCCAAAGGCGGGCGCTGTTGTCGCGGGGCTAATATAAAGGCTTGGGAAGGGGTCAAGGAGCGAACGGGGCGCGAACGTAAGTTCGATTATGCCGCTAGGCCGCAAAAACACTCCACCTGCTGCGCATTGGTTGATCCGGTGACCGCCCCTGGGTTAATGCGCTAATCGGCTCCACACGGCACCTTTATTTGCCCTCTGTCGTCGACACTCTCAAGCAGCGCAGGTTACCTCAAAGTTTCGCTCAAAGTTTCCGACAGAGCAGCTTCGCTCAAAGTTTCCGACTGCCTTCCGCGGCCGGCGCCCTCGAGAACGTGGTCGTAATCCGCTTATCGCCTTTCCCTGCCTATTAAGGGTTCTTGCGCAGTGCTGTTTACCCTCAGCCAACTTTAATGCACATTGAGGGAGCTCAGCAGTAGCAAACCCCGGGGCAGTAGCAGCCGGGACTCCTGTTAGGCTAAGTGATCTTTCTGTAATACTCAAAGTCGAAGAGCGACCAAGCACGTCAAAAAGGCTAGGCGCAAGCGATGAACCGTCTGTGAGAGTTCACGAAAAGTGTCGCTATGCATTGGCCCGGTGCGGCCGGCTAGTTTTTTTCGTAGGAGAACAGACAAACCACTCGTCCGACAAGAACTGCACAATACGCCCGTGGGATACCAGAGTGGGCACTAGGCGGGCAATTGTTCTCACAGGTCAAGTGGAGCATGCGCAGGCGGCACCAAAAGCGGATTAACGCATTGAGGCAACCGCAAGCACTTGATAAAAGCTCTCATGTCGGCCCATACAGCGGGACAGGTTGCTCGCTCCTCAGTCGAGCAAATGGATCCGGAGGCATCGCTCTCCCTCCCAAAGGACTCTTCGCCGGGGGAACTGCGTCTGGGACGCTTTGAGCCCGTCGCAACGTCTCTAGGAAATGACGTAAAATGGCAGCATTAACGCTAGCACAGAACAGTGTATCCCTGAGGGTCCCACTGTACCACAGAACTGCTGCTTTAGTATACGAGTGCCTGTGCACTTGGCAACGTCAATATGGAATTTATGTCCACACGGAGACTT
Source organism: Trichuris muris (assembly GCA_000612645.2). NCBI lineage: Eukaryota > Metazoa > Nematoda > Enoplea > Trichinellida > Trichuridae > Trichuris > Trichuris muris. The sequence continues at coordinate 16,343,141 of CBXJ02000282.1, read as the reverse complement.
TCCCATAATTAAAGGATTCTGCTGCAAATTATCCTCCACTTGACAATACGCTTCCATCGTGGCAGCGCGATAACCCTCTGTCCCTGAGGAAGATAGAAGCGTGCCTACGGGGAATACTGATGGGTGAATTTATTTATCCGTGCACCGGAATCGGATGGAAGGACGGCTCGAGAACCCTGAATAAGGAAGCGTTTACCGCTACTGTATGGGAGAGCTTGGCTATCTGTGGGAAAGAGCGCAACTCTTATTGTTATGGCACCCGCTTGACTGCGGTGCAATTTCTACGGATTTCAGTAACACGAGATTTGGTCGCGTATGACGTAGCAGGAGATTGAGGAACTGTAACACTAATAAAAGCAACGGTCTACTGTTCTTCAGGGAAGCAACCGCCGCTCAGTAAGCCATACCTGAGAGGCCGTATGCAACGAGGAAACCTTTTGCCGAGCCTCTGGGCGAGGTCGCAACCATTCCGCGCAGCCGCTGTACCCTTCGCGATTCGTCAGTACCGGTCGAACATGACGTCATTAATTTCCAGGAAAAAACCGCGTAAAGACAAATCCGCGGATAAAAAACCGCGGATAACGAGGGCCTACTGTACTTAATGTGATGCCTTATACTTAGGTTTCTAAGCTTAAGTAAGAAGAACATTTCAAAGAGTCATAAAGTGCGCAAAATGTTGAAGTTGAACTTAATTTAACAGCTCTTATGAGCAGCCAAAAGAATGCGCTCAGCGTTCCAAAAATACATTGGTGAAACACGTTTAATCATCTCTCGGTTGAAATAAAGTGAATTATTAGAAAGTCGAGCATGTTGCAGTTCCGAATTAAACGCCAGTTGCTATAGTAAAGCTAATGCCGCTCGTTTGTTTAATTCTACCTGCGCATCAAGTAATACTCCGCCAACCTACAGTAAGCAGGCTGCCTATTTAAACTGCAGTCAGAGGTTGTTGGATCAGTCTGCTGATTTTGAGTTGTGACGTTCGGTTGGCTTGATTGTGTCGATGGTTTTGGTTCATCGGTTGTTTCATTCCTGTAGCAACCGCCGGTTATTGGTCGGAGTCGATGCTACAAGAAGTGAATTCTTCAGTGAGGCCAACGTTCTTCCCTTTCTGGTGAATTAACGATATGAATGGGTGAAGCGCATGCACTGAACGATATGCTTTTGTTTGGTTTGGCCAAGTTCGTACACCCAAGCCGTAAATCAAGGTGCTCACCATTTGCAGCCATTGATGGCTATCGTTGATCGACGATATCAGGAGGTACAAAATTCCCCGTTGGATATGAACCATATGACGTGATTAGCTGCTGATGGCTATCCGTCGGATTGGGCCGCGGTTGACTTGAATATTGGCGATTGTCCGTGTCTCCCTGTTTCAAGAGCTGGTGGCCTGAAAATGGTATAAAATTATGGAAATCTGATTCTGTGATGAAGCTTATACCAGTGTATTGACAAGCGCTACACTGTACTGTTTAACGGAGGATACACCCTATTTGAACAAGCTGCACGAAGCGTAAAAGGGGAAACTGGACTGTTGACTAAATGATATCATCATTGAATCACGATATTTTAACAATTGATCACCGTTTTAACTATAAATTCTCAAAACTGTATGACATGGTTACCGCGCGAATGGATTAGAGCGTGTAACTAATTTTGATCAAGTCAACATGAAAATGCAGTTGCTCAAAAAGAAGAAGTGAATTTCTGGTCAAGTGACAATGGTAACGTTGATGAAAGATCTAGGGTTGATCTGAAAGCTTCGCGCATCGCTTACGTATTTGGCTGGTCTCATCTCAGTGAACCACTCGATAATTACTTGGATGAAGATGATTCAGTCACCTCCAATTACAGAAAACGTGATGCGCCACCATTATGAGCCTGTTATCGTCGTAACCATCGATACTATGCAGAGCAGCCTTGTGACAGTGACAAACGGAATAGAAAGCTAATATTAAATGCCTGAACTCATCTGGTCAACCAAATGTATCAAAGTTCTGCGCAAATGAACGATGTCCCGTTTAGGAAGAATCAGTCCCGTTAAGCGAATGTTTGTAATGTTGACAGCTTGCTGGGCAATAAAATCTTAATTACATGCATGAGCGTATGTTTTGCAGCACGTGTACTATGCGTCAAGTGCAGCAGAGAGCTGTAATAAATGATCTAATATTAATAGTATTACGTAACTAACTCTATTATGTAGTATATATATATATATATATATATGCAATCATTAACTATAAGTTGTAATATATATGCAGTCAGTAACTATCAATAACTCTTGATAACTGATAAAATAACTTTCAATAACTCAAAGTGAAGTATAATAAAATGTCAGAATTTTTCTTTTTGTTCTGTTAAGCATTTGCGTAAATATGCTTACCTCATATTGTTAAGCTTTGCTTCTGCAATCCTTGGCTTGGACGAAATTAATCAATTTATGCCGAAGCTTAATTAAACCTTACCTACAGGGCCAGAATTAATTTGGGCGTTGCTCTCTTCCAGGTTACTTTTTCTTCGCCTTTTTGAAAAGCAGGAAGCCAAAAGTGAAACTTATTTTATGGAAATGTGCAATGACTTTCTTCCGTCGAGTCTCCCAGCCTTTGGTACATTGCCCGTTCAGCATCACGAATTTTGAGCGGTGCCTATTTCAGTCAAGCCGTTGCGCTTCAGCGCGACGCAATTCAGCAGGAACATTTGAAATTGACATTCACTTTGTTCAAGCCAACTTAAGGCGTTAACGAAAGCGGACTGCAATTCCTAGAAATTCCACTGGTTTCGCGCAGCGGTTCGTCTTTTCAGCTTTTCATATTGGGTCAGCGATTTGCCAAGCGCGTCTTGATTTGTTAAATGACATTTCAATTGCGGTCTGCACGTACAACTCGTCACACCTGAATTCGACTATAATTGCGTCTCTTCTTCAAGCGTGCAAAACTTTGATTAGTTGTGTAGTCTCAAGGAGCACTGTTACAAATGAAGTACATTAATTGGGAGGATTGAATTAGCTAACTGGATTTGAATAGGTTATGCTTAACTCCATTAGGCGTTCTTTGTTCTGCAGTTTAAAGGAGAGGAGTGGAATATTATACTCATAGGCGGTTGATCCGCTCAAGCTGAGTTCGACGGTTGCGTGACTGTGAAGCGCCGAGGGATGAATACGAGTAAGTAAGCGGCTGTAATGCAATAACATATCTGATTACTGCTTTGTTCGAATAATTCCGTGTAGCAGAAACGTGTTGTGCAAATTCCATTTCCATTAACCTTTTGCAGTCGAAGAGTTCGCCATACTTTATCACGCCATTTTAAAATTCGTTTATAAAATTCATACATTGAGAATTGGCCATGCCTTTTGCAAAACTAACGGTTGTTCATTTCCCTGTTTAACTGAAAGCGTTTGATCAGCGTCATAGTCGCCTTTCCGGTTTGCGCTTCAGGTTTCGGTTTGCACACTTCTTGATATCTTAATGATCGAAATGGAAAAATCGTCGTTGGGAATACGGGTGATTATAGAAAGGTATGACAGTGAAAGACGCTGATGAAACGAATGGTAACAAGGAGCCCATGACATTCTGGCCGAAGTGTGGCGCATGCCTTCCTTCAATAGTGCAATAGGTTCCAGAATGACTGTTTCAGTTAGTAAATTGCCCAATGTGTATGCCATATTTAATTATGAATCTGACATCATAACGCAATGCTTTCGAAGGGCCAGATCAGCATACTACATCCTCACGTAGCCGTTGCAGCATCTCCCGTCACGAATGCGCTTGACGCCATTATTAATTTTTTTCTAATTCCATGATAGCTAGAGCTGTGTAGACCATTGCAATTATGACGTAATATGAATAATTAAAGTGTATGCATTATTTAGTTCACCTTTAAAAGGCGATTTACAATAACTTATTCGCATTATTTTCCCAACCGATTTCCGACAGTTCGCCTGCCGCAGTTTGGTTACGCCTTGATTGAATTTCCTTTCTTCCTCACGATTAACAACGTGCATTCAACGATTGAACTTCCTTGAATTCACGTTGTTAATCATGAGCGTAATTTACGCTCCTTAATGACGTTCAGTGATTAGCAAATTCTCGGAGTCATCCCTGCCATGCGCCGATTAGGCTTTCTTATAAAATGTGGCAAATTGTCGATCCCTGAAAGGTTGCACGTCGCCCAAATACTCCTTCGCATCTGAAAGCACATGAAATTGTAAAAACCAGATGAGTGCAACTTCCGCTAATGATGGCGCGTAGCCGTTGTGCCGAGTATTTCGCTATTTTTCGTGAAATAAGAAGAACTGAGCTGTTCGGCTCGAAGCAGCGCACACTGCGTCTCTTAGAAGAAGGGGTGCACCGCACGATGTCTCCGTGAATTTCGCCAAGCCTAACGTTTCTATGCGTCCCACCGGCACTTTGAATCTCAACGCGTATTCCATTGCTCCGAATTGGTCTTGTAGATAAGAAGTGCCGCGTATGCGTCTCAGTGGTTCGCATTGTATCCATTCCTTTTTGTGATACATCTCAGCTTGGTGCTTTTCCATTTTGCACAGCGGAAACAAAATTGGTCAGCCATTTTCTTGACTCAACTGACTGTACGTAATGTCGAATAGCCCAGTTTTCGAACAGAAACTTTCTTCCTAACGAAACCATTCAGACTAGCTTGGTTAAGCTTTTTGTGCAGATCATACTTTTGAGTATTGCTGAAATGCGCTCTCCGTTTGAGCAACGAAGACTATGTATTTCGAACAAGCAGGACGGCAAATGGCAGAAACAGCAGCTGATTTCCTAGCTTACGTAGCCCGTTGAAACTTCCACAGGCGTGAATGAACGAATTGCTCACCTTAAGCCTTAAGGTGAACAATTCACCGTTAAAAAACATTTAAGCTACAGCCTTAACCGTTAAAAAACATTTAAGCTACAGCCTGCTAAGTGAACGTGTAATCTGAATATTCGTCGTTCGTTACAAGCGTGCATTTGCTTAACTGAATAATAAATTGCCACTCGTGGTGCACTGAATGGCAGAAGCTGTCTGTAGGACGGACGTTTGACAAATAGTTCAACTGCTTCATTGAAAAGAAGTTTCAGTTACGTAAGGGCTACATTGAGCGTTTGCCGGAAAGTGATCCATGGCGAAATTTAGTTGGCGATGAATTCACGCTCCGAACTTTCCCTTGACTATATGGGCATCATGGTCCATCGATGCAAAGCGCTTAACGGGTCCCTTCGCAGGAAGAACAGCTTTCTGGCCATTGAGGTGTTCAGCCGAACTTTTTGCAAATACTTTCAGACGGGCCAATACGCGCCAGCTGCCGCACTGCGTTTCCTGTGCACTTTTAAATAAAATTAACTAGCGCGTAAGCACTTCTAAAAAGGCTAACTAATGATTCCGCTTCTGAGCAGCATGTCTTCCTCTTTAAAGCTATTTTCTTGTCTCGTTTGTTTTCGCTGGCAAAACTGCCTAATTCCGCAAGCCTGTGCTGTACTGCTCGACTGCGTATTGCGACTGCCTGTGCTGTTTCCATGTCAGCCATGCGGCAGAGGCGCTCTATTCGTTAATGTTTCGTAGCGATTAGGCGATGACGGAACTTGAAACTGATAACTTCAAAATTTGGCGCGATTGACTTCCGCGCAGCGTTTCCAAGGTAGCGAAGCGGAAGATAAGGAAGGTTCGTCCCATAGGTCATCTAGTATATCGTTTGTTAATCTCGCTGCGCACGATACGATCGGCTAATAAATGGATGGATAGAAATGTGGTCGTTCACTGCGGTGCACTTCGCACCGATTTCGCCTTGCTCGAATGAATCGTTGCGCACTTGGGTTCCGGGTAGGCCTTATTGGCACACGACTGTCTCTAATTTCTTCGGAAATGAAAGTGCAGCTCAACAGCAAGCATACGTGACTTTTTTTCCAATTGTCACCTATGTTCCAAAGTTTGACCGTAGTATGACGCAAACTGCGACATTGGCTCGATGCATTACTTCACGTGAAAGAGCAGCCAGTATAGTGGTCCAGGTGCCGTTTCCAACTGTATTTTCAATTTTTGCCGCGCCTAATGGCCGCCATGGGCGCAACTTCTACGAGCGCTGTTTTACGTGCCGCCTGGAGAATGCTCGCAGGGCAAGTTGCCTCAACTTTTGCCAACCGCTGGCGATGGATGCACTTAGGCTGGGGAACGATGCCGCGCATATTGCCCCAACGCTCGAGGATCTTCGAGGATGACTCGGCTGGAGGCGTGACAGACATTCGCCTAGATTTGGCAAATCCGCCTCACAATACCAAACAATTAGTCTTTCCCAGTTCATGCTTTCAACGTGCAGTAATGGTTGTTCGCAGCTAATACTTAACTTTCGGGAAATGCAGTCCTGCCTTTGGCCAATGCTTTGCGTCCTTGCTTGGGTTAGTTGATGGCATCCTGTGCATCCTGACGTTCGCTGCGACTGTCTCGCTGTATTTTACGGCTAGTCATATGTAGCCTGTGAAAATATTCCCTTCAGGGTCTAACATGAATTACGGTTGCTTTAATATCTGACACGTGCTTAGATTGGCACCCAATCACGATGCCAGGATACGTATTAGGACATCATTGCGCTCTTCTTCAGCGTCAATAAACGGGAAGAGGATGGCGGGGAGAAGTTTGACACTACGTAGGATCAACTACGCTCTATTACACTAAAGAATGCCAGAAGTGAGGTGAAGAGCATTCACAACGCTGCGGGCACGTCGTGGAAGAACCCGTTTCGGACACCGTGTTAATGTATTCCAAATTTGACAATCTTATCGTACGTCAAATTCTTGACATCAGTTGGCGAAGAGCCTGATTAGTCAACTGCTTGTCAGCTTCGAAGTAACAGTTGCGAATGCAAAGTTCCTTTCGACATGGGATCACTGCCAGCAGTTATTTGAGTGTGGGCAAAACTTAACTTCCGAGGGCTTCGAATAGAATCGACACGTCCTTTCGTTTACCCTTCCTGACGACGTACTGCGTCAAGGAGGGGAACTATTGACGACTGAGCCATTTCGCGGAAAGCGCTGAGCGAAACTGTTGCGCGCTTTGAGTGACGAAACTTTGCTTTGCATCAACTGACTACAACGTAGTTTAATGGGCTCATATGGTCGAGCTTGCTTCTGGTTTAACCTGCTTGGGAGTCTTTGGTTAGAATAACGGAAAACTGATTGTTTATTTCCTGAACTGAGCACGCACGGGTGCTCATTCTCTGTTACTCCTGGCGTTTCGTCATTCAACGTATGGTCCCAAACTCAAGGACGCAAACGGCATTGCCCCCCCCCCCCCAAGTGCGTTTCGCCTGCTGCACTTGTTCGGCGGATATCTGCTTGCACAACCTCGAATAGGCTGCTGAACGTACCTTTCTTAACGAACTATGCGTCCTGAGCAGTAAGGGTGGATCTGCCGTCCCATCCTTCCCACGATTGGATTTTAATGGTTTATGAGCAGGCAAGCGCTTTTGCAAAGCCGATCGACGTGGCGACGCGAAGGTGGCGCTTTTCACTTGCAAGGAATTTTGATACGCAGCGAACCCACCTTTTCCGTTGACTAGCGCTTCTTCGGAAATGCCACAACTCAAACGGAATGCGCGTGCAGTACGGAGCAGTTTCCGAACGCAGCTTGAATCGCAATTGGTAAAGCGGATTCTGGACCAACGGCATTTGTTTCTTGCTTTCCATTGATTCGGTAATCTGTTCAAACAAAAGATGAATGGACTTTGTCCAATCCCCGTGATATATTACTTTTCCGTATTTTTGCAATCATTTTGCGCTGCATGCTCTACTGGCTTACATGCCTTACTTGCTTTACAGGCGCGACTAGCTCCCCTAAGTAGCGTCATTCAATCATTCTCGTCCGGCACGCCAATCAGCGGAGCCTGTTGGCTTCCTCCCTTGGGGATCCCCACTGTTTCCGACCTATTCCTCACATGTTTTAGGAAAACCGTAAAACGCCTTGGATTTTCATCTTCGCCACGCTCGTCGGTGGACGGCGATCGCATAACCAAGGAATGAGCAGAATGACAGACCCGGGTGCGGGTAAAACCTGTTCCCGCCAACTTTCGGATATTGATCTGCCAACTCGCCGAAGGAAGTTGCCAGGCGACGGGTTGGTCTTCGGGCGGGAAACGCCTTTTTTGCTTTACTAAATTTGGTGAACCATTCTCAATCGAACGGGCCCGTCACTTCCTAACATGACCTTGCCATTTTCCAGGCGACGATTGTAGCTTCGAAGTGAATGATTTTGCCGAAGCAGCGTCCACGCAATTGCTCGCTTCGAGCGTTTCCGTTCGGTTTAACGTTTTGTCCGGGAAAATGATAATTTTTCCCGAATGGCCGTACGAGGAGGCATGGATCGTCGTCCTTATGCACAGCTGGGCTTAATGCCAGCACATCTCTCGTTGCCATTGTTTAATGAGCGCTAACAGGGTTTTGTCCCATTGATAAGCTGTCAAACCGCGAAGATTGACTGGAATGTACAGTTCGCACAATTCTGAAACCGTTTCGAGTGGCCAGTTGGCAGCACGGCAAGGGCTGTTGGAAGAAAAGTCTTCCAATCTTCTAAGTTCCTTAGCTCTCACCTTACAGCTACTTGTTCAAATTGGTAGCGCGGAAGCTGTTCAGTTAACAATGTTGTTGCAGTGAACTGTTGAGCGGTCAATTCATAGAGAACGTTCGTTTGAATTTTCAAAGTTCGGTTTCCCCCTTCGGCGTATCGAACATCTGATCTGTCCGCGTTGCAGCATTTGTAATGCCACGCTTCTGTTGAGCAAGTTTGAGAGACGCTTGGTTAGTACTAATAGCTTTCAGGAGGCTTCCTGTTTATGAACGTCCGCATTAAACGAAATTACGCTGGTTTGTTTGATTGTCTGTTCAAAGTAGTTCTGATGGGACCGGTCCTGATAGGAGCACGGACAGAAATTTATATACAAATGCTCAAAACGCAACAATTTGGCAAAATATTCGCTTTTTATGATTGAAGGGAAGAAGATTGATTTCAGAAGCACGTTTCACATTTGGTATTCCAATTGCAACTTGCTATTCGTTTGCACGGAGCTTTTGATTTCTCATGTCTAGATTATTGTCCACCTAATGTGAGCTGCTCCCTTACTTCAAGCCCATCTTTCAAGTGCCTGTACAAGCGATAACTACTCAAGGATGACTACCTTTGCCTGCTGAAAAGTCAATTGAATGGAAGCATCGTTTCTAAGGGCAAATGTGCGCACTTTGGGAAACAAATGCTAATAGCTGAGAATTTTCAATTATCCGAATTTGCCGCATCCCCGCAAGCAAGGGATGCCCTCCTTACTTGCGCCCCTCCCAAGTTGACGCGGTTGCGCAGGGTTCTCGAACCGAAATTTCCATCCGTCAAACAGGAGCAAACAGGAATTTTCGCTGACAACGGCGAACTTCAATTGCGCAATTCTTTAATCAGCTGCGCAATCATCCCTTGCCAGCGCACCCTGTCCAGCAGTGACTGCGTTACTGAATAGCCTGTAAGGCAACTTTGAAGCCGACGACCATTTTGGCGGCGAACGACCCCGCGCTCCCGTAGCGGACGGCTTGGTGGGATGTTGGCATTCTTCTGCTTGTGAGAGGTGCGCTACGTTTCGCTGGTAGAAATTGCTCCCGCCTCCAGCTGCACATCCGGTTTTCAATATCTTCGAATGACTTTGATGAGGCAACTTGTTTTAAAACTATAGATTTCATTATCCGCTGACGCCACTGAAGTGCATTTCCGCGCACTGTTCCACGTGTTGGAATCGCGGGAGCAAGAAGATGCGCTTCTCTTTTGAAAGGTGCGTTCTCAGTTCGTTATAGGCGGTTAGGGCTGCCGCATTTCCCATATGAAAAAAGAGCATTACGTTAACGCGAAACATCTTGTCAATGGAAGTTCATTTCGCCCGCCATGCGAGCTCCGCACAGGCGGTTCCTCATACCATTGCCCGAACAAATCTGCGGAAGAGGTCAGTGCGCTAAGAAGCCGATTTTCGCATAAATAAAAGCTTTTATACTTCCATGCTCATTTGTGAATCCTCCATTTCCGGTCTTGATTTTAAAAAGTCGTATTCTTTCGGGATGTACATGCCTGACATTTCCATATCTTCATTTGCTGCAGCTCAGGTACAATTGGAATAAGTTCTCCGTCTTAACCTGTTCTATGTATTATTGAGCTCATGTTAGTACATGGATACATGCGTATATATATATATATATATATGTACATGTGGGTGTGTTTTTATTTAGTAAAGCGTCCGCTATTTGCGAGTGTACACATAAACACAGGGTGATTTACAAGTTAACATATGAGGTAGGTGCCGAAAAGCTGGAATAGCGTACTCAGCTGAACAGGGCCGAATGGAGAGGTTCCTGGCTGCGAATTTACATATTCATTGCTAACGATCGCCGTACGCGGTTATATGGCATAAAATTTCAGAAAAAGAAATAAATGCCAGAGGAGTTGCATTTCCTTAAGGTTCACACAATAAACTGTGGATCATTTTGGGCATACGAGGTGACTCCTAAGCGCGTGAACTTTAAGCAGGCTTAGTTTCTCTGAAATCCTTTTTCTGTTCTTGAAATGCCAGTGCAGTTCATTACAGACGGAGTGAAGTTCATAAGAAATGCGAAATTTACAGATTGAAACATTTCCTTCTGGGCTCCGTTGATCCCAGTGCACTCTTCGAACATTTTCGGCGCAGAATGGCATAGCCGGCTGCGCAGCTGCGAGTCAGCGATGAACAGAATGCCAATCCAATTGTGTTTCTAGGAATTTCCACAGTGCTGCTCCTCTGAGCATACATATTTCTTCGGCGAAATCCTACAAGAAGAAACCTGAATTAAAGGAACTAGAACTGCTCCCATGGAAATTTGACAGTGCACCTCCTCTCAATCCAGAATAGGAGAAAGCTCTTGCAAGGTACTGCTGATCACGGTGGCTGCGTGACGTTTTCTGCGTAGTTTTCCATCACAGACTTCTACGAGATAAAACGTTTTTGTATCCCGCATTCACGTCCTGCTCTTAATTCTCCCGGTAAAAATCAGCGGTAAATGCCTGGCGACGAAAGGTCCCAAGAGCCTCACAGACCGGATTGTCGACACCGGGAGTGCTCAGTTCCCGTTCTATCGCCTGTCGGAACGGTTTACTGTGCGATCTGTAGACAGTTTTAGGGCAGCTGACGTGATCGTCCTATTTTTTGCTCATTGCTTTGTTAGATTACAAAATGCGGTGATCTCCGCCTACCATTAAGCCTTTCCTGCGGAAGTATACCACGGAGTTCCACCCTGATGTCGCAATATTCGTTTGGCGCTCCATTTGCCTGGGTGTCTGTTAGGGATTGTAGTTCTTTTCTTGGGAGGTGCGGTGCGAACATTGTTTCGTAAAATCCAGCAACTGCGTGTAACTTGATGAAATGAATTAGTTAAAAGCCGGCGGCATGTTTTCTGAGAATTCGTTTCCCGCATTACTGGGACTCGTTGCAGCTCTGTCCGCCAACAGGGTACCACGTCTTCAACATTTCCACTTTCTTCAAAAAGGGCAACTGTGTTTCCTAAAGATCAGACTGTTGGCGGCGTGGTGGCGGAACAACTTTAGTTTCGAACTGTATTTCTGTGCAGCTATGACAAGTGAGATGGAGACGTACCTTACAAATAGGTATTACAAATTGCATGTTAACCTGGGAAAAGAGCTGTCTTTGACTTGCCGGCGAAGCCTTACTTCAAGTGACCGTGACACTGAGCTATAAAAGCAGTTAAGTAGCAAAACCATAGGTTAACTGACAGATCACAGTGCATAGATGCATTCAGAAAGCTTGATTGCTTCACGGCAGCTTTAACTGGAGCAGCGCCTTTCTCTGTGCACTGCTCTGGTCCATGCGCAAGTTTCGTGTGCTTTGTTGTGAAGTCGCGACATTCTTTCTGTTGTTCTTTGTTCCGTCCAGTCGAAGGCGACTGAGCGCGTGTAGCGACCGATATTTCTGCGCAAAGGCACCATTCTTAACGTGGAATGTTTCATTCATTCTGTTTTATCAATGACCAACCTCGCCTGGAAGAACGAAAAGATTTGCGATCGATTCCGCCGCCGCTGTCGCGACGTTCGGTGTAATCTTTGTTCTTAATCATTTGATTGGTAGCACCCTGTGAGTTCAACGTACTAACAGCTCACTTCATTGCATAACGTTAGCTTGTTCGTAATCAATGTGGGCAAAAGTTACGAGCACGGCGTGCTTACTTAGCGTTCTCTTTTGACGACATGGCGTGCCAGAACCTGTGAAAGCAGTCGAGCGTAAAATTAAAGAAGCAATAGAGGGATGTACGGAAAGGCTTAGAAAAGTATGAGAAATGTAGATTTTGCTTTTGGGCGGAGTTGCTCGTAGAACTGTGGTTGCCACTATTAGTTTCATTTTTAATGCAAATGTCCCTTTTCATTTTGTTACGGGGCAGAATGGGATATTCACGGTAAAAAGGGCATAAACTCTAAGCCTATACCCAGCAACAAGCTCTCTATATGCGCTGGTTACCCATTTGTATTGACACTTACTGCGCGATGGCAGTGGAATTTTCTAAAATGTACCAAAGCAGAAGCTACTTTCATTAACACATAGAACTCATTGGAAGCTAACTACTGAACTCAGCAACATACCTTCGCAGGCTGTGCGGCACAGTTGGCAGTCAATGTCAGAGAAGCCAAATTTGATGGATCATGCACGTTCCATCCTGTCGCAACTGATTTGAAGTGGAATTTATTTTAAGGGGCATTTCAGCAATCTATTTCCGAATTCAATAGGATTTTTTGCGGTGTATCGGTTTTTGGTAATTTACAAAATATCAACGTGTAACCTCATTTAAACGTAAAGATTTCGATGTCTCACTTGCCTGGGATGGCACTTGCTTGAGCTGGAAACTGCCATTCCAAATTTTCCTCACTCCCCTTCTATGGTCTTCACAGAAGGAAGCCTGTCTAAGTAATTCATGCTGTCAGACGTGCTGAAGACCAAACTACAAGTCTGTTCCGGCAGTGCTTGTATCTTCAAACGATCGCTTCGTGCTTGAACACTAGCGCAACGCTTCCTTGCTGGCTAATGGCAGATATTCGACTTGGCGCAAATCTGTCTTACTGACTTATCTGCCTCCAATGGAGGTAAACTTGGAATAATGTGCCAATCAGTCATGTTTAACGCTCGCTACATCATGCGGCTGAGCCTCTTTTGCGCGCCTATTTTTGACAGCAGGAATAGTGCTTGCCGGGGGCCCGCAAAAAATATTGGAAACCACTTTCGCACTATGGGCTCATCAGTGCGGTCTTTCATGCAGCATTGCCAATGTTAGCGAAACGATCGCTCTATTGATTTCAGGCAAAAGTAAGTTCGATCAAGCCGACATAGTCGGCCTTCCCTACCTATCGCAGTGAACTGAACTTGATGGCTCGCAAAACGCCCTTGTTAGCCGCCGACTTGCCTGCTGGCAAATTGTTAAGCTAAGTATTAGTCTCCGGAAGTGCCAACTTCGTTTCACGCTTTTCCCCACTGGCTTTGCGATTTTTAGTATGCAAATTTTTTCGGAAGAGAGGATGTCCTTTAACGGGAGCATTTATCTTCATGTTGTACTTTTCACGGATTTTCCCGTTGCTTTGTACGTGGATGGATCTGTAAGTAAACTGACACGGTCTCCCTACCAACGGATGGATGAGAGTAGTAATAGGAAGAGCAGGTTAACCCTTGCTCGCTGAAGACGGAACTCGAGCGTTCCGAAATAGCCGAGAAACCGTACGTTGTGTTCTGACCGTGCTCTTCCTATAACTACTCTCATTCATCCGTTGGTAGGGAGACCGTGTCAGTTTACTTACAGATCCATCACGTACAGAAAGCAACGGGACAAAATCCGTGAAAAAGTACAACATGCAAATTTTTTCTGTTAACACTTTCTACAGCCTTCGAAAGTTTCACTTTTCAACCGCCATAGGTAAAATACGGTTGGTAGAAGTCCCAACTGTTCTTACGCTTCCTATGGGGCGGGTGTATTTCAAAAGTGTTTCAGATTAAGCAGCCAAGAATAATCCAAGCTCGGTCACACGCTCTGGTTGCTGTGAGATAAACTGAAACTCACGCGCCACAAATAGCGCTCCTTGGCTTTTCCTTTGCCGTACTGCAATAGGATCTGGGGAGGGGTCTGTGAAGCCAGAAGTGTGTGACGCCTTTTCGAGACAAAGAGGCATAGCAGATCAACTAACCGTCGCAATTGCGTGTTTCGGAGACTAATGCTGAGCAAGTCAATTTGGAATTTTCCGACGTGCAAAAGTTTCAGTTTCCTTCCCCTTGTTAACTTCCGCTTTGCAGACTATTTCGCTCTTCTCGCCTTTGGAGGGAGGGGGGATTTCAGCGTTCGCGAGTTTACTTCCGCTTGCTGGATAATTAACCACGCAAGACTTCTTAATGTACTTAAAGTATATCTAAGCCAAACGGCTACACCTTTGGGTCCCTTCGAAATAACTACACAGTGCACGTGCTTCTCTGCGGGTCGGTTTTTCATTGTCCTTCGAGAAAACCATTCCGTAAGTCAAAATCCCATTTGCCCAATTGCTTGCCGACTCCTTCCACCGTGGCAAACACTCCTTTACTCGCTGACGGCGGGCAAAAATTACTTGCGCAAAAGTACAAGTTTTCGAAGCATCCTTATGGGGTATGATGGCAGCATATAAAGTTGATCTCGTTCACCTTGCTAGACACTTTCGAAAATTCCGCTTTTACTCTACTTATTAAAGGTGACCGTTCAAATTAATGTCTTTCTGTATTTGATGCATCATTTGACACATTGGCTGGCTCAACATGTTACCATGAGCAGGAGCGCCGTTGGTGCGAAGCAGGTGAACTTTTCACTTCTGTCGACAAAATCACGCAGGTGAAAGTATTAGTAATAGCACCGTATTTGTTCCACTTTCCGTGCACGCTAGAGGAGTGCCAAAATTCAGACCTGCGCAAGCTTTAGCGGGACACATAAGCCCCTTGAGCAGCAGCGGTGACTGTTATAAATAATTTGCTCGTACAAGGTTGACTGCCGCGCCAGCCCACTTTGTCAACTTTGACTTGTTCGAAATGTATCATTATTCGCCCGTTCGAATGAAAAGCAGCTTTTTTCCCTTGGAAATCCCTTGGAAAGGCACTTCAAGTGGCGCTGCGCTACCTAATTGGCCTCGCTGCAAACTTTGATTTGACGGAATCCACTTTAGTGGAAATGTGCCCTTCAACCCTCCGGACGGTTTTGTAAATCGATGCGACGTTAGACTAAGGGGCGGAGTGAGACGGCGGACAAAGTAGGATCAGAGTCCGCGGTTCAAGCAATCCGCCAAGGCGTTCAGGGAGAGTGCCAAGGAGCATAATCCCTTCGTCGCTCTAGCGACAGCACTGGCAGAAGCAACGTTTCAATTTCCGCTCACGGCGACATTCCTTTCGGCCACCCATTGAGTCGGAACGAAGCTCCTCCAGACGGAAGTTGAACTTTGCCGTTTGTTTCAGAAATTTTTGCGCCTTTGCGAAGGAACCGCTGAAGCCAGTTGGCCATGACAAACGGCGAAGAGAAAGTAAATGGACGGAGCATGGGCGTGTTCACGTCGGGTGGAGACGCGGCTGGCATGAATGCCGCCCTAAGGGCGGTCACTCGAGTTGGCATCAGCAACGGATATCGCGTTTTTCTGATTCGCGAAGGCTACCAAGGTATGGTTGACGGTGGCAGCTGCTTTGTGGAAGCAGGATGGAATAGCGTAAGCGACATAATACAGTACAGCGGTACCATAATCGGCAGCGCCCGGTGCAAGGCGTTCATGACGGTGGAAGGTAGGCTAAAGGCGGTGGAGAACCTCGTTCTCCATGGTATAACTGATCTGGTCTGCATCGGAGGCGACGGCAGTCTCACCGGCTTGAACATACTTCGCCAAGAATGGTCAAGCCATCTGAAGAAGCTGATCGAGCTGAATCGACTCGACATGGGGCAGGTGGATTTATCCTCTGAATTGCATATCGTTGGATTGGTTAGCTCCATAGATAACGACTTCTGTGGTACAGATATGACAATTGGAGTAGATTCCGCATTAAACAGAATAGTGGAGTCAACCGACGCGGTAGCCACGACGGCTCAAAGTCACCAGAGATCATTTGTTATTGAAGTTATGGGTCGTCGGTGCGGCTACCTAGCACTGATCGCTTCCATTGTTACCGAGGCGGACTGGGTTTTCACTCCTGAATGGCCGGTTCCAGAGGACTGGCCCAGTCTGTTATGCAAAAAGTTAAAGGAGTCGCGGGATTACGGTCAGAGGGTCAATATCATTATATGCGCCGAAGGCGCTACCGACCAAAACGGCGCGGCAATATCCAGCGAGAAGGTAAGGCAGGTTGTTCACGACCAGCTGGGCTACGATACCCGGGTTACCGTACTGGGTCACGTTCAACGCGGCGGCTTTCCATCCGCTTTCGACAGGATAATCGGAAGTCGAATGGGCGCCGAGGCAGTGCTTGCCCTAGTGGACGCTAACAAAGTTGGAAGCGACAAGGAGCCCGTCGTGATCACCTTGGATGGCAACGTCCTGGTAAGGCGCTCGCTGACCAGCTGCGTAGAACAAACGCTGGAAGTGAAGGCAGCTCTGGAGGCGAAAGATTGGAAGCGCGCAGTGGAGCTCAGAGGGAAGAGCTTCCAAAGGAACTTCGAAGCCTATCAGCTTCTAAGCAAAATGCACCCGCCGGTAGATAAGCAAAACTTAAGCGGCGGCCTCAAGTTCAATCTGGCCGTCATGAATGTGGGCAGTCCTTCCTGCGGCATGAACGCCGCCGTACGCACGTTCGTCCGTATGGGCCTGTACTATGGTTGCAAGGTTTACGCAGTGAAAGATTCGTTCCACGGTCTCATCAAGGGCAAGCTTACCGAAATGAACTGGCATTCGGTGTTTGACTGGACTCGCTTCGGCGGCTCCTTTCTTGGATCGCAGAAATCGTTGCCAAGCATGAACATGCCCGCGGTGGCCGAACAGTTGGGACGATTCAGGATAAACGCCCTCCTGATGGTGGGCGGATTCGAAGCCTACCAAGCGTGCATCGAGTTGGCGGAGCACCGCGGGCAGTTCAAGGAGTTCTGCATTCCAATGGCCGTCATTCCTTGCACGATCAGCAACAACGTTCCCGGCACAAACTACTCGATCGGCTCGGACACGGCGCTTAACGTCATTTGCAGTATGGTGGACAAGTTGAAGCAGTCGGCGCGAGGCACAAAGCATCGAGTGTTCATTGTCGAAACAATGGGAGGATACTGTGGCTATCTGGCAACGCTTTCCGGGCTTGCGTCCGGCGCCGACAACGCGTACATCTTTGAGCAGAGCTTCTCCGTGGACGACATAAAAAGTGATGTGCAGGCGATCGCCCAGAAAATGGACAAAGGAGTTCAGCGGTACATTGTGACGAGGTGCGAAAATGCAAATGAGCATTACACGACGGAATTCATGCGCCAGCTGTTCAGCGAGGAAGGCAAGGGGCAGTTTAGCACGCGGATCAACGTGCTCGGCCATGCGCAGCAAGGGGGAAACGCCTCGCCCTTCGACCGTTTGATGGCCACCCGGATGACCATTCACGTTGCCCACGTGCTCGTCAGCATGGCAAGGGAAGTGGCAACCGAGGATGGTTCAGTTTACACGGACAACCCCAACACGGCCATTCTTCTAGGCCTTTTGCATCGCCATGCCCATTTAACGCCGGTTTTGGAGCTAAAGGAAAGAACCAACTTTGCATATCGGTTGCCCATGGACCAGTGGTGGTTGAAGATACGACCACTTCTGCGTCTATTGGCGGCATACAAAAGCGTTTACGCTACGTCGGCTTGATCGAGCCTGTTCAATGATTTGACCACCGAGCGAACTTCAATCAACTGATCAGCTCTAAGAAAGTGTCCAACGTGGTTCCCTCTTATTAACGACCGGTGTTCCCACTCCAGCGTAATTGGCCATAGAAATGCGTGCAACCGACTTAGTCCCACTTCGCAATTCATTTCGCTTTCAACAAAATGATGTAGCCATCGTTTTTGCTGTATCCGTCGATTCTCTCTTTCCCTATGTCTCAAAGGTGCAAACTGTTTGTTGCGTTTCTATGAAGCAGGAAAGTAAACGATCTTCTCAAGCTTTGTCCTTGTCAATCGCGTTGCACACTTTTCGTTGATGACATAGGGAATTTCGTTAGAATTCCCTTATTGACTGCGCTTGATTTGCAAAACAACTGTGCGCACGCGAAATCGCATCTTTCGCACAAGCTACAGAAGCAGTTTCGGTAATTTTGTGTTCCAAGAATTTCCTTTCCTCGCATTTTTCTAGGCTGCTTCATCCAAGCGCCGTTTGCGATTTGCTTCCGAATTCCTCCCAGTTCATCTGCTACATATATAGTAGTGCCACCTGTGCGAAACTGGATTTTACGAAACGGCGAAATCATTACTTCAGACGCAGCATCGTGCGCTATCCATTTGAGCATACTGAACTACGCCGCATGTAGCTCCCGAATTGATGGGATATACCTATGCTAAGCAATGCATGCCGTTAACTTGGGCAACGTTCTTTCTGCACCAGCATGTGCGCTACTAGTGACGCGTTCACTGAATCAGTCATACTGCCGAAGCAAAGGGTTTCTCTGCTGGCCGTTATTAAAGTCGTTTAGCACAATCGGTTGGACGTCCAAGTATCTGTACAGTGCGAAGACCAGCAGAACGAAACTGGATAAGTTATTTGTCATTGCGGAGCGTGTATAGGAGAGCTTTTGATTAATAAAAGATAATTCCCTTTTTCCATGAAAGAAGCAAAAGGAAATGATGGGTCATCTTACCCCGACGCCCCCATTGTTGTCGCTTTTCCAAGTTTCGCCGGTGCACCCCCTATATGGCGTTTAATTGGTCATAATGACATCACGCTTCGTCATGCTGGTTCCATTCGTTGCTACTCTTGACATACCCACATGTAGCATGATGTCATTGTGACCAATTAAATGATATATAGGGGACGCACCGACGAAACTTGCAAAAGCGACAACAATGGGGGAGGTCGTGGTAAGATGACCCGAAATAATTCCTACCATGGTCTAGAATCCAAGTTTATTGACGGTTCGTAGTCTGCTCGTCCAGTTACTTACTTTCACGTTAAATCTTCAGCAGAATTTCAAGTAAGAAATTCTGACCATTCGACCATGTTTTCACGTTTTCTCATATTTTGCCAGTGTGGTAGGCATCAAGCATTTATTAGTACTGAAAGTTCGAACAGGACTCAACCATATATTTAGTAAAAGTGAGAGCCGCCACTGTTACCAACCAGATCCTCTCTGATAACAGGGTGGACCTTAGGTTGACTTCGTCAGCCTTACGTCTGCAAACAGCGGCCTTTGTTTAGAATGCTCACAGAAGGCGAACGATCTTCAAACTCCACCCATGGAAAGGAAGTAGTAGGAATCGCAACACCACGTGAATTCATTACAGCACACAGTTTACGTCATTTACTCCACTTTGCCACCAGCACTTACCCTCTACCAGCAGAGCTGGCTCATAATAGAACTGTTGAAATGCTTTACAAGGTCATTGCTACGTTTGCTGCCGACATTCGAGCGTTTTCCACGTTTCCATGTTAACTTTTTACGAAGTTAACAATGTTCTTCTTTTAAAATGGTATCAGCAGTAGGAATGGTCTGTTCACTGCCATCATGTGGGTAAAGAAAAGAGCCTTCATCTGAAGTATTAGGTTAGATTTTTCATTCCCGTGGCACCTATTCAGCTTTGGTGGGTGCCCAACCGAAGGAGTGACCTTTTCCCTAAAGTTGCCAACTTTGAAAGCTGAATAAGCTGCCATTGCGACAACGCAATGATGATGAAGTTCCCATCCCCGGCTCCTCGCCGTTTTACCAAACTTAACTAGTAAAGCGAAACTTGCTTTCCTTTTTAGATGCAGCTCGTACTCTGCTCGCTCGGTTGAAAAACTTTTAAGCAAACTGTGATTTAAACTGACAAGATTTTCAGTCGACAGTGCGTCGTTTAAAACCATTTTTGTTGTCCGAAATGAAGTAGCCAGTCTTTGTGACTCCAACTTGACAAGCTTCCGCGGTGTCCGTAAGGTCGCCGTAGCGGAAGATTGTCTTCCCGCTCCTTTTCCTGCTCGCTGTTCCTGCCCTCAAAACTGCATATTATGGCTGTGAAAACTGAAGAATTCCACTGCGCAAGCGGCAGCGAGCAAAGTGGATCGTTGCAGAGAACCGAATCAGATGAATGGCTCGCTGCCGTCCCTGATTTGGAGCTCTCTGCGATGCTTCCACCAGTTAGGAAAGGGACTTGGACCTCTGACTCCTCTGACCCGGCTGCGTCATCACTGACCCGTACAACCGAGGAACATGAAAGTTACGATTTTTGTGAAATGTTCGACTACATTTGCGGTATCTCGGGTGGGTTCATTAAACTTTTCCCGTAACTTTTTCAGTTTAGATTTCGTGCGCAGTCCCCGGCGCAATCAGCTGAATGTTAACCAGCGGAAACGGCCAAGGATGAAAGCAAAGGAGTAACAAAATCAATTGCTAACTCAGTGTCGCGGTCCATGTTGTTCCGTTTTAGAGATCAGCGGTTCTCTGATCTCGGACGTAATAGGTTGGCAGCGATGCAAAACACACAGCATAAGGATCCTGTTCTGCGAGACGTAAGTGAAAATGTTGCTTCATTGCACTGTAAGGATAATCACGAATAAACGACTTCATTAAATGACATGCTGGCGTTTTACGTTTGGCATGCAGCTATTTTCTCAACAGTTTTTAATGAATACAGAATGCATGGTAACGGGTCGTTGGAATGACATGTCATTTTTGGACACGGTTATCCCGTTGGGATTGTTTCAGTGCATCTGCAATTAACCAACAAAAACCTTACCAGTCAACGATGGGTTAGTTTATTGGTTTACCATGGTTTACCAATATTGGTAAACCAACGTTGACTGGTGAGCTCTTTGTTGGTTAATTGCAGATACACTGAAAGAATCTCAACGGGATAACCGTGTCCAAAAATGACATGTCAACAGTTTTTAATAACAATACTTAAGCAGTCTTGTGCTCATGCAATATTCAATCTGATCGTCGCAGAGAACCGAATCAGATGAATGGCTCGCTGACGTCCCTGATTTGGAGCTCTCTGCGATGCTTCCACCAGTTAGGAAAGGGACTTGGACCTTCTCAAGCAGTTGCTTTAACTCCTCTGACCCGGCTGCGTCATCACTGACCCGTACAACCGCGGAACAAGAAAGTGACGATTTTTGTCAAGTACTCGACTACCTTTGCGGTATCTCGGGTGGGTTCATTAGACTTTTCCCGTAACTTTTTCAGTTTAGATTTCGTGCGCAGTCCCCGGCGCAATCAGCTGAATGTTAACCAGCGGAAACGGCCAAGGATGAAAGCAAAGGAGTAATAAATCATTTGCTAGCTCAGTGTCGCTGTCCATGTTGCCCCGTTTTAGAGATCAGCGGTTCTCTTATCACGGACGTAATAGGTTGGCAGCGATGCAAAACACACAGCATAAGGATCTTGTTCTGCGAGACGTAAGTGAAAATGTTGCTTCATTTCACTGTAAGGATAATCATGAATAAACAACTTCATTAAATGACATTCTGGCGTTTTACGTTTGGCATGCAGCTATTTTCTGAACAGTTTTTAATGAATACAGGTTGCATGGTAACGGGTCGTTGGAATGACAGGTCTTCTTTGGACACGGTTATCCCGTTGAGATTGTTTCAGTGTATCTGCAATTAAGCAACAAAAGCCTCACCAGTCAACGATGGGTTAGTTTATTGGTTTACCAATATTGGTAAACCAACGTTGACTGGTGAGGTTTTTGTTGGTTAATTGGAGATACACTGAAACAATCTCAACGGGATAACCGTGTCCAAAGAAGACATGTCAACAGTTTTTAATAACAATACTTATGCAGTCTTGTGCTCATGCAATATTCAATCTGATCGTTGCAGAGAACCGAATCAGATGAATGGCTCGCTGCCATCCCTGATTTGGAGCTCTCTGCGATGCTTCCACCAGTTAGGAAAGGGACTTGGACCTTCTCAAACAGTTGTTTTGACTCCTCTAACCCGGATGCGTCATCACTGACCCGTACAACCGCGGAACATGAAAGTGACGATTTTTATAAAGTATTCGACTACCTTTGCGGTATCTCGGATGGGTTCATTAAACTTTTCCCGTAACTTTTTCAGTTTAGGTTTCGTGCGCCGTACCCGGCGCAATCAATGTTAACCAGCGGAAACGGCCAAGGATGACAGCAAAGGAGTAATAAATCATTTGCTAACTCAGTGTTGCTGTCCATGTTGCCCCGTTTTTGAGATCAGCGGTTCTCTTATCTCGGACGTAATAGGTTGGCAGCGATGCAAAACACACAGCATAAGGATCTTGTTCTGCGAGACGTAAGTGAAAATGCTGCTTCATTGCACTGTAAAGATAATCATGAATAAACGATTTCATTAAATGGCATGCTGGCGTTTTACGTTTGGCATGCAACTATTTTCTGAACAGTTTTTAATGAATACAGGATGCATGGTAACGGGTCGTTGGAATGACAGGTCTTCTTTGGACACGGTTATCCAGTTGAGATTGTTTCAGTGTATCTGCAATTAACCAACAAGAACCTCACCAGTCAACGATGGGTTAGTTTATTGGTTTACCAATATTGGTAAACCAACGTTGACTGGTGAGGTTTTTGTTGGTTAATTGCAGATACACTGAAACAATCTCAACGGGATAACCGTGTCCAAAAAAGACATGTCAACAGTTTTTAATAACAATACTTAAGCAGTCTTGTGCTCATGCAATATTCAATCTGATCGTTTTCTTTTCGCGCGATAGCAGCACATGCTTACAGATTCGAATGACGACACTCTCTGCAATGTAGCTTGGTCTGCCTGACGAAATGGCCATTGATAATTCATTTTTCGCATTTTGTTTAAGGACCGACTCGCATACGGGGCGATGAAACGCCAACATGACGCTGTTGCTCCCACCTTAATGAAGTGTAACGTAGGCTTTTATTCGATTCCGCAACCGACAGGCACACAGGTCAATGTATCTCTCATCGCACCTGTCACTACCGCAACTACTTTCCTCGCGCCGGTGCTTCGTCCCTGCACATCACTCTACAGAAGAACTAAACAAGTGGGTGGAGAAGGGAGGACATTTCCACTAACAAAACCGTGCGCTCACGTTCCAAGTTCCCCTGCCAATGTTTTGGCGGTCACCCGTAGTATCAGATCCCTAGGGGGTCCTTGGCTAGCTGGGAGCTCGAAAAGAGGGTCTTGGCGGCTATTGCCTTGCGAATCATTCTTTTAACTTAATAATGAACAAGTTTAAATCCTTTTCGCAGTATTGGGGATTTTTTCTAGAAAGCTAATATACCGCATCAGTTATTTACATTTCCTTCTTATGCTTCAACAATATTGGCGCTATTTCTGAGGACAGTTAAGCAGGATTATCTTGGCTCGCATGTGCATACTTGATAAAACGAATTGCCAGCGAAGCTTATTCTTATCTCATGGCTAACACGGCCCACCATGCTAACAATGCTGTTCCATCTGTTGTCAGCAAAAATAAAATGTCATAAACGAGTTGCACTACATATACAATCCTACACTTACATTGTTGGAAGAATATATTATCTATATTTAAACTGTTGTCAATTATCTGATGCACTAATGCATCAAAGATCTACCCCCAGCAAAATAGCAAATGTGGCCCTAATAAGGGAAAGTTAGAAGTGATCGAAGAATGCCAGAGAAATGCTTTCGAAATGCCTCTCAGGAACGGAAGGCCAACTGAAAAGCAAACGAGGCATTCCGCTAACTGCGCCTGCACTGTTTGAAGTGATGCACTGCGCAGCAACAGTTGGTGCTAGCAGTTAGTTGGTGGTTTGCTCTCGTGAAATCAAGTGTTGCGCGCGACGAACAGTCAGCTTAAGATGATCTGCGCCTTTAGTCAACACGATATGAGGTAGCTTATCGGTTATGTATTTCTGAAAAGTACGCCAACCATACACAATGGAACAACGGAACGTTTCAACGGACCGACATTGAATGGAGAAGACCAGAAGGGTTACCAAGTGCGAGCAGCTTTAGAACGATATGGGCAGCTTGCGGTAACCACGCATGGATATTCACTTTCAACAAGTGGGCATTGGAGAAACTGTATTGACGATATAGTTGAAGAAATACTTGTGCTGCTTGAGGAAAAGTGGCCAGCAACGAAAGTGTGCATCCCGAACGTGTTTGGCCTCAAGCAAAAGAGTAGCACGCAACTCAATGGGTGGCTGGCATCATACAAACGATATTTGGAAGCGAACGGAAAGCGCCATGAAATGACGCATTTCGCTTGCGGGCGAGCAACCCGCGGATTACATTCTGCAGAGCTGCTGATCCGTCTGGAAACAGTCACGCCAGCCGACAAGAAATCTTAAAATTGCGAAGTGAACTACAATGGCACTGCGTAATGCAAACTTTGGTTACCACAGATGACGAACCAACTAATACCTACAGTGCATACGGAGAAAAGACATTTGGCCTACAGGCGCCCAACATATCATGCTGCGTTATGCCTGTCAAGAAATTACGATATGCAAGCACGTCGAATTTAGCAACTCGCAGCCGGATTCGAAATGACGAAGAAGCTCACCACAAACGATAGGAAAGGTAATCTCGAATATTCAGTTTGTTAAAAAAGAGCTACCTACCTCAACGGGTAGATTCGCCGCGTTCGATAACAAATCAATGGGAAAGGTCATATGAATTTCGTCGCATTCGATATTTTGTGCTTGTCAAAGTCCGACGGCAGCATCGATGCCAACTTCACTAAGTTACGATCAGACGTGGCATTGAAGTCACTGTTCCCATGAAACGTGGACATCAAGATAAACGTTCGAATGCAGCATGCTCATTTCAGTGCATGCGCGAACATTGTTACACTCGCCTTACTTCTTCGGTTAGTGAATTGCATGCACCGTTTTCCAATGAGCTGAAGTTATAAAAGCTACGAAAATAAAAGCCTTGCTCCACAATGAACGGCATGATGTCCCTTGAAAAACAAGAAACGAAAATAGAACCCAAGAACTCACTTAAGGCGATTAGTTCACACTGAATGGTTGCTGTAGCAGGTTGAAACTCCTGCTTGGTTTCATTGTACAGTAAAACCTCCCTAATCCGGACGCGTCGGGGCGCAGGATAGTCCGGATTACGGAATAATCCGGTTTATGGAAGAGACTTACAGTAGGTCACCGAAAAGCAGGTAATGGAATTGTAGATGTAGGTTCCTGGCGTCCACAGCGCGATGTCAGACTCTGCAAGCGGGGAGTTAGCTTACGAGGGTAGCGAGATCCGTCTGATCAAGGAAAACGACTGACCAGCGGAAACCAGTTTTTTATATGGCGTGGACGCTGTACCGCGAAGCGCCCTCGTCGTGAGCTTACTTTGCAAGTGGTCTACTAGCTCTCGACGCCTAAGGACAGCCGTTAGATGTCTAAGGTTCCCGCCTCGGCGTCCTCAAGCAGTGGGTGAAGAAGAAAGGCGCTAATTGGTGAAGAGAAACTTTAGGTACTGGGACGTTATGAACGAAATGAAAAGGCATGTTGCAGTAAGACTTTCCTTAGTCAAGCAACCACCATAACAGCGAAGAGCGAAGCAAAGAGGGACAGGATTCATACCGCTGCTTCCTTAGTCGTTGAATAAGTAGCATAGACAGGGCGGAG
This sequence comes from Trichuris muris, assembly GCA_000612645.2. Lineage (NCBI taxonomy): Eukaryota > Metazoa > Nematoda > Enoplea > Trichinellida > Trichuridae > Trichuris > Trichuris muris. The sequence goes on along the minus strand of CBXJ02000282.1, from coordinate 16,317,378 downwards.
TCCCTTTTTCTAAACCCTCCTTATTTGCGACCTGCTCCTTTTATTGTTTACAGGTAAACAATTTTCCTGGCGATGTGCCCAAAAACCCAATTTTCCTATACTTTACGCGTCTCGCTAATGCGTTCTCGTGTAACGCGAGGTTTTCCAGGAACTAACTTTCGCGTTATATAAGAACAGATTGTAGTTTTATACAACTGAAAAACACCAGGTCTTTGATCCATATTCCTGTTTATTTGTGGAAACCTAGGTCTCGAGGTGCCTTGCTGCACTCAACTTATTGGTCGAGATAGGTTCACCAGAGCCGTGGCTGGTCTGTGCCTATGCTAACGCATACCGAAAGGACCGTTGGCTGGTTGTTTGCTGCTCTTATAGCCATTGCCGCCAAGTGACTGTCCCTATCGCACAGGTAGCCTAATCATCTTTAATGTATACGGTCGTCCTATTGTTCTCTTCCACGATCCGGATTAGAGAAGGGTCCGGTTTATGGAGGTCCGGATTAAGGAGGTTTTACTGTACGTGCAGATCGCGTTTACCATGTTGGGCATTGTGTTGAACAAGAGTAGGGCGTGAGCCCGTTGACCCTGGAGTGCCGTTCGGTGCAACAGTTTCTTTACCCATAAATAATGTTCTTCTTCTCTACGGGGTTGATGCACATATGCGATATAAATGTTTCACGGTTTTTCACGGTAGGCGACGGACGCTGGACGGGTACAAGGGTAGTACCTGATAGCTGATGTTGCCAGCCCGGACGGTCTACCGGATGAGCTTGCTGATCCGTTGACTGGCTGGGCAGTCGATGAATTGGGTATTTTCACTGATGACGGGCGCAAGGTACGCGCCCGAAAGCTCTACAGTATTGTGCCTTTTATGGAGATTAAAGGCTTTTACTAAACGGGATAAAAACCGTTAAACATTTATATCGCATAAGTTTCTTTACCCGTACATTGCATGGTAAATTGTAGTAACTGCAGGAAGGCAGATGCCCTACCAGCGGATGGATGGGCGATTATTAGAAATATCACAGGTCAGAACTCTTCTCGTATCGTAGCTTTCGGAACCAGGGCGTTCCGAAAGCTACGATACGAGAAGAGTTCTGACCTGTGATATTTCTAATAATCGCCCATCCATCCGCTGGTAGGGCATTTGCAGTTTTATTACAGGTATCATCAAAAACGGGAAAGCCGGAATACCATCACATTGAAAATATGAAACCCGTTACGAAACACCCGATTTTCAACTTGTTATTTCAGATTTGTTACGAAACACCCGCACTACAGCACATCAGCCAGTCACTGGTTGGGTTGTTTTGCAGCGAAGAAGAATCAACAGTTGCAACAACCGTAATATCAAAAACATGGTACACCGCCCCATTACAAAGATAGCAATATTTGATGAGGAAAATTAACCTTTATCGTATTCTCCTGTCCCTTATATAAATAATTCCATTTTCGGAATTTCGATCATTCGGGATATCGGCTGTTCGGGATTTCGTCAATTCGGGATTGCGTCAATTCGGGATTACGACTTCGGGATTCCGCTCTTTCGGGTTTTCGACCGTCACCGCACACAGGGATACAGCCGTAGACCATTCAGGAATGTCACTCTTCTTTTAAGCAGCCGTATTTTCATGCTCTTATGTTCCGTGTGCCTTGCTAGTTCCAGTGCTTTTGCGCCGTAAGCAAGCTTGATGTTTGTAAACATAAGGCGCTTAGTAAAAAATGTTTTGAACTTTATTAACAGCACGCAGACTGCAACTCACGTTTCACTACTTAACATTAAGGACGCCTGTTTTGCTACCGATCAGTTTTAGTGAACCAGAAAGTGGGTCCCTAAATTTTTAGTTTCGTCAGCTGTTCTTTCCCGGGTCCGTTTAGAAGTACTTCGTAAAACATGGAAAAAGAATCTGTGAGTATATAAATAACTAGTGAAATTCTTCTTCTCTTAGTGCAGTTGGTGGACGCATAATTCACGGACAGAATAAATTGGCGACCAGCTGTTGCTGATCTGATCTGATGCTTAAGCCTTCCCGGAAGAACTGATGCATCGACAGAACGCATATTTGCATTTAGCATCATACATAAGGCAAACATGAAGCGTATTCGACCGTTTATTTTGTGCATTGAAATATCAGAGAAACTGGAAAAGCAAATTCAAATGAACAATCAGCGTTGAGTGTACGATACTGCTCAACCGAAATGATTTATTTGTCGGAATACACGAACCACACAATCGTAAATCGGCTAGCGACTAAACTCGATCGCTGTCGTGATGTGCTTATATAAGAAAAAGGGGAGTGATGACGATCGTGGGAAAAGCAGGCTGGGACGAAGGGCATTTACGCAATACGTCTAGACGACCGTCGCTCTGATCTTGCTTACATCCAAAGGATTGGGGTGACTGTCTGCGGGAGCGAGAACTGCGATAAGGGTAATCCACAACATGTCTATACGGCTGTCAGTTAAGCCGCTTATGGGTGGACGCCTTCCGCAGGACGCGGCGGGTACGGGTGTCTAAGAGGCCGCGGTAATATTCTTCAGTGTCTTTGACGCCTCAGTCGTCAACAGTGAGTAACGTTGAAAATGGTGTCTTGTGAGCCTGTCTTGTGTAATACCCGCAGAAGCAGAAATAATACGTGAGTAACAATTTCAGGCATAGTGAGCCACATTGTACTTGTACGAAGGATGCATTGACAATCCATATTCGTCTGGTTACAAAGGCGTTCAGTGTTGTGAGCACGCTTTCTGTCAATGCGAGCAGCGTCAATCATGTCGAACTAAACGACCAGCCCCATCAGTATCGTCTTCGCGTGCATCTTCCAAGATATACGCGCATTCCTGGTATGAATATCATTTGATCGTGACTTCCTGTCCAGAAGCTCCAGAATCAAATATCTTAAGATGGGTCATGTCTTTCCACTTCGCAGTTATTTCGAAGCGTCGGTCACCATGACGATCGAATCTGACGATGGTATCTCAGTGGAGCTTCTGCGCCTGGGTAAACTTTCGCACTTTATTTGGCAATTATACCATTATCGCTTCTCCAGTTAATCATTTTTGTTCCAGCAACTACAAAAAGCTGCCTCGATTGACTCGTCGACTATTACTGAGCCAATTGTCTCAAAATATCGTCATGACTGTCACGTTGCAGGCTAGTCATATATTAACAAAATCAACATCTCACTTTTCTTCCGGACCCACTTGAATTGACACTGTCGCTACGCAGCGCGTATGTTCAGTGTCTGGACCTTGCTGCAGCGGAGCCGTCGCTGATATCTTGAAATTACCAACGGTGACATTTAGCTTTCTTTTCAAACTAAGATTAAGATATACTTCCTCCAGTAACATGGCTTACTTCACTTCAAATGTATCGCTGTATGGGAATCTCAGGAGGTCATCATTGATATCTTCTGTATCCTGTATATCTTCTCATGGTATGCTTCCATTATATCGTTCACTTTATTTTGATCGTTTTCCGTTCGAACCTGTCCACTAATGTCATGGGCAATTTAATATCACCTTCCTTACCTCCGTCAGCTGTTGCACTCTGACACTTATTTTGGCGCAGTCAGGAGGCACATCAATCTTCCCGCTAGCAGTGTGCAGACTACAACCAATCAGGTTGCCCATATGGTTTAATTGGGGCAGCATCTTGGAGCACTTTGCATGCACTTTTTGATCTGGATTTCCTGTTAGATTTGTTCAAACATGCTGGATGGCTGGTTTGTCGAAGCCGGACTGACAATACTACACTTGCAGAGTGGGTTCAATGCGTCACCAGCGTATGACGCGCTGCGATATGAACCATGCCTTTGAACAGAATCTTGGTGCTTTCTTTTCCCTTGCTTTCCGTTATTCCAGGTCATCCACTGGCAATGCAATTCATTAATACATGGGAGTGAGCATTTCTTCCACTGCTATCTGATTTGCCTTCTATCAGTAGTGCAGTAAGCGCACGCGCACGGATGATTCCGTGAACACAGCATATCATACCGCATGCCTTCAGCTTTCTACCAGGACAATCGATATCTGTACCTATCTTGCTTCCTTTAACCCAGCCTCCTATCACTACATAAATTTCATTTCCGCTGGCGAACTTGGAACACCTGGGGGTTCATTTGAATACCCACACAAGCGGAAATAGATGGCAGTCACTCTGACGCGGTTATTGCAGGCAATCGAGTAGCTTTCATTCCAGTTCCATTTATACGTCCCTGACTGTGTCACGCTTGACAGCATTTCATGGCATGATCTTCGCGCAGCCAGTTAACCACTTCAGGGTGGTCTTAGAAGCGACCAACGCTATCACAGTTGTATTACTCCAAGTAGTTAGCAGACTGAATCCGTTGCCCATCACCATGGTCGCAAATTTGTGTCGCGTCCCAGGAAGTACAGCCTTTGCCTTTTTGCTCTTCATTCGTAGGAGGCTAAAAATGGATATATGTCTGCACAGACACGTAGATATCAAAAGGCACAAAACTGGCCTATCCGCTTTACATGTACGGTCATGTACGCGGAATGACTCACCGGCTACAGATGCAATGGCATGACTTTCCACGCACCAGCATATGAGCCTTTGTTTCCTTCCGTTATGAGTGAGCCCAAGTGATACGCTTGTAATATATCGTATGCATGAAAGCAATGAGCAAATCTGCTCTTTGAAGTCAACATCAGCCACGGGTACATGAATCAATGGCAGTTAGAAAGATAAGGCACAACCAGGACCAAATCGTCCGCATGAGCTGACAGCGTGCTGCTGAGAAGCGGTCACCAAAGGTAAACAGAGAGCGCACCGCAACGAAGCGCACCGCAACGTCGTCCACCATACAAATGATTCGACAGCTGCGTCGCTGTGTACACACTGGTAAATGATTCACAGGTTTTAAAATAACCTGCACACCAAATGGCACTCGTTTTTGTGTAAAATGCGCGTGGGATGAGTCAAAACTGCATATAGTCGGACTGAAATAGTATGAAAAAATTTATGCAAATTTGTACACACGGTTTCCCTTAGCGCTAAGATGAATAAGTTGCGATCCCTTCCATGGTGGTAAAGTTCGTGTCAACGTAGCGACGAATTAGCGCAAAACATTGTTTATGTAGTATTGCTCTGCTTGTAACGGGTGCTGCAAAGTTCACGGAAAACATGGTATGTCACACATTTTTAAATTGATGTTCAAGCGAAAAACACGCTAAACCACGTATGCGATATGCGAAGTTTTCAAATAAAACCTAGATCCGCCATCAGCGCCTTTATTATCGCATGCCAAGTCGGTCCTTAGGGTTGCAACCCCCTTCGCTCGACAGTCCAGGCTGACAGCAGAAAGCAACAAAAGGCTTCATGGCACCTGTTACGAACAGAACATTACTACGAACCGTACAAGTGACTCACGGAGCACGTCGGAAGAGAACGGTGAACAGTTTACGACGGAGGGACATGAACATTACAAAGACGGTACACCTGTGGAACATGGTCGGCTCAAAGGTCATAGCACTGACGTAGACCAAGAAATGGCTCACAATCATCACTATTCATTGTGTCACTGTCGTGGTCGGTCGGAGGGGTTGCTCACAACTCGGCATGAACGACTGGGCGGGCGACGGACGCCTGAAGGGTCCAGACTCGACCTGATAACTGATGTTGCTAGCCTGAACGGTCAAGCGGAAGAGCTTGCAACCCCAAGGACCGACTGGGCAGGTAAGAATAATAGCACTGGTGACGGATCTAGGATTTATCCGAAAAGTTCGCATATCGCATATGCTGTTTCGCATCTTTCTCGTTTGAACATCAATACAAAAATACCAACGGGCTTTCTGTGAAGAAACAAAAAATAAGCAATGCATGTGACTATTTTCCTCTATTCGTCGTCAACTTTATTAAGGCAATTTGCCTGCTGAATGCAATAATATTTATAGGAAATGCAATAAGCGACCAATTGATAGTGTATCAATATTAATTGCAGTGATGATTAAGTCGTAAACCCTTTAACTTGCGTTTTAAAGCGATAGGATTTTCCTTCACGCGGACAACTATTACATAGACAACTTTGTTGAAGACTTAAAATTAATTTCAGTTTAAAGTGACAAGCCGTATGTCCCTCCACCATGTACAAAGTCATTGTGGCGACCTGCTGTCTTTGAGTGCAGTGGCCTTCAGTATTAGTGCTCTCCACAGAGTAATGACAGTCGGGAAAGCTGCTGAACCCCTGCCCGTAAAAGATAGTGAGCATGACAGCAACGGTGGTCAAACAGACAGCTGGCTCGTTGGTGTACCAGAATTGGAATTGTCAGAGCCAGGTTCTCCACTTAGTCGAGGGAAGCGTTTCAGTTCCAACCGATATTTTGATCCACCTCATCTGACTTCGCCACAGTCGCTGCGACTGGCTAAGGAGCTTGAAAATTGTGCCTACCTGTGGCTGTTGAGCTACATTAGCAGTACGTTTCCTTTGAGTTGAGCAAATTTGCGTCTTACTGTTTCAATTTAGCCGACATGCGCCGTCGCCACAATCGGTCCAATGGAAACAGAGACACAAGGAGGGTAAATGGAGGGACGCATGCGGAAGGGTAACTAATCTAATGTCAATTTACCAACACCATCCGCGTTTTTCATTTTTAGAAAACGCAGTGAAGTCAGAGCAGGCCTCAAAGACTTATGAGCCAAATGTAATACATTAATATTTTTGTGTACTTTTATAGGATGGCAGAATACACTGTTTTATTAGACCATCTGCTTCTTACTTGACGCTTGTGGCTCAGTATTTGCTGAAATTGCTTCTGGTAATAACTCATGCGCATACTTATCCTTTGTAATAACTAAACAAACGTAATCCATGTACGTTTAATCTTACGGAGCCGGCAAAACGGTGTGGTTATTTCATCAGAGTGCTTTGCTCAGAGATTTTTACTATGGAATTCAACTGCCTTAAACGTATGGCCATTGTCTAGTTTTCTAGTTGTGACTGCATTTCGCAGGTCTGCCGCGCCTTACTTCTTTACGAACTCTGTTCACTGCAACTAGCTGATTTTTGGATAAAGCATTATGTGAAGTTCCAATATGATTAACACTTTGCTCTTCAATTACAGTAGAACCTCGATTATCGGAACTAATGGGTCAGGGATCCGATCTGCCCCACAATATTACTGTAGCGGACGACGAAGTAAGAAAATGCAGGTTATTTCATCCGATAACATGACGTCATTAACGTAAACACAATTTCGATAGCATCGTTTCGTAACTGAAAGCCTCGCGGGCAGCGGGAAAGCCTGCACACTGAAAGGAGCCTCATAAACGGAAGCAGTTGCTTACATATGACGCGGGCATCCGATCTGCCCCCAATTGCCCTTCTGGCTGCGCTAACCCTTCAAATTACGCTATGCAACAAGTCAACGTAAGCATGCGGCTTATATTCCGGTGCACTAAAGTGCATTTGACCACGGGAAAACGTATCGCGCGTATAAAATAACCTGCATTTTCTTACTTCGTCGTCCGCTACAGTAATATTGTGGGGCAGATCGGATCCCTGACCCGGAACTAATTGTTGCACGGGGTAATTCCGATAATCAAATAATTCCGATAATCAAGGTTGTATTTATTTATCGATTTATTTTTATCTGCCAGTATCTTAGGCTTTACTCCTTGATGAGACGCTTATGTGTACGTCAATTGAGATTAATTTAGACCATATGAATGGAACGAAAAGTCAAACTTTATTCAAAAAATCTGTCATTAAAGCCTGTTTTAAAGTAGTTCTACGTTTCATAGCTGCGAGGTCGCGGATGTTCTTCAGACACAGAAGTCGCTGCGAATCGCATTCCTCTTGCCTTTCATACCACGTCAGAGCCCCCTCCAGATATCGACACGCCAAATTATGGGTACGGATACTGATTTACAGACTTATTAAAGCAACAGCAGGACAAAAGTTGCGAATTAGGAAAATAAAACTAGTCGCTTCAAGAAGAAACGGGATTGCAACTTGGACATCATTTATCCTACTGTAACCCTATTTTTCTCCTCGGCGAATTCCAATAATCAAGGTTCCGATAATCGAGGTTCTACGGTAGTCAGCTGTTCATTCACCATCGAATGAACATGGGCGCTTTCGATTTTGCGAAAAGCTTTAATGCAAACAGAATTGCTGCTTTATTTATGATAGTAACTGTTCCCCCAAGCGTGCATCAGTTTACGCCTAACTGACAAGAAAGACCAACCAGCTGAATAATTAAAGTGTCTGTGTACACCAACTGCTAAGTTAACATCGAAGGAAAATGGATGGCCGCGCAGTGCATAAATGGTGGACAAGGATTCAAGCTATGCATAATAGATATTCGGTTTGCATTTTTTTACCTTGTTTATTGCACAGTAAGATCTTCGGTTAGAAATGTGGCCTGTTGACTTAACATGCGAAACTTCCAGATAGTTTCATAATCAGGCTACAAGATCGAGCGGATGTTCCACATTACCCATACGATTGAGCCGGTCTAACAACGGGAAGAAAACTTACGAATATGTAAAGCAGCCGCTCTTCTCACTATGCAGGTCTCCTCACAGGACTGACCTCTCTGAGCTCATTGTGACGCCACAGATGGGCAAACAGTCCTTTTCCAAACGTAGGTCGGGGTCCAGTATTCATTCTATTTGGAGCAGAGGTCAATTCTCCGTACGCCCGATATGTCCAGGATGCAGTCTGATTGCGTTCACCGTGTACAAACGTAGGTACAGGGAGAAACTTCGCGCACGCGAATCTTTCTTATCGCTCAAATGATTATGTTCATCTAACGCTGGGGAGGAGGCTACCGGATATGTTATATGTTCATCAGCCGTTCTCCTTCTCTCTGCACTCCTCACAAGAGGAACCGCTGTATTCCCACTGTGACGTCATTGATGGGCGAACGCTTTCTTTGAAAAAATGGCTCAGGCGCCTTCTTGAAGCACGACGTAATCATTCGTACGCCCAGTCTATGCATTATGTATCTTGTGCACCGTCACAATGTGCTCCCTGCGTGCAAACACTGGAATGATGAAAATTTTTACGCGTGCACCTTCCCTATCATCCACATGGTTGAGGGCGTCTAACTGCGGGAAGCAGGTCGGTGAGTACGTTCGAAATCACTCCGCGCCCTTGCCTCTCACAGGAAAATATCGCCGTAGGCTCAATGTGAACTCCAGTTCTTGTAGGAGGGGAACGTGATCGCTCTTACGCCTGAAGTATCCGACGCATGCATTGTGTGCAATCAGACGCCGCTCAGTTTGTCCAAACAAAGGAACGAAGAGAATTTTCGGGAGCGCGAATCTTCTTCATGCCCTGCATGAATGTGTGCACCTAAAAGGCAGGAAGGAAATTGAAGGATATGTAAATTGGCCGTTCTAGCTGCACACTTCTTTATCACTGGAATGTACCGCGGTGCGTTCCTTTGGACGTCATCGCTTTTTTGATTACTGGATGTACAACATTCTGCGTTTTCAGAATTACCCATATTCCATGTTCAGCAAATTGGTGATAAGGTGATTAATTACCACCAGCCGAATCAGTTGACAGTGACCAAGGGCAAATTTAGGGTTACGTTCGATCGCCTGGCTCGCAGGTTTCCAATCGAGCCATATGTTTGTGCATATGAAGCGCAGATTTGTTATCGCCTGAAATCACTGATATCACTATCAACTGAAGTTTTCGCCATCATCTGTCAGTACGGGTAAAAAGAGCTGGCATTTGGGCACACCAACATTCATGACCTTTCTACGGTGGATTATGCTTTACGAACTGCTGGGTGTTTCAGGATAGGAGATCATAATGGAGTCACGGGATGGAGAGAACACGCTTACCTGTTTGTCTGTTTTGAAAACAGCCTGCAATTGATCAGCGAGGGCTGTTATTTCCTAAGCCACTCGTTTCGCAATCAGGTATACCTTCAGTTCTCTGGTAGCTACTAAATACCTGATAGCGTCGTTCTTGAGGAAAAGAAGAAGCTCAAGGGAAACATGTGGCACCTAATTAAATGCCCTGTTTTACCCGGCGCACTTGACACAGCGTGAACCATGGTCAAACTAGGACAGCCGTTCCGATTGTGCAGGTTTATTTGTACATGAGACGCTAGCACGGGAAAGGCGTTTGAATCAGGTGTATGAAACATGATCGTACTTCTGGTTACAGTTGCATTACACCTGCGACTGACAAACCAGCGCACTTGGCAGTGTATTAGATGGAAGGAAATGCCTTCTGCATATCCCTATGACAGATAATAAAGTGGAACTGCGAATTGAAGATGTTTGACACGATGCTTAGTAAATGGATGCAATGAAAGTTGTGTGCCCGTTACGTAATTAAGCTTGCCGTAATTAGTTCCTACATATTTCATCTCTCGTCAGACAGTATTTACCTGAAAACCGTTATTTTCAACGCGGTCATCCGGTAGGCATCCATTGCTTCATTTGCGATTCGCACAGGCTCGATTATTGTTCGCTTTGGTTATTCCAGCTGCAGTCTGGTGCTTTTGTTTGCTGAGGTAACTGAGCGTCAGATGTTAGTTGTTAGCAGGAGCACTCTCTTAGCGAGCAAACGCACGCGCTTGTAAGCTGCGTTTCTGGCTAGCAAGTCAATTCTAAGTTCGTGACGGACACAACAGACACACCGACCCTGGAGGCGACTTCATTCAATTAACATTGATCATTACGGATTAGGCAGCCCGTTAGTCGGTAATGTCCGATAATAATAAGCGCATTGATTTGCTAGCCGATGTGCAAGAACGTTACACTCTGTTTGTTTGTTGAAGTAAGTGCTATTTGAGAACGATTAGTACGCAATTCTTTTTTAAAAGTGATGTATTGCCCAAGATTTGCAAGTCGATACACATTTCTCACTGTATTGATTAACTGGAGTGCCGCAGAAGTACCATGGCTGTAAAATTGCCGATTTACTCTGAATTGCGTTTTTCGGATGATATCTGACGATGCTTTTATATATTACTGTTTCGTGTTGCCAACTTTCGTCAGTGACGAAATACCCGGTCGTTCGTTTGGAAGCTTGTTGTTGCACAAATTATATTTGTTCAACAGAATCTCTTGTTGTCATTCACTGGCGCTTAGCCGAAGTGGTCGCTCCACATTCACGCATTTAGCTGACCGATAGGACTAACGTTCACAAGTAGCGTTGATTAAGAAACATTACGTCTACCAGTCCAACCGTATTATTGTCGCCTGTAATGACGATAGCTTCCGCGAATTTCTGTCGAATGTCCACTGGCTCAAAGTGTCCAATTTGCGGAGGACGTTTCGGGGAATAATTATGGCCCTTTAGCACGCCTACATCTTCATTCAGCAATGTAGCGAACTTCATGTGTCATGTTGTTTATTTCATGCACTTGCACATCATGTATGTTAATTTCGTTTCTTAGGCAGGCACTGTCGTTATTTAGTCCCTTCAGTTATTCCGCGGCTCAATTTCGCTAATGTAATTTAAAGATAGCATTCGTCAATAAAGCACAATTGAGCGTAATGCCATATTTCAGGATGTATCCCGGTTGTTGCGGGTTCAAGGTGGTTTGGGATTTGTTGAACTGTTCCTGTTCCCATCTGTATACGTTTTCTCAAGTAGTCTTCGTCCAACTTTCGTGCTGTTATGCAAAGGACCTATATGTACGGCAGTCAGTTATAGTTTGGTGTTTTCGACCGTTACGTTCTTTGCCAATTTTTAAACACTGGGTTTCTTTTAACGGATCTTGTTTTCATGATGGATCTTCGTCAAGCACGGCTTATACCCGTTTGTCCGTAATGTCTGAAAATTAACCGAAGCAACTCCCTACCAGCGAATGGATGGGAAAGTTGTTAGGATAAGTCAGAACACTATGTTAACCTTCGGAGCTTTCCGAACGTTCTGGTTCGGTCGTCAGCGATATGCGGTTGTGATGGTTTAATCGGTCTGAGTCACTATTTATAGGCCTGGTCGGTTGGCCAGGCGGTATGGTGCAACATTTGTTTTTACTGATAATTGCATTCCATACCTCGCTGACCTCCCTCCCGTGATAGTGGCGTTGTGCCGTATAAATAGGGACTCCTTTATTTGTCTAAGGTGGAACAGGCTCTCACGGCAAATAATTCGTGGATGTAGGTTGAGCGAGCACTGAGAGGTGTGTTCGACAACCGCCGATGCTTTCTGGGCTTCGTCCATTGTTTTCTCTGGACTGAGCTTTGGTGGTCGTCGGCGGCGTCGAGTTTGAGTACTATTGAGCAGTTGTTCCGCATTCTTGAAGCGTGTCACCGCTGCCATATGCTCTCGGAACCTCTGAAACAAAGTATTGCCCGTTTCTCCTATATAGGAGGCGTGGAAGTCACAACGTATCTCGTATACGACCCCAGGGGTTTGATAAAAAGGAACTTTGATCTTATCGTTCCTGATAAATGCGCGAAAGTTTGGAGAGGATTTAAAGTAGACACGGAATTTGTGTGAGAGACCCAGTCTCTTTATCTCTTCTCCTACGCCACCCAGTCTCTTTATCTCTTCCCGAAAGCTACGCGATAAAAAGTTGCTTCTGTCAACAACGGGTTGAAATACTCCGTAAGTAATTTGTAGTTATGAGAACTAACACGCCCGTTCATAGAAACAGTATCTTCATGCCACAACAGTATGGTAAAGCGATTATTGGGCCTTCCGTGTCTGACTTCCTTTCTATCAGATAGAGGCTTCGTCCATTGTTTTCTTCGGACTTAGCTTTGGTGGTCGCCTTCCGTGTCTGACTTCCTCTCTATCAAATAGAGAGGAAGTCAGACACGGAAGGCCCAATAATTATTTTACCATACTATTGTGGCATAGGAGAAGAGATAAAGAGACTTCGTCTCTCCCACAAATTCCGTGTCTACTTCAAATCCTCTCCAAACCTTCGCGCACTTATCAGGAACGATAAGATCAAAGTTCCTTTTGATCAAACCCCAGGCGTCGTATAAGAGATGCGTTGTGACTGCCACGCCTCATATATAGGAGAAACGGGCAATACTTTGTTTCAGAGATTCCGAGAGCATATGGCAGCGGTGACACGCTACAAGAATGCAGAACAACGGCTCAATGGGACTCAAAGACGACGCCGAGGACGACCACCAAAGCTGAGTCCGGAGAAAACAATGGACGAAGCCAAGAAAGCATCGGCGGTTGTCGAACACCTCTCAGTGCTCGCTCAACCTACATCCCAAAATTATTTGCCGTGAGAGCCTGTTCCACCTTAGGCAAATAAAGGAGTCCCTATTTATACGGCACAACGCCACTATCACGGGAGGGAGGTCAGCGAGGTATGGAATGCAATTATCAGTAAAAACAAATGTTGCACCATACCGCCTGGCCAACCGACCAGGCCTATAAATAGTGACTCAGACCGATTAATCCATCACAACCACATATCGCTGACGGCGGAACCAGAACGTTCGGAAGCTCCGAAGGTTAACATAGTGTTCTGACTTTTCCTAATAACTTTCCCATCCATCCGCTGGTAGGGAGTTGTTTCGGTTAATTTTCACGCATTACGGACAAACGGGTACAAACCTTTGCCAATTCTGGTAAAAGTCAATGCCAATTTGCCATTATCGCTTGTCAGAAGACGGGATGTCTTTTAACGGGAGCATGGACCTTCATGATGTTGAGTTTTCACGGATTTTTCTCGTTGCTTTGTACGTGGATGGATCTGTAAGTAAACTGGCACGGTCTCCCTACCAACGGATGGATGAGAGTAGTTATTAAAAGACACGGTCAGAGAACAACGTACGGTTTAATCTCGGATATTTCGGAACGCTCAAGTTCCGTCCTCAGCGAGCAATAGGGCGTTCCTCTACCGTAACATTAAAGTGGTGCGTTAAACAGAATTAAAGTGGTGCGTTAAACGAGTTCCCTCCTCAGCGAGCAAGAGGAACGCCCTCTTGCTCGCTGAGGACGGAACTCGAGCGTTCCGAAATATCCGAGATTAAACCGTACGTTGTTCTCTGACCGTGTCTTCTAATAACTACTCTCGTCCATCCGTTGGTAGGGAGACCGTGTCAGTTTACTTACAGATCCATCCACGTACAAGGCAACGGGAAAATCCGTGAAAACTCAACATCATGATTATCGCTTGTCAGTAGAAACTGAGGAATCCAAATGAAGTTGACAGAGTTTCAGCGCAGTGGTTAGGTACCTTCAACGCACAGAACTAATGTTCCTTTCAGATTGCGCAGTGTGATTGAAATGTTTATTCCGTACTACCACTTTAATGTTTCGGTAGAATTCAATTTGCTAAACGGATTATAAGTTGGCATCCATTTGCTTCACATGATCTTCGAAACGTTTTTGGTTATTCGCTGCTTTTCACCCGTTTTATTGGTTTTGAAAATTGGACTACTACAATGTGCTTTCAACAGTAACACTCATCTTGTCTGTTGAATGACCCATGCTTCGTCTTCACGTGTGTCCGCATTAAAATTAATATGCTTCTTATTTCCCAGTGATCGCTACTATTAGATGTTGAGGGTACAAAGGCCTGAATGTTCAAAGAAACAACGCTGACTCGTTTTGAAGCAGCCATTGTCCCATCTTTCTTAGAATTTACATTGTTACTGGCACCGGTAGGCATAGTTTCTTGCATTTCTTGTGAAGAATTGAACTTAAAGATGATCGCTGTATTATGTGTTCTATGCACTGGTTGAAATGGTGCACTTAGCGTTGATTTCCAGTGCAGTTAGGCTTCAATTAATTCTGTTTAACGCAGCGCAAATAAGCGTTGCAACTTGTCTGTGGCGCGCATTTGCCCTCGTGGCTGCTCAGACTGCGACGTTAAGGTTAGCAAGGACTAATTCCGAGTGGCAATTTTGCCTCGGCTGCAACAGGAATGGATTCCACGTTAGTCGAACCTGAGTACCAGTATGAGATTTGAAGCTCTTGCATTTCGCTAATGGTAATCTCATCCTAGGTGCTCCCTTGAGTCAGCATTAGCTTTTGATATGTTAGCATTGTCTCATAACTTCCATTCGTAATATTCCAACCTTGTTCTAACTGTTGGCAACTTCTCCTGAGCATTAGATCACTGTTGTTCCATTGCGTTCCAGTTTCTCTTCACTTATGATGCATTTCAGTGCATCAGACTTTCAGTTCCTGTGTTTGTTTCATTGTTGTAATTTCAGATTAGGTTGTAGCAATGAAATACTTTTATTTTATATTAGTCAGTATTCCATTGCGACTGCTCTCTCTCTCTCTCTCTCTTATAAGTTGTTGAGTGTTGGCTCCTTTTAGTTCATAACGGCATGCCATCATTTGCCGCTGGCCCTGCTGAACTACCAAAAGAGGTAACGAATTCTACTTAACGACATTTGCCTGAATACCCTTTGTTCGTACGTATGTGCTTTTCAGGTAGTAGAACGGATACGTCGGGAACTTCCAGCTTTCGAGGATTCGGGCGTCAGCATTCTAAGTAATATTTGTATCATGCCCCTTGTTATATACTCTTCAATGTGCTTCTTTTAGGCTTGACTCATCGCAGTACTCATTTCACTAATTTACTGAATAGAACTCTCAAGGATCTGCGCGAAATTTGGTACACCACTTAGCCATTCTTTATGTCGTTTATCCATATGCTTTCCGTACTTCGTCAGCTATTGATGCAATGTTAACTTTCACTGTCTGTGTCGCTTTAACGGGGCAGCAAGCTTGAGCGATTGACACGCAATCTGTTGGATTTCGTGTTGGGTTGACATCATCTGCTTCAACATGGAATGGGACGACGAAGCTTTTACGTTTGTACTTTCATTTATGTTAATTGCGCTTCCGTCATAAGTGGCTAAAGTGCCTTCGCCGTTTTTAATTTATATCGTCCAACGCACAGATTTCTCTTTCTGTACATTCCTGCACGGATTTTACAAAAAGAGAAACCTTTTATCAGACGCAATGTTCGTTAATTTCTATTCGCATCTAGTTTCGTAATGCTCTTGCAGTCTTATTCCCAACAACTATGAAATTCTGCTGCTATCCGGCGGCGGTGCGGGACAGTTCGACGCTATACCATTAAATCTTATGCGTCTTAATGGTGACGACGTCAAATTCAATGCAGACTATTTGGTCACCGGACTGTGGTCTGAGCAGGCTGCGAAGCACGCTAGCAAATATGGGAAAGTGAAAATACTGCCTGGCACAACGAATGGCAAATACGTCCGTACGTCACAATGTACTCGCCTCAATAAAAAAAGAGCGAACTGGTAGCTTTTGGTAGGTTTCCCGAAGAGGAGCGAGTATGAAGTAAGCCCGGATTCTGCCTACTTGTACTACTGTTCGAATGAAACCATCAACGGTACGCCGTTTTCGAAAAATGTTTGATTGATATAAATTAATTCCAACTCGTTCAGGCGTTGAGGCTTGCGATGATATTGACGTTGGTATGGATAAGGTCGTCGTGGCCGACACTTCGTCAAATTTTGGCACCAGACCATTCGCCATCAGCAAAGTATGTCTTAAGTGCACAAGTTTGCCCAAGCAAGAACTGCGTTCTCCTCCTTCAGCACGGCCTCTTGTTTTCCTGCGTTCAAAAGAATCTTGGTGTAGCAGGATTGACGATTGTGATCGTGCGAAACGACCTCCTGACATATGCACACCCTTTTTGTCCTTCTGTATTGAACTATCATTGTCAAAGAGACAACAATTCTGTGTACAACACGCCTCCGACGTTTAAGTAACGCGGCGATGAAGTTTCTTCCGAATGACTTTGCATGCATACTTTTTCTTATGTTACAGCATATACGTGCTCAGCTTGGTCCTGCAGTGGATGCGTTCTGAAGGTGGCCTGGAGGAGATGTATAAGCGCAGCTTAGTCAAATCTTCCTCCTTATACGCGGTTATAGACAACTCGAATGGTTTCTATATGTTCGCCGTGCAGGTCATTTGTAAGCTCTACCTTATGCGCCCATTATATTGCAGCAATCCAGTCTCGGTAGAGAGTCGTAGCCGCATGAATATTCCATTCCGATTGAAGAATCCCGACTTGGAAAGGACCTTTCTTAGCTACGCAAAAGCTGATGGCCTGATGGATCTGGGTGGCCACAGGTGAAATATTTTATTTAAGCTGAACGTTGGAAAGTAGATCACGCTTTGCAGAAGCGTTGGTGGCCTCCGCGCTTCCTTGTACAACGGTTTAACGGTTGCGGACGTTCAACATCTGACTGCGTTTATGGCACGTTTCCAGGAAAAGTATGACGTATAGAGAATTGAACGTAGCTGCGTAATCTCACTATCTCTGCTTTGATCTTTGCTTAATCAATTACGAAATGCATACCTATTTTCACACTCTGTTTTGCAGTGGACCGTCTATTGGGCGGAAAATCCATTGCCTTGCTGTTCGTTGCTCATTTATTACGTAAATAAATCATTTTGTGGACGCTTATGAATCTTCTGACAAACCATACTGAATGTTACTCGTTTAGACTGAACGCGCAGAGGTGCTTACCGTTTCAATCATGTCACTGCGCAAAGCTAATTGGACGATTAGTTTGCTATGGACGGTAGTGGGGCACTACTTTCAAATTCCCCCCCTAGCCGGAGCCACTGTCTAATTGTGTTGGCATTGCTATTGTTGAAAATTGGATGTCTTGTAACGGGTCTTCTATTTGTCATGATGGCACGCACGGCTTGATCCCGTTGGAAGTCGAGAGTATGTCTGAAAGTATTCCGAAAACAACGCCCTACGAGCGAATGGATGGGCAATTATTAGGAAACGTGTTTCCTAAATAAAATCTATTAGTCGAAATAAGAACCGTCATGATCTATACATTTCTGCCAACGAATCACTAAGGTATTTATTCCAGTAGTGTAAAAGTACGGAGTCTTAGAAATGATAAACTGTTCGAAGGCAGTTTTTGCTTCCTCTTGATTCTTAAACTGTTTCCCATTCAGGAAGTGCTGCACGTGCTTAAAAATGTGGTAGTCTGTGGGCGACAGATCTGGTGAGTAAGGTGGGTGAAAAAGAGTTTCATAGCCAATATTATGCAGTTTCTGGACTGTCATTTTTTAAAAATGGAGTCTGGCGTTGTGGTGCAGCAGAATTGAACACTTTCGATTTACTAATGCTGGACGTGCACGCAGCAATTTTTCGTGTACTTTTTCCAGTTCGTTGGCGTACGTCTGTGCGGTGATGGTTTCACTTGGCTTCGTCTGTGCCGTGTACGTCCAGCATTAGTAAATCGAAAGGGTGCAATTCTACTGCACGACAGCGATAGACACCACATTTCAAAAATGACAGTACAGAAACTGAACCATATGGGCTACAAAACTCTTCCTCACCCACCTTACTCAGCAGATGTGTCGCCCACAGACTACCAAGTTTTTAAGCACCTGCAGCACTTCCAGCAGGGGAAATATTTTAAGAATCAAGATTAAGCAAAAACTACATTCGAAGAGTTTATTGCTTCTAAGACTCCGTACTTCTACGCTACTGGAATAAATAACTTAGTGATTCTTTGGCAGAAATGTATAGATCATGAGAGTTCTGATTTCGACTAATAAAGTTCATTGTTTACAGAGATATTAGGTCGTTGCATAAGTTTTTGCTGTTTTATTAGCTCTTAGCTTTGATACTGTTTTATTTTAGCTTGTATGTTTCTTTCTGGGCAAATAATATATCATTTTGTAGCTCTTGTTTCAAACTATCGATCTATTCTATTTCATTTGCATAAGCTCGTTAGCCTGTTGTTCTTTTACCGGTGAAAGTGAGGATGAACAAGACGGTAATTCGGGGAGTTTTGCTTTACGAGTTCAAGCAAGGCACTAAAGCTGCGGTAGCTGCTCGGAAAATTAATATGACATTTGGCAGTGGTTCTCTTGGCGTCGGTACAGCTCGGTGGTGGTTTCACAAGTTTCGTAGTGGGAACGAGAGCCTTGAAGATAATGACCGTAGTGGGAGACCCAGTGACCTTGATGAAGACCAATTAAGGGCCATTGTTGAAGAGGACCCACGGAGATCAACTTCAGATATCGCAGAAAAACTAGGCGTTCACAAAACAACGGTTAGTCGTCACCTCCAACGAATTGGGAAGAGGAAGAAGCTGGACCAATGGATACCTCATGAACTGACCGAGATTCAAAAGTTGCGCCGTTTCGAGATTTCATCAATGCTCCTTTTGCGCAACAAAAACGACCCTTTCTTGGCACGAATTGTTACCTGCGATGAAAAGTGGATATTGTACGACAATCAGCGGCGATCATCGCAGTGGCTGGATAAAGGTGCGGCTCCCAAACGTTTTCCCAAACCGGATGTCCACCAAAAGAAGGTAATGCTTACTGTTTGGTGGTCAGCAACCGGTATTATCCACTACAATATCCTCAAGCCTGGTGAAACAGTTACTGCGCAGACATACTGCAGCGAACTGGAAAAAATGCATGAAAAATTACAGCGTACACGTCCTGCATTGACAAATCGGAAGGGTCCAATTCTGCTGCACGACAACGCCAGACCCCACGTTTCACAAATGACAGTCCAGAAACTGCACCACCTGGGCTATGAAACTCTTCCTCACCCACCGTACTCACCAGATCTGTCGCCCACGGATTATCATATTTTCAAGCACCTGGATCACTTCCTGAGTGGGAGACAGTTTAAAAATCAAGAGGAAGCAAAAACTGCCTTCGAGCAGTTCATTGCCTCTAAGACTCCGGACTTCTACGCTACTGGAATAAATGCCTTAGCGAGTCGTTGGCAGAAATGTGTAGATTGTGATGGTTCTTATTTCGATTAATAAAGTTTATTCTTTGCCGAGATATTTAGCTTTAAATTTGCGGGTTGAAAACAGCAAAAACTTATGCAACGACCTAATATTTTGGTTTAAATTTGCGGCTTAAAAACGGACAGAACTTTTGCACATTCCTAATACAAAGCCGACAAATGAACACCGATCTGCCTTAAAGCGGCGTGAAATGTGATCCGCAGGTCTCGCTTTTTTGTTTAAAATCGAAACGCACGGATACGGTCGTTGTTGTGTCACAGTCATTCTATCACGATGCTCGAGTCACTGCGGTCGGTTTCTAACAATCCTCCTCTTGGCTTTACTTACGGTTCGATGCGTGCCACTCAGGGTGCCACTGCGAGGGCAACAGCTCCCGACAGGCGCAGCGATGCGAACGCGCCTCAGCTGCTGCGGAATCAGATGGATGCTACGTACTTGTAAGGATCGTTTAGTTGTTATTCAAAGCAGAGTATTGCGCGCGTATTCATTCTACTGCGAGTTCAAGTGCGTTGTGCGTTTGCGAACGCGCAACGCATATGAACAATCTGTAGAACGGTCTTTCACGCAGTCATTCTTTGAACGGACTTCGTCATTGTGACGTTGTTGTCACTTGGCAAAGCCGTTGAGCCGTCAAAGGCACCTTGTGTACGTCGGCGTTTGAGTCAAACGTCCTTTCCAAAGATTAGATAAGGTGTGCTCCTTTTAACAAAACTTGAGCACCACTTGTTTTCTCCAACAGTACCATTGCCAGTGATAGACTACAACTATTAGGTATGTGAAAAAGTTCTGTCCGTTTTTAAGCCGCAAATTTAAACCAGTCTATCTCTGTAATGAGTAAAATTTATTAGTCGAAATAAGAACCGTCATGATCTATACATTTCTGCCAACGAATCACTAAGGTATTTATTCCAGTAGTGTAAAAGTACGGAGTCTTAGAAATGATAAACTGTTCGAAGGCAGTTTTTGCTTCCTCTTGATTCTTAAACTGTTTCCCATTCAGGAAGTGCAGCACGTGCTTAAAAATGTCGTAGTCTGTGGTCGACCGATCTGGTGAGTAAGATGGGTGAGGAAGAGTTTTGTAGCCCATATAGTGCACTTCCTGGACTGTTATTTTTGAAATGTGGAGTCTGGCGTTGTCGTGCAGCAGAATTGGAGACTTTCGATTTAGTAATGCTGGGCGTACACGCAGCATTTTTTCGTGCATTTTTCCAGTTTGTTGCAGTACGTCTGTGCGGTGACGGTTTCACCTGGCTTCGTCTGTGTCGTGTGCGTCTAGCATTGGTAAATCGAAAGCGTCCAATTCTGCTGCACGACAACGCCAGACTCCACATTTCAAAAATGACAGTCCAGAAACTGCACCATATGGGCTGCAAAACTCTTCCTCACCCACGTTACTCGTCAGATGTGTCGCCCACAGACTACCAAGTTTTTAAGCACCTGCAGGACTTCCATCAGGGGAAACATTTTAAGAATCAAGAGGAAGCAAAAACTGCCTTCGAACAGTTTATTGCTTCTAAGACACCGGACTTTTACACTACTGGAATAAATACCTTAGTGACTCCTTTGCAGAAATATATAGATCGTGCGAGTTCTTATTTCGACTAATAAAGTTTATTTATTACAGAGATATTATGGTTTAAATTTACGGCTTTAAAATTCATGGAACTTTTGCACATTCCTAATACAAAGCCGACAAATGAACACCGATCTGCTTTAAAACGGTGTGAAATGTGATCCGCAGGTCTTGCTTTTTTGTTTAAAATCGAAACGCACGTATACGGTCGTTGTTGTGTCACAGTCATTCTATCACGATGCTCGAGTCACTGCGGTCGGTTTCTAACAATCCTCCTCTTGGCTTTACTTACGGTTCGATGCGTGCCACTCAGGGTGCCACTGCGAGGGCAACCGCTCCTGACAGGCGCAGCGATGCGAACGCGCCTCAGCTGCTGCGGAATCAGATGGATGCTACATACTTGTAAGGATCGTTTCGTTGTTACTCAAGGCAGAGCATTGCGCTAGCGTTCATTCTACTGGGCGTTCAAATGCGTTGTGCGTTTGCGAACGGGCAACGCATATGAACAAGCTGTACAACTGTCTTTCACACAGTGATTCTTTGAACGAACTTCGCCATTGTGACATTGTTGTCACTTGGCAAAACCGTTACACCGTCAAAGGCACCTTGTGTACGTCAGCGTTTGAGTCAAACGTCCTTTCCAAACATTAGATAGGGTGTGCTTCTTTTAACAAAACTTGAGCGCCACTTGTTTTCTCCAACAGTACCATTGCCGGTGAGCTCAGCGACGGTGCTTACGCGTTAATATTCTCGTTTAAAAATGAATTACGCTGACTATGCGACAAATAATATTACTATTGCAGTTCGTGCGAAACGCTCAGCTGGGAGCTGAACAATCGGTTAAACGGCGACGGTACACTTCGAGTCTACTTCGACGTCAATACCATTGGACTATCCATCAAGTTGGCTGTTCCCATTGCTTCGGGTCAATTCACTCCGCTATGTTGCTTGCAGACTGAGGTCGATGTACGAGTCTCTCGTTCTCGGTGATTCTCTGTGTCTGGGCGACGACGCTGAGCAGCTGATGTGGCGCCACTGCTTCGCGCAATTTTTTGATCCCATCAGCAGGAAAGCAGCGGTAACGCGTAGGACGCAAGGGCTGGTTACAATCTGACCTTCGCATTCTTTGTTGCTCAGAAAATACGTCCGCAGCATATACGAACGGCAATGGAGATGTTGCACGTCGCAAGCAACTATTACTTCGGGTTGATTCGAAAGCTGGCAAAGCTTGGTTCCGCCGAAGTTGCAGAAACGGTCTTGTCGACGCCAGTTGCCTTACGCTGGAATAATCCAAAGTACGAACCACGAGACGCGTTTGTCGTAGAAATGGTGTACCGCATGTATATGCACATGGGCGACATAGGTAACATGTGCTAGCTCGTTTTTTCGTTTCTACGCAACTCATGACGACGTGCTTCAGTGCGTTATCGAAACGTTATCTGCCCCACGGTTGTATATCGTGCTTACCCAACAGCGGAGAAATTATACCAGTACGCTCTGAGTTTGAAACGGGAGGATAGTGCACCATTCAGCAGATTGGGAATGTTGTGCAGTAGCGTCGGACGTCCCATAGAAGCTGCGTGCTATCACTTACAAGGGTACGACGTATAATGTGGGATGTTTCATTTCTTCTTACATTACTGGCGTTGCAGAAGCCGAGCGAAAATTCAGCCAGATGTGTCTGCTCAGTACTTCACATTGCTGCTTACCGAAAATGAACGACATTATTACCTCGCTACCGAAAAGAGAAGGGCTGACAACCAGCGAGAGTACCACATTTGATGGCCCGATCGACGTGATAAACTTAACTCGCGTTTTTCTTTTTGCAGGGCAGAAGTAAACATCAGCGAAATGTTCATTTACTCGTCTTTGCGTATTGTCCGCTATCTCTGGTCAGCCACAGGCAAAAGGTGCGTTCGGATGCGTCGGCTCGCGTCGCTTGCAAATTTATCACCTTCAGCCAATACTGTCAACTACCAGCTATGGTGAAAGAGAATATCCGCTTGCTCAACGGCTGCTTCGTACAACTGCAGAAACGACGATTTCCGGGATTCGTTTATAGAGACATCAACAGCGACGCCATTCTTTCGCTGGTCGCCATGCAAATGGCTTTGATAGAATTGCTGGAGGCGAACGGTCTGTCAAGGCAGTTGAAACGATTGCTTCGTTTTTAACAGTTGGCCAAATTGCAGGTTCCGAGAAGCGGTCGATTGCCGAGCACTGGCTTTTGTCCGTATTCCGATTGGTCGTGCAAGTGATGGTGCATATCGTGAGCGATATGTATTCGAGAATTCCTTTGCCGAAAGGTATGGTGGAACAATGGTTGACAAAATTGGCCGAACATTTCCGTTGAGCGATTGTGCGTTTAGGTTTCAAGAGCACTTGCGAACTCACAAATGCCAGTGCAGCACCAGCAGCTCAGTCGGCTAGTTTGGGTAATGTCGTCAGAAATGAGAACGTTGCTTTGCTAAGCTCCCACTTGACGCCAAACGCATCTAATGTGAATGCGCCTTTAGGAAGCGCCCTTTTGAACCCAATGTCTCACCACCATTTCGGTTCTTCTTGTATCAGCGCGTTTTGAACTTTACATGTCCGGTGGCATCCGTGAACAGGTGAAGCACAAGTGATATTGTTTAGGCGGACGAAAAGGAGGCGTTTCCCAGCCGTTGGCAACATCCCAAAAGGTGAAAAAGCAGGTTGAAAACGGTGGCCACCACGATTTAGCCAAGTATATCGTGGCAACAATCCATTATTAGCAGTGCTAAAGTGTACCGTTTCCAGAGAGACATGCATCGTTGTCCTTCGCAAGTTGAAAGCTCTTCGCCATTTGACGTGGATGAAAGTAGTTAAAGTTATTTGCAACTGGTTGCAACTTCACCCGGACAAGCTTCGCAAGATGAGCCCGGTGAGCACTCGGCTGTCAAGAGTATTCAACAATTCATAATGGTCTATGTTGCTCAAGGATTCATGGGCACAGTTCGCGTTGTTGGCCAACATGTTGCCAACCGAGCTCGAGCTCACTGACCTTTACAGTTGCGGTAAGCCAATGGACTTTATCGGCACTGCAGTAGCGACTGCAAACTTTTTGCTCTCAGACAAGAGGCTTCGCAAGACGGTGGGAAGGCTCTTTTTCACTCCACTGTCCGAATGGGCGCAAGAGATCTCGCTTCCGGAGGATGTATGCACGTTTGACATCATTCGGCAGCCCTTGCACCAGAAAATCAGCGACAAAAGCATGGACGATACTAGCATGGTAGGCATAGTAGTATCAATAAGTTGATAATGACGATGGGTAGCATTTAGTGCTTTCTCCGAATATGCTGCTTGCACAAGTACGCACGTGAATTCGTGCGTCTCAACTTTACAGAACTCAAGTACGACAACTGGACCATGAAATACGTTGCTCCAAGCTGTAGTGACGATGGATCAGCTAAAGCGGTATGGGAAGCAAATGGGCCAATCACATTCGGTTTGCCTTTAAGCACTGAATCTTTATTTCAGCCTATAAAGGGATTAGAAAGTGTGCCGGAAAACGCTTCCGTGTCCGATGAACCACTGAAGAGGAGAGTGGTGTGTCAAATATTCTTTAACCGATTATTTTGGTTTCACACACTCCACCTTTTTGTCGTAGAGTCCTTACGTCCATCTGGACAGCTGCTGTCGCCCAACAAATTTTCTCATAGTCGATGCCTTGTCGTTTTGCGACAAACTTGCTATCATGAAAGAACTGGCGCACTCGAACGAATTCACCATTGTAATTTGCGTATCCGTACTTGACCAGCTGCGTGAATGGAAGGCCGGCATGCAGTCCGCGGCCAAGGCGATAAGTTGGATTGAATATGAATGGGCACATTCGAACAGGGCTTTAATGATTCGAACGGGTGACAATTGCTCAGAAAAGTGGGAAGGGGAGACGTCTGAGTAAGCAAAGTATTTCACCCAAAGATTTATTTTCATCCATCTGATATACAGCCCGACAATGGAATTAGTACTGATGTTTGGCTTTCTGACGTTCAACCCCCCGTACGAGGTCCATCAGGCCATATTGCTCACAGAATTCAGCAGAGATTCGGCGGAATTTAAAAATATATATACGCAAGCAGAGAACAAGAATGTTGAAGGTAACGTCTGGAGAAGGCATTGAAACGCACGCTTAGCAGCCTTATTTCTGTTTGTAGAGATCGATGTGCGTAATCTTGGTGAATTCTACGCTCAGTGGACTTCGAAAAGTACGGGGGTACATTAATACGAATTAATAATCGGTAGGTTGATATTGCCTTCGCCACATTCCAACCTTTGTCTTTAGGTAGACATTGTCGGGTCGGCGTCCCCCTAATGGAATAAATTTCAACTTAACAAAAATGATAAACTAAAATGATAAAGCACGCATTGTTGTACAAAGAGTGCGCAAACGGTTATGCAATAAACAGACTTAACGTCAAACTCGTTGCTCCCTTTTCACTGCAATTACGCTGCTGCGAGCAGATCAACCGTTTCTCGCGTAAGTAAACAGCGGATATTGACGGCATGCGTACCTTCTACCTAGTCCGAGGTGATGCGTTCATTTAACCGCCAGCAACCATTGACGCCCATTTGGCAGTCGCATATTGGCTGTCAGGAAGTCGCAGCGCATTGTCGTGAGCCCATTGAGCGTAAGCTTACCCGAATACAGACTTTTCGGTAAACACGAATGAATCGTTAACGTTGACTGCAGCTATTAAAACAAGCTTCTGCATTCGGCTGGGAAACACCAGAAAACCCAGACTGACTGACTGTGCATGTTCGGCCTACGTATCCGCGTCTCTGACCCTCCCGAATTCCGTGCATTCAGTACCACTAGCTCAGCAACTGATCAATGTTTCGCCGGGCACCTTTTTACTGCTCTACTGAATCCTGCCGTAAGGTGAAAGTATACTTAGGTACCATGGACGTCATAGCTACTGTCTGCGTCTATTTCTCAAAGGCTACCCTTGAGAGATACGAGGGGGGACAGGGGTGTAGAGGGGCAATGAAGGACTATGGTGCGCTACCATCCTTTCGAGGCTTCACCCTGCGGAAGTGACGAAATGAAGGGGAGTAGAACCGGGAGCAAAGAAAGAGGAAAGAATGGGTTGGCATATTTCACTAATGCCCATGGCCCGCACGCCCATTTTTCCATGCTGTTAGCGTCAGGGTGGCAGTAGGAGGACTTGAAAGCTCTGAGTGGAAGTGATGGCGGCCATGACCTTGGGAATCACAGATGAATTAGAATAATAACTACACAAGCAGCGCCATTATGCGTACAGGAAGCACTGGATGAGGGTTAACTTCAGAATTTCCGGCATCTACTTCAAGCACAGTTCACTTGCCGGCTTGAAGTGTCCGCCTTAGTTATTATAAGCTCCAATTATGCACATTGCACTTTACTTCCACAGCAGCAGCACTCACAAACAATTATGAAAACGCAACATTTAATCGAATTCAGCGAAGCGGGTAACCGAACGAACAAGCAACAACTACACTTCTTCTACAAGCCTGAAAACCTGGGAAGCATTCTCGGGCACTACGTTGAAACACAATTTGTGCAATGGGACCCCTTTCCGCCAGCCGTAGGCGTCGTCAACTCCAAAGTAATCAAGGTCGAGCTTCACTTCCTCTGTCGTTATTGTCACTATCCCATCGCACATGGCCCGCAGAACTTTATCGTACCTTTCTTGCGCGTAGCTCACCTAAACGGTTGCGTAAGTGAAACACTTCGGTAGGGCAGTCGGCGCCTACGTTAAGGCCAGGGACGTAATCCAGGTTAAGCATCCGCACTAGAACGTCGCCTTTTCTGGCCATCATGCCATCCGTTATGTATATTCCGCGGTAGAACCGTTCCTTGTAGACGCCACGAAGGAACACGGCAGAAACTGCAAAAGACTGGCCAAGCTTCCTGAGCTATGCTTAACCGACAAAGTTACCGTGTCCCGGGACCGACAGCAAACGACCGCACCGCGAAAGCATTGTCCGCACGAAACTTAGCACTAACGGAACAAACGAGATCACGTTCGCCTTTTTCAAAAATGATTCGTTCGCATTTCTTACACAAAGTCAACTTGCTAATCCCATATTACTTCCTACAAGGTAATTCAACCGGAGTCAACGTCCCAACGGTTTCAAAGGATTCGCAGGAACTATTGGACAGGAGTATCACCTGCTGTTGGCCGCTGGACGTTCCGTGGTGTTGTACTTGTGGACGGTATCTACGCGGTGATTTGACGCTGTTTCCAACATTTTGTTCAACTTCTCCGACGTTTTGGCAGCTCATCTATCCCGCCTTCTGTGGTCAACAACTTAACAATGCGGTAGTGGGGCAAGTGGGCGCGGTTCATACTTATGGTTCACGCAACGTGCAGGTGCTTCCGGTTGCGTTTCCCTAGGCCACGCTGCACAACGTGTGATTGTTCTCCAAGTTCCAAGTTGCTCTTCGGTCCCGAGCGACGCGGCCCGTTACGTCCTGCGTTCCCGTACCCACGCTACAATTAAATATGTTAACGCAACATCGTCCGCTCATTTGGTTGGCGCTACTGCAGAGGAGAGTGCGAAGAAGCGGGGCAAAGCGAGCAAACGCCCCCATTGCGTTTCGTAATAGGGCAAGTCGTCCGCTTACCTGCGAACAATCAAATGGGCGATTGTACGGTTGAAGTAAGAAATTTTCCGTTTGCCGGTGATTGGCAAAGGGGATGTTTTGTAATACATGAAACTGACAAGTTGCTCACGACATTATCCTACAGTGCCGTAGACGATTTTGCTGCTATGTGTGTGCAATAGATACGTGGTGTCTGCAAGCTCGGGAACGGTCGTCCCAGAAGGGGTTCTGAATACGTCTGGCGTGGATTGGAGTTGGACCGATGCAGCAGCGCGCGTTTGCTCGGCGTTTGACGAAGTAATTTTGCCTTGTGTCTTCGTCGTCTTAGTTTCCTACCGTTGTGTAGCAGCTAGAGTTATGTAGAGATAGAAAACATGAATTCATGTACAGATATATTTAGTTGTGCTATGTTGATACACTTCTTACGAAATAGCGCAAATAAGCGGTTATGGATGATAAGTCGTTGTGAAAAATCCCATATGGATATTTATTAGTTAGTTTGTCAATCTGTGTGCATTTACCGTGAAGTCTTATCGTTATCTAGGGTGCACGCCTCGGACGTTCGGCGCCAGGTTGCCTCCAGCTGTATACAATCCAGAACGGAGATATCTGGCACTTCAAATCGGACGTCCGTAGTATGCTGTGTAAGTGTTTGGCTGCACGATATTCTTTGGACACCGTCCGGCGGGATAGTCAATCGATGTAATAATTTTTCTATCAGCCGTCTTTTCCGAAGGCTGTCATTAGCTGTGATTTAAAAAGTAGGCTATTGAAGTTGCGCCAATTTGCCTTGACCTTGAATTGCGTTGCTCCGGACGACCGTTCGGCGATTCGATTTTCATTTTTGAATGCCTACTTTCAGTCGAGCGCCTACGATGCAGTCGATCCGGTCGATTTTGAGGAATGCGTTTCACAAATGAAGGCTGGCATTTACGATGTGGCCAGGAGTTGTCGGTCCGTTGCCTTCTTGGACTATCCACCGGATGACATCGAACTGAAAGTGATCAGCAAAAATGAGGAATTTTGCAAAAAGGCTGTTGCAGAATTGGATTTGTAAGTTGGCCGTTTGTTTGCGTTTCCGCTGTGTTGCCAAGCGAGTCACCGCCTAAGTGCTAGCGAATGTGTGTTTACTGCTTGCTTACCCTCAAGTGACGTTAACGCTTTGTCGCCAGCTTCGAGCTAAAGGCTTTGCTATGGTCATACAGACCGAAGGCGCGTCGCCTTCCATTGCAGTGTTCAAACGTGTATTCAAATTTCGCAATGCTCCCTCCCCTAATCCGTTTACAGTATCCTTGTAATAGCAGTTGCCAAAAAACTGTTAACTTCAATTTGACTGCTTTAGTGAGAATCTCGAGCAGCCGGTCAAGGACGTGCTTGCCGCCTACTCTGCGGACTATTTTGTTGTACAGCGGAAGTAAGTCATACGTCATTGTCCTTCTACTTTTCACTGTTAACTCGGTCTATTTTTGACAAATTTAGCGTAAATAGAACCCACATTTCCAATTCCGTTCATAATTAGGTTAGTTCTTCTGCCAATCGACAAATATTGACGCTATTGAATAGCTTAGATTAATATACGGGCGGGCCCCGATTTGCACGATTAATGCGGACCGGAAAATTGCGTACTAATCGAAATCGTGCAATTCGGAATGGTTATAGCATAGGAGGTATAGTACTTGGTTCCAACGACAACGTAAGATACATAGTGCTTGTTTCCTACGACTAAAAGTTTTTGCTTATTTTTTCCAAAAAGTTGCAGCAAACTAGTCTGAGCACGTTCGGCTTTCTTGTTTTCCTCATACATCTTCAAGTAGGGGAGAAAAATGTGGTTTATCTGTCGCCTAACTTGCATACTGCGATCAATGTCAGGTTCAGCATTCATAAGCTTTTGCTTCAACGGTTCGACCATGGAAAATGCTTCTTTACAATCCTTTTGCGAAAAGTCGTTATTCTTATTAGTGGATTCTTCGTCATCATGATCTTCATGTTGAAGCGCAGTTTCATGATGTAAATTAAGGAGATCTTTATCTTTCAATTCTTCCGAATGAGACTCGATCATTTATTGGACGCTTTCTGCATTTAGATGCTTTAATCAAAGCTTCTTGATTCCGATGTCCGTTATTTCTGGAAAGGGTCTTTTTGAGACGGATTTTAGCTCGTTGTGTGATATATGAACTGTACCGGTGATGCCAAGTAGAAACCAAACAAATGACGGTTGAAAGGTCTTTAATGGACACGTGCGTACAGTAAAAATCGAAGCTTTCGGAACAGCCTAGCTCCGTCGTCAGCGATGAGAAAAAAAGGATCGGCTTCCGTTCCGTTCCGTTCGCGTTCCGAACGCGTTGTCTCAAAGGCTTTCCACTTCGCTTGTAAACGCCGTTGAGTGGACTTCGCTAATCATTTGCGGACGGCGTGTAGGAGTTGAATGCGTTGAGGTGAACCTGTTAATTGCTAATGTACTGTGGCTTGTTGAAAACTGTAAAGTTTTATTCTGTTTGTAAGCGCCTTCCATTGCGTTATAACTCAGATAGAGTACATTAGCTGTGCTTCGCAAGCCAAAAAATTATTGCAGTCCGTTATGTGTACCATTGTTCGACTTATGCGGGTGGCATTTGTTCCATTTTTTAAATGGATTTCCGTTCGCGTTGTCCTGCACGTATGTAGTCACTATGGAAAACCGTTCAGAGGATCACGCGGCAGTTCATTAGCAAAAATGGGCAATAGGAAATCGACTTTAATGTTGAGAGAACGTGTAGAGTATGGTTAGTCGATATAAAGAGGCATAATCGTCAGTTATGCCTATTGCTCATACATTCGTGCTGTTTGTCTTCAAACCGTTGACAATGAAACTAGAAAGTTTAGAGTTCTCACCCGCACGCGCGATATTCACTTTTATTAGCCTGACTAGTACATGAATGGATTAGTCCATTCATGTACTAATCAGGCTTCGTTTCGCCATTATGCGTTTATCATGCAGACCCTAAGCGAATCATCCTTTTCGGAGTGTTACTTCGCTGAATCACGACAGAAAATCCTGTATCAAGCGCCAAAAGCATTTATTTCGTACGGCTGGGAAACGTTGCATCCATGTAGGCAAATTTCGTAATGCATGTTTATATGTATGACTACTGCGTAGCTTCTTAGCAAGCGACCGAAGGTGCAGTTGAGTTTGGGTCGAGTCTCTACTGCGTGTGCACCCGTAGGCGTTTGTATAAGTGGGCGAGTCATCGGAAAGTCGAATCGGTATTTTCATTTTCTCGTTGCTCCTTCCGCAGCCGGATATCCCCTACGTGAAGTGAACCACTACGATGTGTCGCGGGCCAACTTTGATAGGTTGCAGAACGTTCGTTGTTTTCATACGAGAGGCACCTCTAAATGGTGACAGTGACAGCTAATCGCCTTCAACCCTTCGCGCGACAGATCCCTTTGATGTGACAGTAGATTTTCTTTATTCAAAACACTGTGCGTTCCGAAAATTCTTTTTGTTCAATAAAATTGCCATATTTTGAACGCAGTTGGATTTGCCCAAATTTAAAGTTAATTCATGCGCTTCGCTGACAATTCAGCCCTGCTTGCCAAAATGGTAGCACGCATTTGCAGGTACGAGAAGTATTCGACGGCGGAGATATACCGCCATTTGAGTCACGAAAGGTCCGCCTCCGGCCGAGTTGTGGCGCGGCAGTTGTTCGAGCTGGATTTGGACGCTCCGCGCTACCTGGTTAGTGCGCTTGTCTGTTTGAGATACTTTCGGCTCGCTTAAGCGAAGAAGCTTTTGCAGCGGCATTCATGTAGTTCAACAGCATCGGCTTACGCGGCCAGTGAATCACCTGTGACAACCCTGCGGCAGTCATGGACCAGCTGCACTTCGGAATCATGTTCTGCCAATGGAGAGGAAGTGATGATTGCTGGTGAGCTCTGTTTGCTTGACACCGTACGCCGCCGATGGCTGTTTATTTAAAATGTAGTTAAAATGGACGGAAGTGTAGGTGCTTTGCTTTTTCTGACATCACGACCTGTTGGTGACTGAGCTGGCAAAGTTTCGAAGGATAAAGGAAGTCTAGTTAAATTTAAAGCAGAGTGTTATGAAGCACAGTGTTGCAGATTCATAGAAGATGGAATGGTATATCGGTTGAAAGTATGGTTTCTTTTACGTAGCGTTCGAAACCAGCGTTTGATTAATACGTCATCAGTATTATCGGGTGACGGAGCGTCTGCACCTGTGAAGCCGTACCTATTGCACTGTTTGTGCAGGTTTATGATGGAATATGTTGATTCCAAAAGCCACGTCAAGGGCGGCTTGATTTCAATGTGAATATACCGTTTCGTTATTGAACAGACCGTTTTCAAATAGGTGCAGTGCGGTTCAGTGGACAAGTTTGACAAAATGTCATCTGTTGCTCGTTGAGACGTCTGTCAAATTAGAGTTGAAATTTAACTCGCTTTGGTTATCACGCATTTGCTGCCTTTCAGGAGTGACCCAACGTAAGGCAGCTGATGAGCAGGACTCCGAGAACGATTCCTTTCGACAAAAGCGGCGCCAAACAGCTCTTTTCTGCAGCGTACCTCTTTCTCCATTGGTACAATTGTTGGGATAAGTATTTCGGCTTAGCTTGCAATCGTTTGCTCGCAGAATGAGATGGTGGAACTGCGCTTTGTGCCGCCAATGCCAAGTGAACCACCCGTTTCAAAGCTGATTGTCACCGTATTGTCGTTGAAGTATGTTGACAGCTGGATTACCGTTTCAGCGCCGAAATGGCTCCTTTTCCTTTTTGAGATTGGAACCGGAATTTGAACCAATTTTTGGTAGCATGGCTCTTTACGACGCTGAGAAGCGGAAGAGAGTGAGCTGGGCGAAGCTGATCCTTTGTCTTGCGCGAACCGATTGTGTATTAATTTAGGTGTCTGAGAATTTTTACTTTGACACGAACTCGGAACAAATGCAGGCGTTGCTACATAGGCACGTACCGTATCAAGATGCGAGCACTAAATGCAAATCCGCTGTTTTCCGAATTGCTTCGTCGGCATCCGATCTGTTTCTGGTCGTTCGGGTAGACCAATCGATGCGCAATATCTCGCTTGTCCATTTGCCGACCGCTTTCAGTTAGAAAAGGTACTCCAACCAGGCAGCATAGAAGACGCTGTGGATCCGTACGTCAGGGATGAAAAGGTTGAGCTCGTAGTCCTGCCTGTTCGATGAGGTTGAATAATTATTCCGTTTGAAGAACAAAGACAAATTGACAACTCATGCGGTTGACATTTGTGATCGACTTGGAGCATACCATATGCCCCTAGCCTGGAGCGCAGTGGACTTGTCGAAGATCATAAGTGGTGCTTCAAGTTTGGACCGTTATAACGTGGCTGCCGCATCACCAAGTTTCGATGGCCACTGGAGTGACACGGAAAGTATGATATCTGCAGGTAAAGGTTTACGTGTTGTTCCATTCTGTCAGCAACCATAATACGCTTGATTGAAGATGCTTCGTCTCAGAAGACGGTATCCAGATCGGCCAACAGTCTTGGGCGAAATACAACCTTGCGGTCTAGCTGGCGGTCAGTCAAGGAAGATCCATTTGAATTGGAGAAGTTTAAACCGCTCATTGTTACCGTCAACAACTTTTTCAAGCAGGTACGGGTGGCGTATTGCCGCTTCCTTGCGCGTCTGCACACGCGTATTGTTCACGCAGGAAGAAGACAGATTGACTGACGAAGACATAATGAAGTATTTGGCGGAAATACGGAAGCCTTCTTCGGCAATCAAACGCCTAAAGTGCATAGGTGGAACAATGAGGCTCGACGTTAGCTCCTGTGCCGACGAGATCGACTGTTTCATCACGCCGGACTTGAACATATTAGGAGGTGAATCGCAGCCAGTCGGCCTGAGAAAGGCAAGCTTCAAAGAAGTGCTCGAATTTCCTCTTCGGGATACCTTCGCACCTAACTTGCACTACAGGCAAGTTCGTTTTGAACATTTGCACTGACGGTTAGGCTACGCGGCTGATTGGCACTGTAACTACATGCTGTTAGTTGTTACTTCAGATTCCAGCAGTAGCTGGTTCACCGATAGAGGGAGCATAGGTAGATATAAACAGATTGCTGCTCTCCTCGAATCAGTCCAATTCCTGTTTGGCTTCCGACACTTAATATGCATCGTACGTTGCAGTAACTGCGTGTGTTATAGCAGCGCTGGTTTCGGGTATAACATGTGCTAGTGGCATACGTCATACTTCGTAGTATATGTTGCACGTCGCATTTTGACATCATGGGAGGGAACTCACTCTTTTTAGCGGTTTGTCCAAAATGCTTTCATTCTTTATTGGCATAGTTTATGTTTCATTAATGTTTGTTAAGACTGTAATCGCCGGAGCAAAGGGTTCATTGTAACCGCTGCACGTCACTTCCTTAAGAATTCTTAGCGTGCGTAACCCGGTTGCTAAATTGATTTTTCACTAGGAATGTAATCGTACAACAAACGCTTTGCCGGCTAGTCGATAAGCACCTTATTAGGAAATTTAGACGCAGTCCTAAACGGAAGATTTTTCAGGCCTTCCTGCGAACTCTCAGAACACGGTTACTCTGTTATCCACGTGGGTTATATTCAAGAAAATAACATTATAATATGGACTAACGCGCTTATATATATATATATATATAAACAAGAACCAACGCCATGAATCCCGTTAAAGCACTAATCATTCACACGGAGCTTCGGGACTCGCTGTCCCGTCTTCAGCGTATCACTCAGAATGTGTAATAACCAAACGGCAACGGAGATGTATCCGGATTAAAATAAAGGCATTAAAACACTCGAAAACGTTAAACCCGTAAAAGTCATTCCTCTTGTTGTCTCTCTGCAAGTATACCCCCGTAGTTCAATTGAATACGTTGTAGTTCCCCGTTTGGGGTTAGCAGCTGACACCATTTGGTTGTTAATGTCACTATGGACCAGATATCACTAATAAGATAACCCGTTGTGAAACATTTCATATTCAATTTGTGGTTGTCTTGTCCTTTCACGGAGAAGAATTTAATAGCACTGCATAGAAAAAGTAATATGTGGAGCGCAATTGAGTTGAGCATAAGTTTGGCATTTGAGCTGCAAGATGACTTGCGAAAAATCCATGACATCATAGTTCATCGCCTTAGCTCCGTCGTCAGCAAATTGCAATTCGCTGACGACGGAGCAGGAGGCTCCGGAAGTTACGAAGTTTTGTCTCGTTAAAGGTACGTTGTATTTCCTCGTTGATTTGCAGTGTATCTTCTTTCGATTCAATAAACGGGTTCCACTACCGTGCCAAGAAGAATCTTCTAAACTAAAAGCAACAACCCGTTATGAAACATTTCGTTTTCAATCCATCTCGCGTATAGGAAAGCTCGCGTTCTTTAAAGACGTTGCAGGCTCATCTAGCACTCTGTCATCACCAATTGTTGCGAACACTCATAGAGTGGTCGTGAGAAACATTAATAGCTGTTTGTTGTTTCGACGTGCTAAGGATTCACCCGTTTTTAGAAATTTGTTTTACGTATATCCAAAGTCGGCAAATTTCTCCGGTCGATCCGGCTTGGCAAGAAACATCGCGGTCAAGGTCGAAATGGTTCGCGGTCAGGGAGACGCTTTGCCGGCAAGTTTCCATCCCTGTTCAATTTGCTAACGGAAGTTTCGTTCGCCGACCGTTAAAGCTGCGGCGTTTGCTTTTTTGCAGGTCGTCTTTGGAAAGTCAAGTTGTCCCGAATTACAAGGTTTCGCCTTTACAGTGGTGAACTATCACGATAAGTAAAACGCGGATACGCTTGTGGACGGTCAGTTGGATTTGTCGGTTCTAGATCCCCGCAATTTTACGATGAAATCAAGATGCTAATACCCGTGGACTTGAACGATCGCGATCACATCTTGTTCACCTTTTATCACGTCAGTTGTAAGCAGAAGGCCCAAGCCGACTCTGGCGATCCCTCCACTGTAGTCGGCTATTCCGTACTTGCTTATTAATCTCGACGTGTGCGTTTTATATTTCATCTGTGGCGCTTTCAGTGGTTACCCTTATACTCAAACGGGCGACTACCACACGGGGAGGTAGGACTGCCTATATCGTTGGAACCGTTGCCTCCGAGTTACTTTTACCTATCTCCTGAGGTAATAAGCTGCCACACAAAGCCGTTTTACCTTTCTCCTCCTTCAGGTGAATCTGCCGAACGTCAAATGGCTGGAAAATCACCGGCCGTTATTCTTTGTTCGCGTCATGCCCGTTACCACCGTTTACACAGAGGTAAATTGTGTCGCTTCCGCGGTCAAGCAACAGATTGAATTTGAAGGATCTGCACATCGACAGATTTTTTGAAGTATGTAGATCCGTAAAATTTGCCTGCAAACCGGTTGCCGAACCAGAGGTGCACAGCGCCGTTCGCAATTTGACGAAGGCTCGACCGGAAGCTCTTGTCAAATTTTTGTACATTATTTTGGATAAGCTCTTCGAACTTATGCTCTTCACGACTACCGCTACTTCCAATTATCGTAAGACAACTTTGCCTAATCATGAGTGATCCCTTCGTGAACTACGTTTCCACGTTTTAGCTTGTACAAGCCAGAACTGTTTTGAGATGATTGGACAATTGGTCAAGATTATTGCCATGCTAGTCGACGTTACGTGTGACAGTCACGGTAGAAGCTCCCTGCTGGCAGCTTACATTAAATATAGCCGTCTGTGCAACCGCTGTAGGCGTTTTGAATTTGCCGCGAGTTTTTGCATTTGCGTCCTTCTGCTTTTGCAGTGGCTAAAACGGCGGACGATTCAGCCATTGTTAGAAAGCCGACTGTCCCAATCGCGACGTCGCTTCGTCGCAACAGTTCGGAGCACGACGCAACCGGGTCCCAATACTCGCCAACGCATCAAGACCTCCTGGACGTTATACGTAAGGAGCTTTGCGGCAGTAATGAAGTCACGCCTCTCTTCGTAGGCGGTTTTGAAAAGGCAACTTCGTTTCGCACCTCCTGCCCGTTGGGCGACGGCAGCGTTGCAAGGACGGTTTCGATGAACAGGTATCTTCACGAGGAGATTGCCGTGCAGTGGATAACCAGCGTTGGGCCATCCCGTGAAATGGCCTGCACCGGTTCTTGGTTCTTTCTCGAGTTAATGGTGAGCATACTTTCATCTATCAGCGTCGCCAACTTCGGCTGTTCAGTCGAAGAGCCTGGCTGAATACCTGGCCGTTACCAAACGCCTTTACTTGCCGCGCAAGTTGCGCCTAGGCGAAACGTTTCTCGACGATCTGACGGTGCTAGTCAACATGCTCGTCTCCGAGACTGTTCAACGAAGCTCCAAGGACTTCCGTCTCGCTCAGCAGATCAACTGCAGCCTTGCCTTCTTCATAACGGATTTGCTTTCGCTTATTGATCGGACCTTCGTGTTTGGGTAAGTAGATATTTTGTTTTGACGTTGCCTTGTCACAGCAACCGTGGTCCAACTGTTTCACTGCCTTATTGAAGTGTGTAGACCTCGTTCGATCGTTATCATATGCGATTGTAAAGAAGTAGAGCCAAGGTTATGCTGACAAGTAGCTGTTGAGGAATAGCATAGCGTTAACGCTCTTTTCACGGTTATGCAAGAAATTATTTTCTACATATAGGTCATGCAGTGTTTGTAGGAGTCGTCAAACGATTCCGCGAGTTTATAATCGATTGCGCGAATCTTAATATGCCAGCGAAACAGGGACTAGTGAACCTGGAACATAGCGGTTAAGAAATTGCCGCTTTTAATTTTTATTCGAATAAAAATCGTCCTTTTGTCAATGATAGATCATATTTTTCACAGCACACAATTTCTCTTCGTTCAGTCAAGCCCACTTTTTCATGACGTCCATTAATAAGAAGTGTGATGTTCGCAAGTGTGTAATGGCAATTTCAATATTCTTAGTGTAGCCACATTTACTATTTCATACTTTCCAACCTAATAACCTTATTTTCAAAAGACATTGCTTATAACTGTACGTATTAGTTCTCTTTCCATTGTAAAGCATGTACTAGGAAGTTGTACAGTTGCCGTACGTTAGATATGTTGGCTGTTCATTTCGTTCGTGATTGTAGAGAAGATTTATTGGAAATTGTTTTATCAAAATGCGATTTCAGCCTCATTCGACTGTACTGCAAGCAGATTGTGACCAAATGTCAGTCGACCCCTGAGTCAGCGGGTTTGCTTTCCATGAAGTTGGACTTCCTGCGCATTGTTTGTTCTCACGAACACTACG
The DNA here is from genome assembly GCA_000612645.2 of Trichuris muris. Lineage (NCBI taxonomy): Eukaryota > Metazoa > Nematoda > Enoplea > Trichinellida > Trichuridae > Trichuris > Trichuris muris. The sequence continues at coordinate 16,279,252 of CBXJ02000282.1, read as the reverse complement.
TCACGTTGAATTTGCCATTCGCGAGCGGTCCATTGCCAATTGCCGTTCCGCACGGTGGAAATGCGACATCCAACCGAGCCCCGTCTCCTTCTCCGAGCATTTCTTCCCGTTCGTCAACTGGCTCGACCGCGCTTGGCTCTACGACCAGTGCGGGAAGTATAGGCGCCGCCGAGTTGACCAGTGAATTTCGTTCCCACCATTTTCTGTCCGGCCTGGTGCTCACCAATTTGGCCTGCGTACTCGAGGCCAACAACAGTTGCCTGCAGGCGAAGGCCGTCCAACTTTTGCGCAACTTGCTAACGTGCCACGACTTTGACGAGCGCTTAGCCGATCAGCAGATAAAAGGTACGCGTTATTATTTTTCGTTGCTATTCCTCATTGTCTTTGCCTTATTGTTTAGTACGCATTGCCTCTCTGTACTTTCCCGTTTTGGGAATAGTGATGGATGCGGTGTCCCAACTGTACGAGCCGGTTAGCCACATGAAATCTAGGGGAGACCAAACGGCCGAGGGAGCGCAACTGCTTTACAGCTTGTCGGCGGACATGGATCCAACGGTTACGATGGTGAGTTAGAGCCGGTAGGCATCCTTGCGAAAACTGCCTGTTGTGTAACTGTGCAGCAAGTCATCGCCACCGGTGTTGGCCTGATGTCCTCCGGATCGGCTGTTCAAACGACGGTGACTGAAGATACCGGCAGTGCTATTTTGTCCGTTGGTCGGCCCACGCTATCGCTGGATACTACACGATCGCTTTTGCTTTGCTTTTGCTGGGTGATCAAGAATCTCGACTCGCAGACGTTTCGACGCTGGTTGGGAGACTTGTCCGTTATTCGCTTAACGCATCTGCTTGACGCTCTTCAAATATGCGTAAGTTGTTTCGAGTACAAAGGACGTCGACCGCTGAAGACAGGTATGGCTACTGTTTATCTCTATACTAATTATTATTCATGTAATAGTATTGGGCTGTTAAGAACGTTTCGTCAAACTTTGGCTATACGTTATACGTGTATAACTGGACTTTTAGTCAATGCTGGCTGCTGCTGGCATAATCATCCATTATTTCTTTGTAATTTGGTTACAGGAAGAAGCCTACGAATAGCGCGAAGCCGTTTCAGAAGAAATTATGTGATGGCTTCGAACCGCTTAAACTTATTGCGCTGAGATTAGCTGTAGGTTGACCATTTGAACGTCAGTGACGGAAATGAAAGATCAGTGCACAAGATCGATCAGACCAGGTCGTCAGCACATTGTCGTCACGTAACGTCATTATTCAATACAATCCCCTTAGAACCTGATTTCGTTTCAGTTTTCAATCCCCTACATTTGAAGCTCATTTGTGTTTTTGTTGTTCATTTTGTCTAATAGGCGTTAATGTTTGTAGAAGTTGAACACGACCTTCTAGCTGAAAGTCAGTCAGCTTGCTCGTCCCCTGCAAAAGGAGAAGTTACCGCAAAGGAACAGAACGTGGTGCGCCGTGCGCCCGTTGGAACATACGTTGACGACTCAGCGTGCTCCTACGTTATGGAGGGAAATTTGTCGACAGAAATCAGTCTAATCGTGTTGGACACGTTGGAGTATATCTCACGACTCGCTCTGTCGTCGGATTGTTTGGCCAGCACGGGAAGCGGACCAGTCATTCTTAGCCTTGTTCTTCGCATACTGCTGCACATGTTTGCTTGCAGTCAAAGTGTTCGAGTGTTGCTTAGCCTTTTCGCCAGTCAACGCGCCTTTGTTGCCAAGTACCCGGAAATTTTGTTCGAAGAAGAAACGGAGCAGTGCGCCGAACTGTGCCTGCAGTTGCTACGTTTGTGCGCCTCCAGGCTGGCGGAGCTGCGATCCCAGGCAGCAGCTTCACTTTACCTTCTGCTAAGGCAGGCCTTCGAAACTGGGCCCAACTTCGCACGCGTTAAAATGCAGATTACGGTGTCCTTGAGCTCGCTGGTTGGCAGCGCCGCTGATGGGTGTTGGTTCAACGAGCAGAACTTACGAAGCTCCCTTTCCGCCGTGCTTCTGTACGCCGAAAAGGATCTGGAAAGCGCCAACTGCGTTGAAGAGACATTCGTGGAACAGGTTAAAGATCTTATCTTTAATTTGCATATGATACTGTCGGATACCGTCAAAATGAAAGAATTTCAACACGACTTTGAAATGCTAACCGACCTAATGTACCGTATCGCCAAGGGCTATCAGACGAGCCCAAATTTACGACTCACCTGGCTTCACAACCTTTTGCAGAAGCACATCGAACGGAGTAACTTTTCCGAGGCTGCAATGTGCTGCGTCCATTCGGCTGCCCTGGCTGCAGAGTATATGTACATGCTTGAAGATGTACCTTATCTGCCCAGAGGAGCGGTGTCCTTTTTGAAAATATCCGAGAATGTGTTGGAAGAGAGCGCCGCCTCGGACGACGTTGTTCGTCCAGGCGACGAGATCGCCTTCGAAAGCAAGCACTTCACCGAGGCTGGCTTGTGTAGCTTTCTGGAGCAGGCGGGACAGCTCTTCTATCAGGCTCAGATGTACGAGGCAATGCACGCTGTGTACAAAGTGTTGTTGCCTATTTTCGAAGAAAGGCGCGACTACCGACGAATTAGCGCAATCTACAGCCGACTTGCTGAAGCGCTTGGACGACTGGACGACAGGAACCCGAGTTCCGACAAGCGTATGTTTGGTACCTATTTTCGGTAAGAGGTTTTCTCTTGTCGTACGGTCATTGATATGGGTGTGCTCCCGTAAGCTTACAATGGCAAAACACGGCACCGAACTAAATTAAAAGCGTATTTTTAGTTAAGAAGGTGTATTCGGCACTATTTAGTTCCGTCTTTAGGGTTAATGTCCGTAGGAACGGGTTGCCAATGCAGCTTCCTTCGATAATGAACTTGTTATTAACGTAGGCTACTTTAGAGTTGGATTTTACGGTGCAATGTTCGGCGATTTGGACGGGCTCGAATTTATATACAGAGAACCAGCCATTACGAAGCTGTCTGAAATTTCCCATCGGCTCGAATCGTTTTACGCCGAAAGGTTCGGCACCAGCTCCGTAGAAATAATCAAGGATTCGAACAACGTTGACCGGAGCCGACTGTCGCCGAATAAGGCCCATTTGCAAATAACATACGTTGAGCCGTACTTCGACAAATGGGAGCTTCGTCGACGCGTGACGAACTTTGAAAAAAATTTTAACGTTAACCGTTTCGTCTACGCTACGCCTTTTACCCTGGATGGTCGAGCCCACGGGGAACTCCAGGAACAGTACAAGCGTAAAACAGTCTTAACCACCGCCCACAGTTTTCCTTACGTGAAGACGCGCATCCCGGTTGTAAACAAGGAGCAGCATGTTTTGACCCCGATAGAAGTGGCAATAGAAGATATACGAAAGAAGACTTACGAGCTGGAGTTGGCTACGAGCCAAGATCCGCCGGACGGAAAGATCCTGCAGATGGTACTCCAAGGATGTATTGGCACTACGGTTAACCAGGGCCCATTGGAAATCGCGAACGTCTTCTTGAGCAACGTTGACGAGGAGGGCGAGATGCTCATGCAAAACCGCCTACGGTTGTGTTTCAAGGACTTTTCAAAGAAGTGTGCCGACGCTTTGCGAGAAAACAAAAGGCTCATCAGTGCCAATCAAAGGGAGTATCAGAAGGAACTGGAGCGCAACTATTTGCGCTTTACTGAACAGCTAGCGCCCATACTGTCGTCGATTGCTTCCGCCCTACCGAAGAGGCGAAGCTACGTCGAATGATCATATGAATATTTATTTGTTGCCCGCAGGTTGGCGTTGTTTTTGTTATTACTGTTGTTGTTGCTGTTGTTATTTGTAATTGTTGATTTGGCTGCTAACCACGGCTTGCAGCTTCGACTATTCGTCTACTTCAGTCCGCTATCGTTCGTTCACCTTCTTAGCCTAACAGTGTCTAGCTATTCCCAAAGATAAAGGCTTGCTAATGGCGCTACTTAATCTAAAACTTTACCAACAATATCTCCATATGTGTATTAAAAGATTGCGTTTTTGGCTCGCATTTTATGCCCGTGTACTCCTGTCTCTGTTTACCTGTGCATGTTGACTTTGCATTTTAAGACGATGTGCTTTTGTCAGATACATTTGTTCTTTTGGAAGATGACTTCTTACAATATGTGGCACCCAGCACTGCTGCAAACGTTCGACGCGCAGTTGGACGATTGGAAGTTCCCTTGCTTTCAAATGTTCTCTCATGCCGACTTCAAAACGCAGGAGCAGACGGAAGACGACGAGGATGGAAAGTCGAACGCTCATCTGCTCCCAGCGAGCGTTGATTCAGCTTTGGCTGATTGGTCCCAGTCGACATCGTTCTATTCAATCCGCTAAATGCCGCTGCGAGAGGCGAAGCAATCGTTCAACACTTTTTGTAATGGTGTATTGCTACATTACCATTGCATGAATATTTGTCGCATTAGCAATAGCCGAAATTATAATGGCAGTTCGATAACTTCGCTTACCGTTGGCCGTCGCTAACGTGCTAGACAATTGAACGGTTTGCTTAGTGGGTTTCATTCACGTGATTACAAAGATTCATTTTGTGACCCACTTGGGCTCTATTTACAAATCCCCCATAGATGGCGCCACTATCGTTAGGCGGAGCATGTTGGTTGTTGACCTCTTACATGAGGTGACGGCAGCGTCTGTTGAAATAGCGTCATGTTTCAGTTGGTAAGGTAGCTGATAAGCTGGCGGTGCTCGCAAGTGAGTGATTGGTGCGGTTATGGCAGCTATGGTTAGCTTAGTGCAACGTCGAGGTGGTGATCGCCCACTTGGGATGAAGCCTAACGGCTTGCACTGCAAAAAATGGGGAACTCAGCAAAGGACCTCCGCGGAAGTGGTCCAGATGGGTCCTTCCGCTGGGAAAGTTCAGCCGACGTACATCTCCCCTGTTCAACCTGAACCGCACCTATTCCGACAGAAGGAGGAGATATATACAGCGCTGTTTTTTCCAACTTCGGGATTAATACGATATGTTGTGGAGGAGAGAGAGAGATGAGTTTTGCAGAGGAATTAATATTGTCTATCCAATTGGCAATTTTGAACGGAAGAACCTCGCGAAATATTCCTGCAGCATTTGTAAATGCTGTTGGCTAACGTCCGCTTATTCGTTCACCGCCATCGAATCGCGGCGTTAACGCTTCAGCGCGCATATGTCGACTCTTTCTCATTTATCAATTTGCTGAAGTTGAAACTCGCGAATAGGGAGTAATATCGTCGACTTTTGCTGATGCTTTTTCGAAGTGGAGACGATGTGTCAGAGAGAAGAGGTTTTTGTCATGGGGGTTCTATTTTCTGGAACGCGCATATGAAATGGTGAGAAGACAGTTTTGTGAGAGATTAGTGATGGTGAACTTCAAGAGCATTTGTAAGAAGAACGAAGACTAACTGGTGGCGTTTTTGCAAGAGAAAGGTTTGGTGCACCCTAAGCGAGTGTGTGCGTGATGAAATTGACCTCAGGTCGAAGCCGGCGTTCTCCGATGTCGAGATGTCGGGCTGGTGGTTGCAGCCAGGAGATTTCAGACGGTAAATAGAGTTTGCTTAGACGTGCGCTGTATTTATCTTTAGTAGGACTGCGTAGGAGAACTTCGTTGGAGACGGCGGTTCTCTTCATGTACGATTGGTGCGATCAAGTGAACAGCATTCAGAACTGCGAGCGTGAGCTGGGTATGATGGTTTGGTGTTGTGTAATGATGGTATTACAGGACATGCATTTAAGAAATGTGCAGAGCACTGTAGTGACGTGGAATCACTGGATGAGAAAGCTCGCAACGGAAGCGACATCGATGGAGACAGTCCAGATCGGCGGAGAGGGCTTTACCGTGGAACTGGACGAGACGTTATTTTCGAAGAGAAAACATTCATTAGTTGATACAACGTCGGGCGGTTGTTTCCTCAGCAATGGGTATTCACGAAACACGAGAAATCTTCGCCGTGCCGGTTTAGGACCGTTCGAGCGTTATTTGAGGCTCTCCAGTGAGGGGTTCACCCACCTCGGGATGAACTACTCAGTGAACTTCGTGGACAGCGCTGGATATGGGGCGGTCGGGACCCGTTTGAGCAACTGCTAAACGACATTGCCACCCTATATCCGCCGTCATTATATCTGCATCATGTATAGTTGCACAGTTTTAATTGACTGTGTATTAAAGCCTTCTGTGATGTGAACATTGCAGCGTAGGGGAATGTAAGAAGTTGTGGAGCGGAAACAGTATGATAAATTCGCGGGAGCGGTGCTTCGGTCGAAAAGACCATGAGAGGAGAGCATGAGAGCAGAAAGTTAAGACAAACTTGTAACTATCAGGTTGTCATAAAGATGAATAGCTTCCTGAACCTCCAAGCAAGTACCACAGTTGGGGCAGCTGAAGGTTTGTGCCTGCAGTCAACAGAACAGAAGGTCAAACATTGGGTGATAAATTCGTGGGAGCGGTGCCTCGGCTGCTGGAATTCGAGAAGACCATGTGCGAACGGCACGACAGCAGATATCATTTGCAAGAATGACGCAACGAGAAGACAAGGGTTTTGCAGAAATGTGCGCTGCGTACTTTAACGATGAGAGTGCGGCCGTCGCCTTCATGCAGGAGAAGGGGATCCTGCATCGGGAGAGGATATGCCCGTGTGGCAAAGAGATGGTGATGGACCTGAATCGTGCATCTGCTCGTTGGAGGTGCCCACGGAATATCTGCCGCAAAGAGCTGCCGTTGCGTGCAGGGACATGGTTGGAAGGTAAAATTAGTGTTTCGAATGATTTGTGCTTCATTGTACTGGCCTTCAGGAAAGAGTCTGCCGATGATGAAAGTGCTGCTTTTCATTCGTGCCTGTAGCAACAAGCTGACAAGCTGCGCTTTTTGTAAAGACAGCTTTGGCATGAATGGAAAAGTAGCGGTCGAGTGGAACCTCACATTGAGGCAGCGGCAGAATGGCTGTTCAAGAACATTGTCAGTGTGGGAGGGCCTTACGGTTGAGGTGGATGAGAGTTTGTTCTCTAAGAGGAAGTACAACCGGAATCGGTTTCTCCCACAGACTTGGGTCGTCGGCGGTGTGTGCCGCGAGACCGGTGAATGTTTCCTTGCCCGTGTTGCAGATCGGTCCGCCGCTACGCTTATCTCCGTCATAACGGATAACGTAACGGCCGGATCGACTGTAATCATGGATGAATGGCGGGGATACTATCGTCTGTCGGATGAGCTCTATATGCACTTGCGTGCCAGTCACTCGATTAACTTCGCTGATCGAGTGATCGGTGCTCATACGCAGACGGTAGAATCCCTCTGGTCCTGCGCCAAGCAAAGAAACAAGGTCCGGCGTGACACACATTGGTCCATGTTTGATTCGTACTTGTGCGAGTTCATATGGCGCCGACGACTCAAGGCAGATGAATGGCCATTCCTGAAGATCCTCGAAGCCATTGCTGAATGCTACCCACCGACATGAGAAAGGTAGGCAGGATTCGTGTCTGCATGCGTCGGAAACTGTATTTCATTACTGGTTGAGGTACAGTTGACGGCAGAAAAGGGCAGCCTGGTTCAGCACCTGCGAGACCTCCACGATTACGTAAGGTGCGCTGGCCTTCTGTCGCTTTGTGTGTGAGACATTACCTGTTCTTTGGTTTAAACTTAGGTAAGGGCGAAAACGGCGTCCCACAGAGTTACTGCTTAATATAATCACATTTATGAGACAGGTACGCACGCCTTTCGTCCTGTTGCGTGCGAAACTGTCTTTCTTTGCTTAGGCTTAGGCAAGGGCGAAAAGGATTACCGGTAAACCCCCTGCGTTGAAGAAAGCTCGAATAACGCAGGTACGCACAGCTCTCGTCCTTTTGCTTGCGAAACTTTACCTGATTGTTGACTTAGGTTCAGTCAAGCGTGGAAAGGCACTCCTGCAAGGTGGAATGGGCCTTCAGGAAACCGATTGCCGCAAGGTTAGTATCTGTAGAAGGAAAATGAGTTTTCCCATTTTGCTGTTTTAGTTTTCTGTGTCGGGATTTCGGGACTGCTGTCTCACCATGCGGTCACGTACGACTGGACGTCGTGCTACTACTGCCTTACGAATGTGCTGCCGCCTAAAAAATGACGCCATTTCAGTGAAAGTGGCGCCACCTATGCCGCTACGATTGGCCGTGAACACCATGCTTTTGCGATCGCAGCGCCGCCTACGCAAAAATGTGAGGGAACTTTTTTCAAATCCTCCGGGATTTGAAAAAAGTTCCCTCACTTTCGTAATTACGGGGTTGAAAATTGCGCTTCTTAAGTTGATTCAACTCGAGCATTTACACCTCAACAAAGCCTTTGAAATGCCGCAAATTCTTATTCCCGCGCTAATTCGCCTGTCCCACAATGGTTCCATGGTTCAAACCATTGGAACTCCGCTGGGAACCGGAAGCTGACTTCGACGGCGGCAAAAATGGTCGTTATATGCTCATGAAGTTTTAAGGGAATATTTTAAGTAACTTGTTTCCGCGACCTGTTAAATCTGCCCTGTATGGCAGTTGCTCCAGATATTGCCGTTTGCGAACAGCATACGGCGTTAACAAACGGTATTAATTTCAGCGCCCTTGGGAAACCGTACGGCTCGGAAATAACTAATGTAATCAAGAAAGATAATATCAATAAGCTGGAAGGTACAACTTAGTCAGGATAGGTTGCAACCGTGTGCCTGAACGATTAGACCACGCAGCGCCGAGTAGCAATGTTTAGTCGACGCAGTCGTTTGCCAAGATGGTTGCTGTTCCCGCCAGTCCCCATACTGTTTGGCTTGATGATTGCTTTTCAAATAACACATTAATATAAAAATATTGGTAAGAATTAGCCATGATTTGGTTGTACGACATATCACCGTTTCAAAGATTTTATTAAAATCCCCGCAGCTTTGGAGATCCGACTTGTTCCGCCATCACTGGATGAACAGTTAGGTGATTTATGGGATGATGACGGGACAAGTCTGGTCCTGAAAGCTTCGGGGAGTTAGAATCTTTGAAACGGCAGAAGTCGTACAAACCAAACCATGCTTAATTGAACCGTGACGAAAAGCCTAATTTTCAATATTAGTAAGAAGTAATATGAGAAGCGTCTTGCTCATTCTATAAGGCATCCAAATCACGGTGCCGTTACATTATATGCACAGAGCATTTTCAATCATTCTTTAATCAATCGTCAAAAACAGAATTATTCTCTAATCTAGCGCCTGTAACAGTCTATCCAATTCTCTGGCTTTAAACACGGCCATCTCTTCAGGAAAGGCTTACTGTTTCGTCCCTTCTGCGCTTTCTACGTCTGCTCCCGATATGGCAAACACTTTGGTTGTGCGAGTTCAAGCGTCAACCGCAAAGCAGTTGATACCATGCTGTCATGAAGACTTAAGTTCGCTCATTTGCATCTTCAACGAAAGCTGGGAAAGGGCTATACTGCTATGAATGATCCAAGACGGACACCTCTTCACCTGCTCGTATATCATTCTACGAAGCAACCCATGCCTGCACCTGCGAATACGAGTCGCCTGTGGGCATCGAAACAACTGATGCGGGATATCATTACGACCTTACTACACGCCTCCAGAGACCACGTATGGAACATTTTATTGACCGCAATGCGAATGGCAAGTACATTTAATCCTTTCTAATCCGGCACAGCGGTAATCCGAACAATTTTCGGTGACCACCTAAGGTACAAGCATTGGGGGAGCTGCAGTTTCGATGGAACGACGAACACGCGGGCTGCTGTGCTTCGCCACGCATTAAGCACGTCCTTCGCGCTCTGAAGCGCAGAAAGTGAATCCAAATCTTTTGCAACCGCCCGCATCCGACTGTGAAGACCGAAAGCAGGTTTACACTTTAGGAAGTGACGTTCGCGCTAAGTCACAATGCGCCCGGTCGCCTTTTGGTCAAGCCTTCCTTCTTTTATTGTAATCTTCGCGAACGGTATCAACGGAAACGCAGGCCACCTTGCGAAAAGCAACGCAACTTCGACAAATCGCCACCAATGCCGTAATGGTAGAGGACGAAACACGAAACTGTTATAGCAAAGAGAAACCATTCGACAACAAACGTCATCCGACGGTGGAGACGACCTACTTCGTGGTCATCGAAGTTTGCACGCACAATGGTGTTGCCTGCAGCATTAATGACAAGGGCGACGTGCTTTGGTCATCAAGCCACGATTAGCTCAAATGCACCACGACTATACTGGTTTAAAGGCGGGGACCATCAGGCTTGCTGGGCAAGTAAGCGGAAAAGTGTTTACGTGAACATAGCGGGACCACATCCGACGCGTCAACGTTAACGCCAGACGGAACCAGCGTGCTGCAGAAGCATCGGCTCTAAGAGTTCAGTGCCATGAAAGTTTGCTTCTACTGGGATTCGGTTAGCACAGCGAAAGCACCGAACAGCATTACAGGCGGTACACTTGCAGAGACGACCTATCTTCGTTGCTGGCATGAAACCTGAACTGCGCTTCCACCTTGTGCTTGCGCAGCTATAATAGCTTGCATTCGTAAGTCAGAACTGCGGCATACTTACAGTGCCCTCGGGATGTTCATTCCGCAGCCGGAACGCGCGAACCGGATTGGGCAGCCTCAGGCAGACCGCGCAACGGCATAGCACCGCTAATTCGTCGAGCACGCCAGGAATTTCGTGGTGGAATTACGCTGGCCGTTTTGCAACAGTCGCTTTACCTTCCGCTAAACTTTTTGCCCCAATCGAGGTATGAACCATTTGGAAATTAAAACGTTCTCGCCCATCACTGCGCGGCGCTTGAGAGGCGAACATGGAACGAAGCAAGTTCGGTCGTCAAGCGCCGCGCCCCAACCACCTCGAAGGGCACTGAAGAACTAGCCGCCACGTGTTAACATACCCGAAGTGCATTTCCTTCCATCAAGCTGCCTGAGCTTCGAAAATCATGGCAGACAAAGTGCATGCCTTCTCGGCAACGCCTTGGTCGCCCAGCCACGTTCAACGTACACTGACTGGGCCCATTGTTCGGCCGACAAATTTGATTTGCAACGAAAGGATAGGCGCAACCAGCGCTCCGTCTCGTTACTGTAGTTCAATGCACCGAAGATGCCATAGGCGCAGCCGGAAAGGCGGATCGCACGAACGTTGAATGCGACGCCGCTTTTTGAAAGCGAACACGACTTGCAACGATCAAATGGGAAATGAGTCGAGCCAAAACTGGAAAATAAAGACATCCAACGTTGAAAATGAAACGGTGCTGTCACCCAGTTCCGCATGTAAGAGGTTGACCCACTTAGGGACTGCGTCACATTTCGAGCTCTGCCGCACAAACTGCCAAGCGCTTTCCGAAATGCTTTATTACGGACAGCCGAGTGGGTTCGCCCCTTTGGGTCCAACGGGCTTACGCGCACCCGTGTGCACGCATATCGCAAGCGCGTGCGCAGAAAGTGCATCATGCGCGTGACCGCATCTCCTGCTGGCGCGAACCCTACAAGGCACGACGAGCCGATGGCTTGCGTAACGCCGTAGCGCCCACAAAACAACTAGTCAAAATCAGTGTAATCGAAGTAGAAGAAAGCGAAAGCCTCATCAACAATGCTGCACAACTGGGCATTAAGGGATTTGGTAAATCGAATCTCCCGGCCAGGCGAACGCTCGTCCAATTGGAGGCCTGTGCGAACCCGTTGACCAAAGTCAACAGCGCGAGCGTTTGGCAGCCGGGGAGCAAAGACAACGGAAAACTGACGATCTACCGGAAACGCGTCATTCACGGATAACGAGTCCGATAGCAGCTTCGTTAATAATAATCTCTCCCGTGCGAAAGGGCATGCTGCTTCGGACAAACGGAGACGCAACGCCAGTGCGGCAAGGGTGGGGGGAGGGGAGCCCGAACGTAAATAGACCCATGAAGTAATAGGATAGCTGCTACTTTTTAAAAAACGATAAACACCGTGCGTACCAACCCGCTCCAATAGGCTGTAGAGGAGAGTGCAATTAACGAAATGGCTAAATTGGGAATATAACAAAAAATGGAATAAATAATTAATAGGAACGCGGCGCGCGCGACCGAGCAGCCGCAGAGCCTACAGCTTGTCCAGGCCGAGCTGCTTTATGTTCTCCAGAGCCTCGTCCGGAATCGTGTGCGTCTTTAGTGGCGTCTGCAGGTAGTCCTTCTGCCTGTGGGGCAAACCCAATTGCTCCTAAAGGTAGCCTGTTGTTCGAACTTTGAAATCCAAAGCGGCCGCGAGAACCTTGTAATGGTAGTTGATATCCTGATCGGCCGGACAAGACTCGATGAAGGCTGCGGTGCGATAGGCAGTGAGCATGTAATTCCACAAGTGAACCAGGGTGTGCGGTATCTCGAAGGCGCACAGGTGCTGGCCGGCGATTCGAATGTGATGCAGTCGAGGCATCAGCTCGCAGTCGTACATGGTCATTGTCGAGCCGACCAAGTAGCGGGTGCTCCTCTGGGCGAGCAGCTGCAAGGCGCGCAATGACGGGCAGGCAGGCCACCACGGTGGGCAAACACAATGCTACCTTGTCAATGCTTGTCAGCTGCTCAACCAGCTTATTGTGAGCAGGGACTACTGGACTTGGAACGCCCGCGTAGGATACCTGGTAGTTCTCTCGCATGTAATCTGTTTTTGCCTTTAGGAAGACTTTAAAGTTCTAAAATTCAGTCCGCATGCAAACAACGAAAAGACGTAAGCAGGCGACCACAGCAAGCACTTGCTGGCAGGACCCAACTGGACACGGTCGCCGTCCACACCATAAGACGGAGCGGTGTCAAGTTGGCAAGCGTTTTGCGGGTCAACCTTGCCGGCACGAAAAGCGTAACGTGCGTTTGAAGAATTGCCCCCACCCCTCCCCCCGGGATAAAGATGCTTGAACGCTTTTGCCTGCCAGCGCAAGCTAAATGCAAAAGCTAAATTACGCGATATAGGCTTTCGATGCTTTTGTCCACGGTAATGTCCTTCTCGAAAAGAGGCACGCTGAACTCCTTGGCAATGTGGAAGATGCGCCTTTCGATTTCGCGATTGTCCGTATACATCAGCTCCCTTCAACGAGAAACGACCAGCGTTTGGCCGGGAGGCTCCGCCGACTCCTACTTGTCCGGCTCGACGAGAATGGGCGGCAGCGCACCCAGGAAGCTACGCTTGAACGGCTCGCTGTTGACGTTCACCGTCTTCACCTCGACGCGCACAAGGTTGATCTCGTACAAGGCATACAGCTCCATCCAGAATTCTTGACAAAACAAGCAAGCACCTATGCGGCGATTGTCGACGCCGGACGCCTTAAAACGCCGACTTGCAAAGGGAACGAAAGTTGGCAAGCGGAAAGAGAGTACCTTGACGAACAGCTCCAAGAATGGCTTGACGCTTTCCCCGCCGCTCGCATTGTTCATCTTGAGGTGGTCACAGCTGTCCACGCGTGTTACTGACAATGAGGTGACGTCGTTCTCGTCCACGTTATCCATATCGACAACAGTTGGTGCAACCTGAAACGCAAACGGACACCGTTCAAACCATCCACTGCTGAGCACCGCGAGCTACAGTACACTGATGTATGCGCAGGCGACGCCGCTAGGGTCTCTAGCCGAGCTCTCTAATCGTTCGCGTTGAGGTGCGCGCCAACGGGGCAATTGCCGGGAGACGCGGCGCGACGTCGCGCCGGGCGAAGCTACAAATTGGGAAAGTAGCGGCCGGACGCCGGCGCGCGGGGAGAAGGCGAAAGTGGAACCTGAAAATGCGAAACGTGGAAGGGGACCTAGCGCAGGGGGTCGCCGTTCGCGCGCCACCCTTCGGCTGACGCTTCAGCCGAGCCAACGCAGCCCTCCAACGAATTAGCAGGCGCTCCTTTGAGCGGGTTCCGGGTGGCAGCGTTATCTGCTCTCCATTTGACCGGTTGCGCAAAGCGGCGTTGCGCGATTAAATTATTCTGCCCAGTTCTGGGTTGCCTTGCTTCATGTTTGCGCTGAGCAGAGAGAGAGAGCCTTTCCAAACCGGCTTAAGCGGAGCGAAAACCTGCTCGCCGTTTTGGCGGCAGTTGGGCGCCCGCGGTTTACGAAGGCGCTGGTTGCGTTCTGTTCGGGTGGAACGCAGAACGCCCATTCTCCGTTGTCGGCGCCCGGCACTCCGTCGCCGCGAAGGAAGCGCAACGAACAATGTACGCTTGGTTCTTCCATCTCGTTGCCATTCGACCAGCGAATCTCGACCGATCACACGCCATCGCCCAAGACAAGGATCGCGACCCCAAGCCGCCGACGCAGTCCGCCTGGCGTACCTTGCGGGCAGTGTGCCGCGGGGAGGGGGCGCTGCAGGAGCGCTCGTCAAACGTTCCGGCAATGGTCTGTTGTCGCGACCTTTTGTGCAAAGGGCCGCTTGCCGAAGCAATGGTCAGTTTGTTCCTTCCACAGTTCATTGGCGTATCGCAATAACTTCTGTTGCTGACAAACGATGGAAGAATGTGGTCAAGGCCGTCATATCGTAAAGTGCTGCCACGGCTGTTGTGCGCTGCGGTGTAAAATAGACGGCAAAGTGTACATTCACGCTGTTAGTGCCTCGCGATCGGAAGTAATCAAGCGGAATGCCCACCTCGCGGATCGGAAATGCATGCTTACTCTTTGATAAGCTGTGGGCGTTGACTGAGCAGCGGGGTAAACTGGGCGACAGGGGATGCCGCCATTGGGCGTGGTATATAAATTAGTGAATACAGATTGGGAAAGGAGATCTCGGCAAGTTTTGCGCAAGATGATGGATGGCCAATGGAATATCATTTGTTCAGTTAACAGGAGGAAGTTGAAATGAATGAATTTACAGGACGGCTCCAGTCTCGAAGCCTGTTGACGTGGCTGCGCGCTCGTCTGGGATGAACTGCTCTAAGCGAAATGGCCAGCGCGAATATAGGTTTGTCCAATGAAAACGGAGTATACGATTTGTTTTCAAGCGGTCCGCGGCTCATCAGGCGTAGAATTGTTCGTGTCGCGTTTACATACTTGCTTTGTTTAGGTAATGTATATATATATATATATATATATATATATATATATATAATTGAAGACTGGTCCATGGCAACGAGAGACTCGGTTGAGCTATTTTTCTATGGATTCTTCCCGTTGTTCTGTGCCTGAGATTAAACGTAACAATGCCCTAGCAACGGATGGATGGGTCAGCTATTAGGTAAAATATTCAGCACAATAACTTGCTAATCTCAGAGCTTTCGGAACTAGCTTGTTCCAAAAGCCCGGAGATTAGCAATTTATTGCGTTGAATATTTTTTTCTAATAACTGACCCATCCATCCGCTGGTAAGCGCTGTTACGTTTAATTTCAGGAACAGAACAACCGGAAGAATCCATAGAAAAATAGATCATATATATATATATATATATATATATATATATATATATATAAAAATAGATAATATATATATATATATATATATATATATATATATATATATGCAGGCCTCGAATGGTACGACTCCGAACAAAGCGGATTCTGTTAGTATGACAACAAAAAATGGTATCCTTGTTCGAATAAGAAGGCGAGATTTTCGATTGGTACGACTTAGTGAGCCACGAAATCCAGTACAGGAAGCGAGAGACTTTCGCCGTACCATAGAAAAGAAAAAAGCCAAATCTAGTCTGCTTTTGGCGATTTACAGGAATTGTCTTGGAAAGGAAATGTCTCCACTATGGAATTAGAAAACGAGCCTACCTAAACCAAAATGAAGCAACTCCAGCCGGGTAGGGTGTCATCGAAAAGCCTGATACCGATGGCCGTATGCAAACTATAGGTGGGATGAACAGCATGTTTCGCCGTGCGAGCGAACGTTCGGAGAACGGAGGAGAGCCAAGCTGCTAAGACTACTTTATTGCAAGAATAAATGAAATGTTTCCGTCATTGCGTATTTTTCGTTCCCATTCAAGCCAACTACCATATCTCCTGCGCTAAACCTATTGCGAACAGTGAGACTTGGAGTAGTGCGCCATTTTTTGCGAACCGCATCAACCGCAATAATCTCCAGCGCTGAACGGCATGTCCAACGAGCACCCAGCTTGGGGTGAACTTTTCCTGCCTGTGCGCAAGCGCCCTTTTGCCGAAGTCCACCTCGGCGCCACGTCAACCCATTGAAGACGGGGTAGACCCCGGATAGGAGATGCCAGTTTTTACTGCTTTTGGCTAATCTATTAATAACCTGCGCCAGAGAACCGCTGATTGTACGGTAATGTCGCATTTCAACCACCGAAGAGAAACATTAATATTAGCACTTTCCCATCAGGGATCTTACACCTCGCGAGCGGCACTGTACGTTCGTTTCATTCTTGCTTGTGCTGCTTCTGAGAGCAGAAGAGCCCGAAGGCCACGGCGATTTAAAAAGCCGCTCAATGATGGTGCGCTGCCGTAAAGCAGAAGTACAACGATTCGCTGTGCCATTGGGAAGCATCCAATATTCAGCACACATGTGCCTTCTTTGAATGCGTCGCGCTCCGCTGGCAGATTTCCCTCTCTCGCCTCACGGAACAATCATTCCATGGGATCCTTCGCGCTTGGCGCAAGCGGATGCCCATTTCCATTAAAGATCCAATAGACAGCACTGACCGTGCTAGGCTACTAGGAAGAAACAACTCGCGTTGCGACGGGTTGGGAACGTAAGATTGCTTCCATGCCCGTCGGAAGCGCAAAAATAGGTTGGTTGATGCAAAGGAGTTTGGCAACGTTTCCCAAAGGTGCACGGGAGCATGCAGTATGCGCAATAGAACCTTCCAAAAGGTTTCTTTATCAATTCCTTATCCGCAAGGGAAACGTTGCAAACGTTAATCCTTTTGTTGGTGAACTAATGCATAACCCTGTGCTTTCAGCTGGTTCGAAGACCATTGGACGGAAAAGCAAGGTAAGTTGGTCAGTGGCAAAGCATGCTATCCGAGAATAGCATGCTTATTAACTTCAATTTTCGCGCATGACTTACTTGACTTGTACGTGGCTGAACAAAGCAATTCACGAAACCTGAAGACAGATGGAGCCTAAGATGCTCCATCCAAGTGAAGCATTACCGTCCCAACGTTTGCCAACAATGTCGCTGGCTCAGACTCTTGTCACAAAGTGCGTACAGCAAAATGGCTGCTACGCGGGGTTGCGTTTAATGGTGAGGCGTTTATTTCTACACTACGTACTTATCCAATGGAGCACTTGCTAAAATAGCAACGCTACGTTGAATGACTGGCGAGTGGCTGGTGTGAGCGAACGCCTAAGCAGCCGAACGGGTAGTGCCGACGCGACTGCTCGCACTGTAGAAAAAGTTGCTTATCATCAATAAGCTTTCCCCTGCCAACGGTGGGTGAATCCGGTTAGGTAAGCGCGGCAATATTTATTAAGGTTACTAAAATTGGGTAGCCTAATTTGAATTTTGGAAAGCTGGACTGAGAAGCCACGTTTCGCTGTCGAGGCTTGCATTAATAGCTGAAAATGAAAATAACACCACCCGTCTCGTCACGTGGCCACTCAAGAATGTGGCGCAATTCCAAGCTGTAATGTGGAAGCGACGTCTACCGTTAGGGGATACGTTCAAATGCGTTGCTTTATTAACAAACGGGTAAACGCGCATCTGAACCATTACGAAACTTTTGGTGAAGTAGGCTACCACGTTCAGGATGCTTCACGCGCGAAGGTACGCATAAATTCCGCGTTATCCTTCTCCTACAATTCCCTTATCGACCTAATCGACATGATGAGTTTGCTCTCCAGATGGTTGACGTCAGCGGAGAAGACAGTGCAATTATTCATCGTCTGAGCTGACCGTCAGGTAAAGAACGCATAGATTGTCCAGTTTACACACGGCGTAGTGCGTTAAAATCGTGGCTCTGGAAGATTGAAGTTTCCTAAGCAACAAAAAGCGAAGTGCAATCATCAACAGTGAATACAGCCCTTCTCCAGTTGAAGCATGTGCTCATCGACGATGCGTCCGAAAGAAAATGCTGAATCGTTTCTTTCCCGTTCTTGAATAAGGAGCGTTCTGAACTTTGCGTGAATTTCGCTATCAGTAAAACGCCTTTGCTACTGACGTGAGCCTACCAGAATGGAAAAACTGTCGTATTGATGACCGAAGCGAAAATTCATTTCAGAAGGCGTCATTCGGCGTAGGACTTGAATTATCGGACAAAAGGTGTCGCCAACGTTGCGTGGGCAATGACGTCGATCAGTTATGAGCGGAGCATTTCAAAGAATGATATGGATTTTAACTTGTGGAATTTAACAGCAGATGAAGTGCCGCAGCTGCTCTTAAGGACCTACAATCACTTCCGTTGCGGTGGCGGAGCTGTCGTGCATTAGCGAATGCATTAGTCCCGGAGTCAAGCTATCCGTTTGGGGCTGCAGTATTAATGCTTCGGAAAGTGCCTAGCAAACCAGTTAACCCTTGTAGACCTAATCGCGTGAAGCATGCACTCCGAGATGACACTTTCAATAGCTTTGCGCTAATGGAAATGATTCGGCGAAAGGACACTGAAGCATCAGTTCGTCCTGTTGCATTGTGTTATCAGTGCATGTAGTGAGCAGTTTAAGAAAATCGGTTTACCTTGTCCAGGAAATGTTGCAAGGGGTATCTAGTCCCAGTGGGTTAGCACTTTACGTGAATGATTCGCATTTTGGCAGCAACCGTTTTAAGAATGATGACCGCTCTGCACCACTGCATACTCGCTGACATTGTTCAACGGATATGCGATGCAGCGGTGCACGTTGGAAGTCGATGTCACATCTTTTGTAACTGCGTAAGCGAACACGCTCCCCCTGAACGACTTCACGTCGTCTTAAGCAGCGAAGCCGTCCAAGAAGAGCATGTAACAGCTAGCAAAAACGAACAATACTGAGTGTTGGAGCTTTTTCTGGGAGCTTCGCCAACAAGCAGGTTCCGTCACCAGCGGAATGCCGGCTGAAGGCAGAACACGTTGGTATGTCGTGTTGTTGCTATGAAGATGCTACAGCAACTCGGAAGCTCTGAGTTACCGTTTGCCATAGTTTCAGTTTTGCGCCGACGAACTAAGCATTCAACAGTCACTATGCTCTTTCCGTGATAACAGTCTTACTAAACAATGTTTATGAGATACCAAGTCATTGCAAACGCAGTAGTTAAACATCGTTGCCTTACTACAAATATTCTCACCAAAGTTTTCTTAAGCGGCTTCCTTCCGTTAGTTATTAAGTAGCCCGACCATCCCACTACAGAATGCTCCGTCTTTGAGGACGCCCTATTATTAATATCAATAGAAGGAACGTGGTTTTCCAACAGCTCGTTGGTCGCATAATTTAAATTTCAGGGAACCCGTGGGTTTCCCACTTTGCTCTGAACACGCAGCTACTTTCCCTTTTGCATGCTAATCAAAAATTTGGACGGCTTAACTCAGTAAGGGCCTTCCGTTTAAACATGCAAGCTCGGGGAGCTTTCTGCTGCCGGCGAAAGTTCCGACGGATTGTCGACGCTTGGAATTTATTGCCCTCCGCCCGAACTCTGTTTGCTCATCAGCCGCCAAATATGATGACTTGATTAAATGTGCGTATGCATTTGTTTAAGGACAGTTGAACAGTGAACTTTGCTTTCGGATACCGAAGCTCAAACCACCATTTCCTGCCCATAAGATGCTAATATTAGTGTAGCGCGATGTATGCCCATGCTGTCCTGTCGAGCTTAAGTTAAGTGGATGCCCGCGAGAGGAGTTTTTACCATTCCAAAGCACAACTTCTTTAGGATGGAACACAATGTGTCAGCTTGAATGGCAGTGTAATCATGACCGCCAAGTAAACGTATAAACTCAATTCGGTGTTCATTCTTATCAACGTCGAATGATTCTGTCGTTCATTAACGTGGCATGCCCATTCTAAAAGTTCGTATTTCAAGATTACCGTAAACCCATCGAGGCGTGATTGAACATCGAAGCAACTCCGTTTCTGTACATTTAACCCACTGGATGGCAACTGAAGCATACAAATTCTAAAAACGAGTAGTCGAGCAGGTGCTAGTGAAAACTGATACTCCTGTAAACTTTTGTCAAAACAGGAAGTGCACGAAATAAACTTGGTGTGTCAGCTTCTAAACAGGCGGTTTAACAACATGCGAGCTGTTGCATCCTACGGAACAGCCTTTTCATTAAGTAAAATGTCTCGTTTGCAAAAAAAACTCCGCTCTTGAAATAGTTAATCCAAAAGAATCAGTCGTATGTGAATAACATACAGCATTGTATACGCTTTCTCAGTGCTTATTGATCGTGCTGTTCTTTGTACGGCATGGCCAATGCTTCAGTCCTTGCTTCAGTTTGCTCTCGTGGGTAGTTTCTAGCAAAGCTGGGAAACCAGAGCCTGAACTGCTAAAGTACTGTTCCTAAATGAGCGCTTGCGACCTAACAAAGATAATCCGAAGGTGAGCTGCGGCATCTGCACGCTATTGTCATCCTTGTAGATTTTCCTATGAATTTGACTGTTTCTCTGCTTCAGGGACTGATCACCATTAATAGCAACAAGACATTGCGGGACAATATGATATGAGTATGAAATGAAATGAAAGTGCATTACGTGTTAATGCCAGAGTTTTTCCTACGTTGCACATTTCTGGATGAAGCGGAAGTGTTCGTGTTCATCTCGTGTATGAACCACCAAGTTAGAGCTGGCTTAAAATTTGGGGAGCAGAGCGTCTTAAGGCTAGACCGCCAAGAAATGCCAGAACAGCCAACAATGGAGAAAGCAGTCACAAAAATGAACCATGACGAACCGTCTCTTTGCTTTCGGCGCGACCAAATGGACAGCTTGGAAGGTTTCAACTTGGCTTCAAAGCTTACATAGCAGTGGAGCGCGTTTAAACAGAGTACAGCACAACAGAACAAGATGGAGAAACTTCTACGTACGAACTGTCTTTTCAAATATATTAGAACGATCAGTTATGCAGGCATAGTTACATTGAAATTAGCTGTTGGTCGAGGGGCAGGACCTACTGCATGCACCCTTGCTATCTGCGTAAGATAAACTTATGCATCCTGAAATTAGTGAACGGCGTAATTTTTGACTATAGCTTTGGACAGTTTGCTTCGGCAATTTGATCGGATGATCATTTCGTTAATGCACGTGAAGAAGACGCGTCCTTAATGTGACTTAATGCTTAGGCTATACCTGGGCGTGAGACAACTTTTCCATTGATGATAAGCAGTCTCTGTACCTACAGAACGAATGCCCAACCAATGGATGGATGGGAAAGCATTAATCCAGAAAAGGGCGTTGGATTCATGGGTCTAATGTAATGGAGTTTGCCGAAGCAACTTGCTTCCACTCCAGAATTCTGAGAAAAAGCCTACTCACACATCACACCGTGCTCTTCTTTACTAATAAATGCATTAAGTGACAATTGATCTTTTCGTAAAATCCCAGTTTACTTTCAATGGAAAGCGACCATCTCAAACATGGAATAAACCGGTGCACACCTGTTAGCAAACAATCGATATTGAAGCTTACCTTCTGAGCTGAAAAGGCACTAGAACTGCGTCCTTCTAATGGCCACTAACACTAGCCAACCCAAGCCAAGTATTTTGCGCCAGACAGCTGCCTCGAAGGTACCTTCTTTGTGTTTACTTTTCTCTAGAAATGTCCCGTCTACTGTTTACCTTTCAGGCTACAAATCATGTACTTTCAAATGTCGTAACGCAGCGAAACTGTTGCCGAACAATGGTGCTGCTGGCTAGCAAATGGCAGATCGCTCAGCAAGATTACATATGCTAATAATCCCACATTCTTTTCGTCTCATAATGCGACTAATGACGCTGACTGGAAGTTCTAACTTGGCGACTCATCCTGTACGTTTCGTACATTTGCCTATCAGCAATTAAATGAACAGAAGGGGAGCAAAATAATTAATCTTCGGGGTCGTGAATTGAGCCACAGCTATGTGCGAATATTCGATTTGTCAGCTCTGTCGACAAACTGGCTTGCGTTTGTACTTTCAGAACTTCTCACTTTTACGGCCGTTACAATGTATGCTGCGTACCCCTATCCGCGCTGGTAGGGAATGAATGAAATGCCGCCTTGCTTGGAAATACCTTGACAAGGATTTCCTCAGACAGCAAGCTATTTTGATAGACTCTCTCAATATGGACATTCTTTTCATATCGCTTGCGCATGTTTGAAGTGTTTGTCATGTGTTCGCGGGAAGGACCAGGAGGCGCACCAAGGAAGTAAAACTTTGCATTGTCCTGCTAAAGGCAGCGAAGCCATCCTAATGGATACTGCTTGCCGTCCTGCTTTTACGTCTCTGGATCTGTCATCAGCCACTGCACTGGTGTGGTTCAGTAATAATAATAATAATAATAATAATAATAATAATAATAATAATAATAATAATAATAATAATAATAATAATAATAATAATAATAATAATAATAATAATAATAATAATAATAATATTAATAATAATAATAATAATAATATCAACCGTGTTAGATATAATGGAATAATAATAATAATAATAATAATAATAATTTCTTTGTGTTTTTATACAAAGTAAAAAATTATAATTAATAATAATGAAAAGGTACAGGTCCTTGTTCTGTGATCTTTAATCGGCGAAGTTTTCAGAACGAGCGTGTTCCGACGCTTCGAATCTGAATTGCGTTGACGATGGAACACGTTCATTCTGAAAGTTTCACTGATTAAAGCTCACAGAACAAGGATTCGTGTCTTTTCGTCATTATGAAACGTCTTGTTGCTAATATTTCGTGCTTCAAAATTACTACTACTACTACTACTACTACTACTACTACTACTAATAATAATAATAATAATAATAATAATAATAATAATAATAATAATAATAATAATAATAATAATAATAATAATAATAATAATTCTGCAAGTCCAATAATTCCACGGATTTGTCCCCGTTCGTTGAAAGCTTTTATTCTTTCAAACAGCAAAGTTTTCGGGTACAGCCTTTGCCCGTCTTCAGTGCCAAAAAAATAAAATAAAAATAAAAAGAAAAAGAAAATAATAATAATAATAATAATAATAATAATAATAATAATAATAATAATAATAATAATACTGGTCAACTACCCAGGTTGGTCAGTCGGTCTGCAATTACTACTCAGCCGACCCAGGCAGACGCTTCATCAGTTGGGTCATACCTTTGACCGCGTCGATTCCGTAATCCATCTTATCCGTGCAGAAGCGTGAGCAATCCATCGGACCGCCCAGGGCAGAGCCAAAGCCATAACTGACGAAATTAGGACAACGGCAGTAGCTTCTCGAACCCGTGTATAGTCTGTTTACACTGCGGGTTATGAAATCCTTTCTTGATGGTAGCCTTCTTTTTCTTTTTATTTTTATTTCTTTTGGCACTGAAGACGGGCAAAGGCTGTGTCTGAAAGCTTTGCTGTTTGAAAGAATAAAAGCTTTCAACGAACAGAGACAAATCCGTGAAATTATTGGACTTGCAGAATTGCATCTATCCCGTTAAAAGAATTACAAGAAATTTCATTATACGAAACGTGCTGCACGGGGCACTTGGCTTTACCGGACTGGTCTTGGCAACGGCAGAAGAGGGCAGAAAGATCGGAAAGGGAAAAACGGAAGAAAGAAGGCCACCATCATGAAAAGATTTCATAACCCGCAGTGTAAACAGACTATACATGGGTTCGAGAAGCTACTGCCGTTGTCCTAATTTCGTCAGTTATGGTTTTGGCTCTGCCCTGGGCGGTCGGATGGATTGCTCGCGCTTCTGCACGGCTAAGGTGAATTACGAATCGACGCGGTCAAAGGTATGATCCAACTGATGAAGCGTCTGCCTGGGTCGGCTGAGTAGTAATTAAAGACCGACTGACCAACCTGGGTAGTTGACCAATATTATTATTATTATTATTTTCTTTTTATTTTTATTTTTATTTCTTTTGTCACTGAAGATGGGCAAAGGCTGTACCCGAAGACTTTGCTGTTTGAAAGAATAAAAGCTTTCAACGAAATGGGACAAATCCGTGGAAATTATTGATCTTGTATAAATGCATTTACCCCGTTAAAAGAATTAGAAGAAATTTCATAATAATAATAATAATAATAATAATAATAATAATAATAATAATAATAATAATAATTGTTACGGGTTAAGAGAGCGCTGAGTATATCGAAAGGCACGTATGTACACACGTTTATTAGAGATACGTTAACTAGAAGAATAATAAGAATGCCGATACGTTTCGCATATATATATATATATATATATATATATATATATCCTAACCGAAGGTCACTGGATGTCCACCCAAGGTCTCCAACCATCGGGAAGCGAGTCTGTGTTCATTCATTGATGATTGATGTGTCTGGGAAGTGTCACAACACCTTCAAGTTCAAGGTAACGTGACTTTGTTCCCTGGCAACGGGTGGTTGTGGTGCAGCAGACTGTGACAACAACAACAACAGCAACAACAAGAATAATAATAGAGGTTTTTTCAATGAAAGGTTTTTTCAATTAAAGAATAATAATAATAATAATACTTAATAATTATTGGCACTAATAATAATAATAATAATAATAATAATAATAATAATATTGAAGATCGGATGTCTTGTAACGGGTCTTGGCATGTTTGAAGTATTCACGGCTTGTACCCGTTCTTGCGTATTCGTAGTGCCTGAAATTAACGGAAACAACGCCCTACCAACGGACGGATGGGCAGTTAATTAGGAAAATGTCAGAGCACTGTGTAAACCTTTCGAAGCTTTCGGAACGATCTTGTTCCGTCGTCAGCGATTTATTGGTTGTGTTCAACACAACCAATAAATCGAGCACGACCTTGTGCCCGTCATCAGTGCAGGATTTATGGTCACCGCCCGCCAGGTTGGTCAGTCGGTTTGCAAACCGCCCTGCTCAGACGACCTAGGCAGATTTTTCCATGAACGGGGGATTACCATGTACAAGCTTTGATATTAGAAAAATACCCGTACAAGAAGAAAGAAAAAATAATAATAGTAATAATAATAATAATATTACGCAAATATAGGGTTCGTAACAGGATTTATTCTCATTTTCCAAAGAAACAATGCACGGTGTATGTATATCCTGTTGAATTTTACTTCGACAAAATCAAATATTGTCGACGGGAATAATATTATTACTATTATTCTATCGACTATCTGGTTAACATATCGCAACTATCGGATTAACATTCGCTGAAGACGGAACAAGATAGTTCTGAAAGCTACGAAGGTCATAGTGCTCTGAGAGATTTCCCTAATAACTGCCCATCCATTCGCTGGTAGGACGTTGTTTTTGGTATACTTTCAGACACGTTTTCAACTTCCAACGGGATCAAGCCGTGCATTCCATATTATTATTATTATTATTATTATTATTATTATTATTATTATTATTATTATTATTATTATTATTATTATTATTATTATTATTAGAGTGAAGACAGGATTGGTAACAAGATTTTGCTTTATCTTAATCAGTAATGTCTCATAGGATAGTCTTACTTCCTCTTACAGACAGTTAATCTCACTAGGACAAATTGACTCGTACGAAGCTTTTAGAGCTTCCTCCATCACCATCATCGCGTACGCTAATACTTGCTGCAAAACATTGTTGTTCACGTATGCGCCAATGACGGAGCGGGTAAGCATACGCTCCTTAATTCTGCATAGAGCTGCCTGAAGCTGCAAACGTGGAAAATACGTTTTTTCTTAGAAACTACAGCAGCCCGGGAAGAAAGGGACTTAATTGTTCCAGTGATTCAGTTGTATAGAAGCGTACCACCCAGTATATCCTATTGATGATCAGGTGGGGAGTAAGTACAGGGTTCCAGGAGCTACTGTTTAAACGGACGAGGGGTGCTATTTAATGCAGCTGCTCTTTGGTCTCCTCCCCAAAATTAGCCTGAACCGCATTGCACCAGCGTTGGAGCTATAGGGCATGCGTTGTGTCGTTAAAAGGGTGATCCCAGTGGCCACACAGTTCACCTATTGTACATTCCTTGAATATGGGGTTCATTGTAATTGGGTGATCTATGTTTATGTTGCTGTTACGCAAGGTTGCACTGCGCGTTGGCGCGCTGAACGCCCTGCCGTTGCTTCAAATAAATCCTAACTGCAACTTGTGATTGGGTGACTATTGCAAGCACGGATACAAGCAGACATGTGAGAAGTTGTTCAGAGCTTGCAGAATGATCTGGTTCAGTCGTCAGCGAAAGGCTAGGGCAAGGGCTAACAGGTTAATATGCAACTGTTCAGCCATTTGCCCAGATGACACTGGCCTTAAACGCGCACATATATTTCAAGATTCACATCGAAGCTGAACTGTCCTAACAGCTCTGGGATGGCCTTTTGAAATTAGCGTCCTCAAAAATTGTGCCAACTCGTTATTGAAGGCCGTCGCAAGGTGCACCGTTACTCAGCCCAGTATTCAATACAGTAAACTGTGCTTACGGGGGCAGGCGGGCTGAACGTTGCAAAGTCCCTCAAACAAGTCACTGTGAAGGTGAAACTTCTCGAACGCAAACTGGCATTCCTGCTGGGAAGCAGAGATTCTGTCCCAAATTGTTTCAGTTAAAGTGGAACCATTTTCATAACAATCATACCTAACACACACACACACACACACAGAATCCGTGTCTTTTCATCATAGCAGTCATACTTCTACTATTATCTCTAAGGCGGGATTTCCATTGCTAAGAAGTACAATGAGGGAAAACTCAGGTGCATTTGCGTTGTGAAAATCTGATTTCACGTTTACAGCACCAGGACGGAGTTATGTACGGTTATTATACCAGGGTTCAATGCAAGATTCTTATCACCTGGTAACGGAGTATCATACTTTTCTTTTAATGCGCGTGACGACTGAGTGAGCGCATTTCATCACCGAAGGAAAGCCAGCTAAATTGCAAATTTCAGCTGGGATAATCAGTATAGGATGGCATTGATGACGGGAAGAGGATACTCCCTCATGACAAGAGAACCTTGATGATTATGCATGGAGTCTTCAGTTTGGAAGGTTTAAATCAGGTTGATCGCTGAAGATGAAAATTAGAAAATCGGCGCTCAATGACACGATTAAGCCTGTGAGTTCTTCTGCAGCCCCAGAATACAGTACGCAAGACCTGATTCCATCAAGAAACATGTTAGCTGCTCGCACGCATGAGAATTCAAGAAGTCCATAAACCATAAGAATGTTGGGACAATCGGCCTCGGCACACTCATGCTTACCTTGAGCTCACATACACTGAAAACGAAACTCCAAGATAGGTCCACTTCAAAGGATTAAACTTAGTTTCGATTCTAAAAACCCGTTCATACTTGACTCAATAGTTTCAGTGTGACATAGCCTTTCCTCCTCGGAACCAAGCAGGGCAGCCGAAGTCAGACGAAACCATCCCCACAGTGAACCTACAGCGCCATAACATGAAACCCAAACCAAACCTCGGTGAAAATGGGGAAAATAGTTTACATGATTTAAGATTATTGCCTCATTATTACCAAAGCTGATAAAGTAGAGATAGTAGACACGCTAGATAGGGCCAGTTACATGTTGAAAAGTTGCTGAAGAAACGGGGAACTGTGAATATAACTTTTTTGAACAAATCCACCCCGTTACGAAAAATGAATGTTTAAAAGTTGGAATAATAAGTGAATGATGTCTCCAGGGCGGTTCCAATGGATCCAGCAAAGCATATTGGAAGGACATTTGTTAGTGTTGCTAGATCATACGATCAATTTGTTCGCATACAGCATACGCCACAGTGTAGTTGTATAGCACGCGTTTACTGAGAAACACTGCACAGATAAGGTATAGCAGAAAGGGAACCAGTGACGAGTCAGACATTTCAATATATAGTGAATATGTGGGTCAGGCGGTACGTCGTTAAAGGGGTGCTTTCGGAGCTGTCAACGGGCTTACCTTCAGTCAATCGTGAAGGTCGCTTCATTCCAATTGACGCTTAGGTCGTCAACACGCCCACCCCCCCCCGTTTCCTTATTGAAAAGCGGGATGAGTTGGAGTAGTTTTACTAACAGCCTGCGCTTTATTCCGTATTTCGTCTGCACTTCAGCGACCCCAGCTATTCCATCCTTTCTAGGGAACAGGCGAATGACTTTTCCCATGAGCCATTGTCTACGCTGTGTGTTTGGGTCTACAAGGAGGACGATGCTGCCGCAGGCAATTGTTGGTCGATTCGCGTCTTCGTTCTTGGCCGGTACCAACATGGAACATATTCTTTCATCCATCTGTTCCAAAATCGGTCCAGGAGCACTTGCGCTTTCACCAACTCCGTTGAGACAGCGGTGTTCAGCGATACAATATCCGCAGGTACATGAGTGTAAGCGCGTCCCAACGGGATGTGATTCGTGGTCAAAGGCTCTGAATCAGAAGGTCAATATCCACATGAGCCAAGGGCCGTCATTTCATCGCCGTTTCGATCCCTGCAACGACTGTCATCAGAATTTCATCAGTGATTCGCTGGCCGTGCAAACGTGATTTTCAAGGCTAGTTTCGCGGAGCGTATCAATCTTTCCCACGTACCACCTTAGTGCGGTGCTAAAGGGGGGTTGAAGTGCCATTGTTCTCTTCAGTGACTTCATCCCATTCACAGTGAATCCTCGACAGCCGTTGCATCAGAATGCGAGCTGTTATGGCAACAGGAGTTAGCAGGCCCAATGGATTAAATAGTCATACTACACAGCTAAGCATTGCACGTTTTGTTGGCTCTCTAGGCATGGGAATTTGCCTCGTCAAACTGGCCACGGCATCAGCAAGAGTTGTAATAGTCGCCCTATTGTCGTCTCGTTCAGCAGAACGAGATACTTCGGTAACCGCTTTGGGGTAGAAGTGTCCTGAGTGCCTCGACCGCGGTGGCGGTGCTGGGGCGTTCCACTAACAGACATCGGTTACCTACTATCCGGCTCAGAAGACCACCATGTTAGTGTTGCTAGATCACATGATCGATTAGTTTGCATACAGCATACGCCACACTGTCGTTATATAGCACGTGTTTACTGGAAACATTACACAGATAAGACACAATATAAAAGGACCCCGTGATGAGTCGGACACTTCAATATATAGTGAATATGTGGGTCAGACGGTGCGTCAGACGGTAAGGGGGGCTTTCAGAGCTGTCAACGGGATTACCGTCGTTCAACCATGAGGGTCGTTTCGTTCCGACTGACGCATAGGATGTCAACAATATTGGTTCATGGAGAGTTACCAAGTAAGGATGAGATTGTCAGGCAGGGAATGAAGTTTAACCCACCCCACGTTTGGAAAATAAGTTTCGCTCTGTATAATGGAAAGCAGTTACTGTCACTTCCAAGGAAATTTTTTCTTACAATAGAATGGAGCTCCTCTGGGAAGTAGCTTATTTCCAGCCGCCACGGAAATCTTTATGGAAAATTCAGAATAGATCCTGTTCCTCTCAACTGACAACACCATTCTTCCTCAGGTTTTAAAGCCTTGCTTGGAAGACATTTTCCCTATCATTGAGAAAGGTAAGGAAAATGTTCTCTTAGGGAGTCCTCATAATTCATTTCCTCAACAGATTAGGTCTACCATAAAGAAAAGGTCGTATGAAAGATTTTCGTTCTGTGATATTTCTGCCATGAGGAATGATGATTATTCGAACACCACGGTTCACTGGATTCAACTGATCTGAACATATGCCCTCATTTTTCATTCTACGATCTTCTCTCCGTTTGTACAAGAATTATCAACCGTATGACGCACATGGCAAACTAGCATACGCAATTCTGGACTTTTCAGTCACAGACAAAGCACATTAAAAGAACTTTCTCTCTTGTAGTGGTTACCTTCAGAAGCATATTTCCTCCGCAATAAATCTTCAAATTAGTTTTATTAGTACAAGCACCATTGAACTACTACCCTGCCAGGGATCTTCACTCACTAAACATTACTGCTGGAGAAATCAGCGTCCTAGTAGAATATTGCATTTCCTCAACCAACCATGATATTCATCCTCAGCCATAATAGGGCTCACGTGTTGACACATGAAAACTCAGGAGTTATTTATGAAACGTAATGCGTTTCCTCAGCGTCATATGTAGGCCAAGCTGGGATCACGTTAAGCCACAGACTTAAAGGACACGTGTCGAGTGGTGAAAGCTAAGCTGAGCAGTTCAGTCGCAATGCATAAGACAAGACCACAATCATTTGATTAGGAAACTACCATTTATAAAATGGTCAGCACTTCCGCTGCCATGGGGCATACGCACGATTGCTCACACTCTGAAATAAGGAATTTTACACAATGAACGTCGCTTTGCTTGAAGTAATATCAAAGAAGCATTTTCTCTTCTATACAATAGGCTGACATACTGTAATTATGCTGTATAGGTTGGCAATATTTAATCTTGTACAATAAACGAAGAAGGCTGCAAGATGGAAACATGAAAATCAGATGCATTCTGAGTCCAGTCACAACTGAGTAATGATGGTGTAACTAAAGTGAACTATATCCGCTTTAATCACGGCGTCAGTATACGGAACACCCAGGTTTCACTGGAATGGTAATAGAAAAGATAGATCGTAACCAATGGCAGAAATGAAAAGTGAACTATCGGTAGTAAATAAGACGAAGGAAAGTAACCAGATAGGGAAATGAAGGAAAAAGGAATGATGGAAGATATACAGTTATTCGAGGTAAATATTTATAAATCTACCTTTAAATCCACTGTTTAGTCAAAGGTGTTGTGCTTAGACAAATGTCCATTATTACTGCATGTATCAGACGTTTTCACTTCCTGTTGTATACTTTTTACCGCTGAAGACGGAATGCGAGCAGCTTCGAAATCTTCAGAATAGCTTTTCAGGCAAAACATTCCCAGGAACAGCGCCCAGTTGTCAAGGAAGATCATGTAGAAATACACGGCCGCAAAGCGTCCACTATTTTGTAGATTCTCCACTGAATCACAAAGCACTTAATTTTAATAAGAATAAGCAACAATTTTACCAAGAACGGATGTTCCCATCAGACGAACCTTACTTCTGCATTGTTTTCAGAAATCTTGAGGATAGCGGGTGACTAACAGGGGTGTTGAACATCCTGAGTGGTCTGCGACTATATCTATGTGTGAGCACTACCAACACCAAGTAAATGACTTATGGAGGAACAGTTTAATTGTACTAGCAACGATGAAAAATGCAGCGGAGCTTTCAAAACGCACTGATTTTGTCTTCAGGGCGAAAAACATATGCATTTCAATTTAAATGGCAATACAGCACATATTAACTATAAGACTACTTAGGAATAACTTGATTCCGTTTCTGTTGTTCAGTAAATTTATAATCATGAGAATGGGGCTTGTCCAGCACTCCGTTATGTAACTTATTAAAGAAGCGGAGAGTATATCCAGCCGTGAGTGCGAATTCAATGCGTGAGAACTGCCAGAATTTCAGGGCCATAACGAAAAGGACAACAAAAAAAGAAGACGCAATGCAATGAATGTTTTCAGGGGTTACGAAAACGGCTATATGCACAACAGTTTACTTTGAATCGCTGTCACATTCATTTACAAACATGTCGAACAATGAAACACCACTAATATTTCACTGTTCGCTACCAGGGCAGTCACATTGCACCTGTCTAAAGGGTCAGGGTTGAACTGTTCAGTATAATTTAGAAATTTTTAGCAGGCTGTCAATAAGCGGCACCAAATTGAAGGCATCCAGCCTGGGCATTGTTTCCTTCTTGTCAAGGATATCTTCAAGAAAAGCTGTCATGTCTGAAATCAGTTCGCTTGGCAGTTTCACTTGAGAGCTAGTCGGAGTATGTATGGGGATATGTTCTCGTAGGGATCTGCACACATCGTAGAAGGCAGCCAACTTTTCAAACAGTTGCTCAGTTTGCAACTTCTCCTTCCTTAAAGTCTTTCCGCTTCGGGTGATAGGCAGTTCCAGAAGAGCCTTGATCTAAGAATACGTGCGCTTATGGTAAGCTTCAAAAACGAGGCACATTTCTAAGAATTTGTTAGACTAAAAAAGTTAAGGAAAGTTACGAGCTGAGTGCGCTTGTTCACTTCGAAGAAGATTAAAGTGGAAGAGAAGTTCTTACGCTTTCAAAGTTGGAAGCAAGGTCGTTGTTCAGTTCCGCTATGCTGTGCTTGAATACATTCTCCGGGAAAGACATCTTTGATGAGATAATCGAAAGGGTAACCCTGCTTAAGTTCAGGAAGTATCAACAAATTGAAAGCTTAGGTTACGTTGCAACCGTATGCTGGAAGCAAGCAACCGATACTAACGTCCGGTGTCAACTGAGCGCCGCATCCAATCAGCTGATGAGCAAGCAAGAGTTAGGGTGACTGTACAGATGCTCAAGGTTGTCTGTAATTCTATGTTCAGATATGCCCACAAAAGTCGTGCATGTTACCACGCAATGATCCACGTGGTTTATTTTGTTTAAAAAATATTATTGCTAAATTTTTGTGTTATTTTTGTGCCTTTTTTGGAAATAAAAGGCTTTTGCTCAACGGGAGAAAACCGTGAAGCATTTTGTTCGCATATGTGAACCAACCCCGTATAAAAGAAGAAAATTTGCTAAAAAATATTATTGTTAAAATACCCAAGGACCCAGCAGGGAACCCGTCAAAGAATAAGTTAAGCCATCGGTTCGACCTAGTTTCATCTATAAGTTTATTTTTGAACGGGCTGCCTGCGGTGCCTTTGATTGCACGTGATCCTGTCGCGTTAAGAGAAGTATATTCTTAAGAATTGTACAACTACAGTTTATTTAAAAGATTTTAAAGGGTCGGACAAGTAATGTTAAAACGTTATTGTAGCGCCAGACGCGGCTACCTGCACACAGAATGGGGGCATTACGGTAGAAGTGACATGTGACGATAGGTGTGTGAGTAGGTGTGCGTCTCTCCCTCTCTCGTCTTGGGTTCTTGTCGAATTGTGTCGAGTGGTGTTTGGTACTGTACGCCGTTGTAAATAAACGCTGTATCTGATACGTGGACCAGTGTTACATTATGATTAGTAATGCATTTTAACGGTTTATTTGGCAAGTTGTCTCACAAATTTTTTTACTGTTACAAGTTTCGCAAAAAAGATTTGTAAAAAACTAAAAAGTAAAAAATTGAAAATTTTACATGTTGCTTTGCATATTAAAAATAGGTTGTTTTTAACACGGGATATGATCTCATCTTTTAATTCAAAAACACGGCTTTGATCCCGTTGCATGGAAACAAAACAAACACGGAGTTTTCGGGACACGACCTTGTTCTGTCCTCAGCGTGTAAAAAATGATTCACGTGTCTCGAAATACGAATGAAAGGTATGAGTTTAAACCATAGTTCTCATACATTTTAAACTGTAATGTGTTTTTAAAGCTGATCTTCAATTTGTCCTTCCCTGTCTAATTCTTCTTGGCTTGATATTGGTCTTCTTACTAATGACCGCATCTGGCAACAATTTGTTGCTGAAATAATCGCGGTCCAAACATCACTAAACTGTATTCCATCATCTCTATTGATGCATTCATTGTTATGGATATACAGTGCTTCTTTGATCTTTCTAAGTCTGAAATCTCTTTCCCAAGTTAATGTGCCGTAGTGAAACTGTTCACTAAACAAAGAGCATCGAACAGCATGTTCCACAATGGAAGAAGACCTTTTGCATTCTTCCATAACGATGTTAGGATCTCTTGTCTGTGGCCTTCCTCTCGCTGAAAAAGTGCCACCTTTGAGCCGCCTGAAGGCATTACTGTATCTATTGAGGCTCTGTAAATGTTGTTGTACCCTGCGATCAGTTGTATGGCCAGTTTTCCCAATGTACGATGCTCCACACCCACACTGGATCTGGTAAACCGACCCTGGCCTGTGGTTTAACGGTAACCTGGTTGTGTACGATCTTACAATAGATCTAAGGTCTAAATTGCCTTTGGAGAAAGTCTTGATCCCGAAATGTTTAGTAACTCAGTGTATAAGTTCACTCACATCGGGATAATATGGTAAAACCAGTATTGCTTCTCTGATTGAGTCTTCTCTCCTAGTAACTTCCCATGTCTCCATTTCCTTAACCTCCTCATGCATTCTGTAATGAAGTTTCCAGGATAATCATTCTGTTTCAAGGTCTTGTGTATATGTGCTAATTCACCCGCCAGGAACTCGTCATCGCACAATCTCAACGCTCTATCCATCAACCCTGAGATAACACATATTTTCACACTCATTGGATGGTTGGAATAAAAATTCAAATATCTCTCCGAATTCGTTGGTTTTCTGTATACCGTAGTTGTTAATTGAGACCCTCGCCTCATCACCAAGACGTCTAGGAATGGTAATTGCCCTTTTGTTTCTTTTTCCATTGTAAAGGCAATAGAGGCTGGGAACAAACCGTTCAAATGTTCCAATAGAGTGTTTTCTTCACCATTTTTCACTATCGCGAAAATGTCATCTACGTAACTTTTAAATATTCTTATGTTCTGGTCAAGGATCCCTGATGAAAAGACCTTTCTTTCGAAGTGTTCCATGAAGATTTCAGCCATCAATGGTGACAGCGAGCTTCCCATGGGTGCGCCTCGTTTTTGCATATAATGAGAATCATTCCAAATGAAAAAATTACCATCCTCCATACAGAACTTTACCTGCTGTGTAATGTGATGTGGATTGAGATTGGTTCTATTCGGAAGGGACTGATCTTCTGAGAGTAAGTCACAAATGACGCTGTTCAAGTAGTCAAGAGGAATGCTCATGAAAAGATCTTTGACATCATTGCTCACTAGAACATCCTCAGTGTCAATTGTGATATTCTTGATTTCTTCCACGAACCTGTATGAGTTAGCTGTATGAGATTGATTCTTCCCCGTTAATGGTTTTAACAAACTTACAAGGTAACCACAAATGCTTGTCGTAATGCTCTTTCTGCTAGAAACAACTAGTCTTAAAGGTACACCTTCTTTATGAATTTTAGGCAATCTGAAGAACTCAGGGCACGAGAAATTGGAAGGAAACCTCAACAATCAGATCGTATCCGCCAGGTTCTTTTCTTTCGTTTCCCCCAACATATCTGAGAGCATCTTTATCAACGATTTCCTCACATTGTCAGTGGGATCTCTTTTCTAGGATATGTAGGTATCAAACTGTAACAAGCTTGTTACTTTGGTGTTACACTCTGATTTGTTCATAACAACCACCACATTTCCTTTGTCTGCCATTGTGATGATTATGGATTCATCTCTTTTTAAATCCTTGATGGTTCTTAATTCACTTCCAGAAAGGTTTTTAACCGGGTGGCAATCTCGGCTCATCAGACAATTGGCAATCAAGGATCTAACTTGGTTTACCTTTGTCTGGTCCACATCTCTGATGCATTTCTCTACCCTGCTAATCAGATCAACGTAGTCAACCTTAGTTGGAGTGAGAACGAAATTCAATCCTTTGGCTAGGAGTCCTTTTTCTGCGAATGTCAACCTTCTTGAACTAAGGTTAACAACTACCTTGTCTACATCCAGGATAGAATGATTGACTCCCCTTGGCAATCTACCTTGGTAAACGAAGTCCCAAGACCGTTGTCCAATCAGACGGTTAAATTTGTGCTAAAATCGTTGTTGTTCACGAAGTCCAATTCCCCAAGTTGAATACAAGACCATGTTTTGAAGTTCAGAGACCATTGCAATACCCATTACATTAAGCAATCTCGCTCTATGTTCAAAAATGAATTGGTTCAGTCTTGCCAACTCCTTTCCTTCGTTCTTTGATTGCATTCCTCAGGAGTGAGAAACCTCCATGCACTCCTGAGGAATACAATCAAAGAACG
Source organism: Trichuris muris (assembly GCA_000612645.2). Classification (NCBI taxonomy): domain Eukaryota; kingdom Metazoa; phylum Nematoda; class Enoplea; order Trichinellida; family Trichuridae; genus Trichuris; species Trichuris muris. The sequence continues at coordinate 16,243,501 of CBXJ02000282.1, read as the reverse complement.
AAGGAAGGGAGTTGGCAAGACTGAACCAATTCATTTTTGAACATAGAGCGAGATTGCTTAATGTAATGGGTTTGTTTGTTCCGGTTAGTTTTGTTTCCATGCAACGGGATCAAAGCCGTGTTTTTGAATTAAAAGATGTTGTTTTGCAAGCATAATTGGTCGCCTAGGCTCCGCTCCGATCTGCTACGCACGTAACTACCCGTTTTTGTTAGCATTTACCGTTCGAAATTTTTAAAGGATTTCTTCTAGCTCAAAGTAAGGCCGTAATGTTAAACCCATATTTTATTAGGATTTCATATGGAATGCACGAGACTGTTTATCGCATTTTATTAGAAAGAATGACGACTATTTCATTCATTGCTGTTGGATATTTTCGTTCTTAATGGAGAATGGTCGTTTGCGTGATGATGTTCAGGTGGAGTATTGTTGCAAATGTGGATATACAGGAGACCGGTTTGGACTATTGAATGTCTTGATGAGAGTTTATTTCTGAGGATATTGGTTGCCATAACTAAGGATGAAGAAACTGTAAATTCACTCGCTTTTATGGAACGAGTTCAAATTAGGTCATAGAACTGCGAACACTGCCTACAGTACAGAGTACCATATTTGGCGTGGTTACAGAATGTATAGCTAAAACTTGTTGCCATATTTTGCGATGGAGATGAGCTCCTGAGAAATAAGGACTCTCGTGTGATTAATGATTACAGCTTGAGGGCTGCTACTGAAGCTACAACATGTAAAGAATACCCAAGCGTTCGCCTCTACGAGATATGGCGAATAATTTGCCAGGCATCTTTCCAAGTTGCAAGGCCACCTTGCCCAAGACGCTGGAATGAAACACCGAAAAAATGTTAGGGTGGTCCTGCGTGTGCTAATTCGAATCGGGTGCAGCAGTATTTGCAATATCAAACAATGTAGCTGTTGAAATTCTCACATTGCTAGTCATGGAAAGGAATGTGATACCAGATATTAATAAAAGCTGCTGATTACGCTAATTGCCACTCATTCGTTCGCTCGCGTTACCAACTCTTGGTTCCAAAAAAGGAAAGCGTTGTAGAAGATTGGAGGATTTCTTCAATAATCTACTGAAAGTTGAGGTGACACAGCGGAGTCCCAAAAACTTGAACAACAACAGATAACCACATTAATGCAAAAGGAACAAGTCCTGTTGATGATCATTTGTTCATTGAGCGTAAGTCATCACCGCACTTAAGACAGTAGGGCGACATAGATTTGAAATACCGATTTGATCATCGAAGGAACAAGAAACGTAGGTTCGTCCCACCAACAGAAAATTCATAATTTACAAAATATCAATAATACTGAGCTTTCGAAATGCCAAACGCGAAATTTTGTTCTGGAAACTTTAAAAACTTCCCGTTTCATTGGTGAACAATCTCCCCGGGGTGAGAATGCATCATCTCAAACTGGCTTCTGCCTTCATCCATCCAGACAATCTGGCTATCTAGAAGCTGTTTTCTCAACAATGAAAAAACAGGTATGCTTTCAGTCAGGTCGATTAGATGACCAATCATTATTAATTTCTTTCTCGCACGAGTCAATGCCACGTTTAGGCGTTTCTCGTCTTCAAGCAACAAACAGGGCTAAAAATTGAACAGTTTAAAATAGCACGCGCAATAAATTCAACTTACAGTGCTAGCATGGGTTTTCAAGTTGCTGCTCCAAACAAACGAAACAATAATGACGTCTTTATCTCTGCCTTGGTACTGATCAATGGTATTTACTTGAATTGAATTCTCACTGCAAAGAAGACTTTCCAGAAGGCGCTTTTTAATAACCTCCACTTGATGGCGATACGTCGTGATAACACCAATTTGGTCAGCACGCAATCCTACCTGAAATTTTCGACATAGAAAAAATGGAGCAGCAGAAAGCTACAAAATAGAGGAATCTTCACGTTTAGTAAGTGAAAAAAATACTTGCCTTTACGAATACGTCGCATAAACGTGCTACTAAACCAGCTTCAAATACGTTTTCTACAGCGGCAGCATTCTTTCTTAAGGCACAAGCGCTCCTGCAGTGGCTTGTGCTAATGAAAATGACTGAATCGTTTATATTTAGAGATAGACAGGATTGCAGCCACTGCTCTTGGGGATTGACAAATGACTGATATTCCAGAACGGCGTTGTCGATACGAGGATCACCACACTGCAGCTGACCATCATAAAACATCACACTGCTCAGTGAACAGATAACCCTATAAATGGAATGAAGATTGAATATTCAGCGACCGCTTTCTGCACCTGTTCATTCGGTACTGCTTCTGAAGCTTACACACAGTGTACGGATAACGCTGCTCCAATTTCGAAAACAAACTGACAGTCATTCCCTCACTTCTAAAATACTGCGATACTTAATATTTCACAATGAACAAAAATAACTAACCGTGCCCTCAGAGACATCACCAACGGTTGCAGCTGCAATGAGTCTCCGACCAGAACGAACTTCTGCGAACATAACAACGCAGGTATGCATAGTGATTCTGGAACCAATGTAGCTTCGTCGATTATACAGACGTCGAATCTGCGGCGAACAAATAATGGGTGACTACTAACGGTATGACAGGTTGCACCAACAACTGCCTGAAAGTAGACTTTTGACGAACAGATCGACGCTATATCCTCGTACCGTTTTGTCAAACACATTCACAACAAAGTCGAGCGAAGGAGCATCTCCAAGCTTGGCTTCAGGTAGGAATTGCCGAACGGTTGCGTCAACGATTTCTGGGACGCCAATACGCAAAATGTCACCCGTGTACTAAACAGAAGTCTGACGAGTGATCTGGAAAAGGACTTAAATACCTGCATGAGCTTCGACAATACGTTGTCCACAGCAGAGTTGGTGTGCGCAGTTATTAGCACAGACTTCTTGCAGTACAGGAGCAGACGTATTAGCGCCACAATCGTAGACGTCTTTCCTAAAAGCGGATAGATAAAAACGGACAACAACAAAAAATAAGGCCGACCTGAACCAGGATAGCCTTTAATAAGAACGTAATCATTTGCAGCGGTTGCCTAGATGTCGAGAAGGTCCAACGAACTGTAAAAGCGACAAGTACAAACCTTAAATATGGCTCGGGCTTGTTCGACGTTAAGTTTAGAAAAAATATCCCTCGCGTCCGTAAATAGAGAGACGCTTAACTTTGCTTCCGCAGTCGGTTCAGCGAGATCAATAATCAGCCTACGAAGACGGTTCCTGAAACGTTACTCCATTTTAGGCAATCGAAACCGATGCAGGCGCTCCGCCTGCAAGGCAAAACGCTCACGGAAAAACCATTCAAATGAATGAAAACCATCCTAACGGTACTTTATCTAAGAAATACATTGCCATAAGTTCCATTCTACTATATATATATATATATATATATATATATATATATATATATATATATATATATATATATATATGTTGAACACAGGATGCTTGGTAACGGGACCGTTTGTCATCTTGATCTTCAATACGGTGGTTGCCGGTTGGAGCTTTTTTGTGTCTGAAATAAACCAAGAAAACCCCTTACCAACGTATGGATGGGCAGTTAGTTATCAGGAATCGAACACCAATATAACCTCGAAGCCTTCGGAACTTCCTTGTTCCGTTCTCAGCGAGTTTGGGAATAGTTTGGGACTATTCCCAAACTCGCTGAGGACGGAACAAGGAAGTTCCGAAAACTTCGAGGTTATATTGGTGCTCGATTTTCCCTGATAACTGCGCATCCATCTGTTGGTAGGGCGTTTTCTTGGTATATATATTTTTTTCTTGATACCAATTTTTGTAACGGGCTCATCGATTAAGGCGAATCGAGAAATCACGGAAGATTATATATATATATATATATATATATATATATATATATATATATATATATATATATATACGACCTCAGAAACGACTAAAACAGTGCTCATAGATCTTCCATCAACTAAAAGTGCTTGATCTCTGATCAACAAATTGAAAATCAGCAAACTTCCTTAAAGAGTTAACATTGCTAAAAAAACCGGCAGCCTACCGCATGAATAAGAAAGAATGAAACAGTATTCTAAGCAAAGAATACCTTCGCCAAAAGAACACAAGCATTACTGTACGAATACACTAACCTATTTATTTACGCATTGGAGCACTAATCAACGGATGAGCAAACTTACGAAGCGTTCGTATCTTGCATAAGCTGCATCAAGCTTTTCAACGATGGGTCAAACTTCAGATCGCCGACGTACTTCTTAACAACAACAAGGGCACCTTCGTTAAATTTCGTCGGTCTTCAATAAATGCAAACAGATTAAAATACACGAGCGAAGTGGAAACATACTTATAAGTATGGACCACCATTGAATCGTGCATAATCTCCCTAACCGTACAAATGGAAGTTGTAGTTTCATCGTCGGCTGACGTTACTAAGACATTATCGAAAATGAAAAACGAGTGAGCAATGCTTAGTTTCCTGCAAGCAAATGCACGAATCGTTTGCAAATGGACTTCACGAGTGAATTACTCATTGTCGTTCATTTGAAGGTTGAACAACTCTTCATTGTGCGAAACGGAATGCACGACAAAGTACAACTGCACAAAAGAGTTCATGTTATTCCTGCAGGTAAAAAAATTTTTGCGGGTGAAAGAGAGCGAAGATCATTGAAAGAACCGTTCAGGTGCTGAAGCTGCGAGATCTCGGCGCTTCTCAACGGACTCCAGACGAAGCCACAATAGCCACTTGTTGCAGTAATCAAGTTCTGATGCGGAAAGATGTTTTATAGCATCGGCAGCGAAAGCTTTCACCGCAGGAAGATCGTCGCTCCTAAAAGAAACGAGTTTGCATTTCAACCCTTCGCCCACCCAACACTACCGAGGCAAAATGGAACAGGCCAATCGTTGAGGACACCTTTCACAGGCTCTTAAATTGCTGATCCCACGAGGAAGCACCATCTGATCGGAAGAGTCAAAGTAGGAGCGAAGAAAGAATACTAATTCATTCCTGAGTTGCAAAAGACCTACAAATACATAATGATAAGCAACTGAAAGCGGTTACGAGTAAGTATAGCGTCGAAGGAAGCATGCGGACTGGAACCACGAACTAACAGGTATCTTTCGTTGTGGTACCTACTAATGAACAATGCTGTGTCGCAACTTTCCGCCAAAAATTGACAGTTTTGAAGAGGTAGTTTCAGCGGGTAAAACTTTACTGCCTTACCGTTGATATCATTGTTGCTAAGGCCAACGGACTTCAATTTTTCATCGCCAAGGTAGAATAGCAAGCCCCGATCACACAGTTCTTGGTATTGCGAAGATAGTAAAATACAATACAGTTTCACCTTGAACGATGGAAGACGAGCATAACGCCGAATTAAGCCATTCTCTGAGCCTGCTTACTTGGGTAGCATGTTCACTTGAACAAACCGACCGGTTGGACTTAAGTTCAAAGGGCATTCGAACCAGTCCGCTTTTTCGCCTTACTTGCACAGTCAGGTCGGTGGTCCCTCTTAAAGCAAGTCTACAACATTCTTCTTCAATCAAAATTTTAATACTGACTCCTAGCTGAAACCCACCTTCGACAAATCAGTTCATCTTCGATGTCACCGACGCTGTCGAAGTGAACTGACTCGCGAAATTCCGCAGTTGCAATCGGCTCTCCATTGACGACGTATTTCCGTACGAAATTGCAAGAACTGATAATCGGGGTTTTCAATCCTTCGTACACAACGCTCGCGTCGAGATTGAAAAAGTACCTAAAGCACAGGTTCACCCCTCCGACGTAGAAACTTTGTTCATACAGCATCTTCAGCGATTCCAAATCGTGCAAAATCTTCTGAGCAATCATGGCCAGCGCATTGACGTCGCATATTCTCTGCTTAATCGCCTACAAATGGAAATCAGACTGGCAATCCAAGCGGGAATATAAGTACCGTTTGAAATATCTTGTGCGCAATATCCCCAATGAGCAGTGCCAGACCAAGTGACTCGCCGAAGTGAAACATGGACTCCAGTACAAATCTAGGCGCACATACACATAATTTGCTGAACCAGTTGCCACAAGAATGGAAACCTGCGACGGCAGAAGATCGAGTTTGAAATTTTGCTGGCTGAGAGGATTGTTTCCGGTTCAAGAATGACAGCGCCTTCCGTACGAGAAATTGTAATTTGAGATTCGTTGTATTTGTACGAGGGTACGAGCACCCTAATGTGGTCGCCGGCTGCAACTTCGGTAAGCATCCAGTAGTCCTTCAAAAGAACTTCTCGACCATCCGTGCAAAGCAAGCGCAAGTCTGTCGCTCTGGAATGAAATACTATAATATAAACAAAATTGCTCCAATATGGACCGACCGTTTCTCGGCGAATGCGATTATTAAATTCAACGCACGGGTGCATCTCGTGCAAAGAAGGTTCGTCCCGTAGTGGTCAGAACATGTCTGACTAAGGAACGAAAAGTCAGTGTCATCAAAAGATCTGTTCTGACAATTTTCGTCTTTGGCGTCTTTGAGATCAGTTACGGCAGGTAAACCTATCTTCGGCAGACGAACAGCGTATTTGCCCTCTCCAACCACATTCGTAGTTCTATGTTTCAAATCGCCCTAAATAAATTAAAATAGAAGTTACGCAAGAGCAAAGGCTGAAAGAATAACAACTTCAACACAATAAACGCTACTCAAGAAACTTTTCTTGTGAATTTAGGGCGAAAACCTATACGGGAACTTTAAAAATTCCCAATAGCTTTGCGGAAAATAAATATTACTTTAACAGCGAAGAAGTGCCCAATTTTAATCGCTTCATTATATCCGAGACAACGATAATAGAAAAGATTGTTTCCACGAACGATAGTGCAACATTGCAACGCTTCGGAGAATAAACGGAAGCCTGCACATCAATGAAACCGACATTACCTTTTTGTTCACGAGCAAACGGGCAGTAAACGAACGGTTACTCTCTTTTAACAAGCTAAGGAACTGCGAGATTTGTGCGATGCAACGTACGAGATTGAGAAACTTTCTAAAAGTTCTCGCTGCGTTCTCGAAGACGCACGACAAGGTAAGACCGAACTCGCTTAAGACGACAGCACTATTGAGCAGAAGGAACTTTCAGTATCAACTGGCGTATACAAACCTGTTGCAATTCCCCGAGAGGCATCAGCAATCGCGTCCAAAAGCTTTCCCGCTTGATACAGTAGTTAGATTACTGATTAAACATAGTCATGAGTGACAGTGTACTGTACCCACGTTACCGAGTATAAGTATTTTTGGACCTAAGCGTTTCGGCCGAATGCGTAATACGCGAAGGCTGCTTAGACTTAGCTGTAGGCAACATTGCCTAGCGGACGGAAGCAAGGACACGCAACTGAACAGCGTTGCCTTGCAAACGAACCTGCGCCAGGACGTCATGGATCCAAACAATTTACATTAATAAAGGAAGTGACCCGACGTGCAAACGGTAGATAATGTTTTTCTCGAGAGGATGCCATTAGACTAGCAAGAGGGACTTGTAACCCCTATATCTTAAAAATAAGCAAGTTTGTCGTTAGCCCTTAGTCACTACGGTAACCCATTGCACGCGAGTAATTTCCGGCACCAAGTTTATGGCCGAAACCAAAGCAGCTTGTCAGTACGTTCAGTGAAGCGCATTCAGAGACTTTGTTCCAAGGTTTAGGTGCGCACAGTTAATTGCCAATACTTCTGCAACGGCTTACTGGGATCTTCTTCTCCATTGCCCCAACCTGCCTATTGCAGCGGCACGTCCGATCATGCCCTTGTTTGATCAGTTGATCGACGGCACCATTAAAGACACCTGACCTTCCATGCGCATGTAGCATTACTAGCATCCATTGTGTTCATTGTTTGCAGAATCGCGGATAAGCTCGTATGTCGCCAGGAAATGGTACGCGCTCTATTAGCATTATCCATCTCTACAGCGAAAACTTTCTTGTCACATTTTGCAGTGCGACAACGCACGGACAGTACGATACTTTGAACCTACTTTCTGTTAACTGGCCACACGAGAAGTCTCATGCGTTTTGCCCGATATATCGAAATTTTCAAAACAGAGTACCATACTAGCAATATTCGCACCACACCAACAATTTTATTGTACAGACCTGCACAGCAGCAGCAAACGAAAAATACGCAGACTTTTCACTAGTGCGCCAAGTATTCCAAGATGCGGTTTATGATCTTCGTGAACTGATCTTCGCCGGGCAGGAGTCTTCGGCGCCATGCAGACTCTCACAAGTACGAGTCAAACATGGGCCGCTGTGTGCGGCAGCGGGTTTTATTCGCGTGATTCGCATGGGCCCATAGGGACTCCACAGTTTGAGTATGGGCACCCCTTCCTCTCTGAACAAAGTTCAGCGAGTGTTTAACACGCAGGTGCGTGTAATCTCCATACGTCAGGCTGCGGTATTACCTCCAGTCGTCGGTTACTACAAGATATCCAGGTGCCACGTTCTCCCTTATGGCAGGATTCAATACAGCAGCCGAACTACCTGGTACAGGCACCAGGAAGCATTCGCCTGTTTCCTGGCACACACCACCGAAGACCCACTGTTGTGGGTGGGACCGGCCAAGGCTGTACTTTTGCTTTGAGAATACATTCTCGTCGACTTCAACCGTAAGGCCAGGTCCTCCCACAACAACATGGTTTCTTAGCAGCCAGTCTGCTGCTACCTATCTGAGTGCCAGGTTCTACTCAACGGCTGCACCTCGGCGCACACCGAGTTCTGTGTAGCAGAACCTGCATGTGCTGTACTCATGGCTCCAACTGTAAATGAGCAGCACTGCCGTCCTCACCCGAACTTTGGTCCCTAACGATCAGCGTATATAACTTGGACAGTACCTGCAGCATACTATTTATACCTTGAAACTATGTTCTTGTACCCACTGCCAGTTCTTTCAAGCACCATTTCTGGCGCATCTCCAGCTGGAACCACGCCCACTCCTGCTCTGCAGGACCATAATGTACCTGCAGGTGCAGGTTCTCTCATTGGTAAGACCCTTGCCCTATGTTCCCGTGGCATAGGACAAGGGTTTTCTCAATGGCTTCTATGAACTTCCAGTGTCGGATGATCGATACCAAACTCCATGCAGACCAATACTTCAGGATCGAAGAGCAGTCGAGAAGGCGAAGGCGGCTGATTCAGTGTGCCGATGGGCTTCATCGAATAGTGTAGTTCGACAAATGCTCACATGTAGATTATTGGCGTGATATTGCATACAACTTCACCGTTCATTGATATTTTATTATCACAATAATGTTTATTTTTTCGTTTGTCAAAATGGCAGCATAGCATGATCACCCTGACCAGCAGTGAATTATTCGCTTGCCAAACATCAATGGTTTATAAACATACGTCGTGAAAATCCGTAATGCATTTGGCATAGCAAAATGGCGGCTATCTCTGGCAGTCAGCCTAAGCGGTACACACTGCTCACTGACGTTCAGTGAGCCTACTTAAGAGTGAATTTTCCTAGCCTGTGCGCAAGCGTCTTTTCCTAAATTCCATTTTACCGTCAAGATGGGACGCTTCGAGATTTTTGTGCCATTTGGCAAATGCGCAGCGTTCGTCGCTTTCATTTAGCCAAATAAATTAGTTGCCTGGGTACAAATTCCTTATAGCCCCCTTATAATTTAGGGGGCGCCACCGCCATTTTCATGTGATTTGCACAGCAAATCAGAAAAGACTTAACCGCAAAACTGACAACCAATGGAAAACGGTTCTTTTCTTTTTGGTGTAGGTGGCGCCACCGTCGATTCGTTCGATTTCGAGGGAAAATTAGGAAAGACTTAGCCGCGAAACAGACAAGCAATGAAAAATTGACTACCTTTCTGCGTACTTGCACGACAGCCGCAAAACGATGTTTCCTATGCCCATGAACGCGTCCGCCTTCCATCAGCCTGTGGAAACGAACCAACAGTTACGCAACGCAAGCATATGGAGCACGTGCTGCTATACCCTTTTAGACCGCCGGATACAGCTCGGCAACGGCGCAGAGGATGTTTTCAAGCGGATGTTCTTCCCGGTTGAGTCGTCGGCGCCACTGCTGGTGGATCAGACCCCTCTGCTTCATAAACTATACATACTGCAGCCAGCTCGTCGCATTTAAGTTGAGCACACAGCTGCGCAAAATGCAATCGCTCCATACCGGTCACCATAGTAAAATGAAACGCCTTCAAACGGAATCAGCTTGCATCGCCATCCGATAACATTTTCGTTCGTTCCTTGACGTTATCCTTTTCGCCAGCATTTAACCGTTAACTCGTCTTATCGTGCCACTACAACCTGTTCATACGACGCTCATCTTAAGTGGAAATATCGCAAACGCTCAGTTTGCGATAATTCCACTTGAGATGAATACTTATCGAATAATTCCACTTGTGGTTTCTGATAATTTCATTTGAGTTCTTGATACGCCAATTTTGTAACGCGCTCAACGATTTCATACAAATCGATAAATCATGGAAATTTGTACCCGTTGTTGAAAGCCACTTTTCCGGAAAGGATGTTTATTTCCGAAAAAAACACGAAAACCGTGGCATGGTGGTCGGGAAAGCGGAGCGGAGCTTTCCCGACCATCGTGGCGTCGGAAGTGTGTATCTTGAATTTGCGCGCCAATGCATTACCAGTTTTACCTATACGTGATGCAGGGCAGTCACCTTTGGTGAATAACTTCAGGTTTTTAGTTTGGAAGCAATTTAATCTTCTCAGCACTTCTGAGGACATATCTTACGTTGGCTACGCTTTTAAAAAATATTCTGTACTTCATTGTTCTGCCAAGACATTGGACTGCTTTCTCCGTTGTTCTTATAATAAGGTAGATGAATAAACGCTCTTGACTTTATGGATTCTTGGTGTTATTGGCCGGGTTTTCTTACGGCTTATTATAAAGCAGATATGTTTCCTAAGTTAATCATTCTTTCGGTGCCTTCGTTTGACATGGCTAATAGACCGAGCAGTTAGTATATGCAACCCAAAATTTTCGCAGGCAGATATTGGTCACATCAGACGAACTCACTGTGGCAGTGGTTATCATGGCAACTTATCTTTTCGTATACAAAAATTGTGCACTATAGGGAATTTAAAATATATTATAGTAGTACATGGCCATTCTGTACATTTGGAAGACGAATGCGCACTGTCAGCGAAGGGTTAAATCTTTGGTCATCTGATGTTCACAGCATTTTTAATAATTTCATTTTCAACTGTACAGCGAAATGTATGCAATCGCTTTTGTTGTAAAGCAAATAGCAACGGTAAAGATTTTGCGTTGCACTGTAGCTTTGTCGGGTACACCCCATCTTGACGGGGCTGACTTGACGGGGCCATCTTGACGGGAGCCATCTTGACGGTGAAATTCTCCTTAGCAAAAGACGCTTGCATCTAGGAATGTACCCTCTTAAATAGGCGCATTGACTGTTAGCCCGCAGTGCGTAACGTTTATTCTGCTTTCTAGGGTTAATCGCCATTTTGCTATGGCAAATGTATTAATCATTTGCACGATATATGTTTGTGAACCACTGATGTTTAGTATGCGAGCAATGAATTGCTGATTCAGATGATTATAAAGGGCTTCTATGTTGCCATTTTGACAAGCAAACATGTAAGCTTTATTGTGACAGTAAAATATCAGTGAATGGTAAAGTTATACGCAATAGCACGCAAATAATCTACATAAGAGCGCCTGTCGAACTGCTGTACTATTCGTTGAAGTCGCTCGGCGCATCGAATCATACGCTGTCGCCTTCTCGGCGGCTCTTCACCCCTGAAGTACAGGTCTGCATGATGATCTCTCCCAGCCTGCACAGTTCGTGTGGCTTCTAAGAATCTCCACAGTGTGGGGTGATCGACACCGAACTCAGCTCGCATTTGTCGATGGGCCGCCTAGACGAAGTTGTTCGTTCGATCATGACCCATCAGCATCCTGTTGTGAACGGACCACATCTGTGGAGGAAACATAGGTTCCCAACGGATGCCTCGTCTGGTCGGTCGCCCAATGTACGTGTCTTCAAACCGGAACCAAATCTGCCAGCGATTAAACCGACAGGTCACCAAAAACGTCCTCCATGGCGTCTGTAGGAACGAAAGCCATTGCAACGATCATCCGGGCGGCCACAGCGAACTCAGGTTTGCTTCTATATTTTCTAAGCAGATTTCGCTGCACCAATTTTCTTTTAAAATTTCTCATTAAATGAAAGAAGCAACCGCAGACCTGCACGCCAGGGAATGCCGCTCTGAAGGCGTTCATGGCCGCCTGCTCGAAGTACATGGCCATGGAGTCAGGAGACAGTTGAGGCCACATCACTTTAAATGCTTCAAACATACGGCGGTATGTCGTCTCCTGTTTGTCTGGCAGTAGTGCGTACAGCACTGGAAGCACAAAGCCATCGCGTTTTGCCATAAGTATGTATACCTGCACGAATAACGGAGGTGTAATCTTGAATGTCTCATCAGCGTACAAATGCTTCATATGGGCGCTCCACGACATGTTCGACTGTCGTCCAAAAATTAATAAGTGGTCATCGTCTCCCAGACATGAGTCGTAGAGGAGGAACTGTTCCTGACCACCGTACGTCTGGTACGCTTCAGGGATGACGATTGAAGCCCGACTGGCCTGCCTTGGCAGTGTTGCTCAGACAACACATCTTCTTCATTGAATGATCTTCTTCATCGCCTTGTTCGATGGCATTTGTGCCCTCACGTCACTTGAAACGCTCTGGTAGGTATCATTCAAAATCACAGCCGGTATCTCCAAAGCATTTTCTGCTCGAATCTTTACGGCTTTGCATACCGCAGCGATATCAACACGAGCTGCATCTCCTCCATGGCAGTGGAAGTTCACTGTCTTCACCACTTCGTTCGTTTCCACAGAGGTGTGTATCCTCGCCTTGCAGCTATATTCATAGTGTTCGTCACATCGCCAAAACTGAATCATTCCTGTACAGTTTAGCGCTTCGAACGTATACATCTGTCCCTCGTGGACAAACTTGGGGCGCTGGCGTTGAGATAGTACGTCTGCCATGGTAGCGATTGCAATGTAGAATGATGCGCACAATCAGACCGAAAACCCAAAACGAACTGCCGAGGCAGCGCCTCCGTATATATACTGGTTGTTGGGATGTGCGTCAGGCGCACACGCGTTGAAGGTTTACAATCCACCGCGGATAGCGCATCCCCTATCGGATCCAATCTGGCGCGGGACCACATGTGCTGTAGGTTCACGATCCACCGCAGACGACACATCCCCTATCAGATCCAACCTGGCGCAGGAGAAAAGGATGCGTTAATTAAGTCGCACATGTGGGTCCGCGCCAGATTGGATCTGATAGGGGATGTGTCTTCTGCGGTTGATTGCGTACCTGCGACACATGTGGCCCCGCGCGAGATTGGATTTGATAGGGGATGTGTCCCGGTGTAGATTCGCTTTACAAGATAATAAGAGCTGTAGTGGAATATTGGCCATCGCAGTGACTTTTGTACATATGTATTATTATTATTATTATTATTATTATTATTATTATTATTATTATTATTATTATTATTATTATTATTGAAGCAAGAGATATTAGTAACAAGGCGTTTCATAACTAAGAATGATACGGTATCCTTGTTCAGTGAGCTTTAAGTGAACCTGTCAAGTAGAGTGTTGCCCAGGGCAACACTCTACTTGACAGGTTCAAAGAACACCAATCAGGCGTGACCCGCTACAAGAACGCGCTAGAGAGGCTCAACGGGACAACGCAACAGAGACGACGCGGGCGACCACAGACAAAGGACCCACAGAAAATCATGGAAGACACGATCAAAGGCTCGGCTGTCGTCGAACATTCCTCTCAATGTTCGCACGACCTACAAGCAAATATTATTTGCCGCGAGAGCCTGTTCCATGTAAGAAAGATCAAGGAAGCCCTATTCATTCGCCACAATCCCTGTCCGATCAATAGGGACAGAGGGGTCGAAGTGAGCGAAGTGTGGACCGACCTAATTAATCAGACCGGCTGCTGCACCATAGCCACTTGACCCATCTGCAAATACCTTTATATTCACCGTTCGTGCCTACCACCTCCTTCTCGATTTGCGCTGACGACGGAACACGTTAGTTCCGAAAGCTTCGCCAATTAAAGCTCACTGAGCAAGGATACCGTATCATTCTTAGTTATTATTATTATTATTATTATTATTATTATTATTATTATTATTATTATTATTATTATTATTATTATTATTAGTTGTTGTGAATAAAGTTTGCGCGATGTGAATTGGCCACAGCCTTGCCTATAGTAAAGACCGAACATAAGCAGGATATGGACTCACGGTAGCTTTTGGAAAAATGTGGCGTGAGTGTAGGTTGCAATATTATCACCGAAACTTGCAGCATACGGGTAGAATAGGGGAACAAATTTTTCAGGGCAAAGTATTTCGGTTCACTACAAGGATCAGATCTTAAGATTAACAGCGACGCATTATTCAAGCTCCTATTTTCGGAAACAGTAGCGGAATTAAGCCAGAAATCACTATGCCATGCTACTGCAGCCCCCGTGAACGGCGGCGCTAGGGGGCGTCTCGCACTGCGCGCGCAGGCGTCTTGCACAATGTGGGTGAGCAAACAACGTCAACAATGGGGCGCGGAGCAACTCACCCACTTGTGATAGGTCGGGATGATAGGGGAAAAGACCCTGAGTTCCCATTTACGATTTTGCTGCTGCAGCAAACGCGCCGAAGTGAAGGAATTTTCGCCTGAAGAGTACAACCAGTCATGTTTTGCGCCCATCCATTTCTCTTTATTAATAAGGTCCATGACAAAGTTTCCACGGTTCCCGCTTCCGCACAGCGACCGCGTGCTGATGAAACAAATTTGCCCCGAACGAATTGAATTCTGCAATTCCCATTGCAGCATCGCAGGAGTTGCTGTTTGGATACTAACGGAGTGGTTAACTTGAAAACATTTTTGTACCGAAGCAATATGCTGTTCAATGAAATACGTGTCCTATTCAGAAACGTATCAGAAAGAGAGCTTTCCGCAATGCCCTGCTCCAACGTATTTTTCGCATTTAAAGTTTCGCTGCTGAGCTTAAGCAGTTGTATTCCCGCTGACGTTATCCGGTAATCCGTACTGCCGGCCCAACCACAAGGAACAATTGAAAACAACATTTCAATGATACTTCGAGAAATGACACTCCTCCGTTTTTCGTGACTTTACAACATTTGTTTGATGAAAGGATAGAATTTTCAAAACTTAAGTTTGTTGACAATCAGTGATGCACCGCCTGCTGTTACTAACATACTTAAATAGAAAGCGCTGAGAGGATATCTGATGAACGAACATTCGCATTTCTTTGTATTAGCGTAAAAAATGCAAATGTTAATACAACGAAATGCAATGTTAATACTCCCTTGCCTCTTGTCCATGATCATTAGTTGTATTAACTGAAAAGACCCAAATGTTTGATCGGATCTGTAATTATGATCGCACTATCAAAGAATAGGAGCAACATGTACGCTCGCAGCTTTTTTTCCTTTGACATTCATACGATCTCTGAAGAGCTTGCTCGGAAATAGACCATACCAATTTGTTGCTTTTGCAGCTGAAAATTAGATCGCTTTACCGTGCAGCCATTATCAGGTGCAGAGCCAACTGTGACCACACAATGTGAATCGAATCGCTGTTCGCAAAACGATTGAAGCAAAGATGGCAACTGCAAGAAAACGATCCAGAAGGGATAAGGGAACAGCACCCTGATAGCACGAGTTCGCAGTTACGTTTCGGCAGGAAATAGCGCTACTTCCCGATGGATTAATTGTTTATTGTGGATTATAAAAAACGTTTCCCACGTTTACGAACGTTCCGCAAATTTGACTTCCAAAATTGCAAAGAAATTGTCGGCGCACACATTGCTGGCGCTGTTGATCGTTCAGCTAGTTTACGCTGGAAGAAACAAGGGAAGCAGAAACGTCGACAGCTCTTTGCCTGAGATTTAAACACATACTGAAACTGGCCAGTCGAAAGGAGCCAGTTATCGACCGTAAATAGCGGCATGTTTCATATAG
The DNA here is from genome assembly GCA_000612645.2 of Trichuris muris. Classification (NCBI taxonomy): domain Eukaryota; kingdom Metazoa; phylum Nematoda; class Enoplea; order Trichinellida; family Trichuridae; genus Trichuris; species Trichuris muris. The sequence continues at coordinate 16,227,459 of CBXJ02000282.1, read as the reverse complement.
GAGGTTGAGACACTAAACAGATTCATGATTCAATGGCCCCAGATGAGCCAATTTCCGCAAAGTTCCCATTAGAGCCCATTTGGGAAACGAGTGAAAAATGTTGCTGGTTTATGCCGCTTATTCAATCATTGAGGGTGTTCTTCGTTTCACGGCTTTCTCCCGTTTGTCGTCTGTACTCTGTAATAAATTAACACGTGCCCTACCAACGGATGGATGAGCAGGTTATTAAAAAGTGCACAGAGAACGATTCACTTGAGTGTTTTTTTCGAAGCTTTCGGAACCGTCTGGTTCCGTCGTCAGCGAAAGGAGCTTATTCAATCACGCATATGTCGCATCTTCCAGCGGGAGACCGACGTTTTGCAATGCGCTGTTACTGTTTTGTCACCTAATAGCTTACCAGGAAACGGTGAAACCGTTGTTTTTCTTCGCCTGCAGTCCGCATTGACGATAAACAACGTTTGAACAATGCTACGTTCAATGAATAGCTATAAAATGCGTGACCATTATGACAAAATCAATAGCAAACTGACGCGCGTCACTTCATGCATATGCACTCCAATACTGTTTTCTTTGCTGCATTGTTGAAGCAGTGGCAACTGATTGCAGGAGCTTAGAGTTACCACGCCAAAAGCAAACTTTAACATAATAGCGTAATATGAACGCATTTCCGAAGCGACTGTTTGATCAAACCGTCCTGCAAACTCAACTGGAAGGTTACCTGGATGCAAAAAAGAGGCGGCCTGAGCCAACATGCCAAACTTGTATAAAGGCCCCAGAACTTCCGTTCAGACATCGCAGTACTCCTCAATGGAGAAGCACATCATTTGGATAAGCGCACTGTCACTTTACGCTGGAATTGCTAATGCAGCAGCACTGAAGTGCAAGAATGGAAACGCTGATATTGATTGGTTCACTGAGGCAAAAAACGCTTAACGAAAACAGACTACCTCTTTTTTAGGGCTATTTTCTACGTAATACCTGGCCAACAAAATGCTCATGCTATATACGGTTCGCAAACCCCAGCGTGGGAAGCCGCTCCGGTAGATTTGACCGCTGCCGATGGTGTTCTTGATGGTCTGTTCAAACCATATTATACTGCAGCAACGAAGGTGAATTACAATCTGATCGCGTACAGCGATTATCCACCATTTCACCGAGAGCCCAGCAAATGTGCCTCACCAGTGAGAGGTACTGATGAAGGAAAACATCTTAACCAAGTTGCAAGTGGACGAATTGTTCCAGGTGTGCTTGGATATACGGACAGTGATGGCTGGTGGTTATCCCATAGTATTGATAAATGGCCAGATATGCAAGCAGCAGCTTTTGCGGCTCCGCCCGCTGGAGGCGCTGGACTGATCGTCTGCGTTACCTTACCCGTTTCGGAAATGGGAAGATGGGGTAGGAGCAGTATTAATGGCTTGCGGTCAGATGGAACTGGTTGAAATTCGTTTCAGGCACTGCCCTTAACTACCAGAATCCAATGATCTATTATTTTCAATCTGCAGCTGCGGGAACGGCCAACGCCCTGGTGGATAAGAAGGAGCTCAACGACCTTACGATTCCTCCAGCGCCGATCTTTTCGCCGTTCGTTAGAAAGGAAGAATTTCAAATTCCAAATGGGTTGAAGTATTCCGTGTTCAGTATGCTGCCGCAGGCCAAGCAAGGTATCCGTCGCTTATGGTCACCAATGAAACCCAGAGTTTTAGCGTAAAAATTTTTCAGACATTTACTCGGCCTACATAGCATTAGCCCTGCAAACAAAACTGATCGTTTACAGTAAACCTGCATAATATGATCCTTTGATGCCCAGCAAGTGCGCAGCCACATACACGGTGGAGAATGTCAAGGCACAGACCATTACTGTGAATGGTGCTCAAATCACGCGGTCAGAGGATAGCTCGAGATGGGCTATTTCAAAAGCTAACAACGCAAAAGCAGTGTTCTGCATTTGCGGAAATGACAGGAGGGTGAGCTATGGCCAGCGCTGCCTGAATCGGTCACTTAAGCTCAACTGCTTTGCAGAAAAATGCGATTGGCAGTGGAGGAGGGGCACTGTGCCTTCACCAACAAACGGTTCATCAGCTGTTCAGAGCTATGGTGTCTAACAAAGATATTGAGGCATGCAAAACTACTTGACAGAGATAACTGGTGAAAAGATTTCTTCAACCGGCGATGGGACGTATTATGAATTGGAAGGCATTTTCGTGAATACTGGGCAACCTTGGGAAATAAAACATACTTTATTCCATGTTATTCATCTTCTCTTGGCACACTCAACCGTTGTTTGATCAGGCGGATGGAATAAATGGCGCGTAAATTTTTTACAACTTCAAATCACAATGAGGCGCCAAAATTTGTCAGCGTTATTTTTGAAAGAGCACGCTACAATGAGCGGCTTAACTCAAAAAGCTTCGTGGCGCTGATTGATCTGCAGCAGTTGTATTTTAATAAAATGAATTTGGGAAAAGAAAGGTAGAATCCTGTTCAGACCTGTACTTTCGCGCATACTGGTATGAGACGAAACCACAGTCCAGGGTCACTAATCCAGCGTACCGATAATTCAATCTGCTCAGCAATTCAGGCAACTTTCGAAGAAGAAATTCGTGGCCCTTGGCGTTCAGGAAATAATGAACGCTTACAATGCCGGATACGCTGATCGAAGAGAGGTAGAAATATACGAAGCCGGTGCAACCTTACATTATGTTGTTAAAAAGAGTTAGAAACCATGCAACCAAAGGATTAACTTTCGAAAATACGATGCCACCGAGTTTTGCTCGTTCAGATATGTCCCTATTGTCATCACTAGCTGACAATGTGTAAATTAACGACTCAAAATGGTAATCTTGATGAAAAGGCTTTTCACCATCTCGCTGACGACGGAATCAGACGATTCCGAAAGCTACGAAAATAAAAGCGATCGTACGTTTACTGTTTGCCTGTTTTTCCACTAACACAACCAATCAACTAGCCATTGGTTAGGTTGCTTCGGTGTTCTTACAGGAAACGGTAGATAGAACTCAACGGGTGCACAACCGTACTCTTGCAACATGATCCACCGCCCCGTTACAAAAAGAAACCTGTCTTCAAAAAAAATATATATATATATATATATATCGGAAGACAGGATGTCTTTTAACGGGAGCATAGATCTTCATGATGTTGGATTTTTCACGGATTTTTCCCGTTGCTTTCTGTACGTGGATGGATCTGTAAGTAAACTGACACGGTCTATCTATATGTCTCATAATTACAAATTACTTACGGAATATTTCAACCCGTTAATGAAAAAGGCAGAGTTTATTTGCGTAGCTTTCGAGAAGCAACTTTTCCCGTCCTCAGCGCACACACGTAATAGCGGCATAATGGTGCATCGCACTGGCCGAGAGAAGTAAATAGTGTTGTTTTTGAAAAGGTCCAATCACGAGGGGGCCTTGTGTAAATAAGAATGGGAAATAATGGCGTTACACCTCGTTTGGGTCGTACGACGAAGGTTGGGGTAGGCATATCCGGTTCATCCTTAATTCAGGGAGCAACATTTTGTAGATTGAACGAGTGGGCCCCATAACTCGTCTACTTCCGCTCCTTTGTCACTTTATGGGGCCCACTCGTCCAATCTACAAAATGTTGCTCCCTGAATTAAGGATGAATCGTTTATGCCAACCCTAACCTTCGTTGTACACCTCAAACGAGGTCTAACGCCATTATTTCCCATTCTTATTTACACAAGGCCCCCTCCTGATTGGACCTTTTCAAAACCAACACTATTTACTTTTCTCGGCCAGTGCGATTCACCTTTATGCCGCCATTATGTGTGCGCTGAGGACGGGAAAAGTTGCTTCACGAAAGCTGCGCAAATAAACTCTGCGTTTTTCATCATCGGGTTGAAATTTTCCGTAATTTGTAATTATGAGAAATAACGCATATATATATATATATATATATATATATATATATATATGCATGTTCACCTGTTTCTAGGAATATCCGTTCAGTTGCGTAAACGGGCAGGCACGCATATTCAATCCTTGTGCGTCCAATTCGTACGCCTCTGGTGCATTTCAATTGTTCGTAGCGCAGCACTCTAATTCAAGAACGGAGCGAACGCGGACATAAGCATTGCTGTTTCATCTGCTGCTCTTATAGGCATTGGACTAATCGTTCCATTGAAGACAACTAATATCCGTTTAGAAATATGCTCCAACAGGCGAAAGGCGTGCTTTACGAACGAACGACCATACCTCCTGCTTCTTCTGCGTTTTGCGAATTCCCTAGCCTCGCACAGCATTTACAAAGTGCATACCGCTTCTTTTCATTGTTGACCTGAGGCTGGTTGATTGTCAATTCCTTAATGTCCACTGAGTCCAGCAACAACATAGACAATTCGCAAACGAGAAGCAGAGGATTGGGCAACTAATTGCACGCCGTTATGCTGACAGCGGAACGCTTCAGTTCCGGTATATTCTAAATAATAGTAATACCGTTTGTCGCAGCATGACTTGGTGAAACCGAATGTCCGTTGGTTAGCGCTTGCTTTAAGTGATCACGGTTGCGTTAGACGATGCTACGGCGGAAAATCAAACCGTCTGAAAAAATGCCGAAACTTTATTGGTCTATTTTCAACCGAGCATTTCGCACAATTGCCCTGAGAACCTGTTGAGCATTTCGCGGAGCTACCCATTTCAATGGGCAACGAAAAGACCGGGAAATAAAAGTCCATTCATTTGCTTAAGATCAAAGTTCATGCCATTGTAAAGTATGCTGCATGCCTCAAAAGCCGGAGTCGACGGAACTCGCTAGTTGGCTGCTTAGTGCTCGAATATGTCGCAGGAGGAAGCGTTGTTAGTTAAAAGTCGCTGCCTAAAGCTTCCAGCTTCTCGTACGCCCGTTTGTGTTGGTTCTCTCACTGGTAAAACTTCCAACTGTCCAACGGTTTGGGCGCTTGTTGCTTGTGACTACCGACACTAAACAATTTCAACAGCTACCAGAAACACTTGTAACGAACACATAGAACTCATGAGAAATACGTAGAGATATGTTAGCTGATATGAAAGCAACGTACGCAAGCGCATAAAATTAGCATTCATATTACGCAAATATAGGGTTCGTAACAGAATTTATTCTCATTTTTCACATGCAATTTACGGTGTATGCATATCCTGTTGAATTTTACTTTGACAAAATCAATTATTGTCGACGGAGCTTTCGGAGCTAACCCGCTCCGTCATCAGCATCCTGTTGTAGTGCGGTTGCGCTACGGTGTTGCTCGAAACTTCCGAGTTTACAGTTTACCACGCGAATAGCCTGTTTCCAGGAGTCATTTTACTCACCACGGAAAGGGAAAATAACAACGAAATTCCCTTCTTGAACATGAAAATCATTAGAGTGGACAACCAATTAAAAAAACTACGATATATAGGAAACCTACGAATTCAGACCTATACTTGCGTTACAGCACTCACCGTCCAAGATCTGTTTTCACGGGTATCGTTTATGGCATGGTAGAAAGGGCTATAAATCTATGCGACGACGATTATTTGGAAAAAGAGTTAAAGAACGTAATGAAGATCTTATGCTATAATGGCTACCCAAAAAACCAGGTTGTTTCTGTAATGAGAAGGAAGCTCTTGAAACAGACAGAAAGAATCAAACAGGCCCCAGATATGAACTTCCCCACTATCATAATTCCATACTATCACGGTATGGGTGACAAGATCAAAAATTTAGCGAAGAACTTGGGCTTCCGAGTATTCTTCAAGTCCTCCCTGAATATCAGAGCAATATTAAGAAAGTATAAGGCACATATATTTGAAGAAAAATCTCAAGGATGTGTGTACAGGTTAACTTCTGGCTGCTCTGCCAACTATACATAGGAGAAACTGGACGCACACTTGTGGATAGGCTAAAAGAACACCTATCAGACATGAACAGGCATAGAAACGCTCAAGAAAGAATACAAAGTAACGCTAATATCCGTACAAGAGGAAGACCGCCAAAACTGGATGCCCGCACTGGTATGGTTAGGTTAATTCAAAATTTGGCAGTTGTAAAACATGCGGCCGAATGCATGGAACATCTCTATGCAATACGGCTGTGCAAAGAGACACATTACAGACGCACAAAGATCAAAGAAGCATGATACATAAAACATAACAGTTGCTTAAACAAAGACAAAGGAATACCTGTCAGTGATATCTGGACAAGTTCAATCCGTGGAACAAAGTGCTGCAAACTCGACAGGCTCGAGCAACACCGAAACGCAACCACACTACAACAGGACGCTGATGACGGAGCGGGTTAGCTCCGAAAGCTCCGTCGACAGTAATTGATTTTGTCAAAGTAAAATTCAACAGCATATACATACACCGTAAATTGCATGTGAAAAAAATGGTATCCATATTATGAAATGCACCGTTCGAGGAGCGCAACTGGTACTTGCAGTCCGATTTTGCATGGACAAAACAATGAGTTTTGCCTAAAATACCAAACATGCACATTAATTAATAATCGTAAACAGCGAAGCGCCGTGACTAATAGCCGGTGAAAAGCGACCCACTTGTTAGGCGACGAAAATGAACTAAGAATATTGGTTAAGCCACTGATGACGTAATCAAAGTTATTTACAAAGGCCACCTTCATTTATTCATGCAGAGCAAAGAATTCTATCAAAGTGAGCGGCGTCAAAAGAAGCGCCGAAAGGATCAACTGAACTAAGAGTCGCTGTGCGGTAGGAACGTAGGAACAACGGAAGTCAAGTTTGGATTAAACAATCGAGTTGATAAAGGGTCCGCTTTCTGGCGCTATAAAGGGTTAAGTGAGCAGAGCGTGAGAAGAAGAAGAGCAAGCCAACTTGTGTTGCAACAGGTGCCAAAAGGCAACGCCCTCAACGCAGGTGGCGACAGCCAAAATGTCCAGACGAAAAGGACACGAAGAATTGGGGACGCTGGTGGCCGGTCGCCGAACCAAGTGATCCTGCCGCGCAGCAACGTACAAAGGAACAAAGCCAAAGTGAATGCGTTACCAAAGGGAGGCACGAAGGCATATTGCCATAACGCTAAAGATGATCTTTTTTGGCACAAACACCAATTTGCATTGAAGATGATTCGGTGGAAAAGTAGTCCAATGGAGCGAAACACTGTTCGCGTAATGGAAAATGCTACAAATAATTGCCGTCCCTCGAGGAAGAACAACGACCTTTAGAAAAGGAGATAAACGATATGCTCAGCAAATGGGAATGTTAGGCCATTCACGTGTGAAGTGTCGGTAGGAAGGAATCGACCCGAAGTGACAGCGAACGTTAACGCTCTTCATTTGCACTTCTTTCTAGAGGTTGACGATTGTTCCTTGCCCTTAATAGGCTTTTTACGATCCTTTATGCCGTATGGAATCTTGGACGATAGAGAGTTAGCCAACTCGTCTTTGACCAGCTTGGAGGGTAGCTGTTGCCGTACAATGTCCTCAGGCAGTCGACCACCATGAACAAAGGAGCCAAGCAGATATGGCGGGACGTCCGGCTTTCGACCGTCCGAAGGTTGATTATTTAGCAACCGGTTATCAATTCCCTCGGCAAAGTTGTGGACTAGATTATCGACAGCATTGACGGGCTGTTCAGCCGAACCGCCAGACAACGTCCTTGTTGTCAGCTGCAACTTTTCCCAGGCCTCCCTTAGGGTGTCCATCTTGTTTTGAAATTCGGCGTTGTCTCGCTCCATGCTGGCCTGCGTCAATTCAAACGAAAAAAGTGAATCCCAAAATGATGAGAAACCAAAGCAAAGAAAAACACTTACAGACTTAATGCCAATCTCTCTTTCTCGAGCGTTGAGCTCGGCGGTCCTGTCCTCTATCAGTTGCTGAAAATCCGCTCGACGCTTCTCCAGTTCACCATGAAGCTTGCGTAGCTCCTCCAATCCAGCGTTGTATGCCGTTTGAACGCACGTATTGCGCGCGTTCTTTTCTTTCTCCTGCTCCAGCAAAAGCCTAAGATGGAAACAACAGAATGACATAAGAAAAAAATATTTTCAAATAGCCATTACTGGGCCTTCTCCTGCTTCAGCCGCTCGATTTCAAACTGAAAACAATCGGATTGAATTGTGCGCACATAAAGGAACGCCTGTCTTCCCTACCTCGGCATCACTTAGCTTGGCAAGCAATGAAAACAAGTGACTTTTGGAATTGGCTCGTGACTCGGGGAAATTATGTTCAAACAATTCCTAAAACCCAACAATCAATAAGAACGACAAAATGAAATTAGTTTCTCATTAGCGATTCAAGCCAGGACACATCCAAGCGGGCGGCAAATGAAAAACAATATGTACAACGACGCACTCTTATCCTTGCTGCAAGGCAGCCCATGAAGCAAAATGGCTCAAATGCGCGACAAAGTTATTAGCCACGAAGAACACGGTACTGTTAAGCAGCTAGCGGACCATTGAGACAAGTAAACAAACTCTTAATTCTTCGGCTGGACAAGTAACCACGCCCTGCATCGTGATAGGCAGCACGGTGCTCAGTGGGATGGATGGACAGCAGTTACTGACAGAAAAGGTGGCTTCCGAAATAAACTGGCTCCAGAAGCTCACTTTTGCCTATTTATTACAAATAAACTGTCAATAATTGTGGAACGTCGAGAACAACGTCTTTGTTGGGAAAAAGTATACAACACTGGCAAAGCCCGTTAAGAACCTATCTTTGCAAAAAAAAGTTTAAACTGAAATGATCACAATGGCACATTGGTCGCAAACATAAGCGACCGTAACAATCAATCTAAGCAATGCCAACAACCAGCACTTGTGGAACCAAAGGATAGCAACACCTGAACACTGCTCAAAGAGCCTCCAACTTGGCCGATTCGAAATGGCAGTCGCAAACGGTTAAGCGAACAATCCAATGCCTTTTGCCTACTTTATTATGCGAGCATTTGGATATTCTGGATTCAACGGACCTTAGCCAACTGACTGTCCGTCTCTCAAATTGAGGCGCCACTCGGCGCGTAAGACTTCGCCAAGGAATTATGTGGCCTTCATTGGTCGCGCGAAAAGTATGGGAATTAAGCGGTTACTCACCACCGAACGGCTCTTGTCAAAGGCGTTTGGTATGCCGGAAACGGTGACATGCTTCCTGTACAACTCTAAAAGAAGAAAAGTAGCTAGTCAAACTCCAACTGAACGGAAACCGACTGCGAAAAAAACGGCAAAAAGTTTTAAAATTCCATTTTACAGCGCGATGCTATGCACGTACTAGAGTTCCGGCGACCGTTTCGCATACCATGGAAGGTTTGCGAGCGGTTGATGACCGCTTCTGAACCACCGGCAGACGTTGACTGGGAGTCGCCAACGGAAGCGACGCCTAGCAGCTGCTGGACACATTGGTCACGAAAAAGTTGCGACATCAGATCGGCTACTGAAGAGGGACAAACTACGTGCGAACAGTTCCAACGAAAGGCAAAGCACAGCTTACACTTTGCCGCTCCCAAATCGGCAACATTCACCGTTAGGCACTGCTCCATGGAATGCAGAAGCTGAAAAGAAATGCGTGAAAAAGCAATGCGAACGATCCAGATGGAGCTGACCTTCTTGGTTTTGTCATCCTCTCCGCGAAGGCTGACCGCGCCAACAAGATCCTGCAAGCAAGGCAACGAAATAGATAGCCTCGGAAGGACAAACTTGTTTAACCAGAATCGCCTTGTACGTTTCAATCTGCTCCTCCAGACAATCCTTTATATGCTCGCTCGCTTCGGCGGCCTTTCCTAAAATGGCACCGTATAATGACTGCGAACGACTGGTCCCAGGCAGCATCCGACCGAAAAGGAATTTCAACTGCTCTTGGTTTTCGTCGGAAATGTTTTCGGCAACAGGTTTCTCAGGGTCAGCTGCAAAGGCAGGCGTCAGCCCAAATGAAGATGTCCACCGAGCAGCTGCAATGACCGCTTACCGGGAGCTGAGTAGGCCTCGACGGCTCGCTGAATGCGTTCAGTCCAGGCGGCCAGATTCTTCTTCGTATGAAAAAGTATTTCGTACATTTCGGCATGGCAAGGAGCGGTGGAAATCAAGTAAAGTCCTTGCGAGCCCATTCGACCGGCCTTCTCGCGTACAATCAACTTTTGCAAAGATATAATTCCCTCCTTGTTGTCCTGCGTGCAAAACGAATAGCTCTGGCTGTTTCGATGCAAGAAGACGATAACATCAGTGAATAACAGCATCGACACTTCTAAATGCAGTTGGGAGAAAGTGCGACAAAACTATCGTACTGCCAATGATACCGATTGGCTTTCGCCGTGCCGTCTGCCAGGATACTTCGCTAGCGTACAGTAGTTCCCGAGAAGATGAACTCAAATCTGATCGCTAAAAGAACGACAGCAATTACGCCATCAATATTTACTAAACGTTGATCTGTCAGCCAATTTACGGATGCGTTTCGCTGAAGAAAAACCATCGCTCATATGCACGGCTTAGTTCACATTGCAGCAAAGCTGCTTGGACAGAACGCGAATTAGTAAACACTGCGCATACGCTGCTTGAGTTAACAAGCCATAAGCTAAGGTGCCGAACAGGTTGGAACATCGTACTGAGGTAAGCAGGGATTTTTTGTTCCACGAATGTTGTATTGCCTTATTTTGCCGCATGAATTGAAATTTCACAATAGTAGTAAAGACTTGACGATTTGCCTCTGAAGCACGTACAATCCAAGTTTTCTGTAGCCCATTTCATGGCTACATGAGCAGCACCACCGTATCATATCCATACTTCTTTGCCCACAGCTATCATAATGTACAAACGATAACGTGGTGCACGTGGTCGGGGTGATCAACCTAGAGGAACTGCTTCTCAATACCTTACGCCTTTGTCACTGATGACCACAGAAGAGCAGAACTTCTTGCAAATAAACAGATTAACCTGTCTTTACTGTTTTCGCTGTTCCTTGCAGCAAGTTTAAGTTAGCCTCATAGTTCACTGGAACCAATGCATGCTTACTGACATAACTCTACGAGCCAGTAAGTACCTGTTCGTGAAACCGAACACTACTAAGTCAGTTCTTACGCCCAGTAGCGGTCACTTCTGCCAAAAATGCAAACGCAAACTTTATTGAACAATCACAATTGGTAAACGGTCGTTAGAACCTAATTATCCTTTAATGGTATTGTTCACTGCAAATGTCCCGTTATGTTTATTAAGCGACAATTAACTTTACCATGACCAAGTTGGCAAAACGGAGCTCTCACGACAAAAGCGCTTCGTCGTCAACGCATCGTATCGCACTGATGCACCAATTAAGAAGCGGTACAGCCCTGGTAACCTCGACCTATGCAGTATAAAGCGAACAAAATTTCTGCGGCGAAAGCAGAGCAAAGGTGAATTAGAATACTGTCACAACCCCCATGCTCACAAGCACCTGATTTCACATTTAGAAGCGCGGCATTCCGCAAACTAAACGAAAGCTTTAAATGCTGCTGAAAACTTGCTGCACAAGTTGGTCGCTCCACCTCTTCCCTTCCTTACGTAATGCACTAACAAGGTGAATACGGCAAACCCATAGGTAAGGACAAATTTTTCGTCGGCCTTTTAGTGAAACCGTTGTCATAAGGGGTATCCCGCCATGAGGCAGTGCTTATTGAGAAAAGGTTTAGACAGACGGGCGGCATGCTGAACAGGTAAGTGGAGAAGCCAGGTAAACAGGGTTCTCCGGTGGGTTTTCCTAGCCGCAATGGCCTACGTGCATGGAGCAAATTGCTAAACGGAATAACAAACCTCTACGTATAAGCGACAGACTTGACCCACATTTCCGTTTGAAAGCTACGCCAGCTCGTTCATACTTCTTGCATTAGGGATGCTGGGAGAAGAGCGTGCTTTTGTCATATCCCCAAAACCCGTGAAAAATCCAATATTCAACTATATACCCAACAATACGAAATTCCATATAATTACTAATAACAGCAACTCAACTTTCAGCCAATTATATTATTGCACCCATTACCGTTGCAACGCTTTAACTTCCGTTGGCATTGTTCAATGGGCGCCTAATCAAGATAACGCAACTGCCCCCTTCTTGAACTGAAAAAATGCTGCAAAAATTTGAAACGTTCGCAAGGCCAACGGAATAACTTTTGAATAGTAGTAGTAGTAGTAATAGTAGCTACAGAAGGTGAACACTTGAGAGAACTAAAGTTTAGACGAGATCTGGATCGGCCGCGAAGGAAATCAGCATTGCCAATGGAACGAAGATACGGATATGACATTTAACAATCGCTTGTAAACTGATGATTCACAGTAACCTTATGATACCTCCATATTCTCTCTGTTTTCAGCAGTGGAAATACGGAAGCATGAGCAAATTGCTTTCAGCAACTTACCGTGAACGGCTTGCCAAGAAAGGCGGTGCTTTCCCTGGGATCCATTTGAGCAACCAGCTTCTGTCGAAGCTGCTGCAGTTGGATCAAGCCAATGCCTGCATCGACGTCGGCAATGAGCTTTTTCACCGCCTGCTCCGCCTGAACCATGCCCTCCTTGGCCACAGGGTCAGCTGAAAGGTACAACGCCAAGGGTGCGTACTTCTCCTACCAACGGACAAGGAGCTCACTGGTGTTCTTCCTTAAGCTTTCGACGAAGGAATGGTACTTGCTCAATCGCTGGGTGACCAACAGCAGGCAATCAGGCAACGATCGAGCCTTGAAACAGGACGACTTGCTGAGGCTCTGAAAAAAAGTGGTCACGCGTATTTCGCTGCGAAGAGAAAAACAGTGGTTCCATACGTCGACGAAATACTGGAAGTTCGCATTGGTGTGACACAGCCTGTGGTACTCCTTCACCGAGCTCTCCTTCTGCGCGCAAAAGAACGTGTACACCATCTGCATCTTCTGCGACAGTTCACCGGTAAACTGAAAGAGCGCCACGTGACCAACCCGACCGGCGGAAAGCAAGCACAAATGGCCAACCAAGTCCAGGAACGCTTTGTCAATGTCGTTGACGACTACCGACTGCTCCATTAAGCTTTTTAAGTTTCGAAGAAAGCGCAGGTGGATTTCCAGCATTAAGTCCAAATGGGGCATCAAAACGTTCAGGTCGTCTTCGCTCAGGATCTCCAACTCCAACAGCCCGTCAAAGTAAGTCTGCAAAGCAGAAGGTTCATCAGGCGGACACGGCCGAGGAAGACGGCTTCTCTTCCTCCTCCTCTTACGTGCTTCAAAATCACCAAAGTGGTACAATGGTGCTTTTCCGTAACGAAAAGTTCTGCAAAAACAAACGCAGTGTTTGGGATGCTGCCAAAACCCCAACCGACCATATATGATGTCCTGTCGTTTGACTTCCTTCGAAGACAACTGCGAGCGAATTGCTTTACCCGGACCCAAACTCCAGGTTTCCGCCTCGCTGCTGTCGGACCACAGACCGACGCGCGTCCATTCAATGTTAGGCCTGCAATGAGACGCTTTGTGAGATCGCTCACTTCGAAGCAACGATCACCGCTTGATGCACACATACAGCTAAGCGCAGGCGCGTAAGACGAGCGGATACGCTTCACTCCTATTCATTCGTTCAGGAAGAAAACAAGAAGTTAAAATTCCCAAACGCCCACTTCCTACAGCAGCAATGGCGAATATCTGCGCATCGCCGCCCATTTCAGCAAGAGACGCTTTAAACAGCACACAAACAAAGGGTATCCCATACAAGCCAAGCACGTGACCGCGAGTGAAGAGTCTTTTGATCATGTGGCGCGGCTTAGGCGAGCCTGCTGCCGAATATATACAACGTATTTGTCAAACAATGGGTTTCTGCACACGGGGCATGATCTCATCTTTGTAAGTACACGCGGATAAACACCCGTGACTGAGCAGCTTTTCATTCCTTAACGAAGCTTTCGAAAACCTCTCTTGTTTACGTCATCAGCGTGCTTCTGATGACGAAAACAAGAGAGGTTTTCGAAAGCTTCGTTAAGGAATAAAAAGCTGCTCAGTCAGTCACGGGTGTGCTCAGCCGTTTGTACTTACAAAGATGAACGAATTTGTCGCCTTAAACCTGACCTTCCCAACCCATTCGCAACAGGACGTTGCATTCGCCTGCCCAAAGTTGGCTGACAATTTAGACTTTACCAAATAGTCTGTCAGATTTTTCCCAGACCGCCAACCACTAGTAACTCGCGTAATCAAATGCCGAGCAATGCTTTGCGCACCCGACCAACGAAATCGCCGCCGTCATCCTGCACATTCGCCCTGCCGTACGCGCCAAGCAAAGTGCTACAAAAGTATGGCTGAACAAACTTTACCACTACATGACAAGGAAAGGGCACTGAACCCGCATAATCAAGTGACACGCCAAATGGGGCACCCACTCGAGGGGAACATTGAAGCAACGTGAATGGCAACGGTTTGCCAAAGTTCTCAAGAAGGGATAGCCAAGGAGAAAGCGAGCACGAGAGGGCAACCGACTTTGTTGAATTTTAAAAAAGAAGAAGAAGAAGAAGAATGCTTACGTTGAATAGACAGGTGCGCCATCAGGAAGGAAAGTCAATACTTCCGTCTGCGCCAAGCTGCTTCTTGCAGCAGCGGAATCCGAGGAACAGCCAGACGAGGATACGGAGCCACCGATCTCTGTGTTCAACGTATACAAATGTTAGAGAATGCGAAAACGCTTCGGCGCTTGCCTTACCCGATCGAAGGCTGCTGAACCGACTGACAATGCTAAGCGGTCGAGTTGGAAACACCAACGACGAATGCTGAAAAGAAAACGTAAAAATGGGGATGATGAATTGCGCAAGGAACGCCTACTTTGGAAGGCGGTTTCGCTTTGCTCGAGTAGGGCGCGCAGGGCTGCTTCTCGGCCGACGTCTTGCAAGCAACGTGCACAACAACAGCGCAATCTGTAAGCATTCCATTACAACACTAGCCACCGTACGCCGGGATGAACCGAGGTCACCGTTGCACTGGTAGAACTCGCCGTTCGGCTTGCCGCATACTTCGCACGTTGAGAGGCACTTCTCAATAACGGCCATCCAAAAGTGGGCCTTTCTTTCCTGAGAGTAAGCGAACAGGTCGCACTCAATGGCAAAAAGCAGAAAACAAAAAAACGCATTCTACGCCGCACCTTCGCCTTGGTGTGCTTCTTTGAACAGCGCAACTTCAGGGCCTTGTCTTTGGACTTCAGGTCTCCCCTGCGCAGAGGCGAAAAATTGAAACGGAAAAGGGACGGCGAAACTTCGAAAAGACCAACTTGTCAGCCGGTCGGCCCACCGCCTTCGGGAGAAGTCCCATCAGCGGCAGACGAGGAGTTATTGCGGGAACAACCATGGACGAGGCCCTTATTTGACGGGATCGTTCGCGGATGGACGCGTCGACGGCATTCTCTAAATAGCGACGGCTGGGAAAGTCCTTGGGCAACTATCCGAGCGTAATTCCGCTGCTTTACCCCGATGCTTCAAAGTAAACGACGGTTCGGCTTCGGCGCGGTCTTCAATCGAAGGTACGGAGAAGGTCCGTTCAAGGGAAACGCCCTCATCGACGAACTTCAACAGTTCCGTCTGCTCGGCGCCGCCTCCGTCGTCGTTTGCCGCCGTTGCAGCCTGAGCGAAACCTACCTGGGCGCCCAAACCGCTGCTCGAAGAGGGCTTCGACTGGAAGGTGCCCAAGGAAAATCGTTTCGTTCTCTCCTGGCCGGTCAACTTGCGAACTTGAAACAAGTCCAAAGCCGAGGATGAAATGACGGCACCTCCTCCGGTGGTGACAAGTTTCGAGGTGTTCAGCGCATCAGCGGCCGCGGCAACGCCTGCCCGCTCTACAAAGTCGTCCGATTTTGACGTTCCAAGAGGGGCTGCCGCTAATGTTAGTCTTCTTCTATCGGTCAGCGGCTGATGGCCGTCGTCCTGGCCGACCTTGGTCAACAGGGTTGCCGACTGGCTCCGGCTGAGACAAACAAGAGGAAATTCGGTGGGCAACGCATGCAGCCAACATCTCGGTTCCCGCAAGCGTCCGCTGGCACAAAACGACGACCGGCCGGCGGCTCCCACTTGCTCGCAAGGCTCATCTCCAGCGACGGGCTGCTTTAAGGCACAGTACATTTCCCCAGGCTGCCCAGCTGGCCTTAAGCAGCCGCTGGAACGAGCGCAGGAAACCAAGGACTTCGACAAGGAGGCAGGCACTCTGAAAGGCCACAGCCCGAGTTCAAACGAGGAGTGGGAGGACGGAGAAAAGGCGACTCGAGAAAGCGCTCAATCATGCATGTACCCACTTACTGAGGAACTTCGCACAAGTTTGGCCAACTGGCGTGGCTCGAAGCGGCCGTGGCCATTTCGGCTTAAGGCAATTCGCGGCGATCCTGCAAGAGTACACCCGCCTGGGAAGACGCAGAACTTCAACGGGGCATCCCCTCGATTCACTTGCAATGCTGCAAGCGTCACTACAGTAGGAAATCGTTGAACGTAAAACAAGATGCAGGGACTATGCGCGCGCTACCTGGCGGCTAATGCGGTTGGAACAACGTGGAAAAATCCGAATCGCCCCGACCGCCGTCGGCTGCTGGTCGAGGTCGACTGCCGAAGCACGGGCTTCGCGTTCGTCCAGCTAGCCTCCGCTAAGCGCTCCACGCGGGACGCTCAGTGCCGCACGTGCCCTGCCATTTTTGCGGGCGAACCTGCGCACGCTTACAGGAAGGAGAACGACGCTACCGTATACCAACCGGTGAATGCAGGTAGTTCGGAAAATCCTGTCGAGGTCGAGTAGGCAGGCTCACCTGAGTTTCGCCATTCCTCCGTGCGTAGTTGAGACGGACAAAATTGAGGCTTCGGAAATTGCTGACGCAAAGTGCGCTGTCGAAATGGCGACCACCCTCGTTTCGTCAGCGGGAAGTTGCAAGCGGGTGCTCGAAGCGCTTGTTAGACAACGTGAACTTCGATTGCTTAGCAAAGGCGTCACGCCTTCGGCTTGGTAATTTCGCCGATGAGGGCAGCCGGAATTTCGCTTTGCGCCTTTCTCCGCGGAGCCAAATTTGCCGTGCGGGCAAATAAGTTTCGCCGCGTGCGGCTGTTTCAACTTCATGAAGGAATTGCGCCAAGCAGCCTTGCTGCGCACCGTTACGTTCTCCGTTGGTGGCTGGTTAATTTGCATGGCCAATTTGAAGGCTGGTTTCTTTGTAAAGGGGCGGTAGATCATGTTGGAAGATTACGGCTGATGCGCCCGTTGAGTCCTATTCACTGTTAGCTGTAAGAACACCAAAGCAACCTAACCAGTGGCTGCTTGGTTAGTTAGCTCTGCGGTGGGAAACAAGCACTGCACTTGTTTCCCACCGCAAGCAGGCGAACAGGGGCACCTGACTACGGTAGAACCTGCTGCGAACAATCGAGGAGGCTCAGACTTAGCCAGCGTAAACTCGCAAAGGGGAGCGTTGCAAATTATTCGCCTAAAATCCGGCCGCTGGCCAATGTCTCGTACCGCCAAACAAAATCTCAAATTGATAGGCAAGTAGGCACTTGCCAACGAAACCGTTACCTGTGGGTGTGCACATTTGAATTTTCGTATAACATATTCGTGCTGCCTTTTGCGGTACTTCGCGATTTACTGGTTGAAACCGTCCACATTGCGGACATTTCTTTTCCGCTGAGAGCAACTGCGCTTTTGCGCAGCAAATTCCAAGCTAAAAGTCGAATTTCCCCTTTACGGACAACAATATACGTTCTACATTTTTTGCTTTTTGATAGAGATTGCAAATGCAAGTTCACACTGTCCGCACGAGAAAGCTTGACTTCTAAATATTACTGTAGGTACTTCAGGTACTCTGTAAGATCACGGTGAACGGTTAACTGGTTACATGTAAGATTGCCGATTAACTTGTCATGCGCTTGACGTAACAGTGCGCAGGTAAGCTGTTCAAATACTTTGCTGGCCGTAGATTTTTTTGAACTATTTACCTGCGCCTCAGGCTGATTCGGGTACTGTCAGGTGGCTTTCCTTTCTCTTCCGTTTGTATGAAGCAAATCGGGTATGAGGACGATGCTGTCGGCCGCGTTTGCATTCATGCGCAGCGGATCTACTGCCTACTGGTTTGGCTTGCACTTCGCGTCCATCGTAAGCGCGCCCTCGGAAGTCTAATTTCGGCTCCGCAGCTTCAACCTTTCAGCTATTGCTGAGCATATCGGTTGGTGGCAAGGTGATCGAACTGACCAGCGCCAATTTCGACCAAATCGTTGGTATGTTGAATGCCAAGTTTGCTTTGTACAACATTGCCCGCCAAGTCGCTTCACGCGGACTTGCCAAGGGAGTTTAGCCTTTGAAAAAGTGCTGCTTACGCAGGCTTCTAGGAAAGATGTCCGCTTGAAGGGAATAGATTGTTTTGCATTTCATTTTGTACCAAAAATCTTGCAACATATTCCAGCATACTTATGTAAAATTTTAAGCGGCGTTTCGTTTCAAATCACCGCTCGTTGGGTCGTTAAATAAACCTACCGTTCAAATAGCACTGCGACGGAGACGAATTCTTCGGCAGTGGCCTATCTGATTGACAATCTTGGCCTTTTCTATTAACCGAAGTTCCACAGTCGAACGCAATAATGGCGTAGCCATTGACGGGAAGCTCATTGAGCTTGTCGGCTATGTAAATGTTATGCGTTGCGTTCTTGACGGGATTTTTCAATAGCCGGTGTGAATTAAGCTGCGTGCGTTTGTGTGCGTACGCAGTTTCCGCTATCCATCTAACGGTTTATAATTGTTTCTGCTGTTCTTACGTCACCATTTTGATGCGTAGGTTGATTGTTCAATTCATGCGTTTCGGAATGTTAGCCTTGCTTAAGCGATTTGAGTTTCTCAATTCATCCGATTTTTACAGTTAATTTGCCGTCATGGGTCCACCAGTCGGCGTTAAATGGCTGTTCGTAATGCAAATTTACGAAAAAGGTTTTTTTATTTGCTGAGATTTATTGCAGCGCTTAGCATTTGTTCGTGTATTTTGAATTATCTTGTGCTCCTTCTACAACCAATCCCGTAAAGTTAACCCAGCATAGTTTGCTTTCGTTTTTAGGTCCAGCTGACGTGGCTTTGGTCAACTTCCACGCCGAATGGTGTCGCTATAGCAAAATGCTTGAGCCGGTTTTCAGGGAGGCGTCCAACGTGTTTCCGGTTATTCTTTTCAAAATTAAATGCGCTCTATTGTCATACGGTGACAACCAATCTTTAGGAAGCAAATATTGTTTTTGGTAGCGTTGACTGCGATCGAGAAAGTAAGCGGTATTCTTTCTTCAATTTTTTCAATGAAACTAACAACTTTTGCGCATTGTAGCCGCCTTAGCCACCAAATTTCACATAAGCAAGTACCCCACGCTGAAACTGTTTCGCAATGGGGAAATGGCCAAAAGGGAATACCGTGGCTCACGGTCCGTCGATGCCTTTACCACCTTCATCAAAAGTCAGCTGGTCGAGACAATACGACATAGCAAGACGGAAGAGGAACTGAACAACGCGCTGAACGTGGGTTCGGAATGAATCACGCAGAGTTTTTACGTTTCCAGTTTAAGGCCAAAATGTTCAACGTCATCTTGTATGCGCCGGCGAACACAGAACCGCTTTGGACAAATTACAGAAACATTGCCTCTTTGCTACGTGACGAATGCGCGTTTCATACTTTTATTAGGCAAGTTCCATTATTTTTTCAGGTCTTTGCAGGTTTGTCAAACTTAGTTGTCGACCCATTAACTCCTCCAGTCCATCATTCGTAGGCTGATTTCCTTGTGCAGATAAATGAGCAGTGACAGCAATCCTGTTTGGCGGTACAGTGGTTTGGCCGAAGTTCAGGTTGTGGCGTATTGATTGCCTTGTGGCAGCAATGAGAAATTCATATGTCTATGTTGTTCGAATTTGCAACAGGAGTTTTCGATTATGAAAGAATCGTAGTTTCCAAAGTTCATGATTAATACGACTTCGTCCCACAGATTCGGTCTAAACCACTTTGTTAAATGATACTTACGTACCTTTACAGTAGCAATGGAATAAGTCCGTTCCGACTGCTTCAAATAATTCGTACAATGTGTATCGCGCTTTGTTTTCGCATCGAACTGGTAATCTACTAGTTGGCAGAGAGTTTATTGTGTAATTACAGACTTCCTGAGCTTTGGCATTTTACAAACGGGCTATGGCCGTCTAAAGTTTTCTTAAGGTATGTTTTACGCTTACGTAACTGCAGGTTATTTTAAAGGGTTTCTTTGGCGGAGATTTTCAAATGCGTGCGTTTCAATGTACGCGTGAATAGAACGTCAGTTGGGGTTGTAGTGTACTTATCAGACAACTGGTACTTTTATTGGATTTGATTCAACTGGTACTTTTTTAGCCACGGTCTCGCTTGTAACCGTCGTCTATTCTAAATTTAATTTGTTTCATTTAAGGCCCCAAAACGAACTGAAAGTCGTTTTCATTGGAGGCACGGTAAGTTTTCTCAATCTTCTCAAATCTGCTTGTAGTCATTTCTTTCTTCTTGAAAGGTGCAGCAAATTATGTGCCCATTTTGTGTTTCATTACCGTTAGGTTCGTTTAATGTATTCGTTAAACTATTTTGCATATTGCTATTATGTAATCGAGAGTATTTTTACATATACTGTCTCAGTATGACTGATAGCAAAAATCGTTGGGAATTTTTTGGCGCGCGTTTTGAATTGCTGTAAAACATGGATGTAAAGTTCTTACCGTAGACCTATAGTTGAGCTACTAACTGCTTAAAAGATCGGAGCACGGCTTCTCTACTGGAATGCAGCACTGCTCTTTACTTGTCTCCCGGGCTGTCTTTGGTTGTGCCTTATGTTGTTTGTATGTTTCAGGATTCCTCCAATGAGGGGATTGTTTATCCAGATAATCTGATAAACAACGTTGCATTAAAACACTGGATACATGAAAAGTGCATTCCGCTGGTTCGCGAAATCACTTTTCAGAATGCTGAAGTACTTGTTTGTTAATTAATCCATCGCGGACGTATGTCATCTAATCTAACCGATCTTCAGGAACTAACCGAGGAGGGCAAGCCATTCTTGATTTTGTTTTATGCCAGGAACAAAAAGGATATTGTGAAGACGTACATCGGTGAAGTTGCACGGCAACTGCAAGATCTTAAATGTAGTACAAATTTTGTTCACCCATTTATCGTTGTTGTTTTACTTGAAGCAGCGTTCCTATATTTCAGCGTCTGTTAATTTTTTATACGCCGACGGTCATACGTTTGCCCATCCATTGCATCATTTGGGGAAAACCGAGGCGGATTTACCTCTTCTGGCAATCGATAGTTTTAGGCATATGTACCTTTTTCCAAGCATAGCAGATTTGACGTACGCATATTTCGATGCTTGTTTTGTCGTTGACAACGACTTCGTTTGTAGGGTTCCTGGGAAGTTGCGCCAGTTTATTCTTGACCTTCAATCCGGAAAGTTGCACAGAGATTTTCACAACGTGCCGTCTACCGTCGAAACGACATCAGTAAATGGGCATACATAATTTGATCATTTCCTATAATTGAAACATAATATACTTCAGCCTCCCGCGTCAGCGTCACAAACAGCGGAAGCAGTGCAATCTGTCCCATTGACTCCGGCAGCCGATTCTGTGTTTGTTAAATTGAAGCCTGCGAATACGCGATACACAGTGTTACGAGACGAACTTTAGAAGCTTCCGTTACCGAGCGACCGTTATGTTTTTCAGTTCGCCGAGCTGGGCAATTTTGTTTCCAATCAAAGGTGACCTTCTGCTCCCTAAGTTGCGCTGTTTTGGGTGTAATGCTTTCGTTGTCACCGTTCTTTTCGATAGGTTCGTATTGCGATATGGTACTTTCAGTTTGATAAGAATGGTTCCTTTCGTGGCATCAGTAAAGCTGTGGTAAAGTTTTTGCATCACAAATTCAGAATAATAGTTATGATCTTTGATATATATATATATATATATATATATATATATCCCGGAATAAATGAACTTCAAAGAAGTTCATTTCTGACGCTGAGGACGGAAGTCGGTTCTCCCGAAAGCTACGTCCTGTTTTGGTAAGTGACCCAAATAAAAATTCTTTCATGTAGTAGTTCTTCCCGTTCATGTAGTACTTTTTCACGAAAGTGATGGTAAGGTTTTATTTCATGAAAAAGGAAAGCAAAAACATGGCGTAGGCACATGTTCGAATTTTCGAACAGGTGCCTGCCACCTCGCAGCAGAATGAAAGGTCGCCTTGTCAACAGAAATTCAATTTTATCAAGCCTTCATATGTGAGAGGTGGCAGGCACCTGTTCGAAAATTCAAGTTGCTTATTCGAAATTGAAACAGAACATTTGAGACAAGTTTGATTTCATCTTCAGCAAATTTATGCGTTTCTGTAGTAAATGGGAAATATAGTAACCAAACCCGTTGCAACGTGCCGTGGAGATGTGGTGCATTAAGCACTAACGAAAATGGCTGCCAAAACCAGTGATCGACAAGGAGATACCAAATGGCTGATGATGGCAGCTGCACTTTTGATGCACTTGGTTTTCGACGTGAAGATCATTTGACCGAAGGTAAACATCACGTCTAGTTTAACTATTCTTTCGTGCTTGCGTTATTATTATTATTATTATTATTATTATTATTATTATCCATTTTTAAGGAATAGTCATATGTACAACGTGTACATATTGTACAATTGTGGTGTGACGGTATACAATCTGGTCGATTGACTGCTTTTACTTGTTCAGGTGGGTGGCGTACTTAGTGCATCTTTTTTCTCATATTTCAGTTGATCTGCTCATCCACGGGATCGATAGAATAGATTGTTTAAACAATAAATTAGGTGAACAATTCAGTTTTTCTAATGATTTCGCTGACGAAGGAGCAGATGGCTCCGAAAGTTCCACATAGTTCTCTTTAAAGGTGCGTTGTATTTCATCGTTGAATTACACTGTACTTTTTCCGTTCAATAAGCGGGTTTAACTGCCGTGCAAAAAGTGGACAATTCAATGCCATATTCAACCATTAGTTTGAGCTTCTCAGATTGAATTGACCCAGAGCAAAGTAGTAATTGAGTAAGGAGAGAAAGTTAACGTTTAAACATTCTATGTAGAAAATGGTACTTTGCATTTCAGTTTTATTTACTACGGCTTCCGTTCTAAAAACGAGCAAGTAGCCATTGATTGTTGAAGAGAAAAATATGAATTACGTATTAATGCTATTAGTAAGAGTAGTTCCAACGCGACAATTAGCTACGAACTATAATCTTGCTGTTTGGGAAGTTTTTGACCGTTACGGTTTCTATAAAGCTTACCGGGCGCTATTGAAAGCAACAATACCACTGCCAAGTGTCACTTGAGACATTATATAGTGAATTCCACTCGTGGAAAGCGCTGAAATTGGAGTCAAACTTTCTCAAATGACCCGGAGCAGCGTGGAGGCCATGTTCTGTCGCTGAAGGTGCATGTTTTCCCATTAACACGTTTTGCGGTGTAAACCACGCTACTGAATATAGTACTTCCACACGTGGGTCTGTGAGTCTGTTTCCAGGCTTTGAGTACGCGTTATATGGTTGAACGCTTCAAATAAGGATGGGCAGGAACATTGGTAGGCTATTTATGAGCAGTTCGGACGGTTTTAACACGTTTTTGGGATTAACGTTTTTGCGTTCCGTATTTGACGCAATTGTTGATTAAGGGAAACAATCGGGAGATCAGATATTACTGTTGCTGTATGAACAATTCACCCCCTGGCGGAGCCCACGCTTGCTACCGCTCATCACTTGCAAACAACACGCAGAACAACAATGATCTGCATTGACAAGCCGCTAATTGAAAAATACATGTTTATATTCACACAGCTCATAAATATTGCACGTGTATGCATAGCTTCTTTAACAGCTTTTAAGCTTCTTACTCCCGCTGAAGACGGAATACGGTAGTTCCGAGAGCTCCGCCGAATAAAGCAACAAAACAGGCATTATAATGAAAGCTTCCTTAACATTATTAACGCCAAACGTTGGAGAGAACATTATTCAATCAGCAGGTTCCTTACACTTCACTGATTGCACTTCGAAAATTATGTACGTTGTAATTGGTAGAACGTAGTTTCAGTATTCATCGCAACTCCTTTGCTTTCCCCGAACTCAGTAGAACTTTGAGCGTTTGTACTTTTATTTGGCGCTTGAAAGTGTGATGAAGGGTCAAATGATATGCGTAGACTAAGTTAAAGTTCAGAATGAGCTGCCGCTTCGCTTTTCGCTTGCCTGCTATTAAGCATTTCTGACGATGCTTCATCTCGCCTGCGGACCATTTCTTCTAGGATCAGCTGCTCCTTGGCTGTTTGAGTGCTTTTCATTATCTGTTCCAAGCGTACACGTTTTCTCCATGTTCCTTCAGCGTATTCTCTGGCATATTCAGGGTCATCCGTTACCAGCATGTTGTCAAAAATTGTTCCTGCCTTGACCTGCCACACTTCGATGCCTATAGCTGTCATGTTGACCAAAAGTTGCGATTCCGCATTGAAGCTTGGGTTGCTAACTTCGGTTGGTTTACGCCTGTTGTGCTCTCCATTATGCCGGTCGTCAGTTTGCTGTGTCGTTGAGTCGTCAATGTTCGTTGACGGAAGAAAGTTTTCTTCAATCGATCCAGATAGTACAACCTCGTTGTCTATTTGTATTTCGAAGTTGTGGTTAGTTCGTACAGTAAGAGTGTACACATGACTTAACTGATCAGCCTTGCAGGGTACGGTCTTTTTCAGATGGTAAACTGTGCCACTGCTGTTGATGAGTAGTTGCACGAGCTTCCGATCTGGACCACAGATATCCGGTCCAAACATTATTCCGTAAGGGCTTTCCTTGTTGAAACTGTCCAGCTGAACGTCCGCCGTCAGCAGCTTAACGTAGCTTCCTCCACAATTCAAAGTCTGGTCATGCTTGACAATAAATTGTAGTACCAAAGTTTTATTTAGCCCATTGAATGGCCTGTCGAAATTGCGTGAAATGGCATAGAAGTGCATATTTTCTGTTGTCTGCAGTCCTTTATCAGCTTGCTCATCCGCGAAGTACCTTCCGTGACTGAGGGCAAATTTTCCATAGTCCTCGTTGTAAACTGATTGCACCCATCTTTTCTTCCATTCGTCACCATCCATAAACTCTTCCTTTAGATACATTTCACTTTTAACTGCGACCGTTGCTAATAGGGCAACAACCAGTGCGTTCATAATTTTGCTGATTCGACTACTGCAGCATCGGTTTTGGTGTCGCAGAGCTATCAGTGCGTTTATTCAAATGAGTCTATGCAAATTTATACTTATCAGACTCCCTTCGTATACTGTTCAAAATTGAACGGTTGGAATGCCTCATACGTGCATTTCTTCGTCGAAATGTTAACGACCAACGCCTTGCTGGAGGCCACTTGCTCCGTATAATGATGGTACATTCCGATCTGATGTATGGTTACGCTGTTTCCGAACCCGCGCGCATCCAACTGGGAGAGCTCTTCTGCAACGGAGCTCCTGACAAATGGAAATGACTATACACAACAAGATCACTTCCCTCTGCGGAAGATAGTTTCGGTTTCCGAGTTTCTACCATGCATTAATGCTTCAGCACCGCCTATTCAGTGCATCCTTAATGACACCGCATCATTTGGCGTTTTCAGATAGTCACGGCGCGCTCTGAAATACAATCACCAATTATGAGTCAAGAAATCAAAGATCCGTGTCGCCTTGGTCGCAGTTGTTGGGCGCTTGGTTCACAGACCGTAAGATTCCTTATCAAAAGCTGAAGCATAAACTCAAATGCAAATTTAAGTCTAGGCTTAGGCTGACGATGCGACTGAACCAAGTTCTAGGATGACGAATTTTTAAACTCTCTTCCAGGTGGGGCAGGGTTTTATAATTTTGCGCTCCTCAGTGACCTCTAAGAAGTTGTGCCTTGGATCGAGCCTGCGCATTGTTAGCGTAGTAAATTTCATACTGTAACCTTCCATTTTCTCATGTGGTTAAGGTGGTCGATTTGATTGCTTCTTTACCGCTGACCTCGTATAAGCGACTTCATTATGTCGATTTCCTTCTCAGTGTCGCGCGTAAGTGTTCAGAGTGCCACTGCACAACCAACGTATCTGCTTATCTATATGATGATCTTTGATTGTTCGACGCTTCTAGCTGTTGCGCTTTCCAGCTGCGAATGTTCAAGATTACATTTTTCTCTTTGTCACTCATTTTCACGGAATTAGCCCAGTTGAACAGTGTTAATTTTGCGAAAATTAGGGTGCATGAGACAAAGTCCTGTTGAGAGTGCAACATGCGCACAGAGTTGCATTTTCTTGTTGTTTGTCTTCGGATTCCGGGTGTGAATTAACCCAGTCGTTTCTGCTTGCTTGGCTCTAAATCCATTTCCGAAGGCTGCTTCAATTGAACATCGCATGTTGCTCTTTTTATTGCTTGTACGGGAAATGCGTTTTATGACTAGACCTGTTTCAAACCAGCTTACTTAGTTTTGCAATAGGTATGAGAGCGTGTTGTGTTTGTGCTTCATAGTCACTGAGTTTTTTCTGTCGTAGATAATGCTTACCGCTTGCGTAATCTCGTTTTCGGATTACCATAACTTGTTTTATCCTTTTAATCATTGCCTTGTCCTTTAAAAGTTTATTCGGCATCGTAAGTGTTATATTATTAGCTTAGCGGTTTTATTCCTAATAAACCTTCGTTCAGGTATCTTTCCCACAGTTTTATCATACTTCTCCCTTTGAACGTGCAGTCACGCTTTCCTCTATTTTTCATGAATGCCGTATGGTAAAGACTATGAAGCACTACTAACTGCTGTATTGAAATGTCCATTATTCGTTTTTACTTCCTTTTCCTCATTGGTTGGCATTTTTACTTTCAGTTGGGGGTTATCGACAGCTGTCCCTCAAGTCGACATGCGCAGTACGTGGATAAGAAAAAGGCTTTCAGCACTGTGCGAATAAACGAAGAAGTTTTGCGTCGTCTTCGCGAACGCCGTTCCGTTCCTTACCAGATTGGTGGTGAAGCGTATGACCTGCCTGTGGAGTAAGTATGTTTAAGTCCAGCTGGAAATAAACTGAGTGCCGGAAGGAACCCTACCTTGAAGCATTCAACTAGGAAAAACAGTTTTCAGTTTAGAAGAATGTTTCTCACCACAGGGCTCCTTGTAACGGGTCACTATCGTTCCATTTGGACTTGTGTGGTTCGCGGTTTATGATCATCCATATTTGTAATTCAACCGAACAGATGCCCTGCCAGTTAGTAGATGAACAATTAGTGATAAAAACAGAGCACAGTATTCACTGACAGCTGCTTGCTTTCCAAGCGGACGTAGTAGCTCATCAGTGATTAAGTGAGTGAATGAGGATTCAGTTTTATTTTCTCAGAAACGTGAATGTATAGGCACGATATGGTGAACAACTTCCGTGTTAAGTGGATTCATGAGAAATCAGTGTAATCAGATACCGTAACAAGATGCACCGAAGGCTGCTTCAGCAAGATGCACACAGCACCGTAACAAGATGTTAAATTTTCTGTCAAATGTGACAAGGTGTGATTAGCCAAGGTCACTTGGATGGTGGTGTTTTGGTGTAGTTTGTGAGATTTATCCTACGATTTATTGTGCAAGAATTAAACGTACTAGCATAACCTTTCTCAGCAAGAGAGAGAGAGAGGGGTGCGTTCTCTTGATGTGACTCCTGTCTAAAAGTTTTTGATTGGAAATGTTAACTGCCCCGCCTATCGTACCATAGTTGATTGTTGTAAACATTGGACAAAGATGGACCACAGTTCGAATGAACTGCTATTCCATGAGCTGTTGACCTCAAACGATCCTTACACGTAATGGCTGGGGCAAGAATGGAAATCTCTTGTTTATTCTTTTTACAGCAACGTATGATTATGTTTCGTAGATTTATTGCATACGTTACAGTTATAATTTTCGTAAATTTTTCATGATGATTTAGGCAAGAATGCTTAATATAATAAGTTTCGGCAAAGTGCTTCGTAATAATGCTTTAATTCAGCTGCCGAATTTGCTGCTTGCTAAAGCGTATCCTTTTTGACAGGCTGACTAGCAATTCAGTAGTTCACGAAAGGGAAGCAGTGCAATTTGGTCCAAAACTATATGCCAGCGATTCTGACCGTCTGGCCGTCGGCAGACAATCGTTCCAAGTAAATAACCTTTTATTTAACGCAGCCGAAATGTTACGGCGTTTTCTCAGGACGTTAATCACAAATTGGACGACCTGCTGGACCGAACTGAAAAGCAACTTAAAGAAGCCTCTAACAGCTTGCACAAAACTGTATTTGCCCACACTTCGGCGCCCGTGTGCGTAAATTCGGGTGACGAACTTTTGAAATGCTACGGGCAGAATCCCAAACGTAGCCTGAAGTGTAGGGAAACTGCCCAAAAGTTTCTCGAATGTATGGCGCAGTACGCGATTACTGATCGCAGTTCACTATAGGGTCAGTTTATACTTTGCAAGTGTTTTCCAGAAATGGAGTAAACGTTTTTCACTTTCGTTTTGCTGTTGGGTTTATTTGGCATGTAATTGGCCCTGTACTCCGTATACCTTTATTTATAACCGTGCGTTTAATCTGGACGTTCTTCTCTTGCGCGCTAGCTGGCATGGAACTGGTGCTATGGTCTCACCGAACAAGGGTTTGTACCCATCGACGTCGTTGAGTACGTTTCAAAGAACAGTTTCAGGTTTTCGCTATCATTAGTATGACCATGGCATGGTTTGCGGTTGAGTTCTTGTTCATAGTTGCCGAACCGTTTCGCAGTCGCAAACGAGTCAGCGTGCCAATAAATCCTGTCTTGCCACTGAATGACTCGCAAGATGATACTCCATTCCAACTTGATTGCCGATGGTGGTCCTGCTTCAATCCATACAAGTGTCTAATTCATCCTAGTGGACGTTTAACATTGCATCTACTCAGTTTTGGCGACGACGCCGCCCTTGGTGGCGGACCGGCGCGAAGTATTTCCTCCGACTTCGCCACTGTTGTAACAAAAAGTGCGCACTTTGTTTCGACTTCCGACGATGCGTGTCTTGCTGTTGGTTTTCTTTCTTCGCATGCTGACCGGGAAATGGAATTGAAACGTCTGAAATCTACCTTGCGGTAAAGTAGTCGATCACCTTTTAAAGGGTCTTTGGCAGGGTATATTTCAAACATGCCGTCGTATTGCCTTATGTGTTCGGAAATTTGACCATTGTACTTACGTTGGCCAATTTCAGGTGGAATGGAGGCGAGAATAGCTTGATATTCGACTTGCTGAATGACAACACGTCGGCGCAACGGTCCAAGTTGGTTTTGCGAACCGGAAAAGCTGCTTTAGCTTCGTGCCAAATCCGCTGGTACTTATATCGGCCATTTTTTGATGTTAAAACTCCTTGCCTCTCCATGGAGTCTTTGGAATCTACGAGCGACTTGATAGTGCACCGAAATGCGTCTGTATAGTTAACCAGTTAGATCCGTTTGGTATGTGCCACTTTCAGCTGTCGACTCTGGACTTTGACTTCCGCACAATTAGTGTACCCAATGCATATTAAGTACGTGTTAAATCGGTTGGCATCAAAGCATTCATCCAACTTCTCGCTTTGGTTGCCTTGCAAACATGCTACTGAAGGCCATGAAATATGCGACCAGCAAGGTTATCCGTCTCGATATGTTGATGTTCTGCTCGTACGTTTGGATTCTTCTTCTTGTTAGGATGGAGTTTCAAATTTGTTTTCCAGAAGTCCGACTTCTGCTTGGTTTTGGACGACTCGGGTAACGCTATGGTAATGCTCAGCCGTAGCCTGCAGCACGGTTGCATTCCTGTGATCGTAGGCGACAGAATTGTTCTCCCATTTGAGGAGAAAATCGACTGGACCAAGTAAGCTACGAAGTTGCACTACTTCCACTCCTCCGTAGAAAAGGAAATGTAGCCCAGATTTTGAAGCAGCATCTTGGTCAGCCTCATCGGAAAGGAGGCTAATTGGTTTTTAAATTTCAGGTGCTCATTGCAGATACCTCTTTACAAATTGTTCAAAGTGATGGGCATACTAAAAACTGTTAGCGAGACAAAGAAGATGCTTCTCCGCTCGCAAGGTTTCATGATATGGCAGAAGTATTTCTCCTCGTTCAAGACAATTGTGGAGACGGCGTTACACATCTTTGAGCAGCGGATACCATTTGCCAAGGCAGTTGGAAGTGAATTTTAATATTCTAAATAGCGCGTGCGGAAAAAGCGCAGCTATCGGTTTTATCCATGTTTTACTATGCTTGTGTTTCATTTGCGCGCCAAAAGCATTGCCTTGGTGCATTCCGTCGTTAAAATGCTTTATTTGTTACACATTGAAAAGCTCGTGCACAAAAGCCAACCACTCACCAGAATAAAGGGGCAAAATAGATTGCTTGGCTCACGGTAGGAAATTATTACCTAGAAAATTACAATGTATACAGTAAAACCTTAATTCGGATCCCCATAAACCAGACCCTGATCTAATCTGGATCGTGGAAGAGAACAATAGGACGACCGTATACATTAAAGATGATTAGGCTACCTGTGCGATAGGGACAGTCACTTGGCGGCAATGGCTATAAGAGCAGCAAACAACCAGCCAACGGTCCTTTCGGTATGCGTTAGCATAGGCACAGACCAGCCACGGCTCTGGTGAACCTATCTCGACCAATAAGTTGAGTGCAGCAAGGCACCTGGAGACCTAGGTTTCCCCAAGTAAACAGAAATGTGGATCAAAGACCTGGTGTTTTCCAGTCGTATAAAACTGCAATCTGTTCGGGTCTTGTCTATTCTCATATAACGCGAAAGTTAGTTCCTGGAAAACCTCGCGTTACACGAGAACGCATTATGCGAGACATGTAAAGTATCGGAAAATTGGGTTTTTGGGCACATCGCCAGGAAAATAGTAAGCAATAAAGGAGCAGGTCGGAAATAAGCAGGGTTTAGAAAAAGGGACTCCGCCTTGTCTATGCTACTTATTCAACGACTATGGATGCAGCGGTATGAATCCTGTCCCTCTTTGCTTCGTTCTTCTCTATAGTGGTGGCTGTGTGACTAAGGAAAGTCTTACTGCCACATGCCTTCTCATTTCGTTCATATCGTCCCTGTACCTAAGTTTCTCTTCAACAGTCAGCGCCTTTCTTTTTCGCACACTGCTTGAGGACGCCGAGGCGGGAACCTTAGAAATCTAACGGCTGTCCTTAGGCTTCGAGAGCTAGTAGACCACTTGCAAAGCTCGCAACGAGGGCACTTCGCGGTTCAGCGTCCACGCCATATCAGAAGCTGGTTTCCGCTGGTCAGTCGTTTTCCTTGATCAGACGGACTTTGCGACCCTCGTAAGCAACTCCCCGCTTGCAGAGACTGACATCGCGCTGTGGACGCCAGGAAACTACACCCACAATTGCATTACCTGCTTTTCTGTGATCTACTGTAAGCCTCTTCCATAAACCGGATTTTTCCATAATCCGGACTGCCCTCCGCTCCGACGCATCCGGATTAGGGGGGTTTTACTGTACTTACAACCGTTACCTAGTAGCGCGTAACTGTTAAGACTGGCAGTGCACGCTCACTGTTGCGGCCATGGCCGGAAACTGCTATGCTCTGTATAGTGATTCACCTTTCGTTTCTCACCTGTGTAAGAGAGACAACAAAGGTACAAACATGGCGTTGCGGAGGTGGATCAGCCATTTGCGGTCACTATCATAAATAACAATTTAACCATCACGCGCTCACGGTGACACCGGCATTATTGAAACCAAAGCATTTCAGGTACGCTGTTTCTGCTTTACAAGTTACGCACATAACATCCTTTATCCGTAGAAGTTGAATGGCAAATACGTAAACGTTTACTGCATTAATTAACGCGGTTAAAGCATGCAGGCTTTGTACACGGACGCTTTTCTTCTGCACCTGCATAAAACTCGACAATGTTTGCATGTAACGAGTCACGTAACTCCAGTCACACCGAAGGTAAATTAAAATATGATTGCCAACCTTAAAAGAAAAAAATTAACAATTGCTTAGCCTGTGAATCCACCACTACTCTTCGCGGGGAACGGAAAAAGGAAAGAATGGCTCATTATTATTTATGCATGCGGTAAATTCATTCCATTCCCAAGGAAACATGCACGACGATGGTCGACATTAAACATTCGAGCCAGGAACCGTCTGCGGTTCCGGAACTGGCTCAGGTTTCTTCTTAAATCCAGACAAGAGCTGCTTGATATTCGCAATAGCCTTGGCCGGGTCCAAGTACTAAACAAAGAGGATTATCGGTGTAACATTGGATTTTTTATACCCCACCTTTGGGCAAGCTTTCGTGCAGTTTAAGATGGTGTGACAGCGGAATGCAGAAAATCCGTCTTGTATACGTTCCAACCTTTCTTTGGTATAGTGATCACGGGAGTCGATCAGCCATCGGTAAGTTTGTAACAGTATCGCAGGCCCAAGATACTTATCGGCATTCCACCAATAGGATGGGCAAGAAGTAGAGCAACAAGCGCACAATATGCACTCGTACAATCCATCCTGCCGACAAAAACACGGACACCTTGCCATACGGCGCAACCTCCCAGACTCACCAAACGAGCTCGTTCTTCAATCGTCTGGTAAAACTGCTTTTCTCCAAGCTTGAATGAATCCTTGCGCTTCAACCATGGATCGATGGAACGATACTGTTGATAGAAAAGGCTTAAGTCCTAAAAAACAAACTAGAACAAATGTCACGCCATCGCTAAGAGTCTATTGCTCACTGGGACCAAGTCTTTGATAACGTACATATGCGGCAACGGATAAATCTTTTCTGGTTTATTAATGCTGTCGTCAATTTTGCTAAATACAGAATGTATAGTAATCAAATGAAAGCACGACTTTGTACGTGGCTTAATGAAATAAGGCTCTTGAAGATGGCGACCAAAATGAGGTGAAGCAAACCGATAGTGAACAAAACATTACTGGTTGATTTGGGTCTTGCAGGAACACATTTCAAGAACGACTTGAACGACTCACCAAGTGCAAGCCAACGTGTTTTGCCCATTGATATTCATTGCGCATGAGCCACAGATGCCCTCGCGGCATGATCGTCGAAAAGTCAACGTAGCGTCCTGCTCATTTTTGATCTTGATCAAAGCGTCCAAAACCATCGGGCCACACTGCTTCAAGTCAATCTTGTACGTCTGCACGAACGGCTTCACGGCGGGAGTGTCCGGATTGTAACGGTAAACTTGAAACTGCTTAATCATCGTGTCTGAGGTAACGCCCCGCTGAAAGCAAACGTCGCAAAGGCAACCTTCAAAACGGTCATCCTCACCGCAGCTATCAGCACTCGCGCCGTTGTCGGTAGCAGCAAACTGCGTGCATTTATAACCATTGCAATCTGATCGGCAACGCTAGCTGGAAAGCGACCACACAGGAATCTGAAGACCAGCCAATAATTACGCAAAAATGCAACTGTTACTTATACAGTAAACTATGCGCAGGTGTTCTATTGCTGAACCTGCATGCTGTTTGTTCGCAGCGTAAACAGAATGAATCTGAGGGTTTCGAAGAATTCGAGAGCTGGCGCACTGCTGAACTAATTATTTTGCGAACTGTATTGCTAAATATTGGATTGGAGCTTTCTACGTTTAAGAATATTTCAAGATGCTTAAGTGTACGTTTGATTATGCTCCATAAATTGTTCTCCAGTGATTATTGCAAGTGAGCAAGTAAGTCCAGAAATTTTCTGAAGCCACTGGCAAACTAAGGCCGAAAATTTCCTTCGTATTCCCACTGGAGACAAGTGATTTCATAATGGGAACGAACGTTTTCGTTACGAATTAGCGTGCTTTATGCGTAGTATTTTACTTCATTCTCGGAGCTTTATGGACACCACTGGCTTCCAGGAAAACTCAATCGGCTATCGAGCTGAAATAAGACGCTACCCACGAAGTTGTTTTCGCTACTGCCAGTGCTTTTTAAGCACAGGTAACACGTGCACATGGGAACTCACATCCTCCTCCCAAACGGCATATCTGGAAATTCAGGGTACAGTAGGCAAGTCAATTAACCGTTTCTCTTCAACAAATTAGGACCCCTAAAGCAGACAGTTTCAGAAGGTCACCCTTAATGGGTGTAAAAAGATCAAATTATTTCCTTGTCAGCTGTACTGGTGACGCTAATTCTGTATCTTATTCATATGAACCTGCAAATCTTAAATATCTTAGATTGCGTTCTGAAAGAGGATATGTATCCCCTTTGCTCCACGAACCACCTGCTTTATGCATTCACTAACTGCATTTCAAGTAACTGGACTTTAGGCATTCAATAGTTGGATTTCAGTTTATATAGGTTTTTGGACATCCGTAAGGTTGCTTGCGTAAGGACGGAAATCTCAGCGGTTTACTAACAGCGTTATAAATTGTATGGAGACTGTAGCATTTCGGTGAGTAGGGCGATCTTTATTTTCGATGCGCTTCAACGCAGCTTCTCCTTCGTCAGATTTCAATTCAATGACTTATGAACTGGGTACTCGGTTTCGCTATAACAAGTTTGCAAGAGCTGTTGCTCTGTTATCATTCATTATTCGCAGTTCGGTCGTCAAGTTACTGTATTTTCGAACAGCTATGTTTCCGTGTTTCATAGATGTGTTCTCGAAGAGAATAGCATCATTCCTATATTCGAAAAGAGTCGGCAGCTGCTTACCTTACTTTGCGGTCGTAAATGTCATGCTGTTGAATACACACTTGAAGAATGAAACTGAGTGATAGTTGACCATTGCTGGGAAAGGGTGAGCCGTTGTTTGCCATTCGATCAACGTGAATCCGGGGAATTGCCCATTCAGCAACTGATTTTACGCACGGGACTTGACAAGGTAAGTTCTCAGAACTTAGATCGGAAAAACGGGGTGTTCAGTGCAAGAAAGCACATCTTCGTTCATGGTGAACAATTTTGCATTAAACCTGTTTAAAGGCCAAAATATGGTATAAATTCTTTTAACGGATATCGTATCTTCACGGTTGCTATCAGCAGCTGCCTGCTAGCTGGGTAACTAATGTAACGTAGTTCAACGGATACTCTTCCACTATGGAATTCTGGAGGTTACATTTTTTAAAATGTTATAGGTGTACAACTGAAGATTTCTCTGTATTTTTTCGCATAAAGTAGCGCGCGCAATGCTCTTGAGGTTAGCAGAGCTGGATCTAGTTGCCTTCCGGCGAGTTGGTGTTCCAAGATCTGTGTACTGCCAAAAAGCTCTTTATCGCCGCATGTCTGCTACATCAGCTACACAAAAGCTAGTTAACCCCTTCGGAATTGAAATGCTACCTACTAGCTGGAATCAAGTGCTCTTTCCCGGAGAATCTGTTCCCACGGTCGCGGAATATGATCTGAACAAAAGCTTCGACTGCCTAAAGAAAATAGTTGGCGAACATGCTGTGCAAGATATACGAACAGACTGGTCGTCCAAAGTGGATGTTTCTTCGGATAGTACCAGGCATGGCGATGATCAGGCATTCGAAAGAATTCGAACAGTCTTCCCTTTTTTGGCTGGCTCAAATTTGAAGGAACATTTCCAGAAGATAGCGGAGGAAGGTACGCAGAAATATAAAAAGCTCTTGGATGAGTTCAGCAAGTGCAAAGCTCCTCACGTCCTGCCTGAATGGAAGTTTACCCCTGGCTGGACCAAGTATCCTTCTGACGGAGGAAAACCTACGCCAGTAGCATTTCCAGACGAAGATGCCTTTGTGTTCGACGTTGAAGTCTGCCTTCGCGATGGTAACCATCCTGTAATGGCAACAGCAATGTCGTCAACAGCTTGGTAAGTTCAATCATTGCTCGTTACTCAGGTTTAATCGTAAAATTGAAGACCAATTTAAGAAGTCGCGAAAAAGTATATAAGGCGTTCTCGTTCATAGTGGAAAAGATTAGAGAGTTCTACTTCTTCATTGTGCAATTGTCTACCCGCTGCATTGCGAATCGTCGGAAAGTCAACGTAGCCCAGTCAGTGCATATTTGCAGTCATACCAACCTTTATTTGCTGTAAATGATGAAACCAGGTTTTGAACTTTCCAAGAATTACAAGCACCCTGACGATTGTGTTTATGTTTAGAGGAAGCTACCAATTTCGCTAATGCTTGCTTTTTCCTCCCGATGCCCATATTTCGTGCTGAATACGATAACAAATGGGATTGTAAACATTCGTTATTTTTCACAAGAAACACTTATGTGATAAGAATTTGCACGGAGCGGTAATACACAGTGAATAAATATATGCCTATATTAATAGTGTCTCTCTTATAATCTTTTAATTGAAGGATGCTAGTTTGTCCATGTATTAATTTAGGTATTCTTGGTGCAGTCGTCGGCTGTGCTGTCCGCGTTTCTTTTACACACAGGAAGTGGCATTGAATGACCTAATACCTCTTCAAAATGGCATGCTTTTGGCAGACAACGGGAACTCTGGAGAGCGAATTGTTATTGGTCACAACGTAGGGTTCGATCGTGCTTACGTGAAGGAGCAATACAATCTTAAAGTATGGGATATGCATTGAATTATCTGCATTAAGAGACTGTAGTATCGTTGCAGGATACGAAGCTCCGCTTTTGGGACACAATGTCGATGCATATTGCGGTCTGCGGGCTTGCTGGCGATCAGCGCATACTGTATATGGCCGCTCGTAAAGGCAACAAGACTAAAGCGATACAGGACGCGTTGGAACACACAACAGCCGCACGATTCCATGGAACTGATTTTAGAAATCATCACGTCGATGGAAAGCTTGTAATTTTTTGCTCTTGGTATTTCTTCGAAGTTATGTTTCTTTCAACGGGTTGAAGTTTCATGTCCGTGACTGTTGAAATGGCTGAGGTAGCGGTTCGTTTGCGCATGTAGTAAGTACCAGTAGTGATGCCCGTCTGCAGTGGCGTAGGATGTGCTATACAGTCCTGTCGGTAAACCCCGGACGAGGGGATAGTGTTGCGTTCGCAAAATTTGAAAGCATTGATACTTTGTGCAAATTACTAATACATTCAAATCCCTAATGCCTGTTTTGCATTACGTGTATTTCTTCTTACCAAATTTTCTTTGCTGTTGTTTGCAGAGCTGGAAATGGCTAGAAGAGACTGCTACCAATTCGTTAGTCGAGGTGCACCGCTTTCACTGTCCCAACAGTCTGCTTACATTGGACAAAGACATCCGGAGCGTTTTCGTGTCCGGATCTCTGGAAGACGTTAGAAAAACATTTCAAACTGCCATGACCTATTGCGCAATGGACGTAGCTGCTACTTTTGAGGTGTTCGTTAAGTTAATGCCGCAGTTTTGGGAAAGGTAACAATTTCAGTAGCAGTTCGATTGTAGAGTAACTCTTTGTACGGGCTCGTGAAAATTTTGAACTTAGATCTTAACGATCTTCGCCCGTCTCATCCTCCCGAAATTCCTCTTCTCGCTTGAGGGACTATCCCGTCCCGCCAAAGCTTCGTTGCCTTCTTTTTCTGTGTGTTCTCTTAATCGTCTCCGCTTTCTTTAAGATTTCCACATCCTGTAACCTTTATGGGGATGCTGGAAATGGGCACTTCCTACCTGCCAACGGATAAAAATTGGTTCCACTACATACGCGCTTGCGACAAATCGTACAAACTGCTCCAGCAGCAAGTTCACAGCTTACTGGTAGACGTTGCCTTGAAGACTGTGAACGATTTGGTCGAAAATTCTAAGTACTTTTTTGAGCTTCTGTAATTGGCCAATGCTGTGCAAGATTTTCAGGTATACACGTGATCCTTGGTTTTGGAATGCTTGTTGGAAAACGGCAAAGTCGTGCGGACGAACATCTCATTCGAAGCCAGTAGCGGTTTTTGAAAATGTTCTCTTCAACTTGCCTATGTTTCGATTGCAGCGGGAGCGAACTAATGCCAATCATACTGCCAGTGAAATTTGGAATGATTCAACGCTCGTTCGTTTCGAGAAGAGGGCATTTAGCAGACTTCCAAAGTAGGCTTAACTTTTTGCTTTGCACGGCTGCCTTTGTTTCTAAGAAAACTTCTAACAGTTCCACCATTAGCGATAAAAAATGCGAGGTAACATTTCTCTGGCTGCGCAGTTGTAGCCTGCGGTGTGTAAAAGAATGAGAAGCAATGACTCTGCATTGTTTCTGTGTTTTCGCTACAGGAAGGTAGGTTCAACCAATAATGTTTGTACGCTCAGGTGGTACTCCAGTTTGTTGTCCCGGATCTCCCCTCCGGCGGACGATTGGGAGAATGCCGGTCGACCTGTTGCGTTTGGGCACGTGACGACGAATGAATTGATCAATTTGACTCCGCAACTTCGCATAATGCCTAAGCTCCTGAAATTGCATTGGAATGGATACCCGTTGCATTTTTCAAGCGTATTGGGCTGGGGATATTTGATTCCTGGACGCACGTCTAACCTAATGGACTTTGAACGAGATAGCGAAGGTCGTTATATGGTTGCTTCTGACGAATCAGCCAGCGACAAGGAACTTATCCCCTTTCCTTTGAAGTAAGAATCACGTTAATGTAGTCGTTTGCGTTCATACTTTTGGTCCAATCTCGCCACTAACTTCACGCGTTCTGCGGACGCCTGTTTTATTACAATTTTTCAGGGAAATTGAAGAGTTCGTCTTGTCCAAGCGTGGCAAACTGGACAAGCAAGTATGCTAAACCAGCGTAAGGTCTATGCACCCAGGACATTCACGTTTAGGCACTTGAAGCATTTTCTGCGCGTGACAGTGAAATGAGAATAATGAATACTTTGCAGACAGGATCCAGCATCGATTCAACTGTACAGACAAAGTTCAAAGAAATCGGTTCAGAGGTTTGTGGATTGCAAATGTTTAGCGCCGTAGTGGTTTCAAAAGATTACTCAGAGGGCAAACGCTCATCAACCAGACGAAACGAACGATCGCCCTGAAGGTCATGATGGTATCGGTCCGTTCAATCGTTTGGTCGCATTGCCAGGCGTTTGGTTTTACAAACTACCTCACAAAGTCGGTTTGCGCAGCGGCCGGATTGAAAAGCTCATTGGGAAGAGTTTAGGATTCACCTTTCAATTGCGTTGCCAATCCGTTGGGCAAGGGCATGTTGCAGCACATAGAAAACGGCAATCTTCAATCGTTCACTCCAGGCCACTTGAAGCTTATGGCTAATGTGAATCTTATGTGCTCATATTGGAAGAATAACAGGGATAGAATTATGTAAGCCCCCGCTCCGTGATAGCTTCTTTTGATAGTTTCTTTCCATTTATGGTATTTAGGAGTCAAATGGTAGTATGTGGTGACAGAAACGGTGGGTAAGTGGATGCTTTATGATAAACAATTGAAGAACGGTTGCTGTCTATGCGACACATTCGAAACGTTTGCTTTACCGAATTGGGGAAATGAAATAACCTCACCATTTCTGTGATAGTTGATCGAGCAATGTACCATACGACTATGAGTTTGAATTTGCGGTTTTCCTGTAACGTGAAAACCGTTACTGATGGTGATAGTATTAATAATACGTTAGTTCTACTGTTCATTAGGGTGTTTTGTTGGTGGTGGTGCCTTCCTCCAGGAAAATGAGTCAATTCTCAAAATTCAATTGTTCCTCCGTCAGCATTAGGTTAACTCAGCCATTAATATCTAACCTATCTTGCTCGGAAGTAATAATAAAAAGGAAATATTAATAGTTGCTTTTTAATCCATATTTTGTTCAGTCCTGCTGTTATTGAATCTAACGTTTTCTACCCTTACTATTACTGTAGAGAATCATATTCTTGCTTTGCATTCTTCTGCTTTTAACGCTGAAGACGGAGCAAGCTAGTTCCAGAAGGTTACCTATTTGAAATAAGATTTTAACTGATAGCCAGCCGCATTCTATCTTTAACTTCACTCAAGATTTGGACAGTCGGCTATTTTGTCACTACTGTGGCTACGCGCCATTGAAGCAAATACTCATGCCCACTTTCATACCACTTTACAGAAAATACTGTTCCATCATCCCACGGGTTATATGCGCTGGTACGGTTACTCGTCGCGCCGTGGAATCGACGTGGATGACTGTTTCTAACCCGGAAGTACGTGTCCATAGGGCACTGGCTTTACAGCGATTCTAACTTGGCTTCCAGGAAGCGCGCATTGGAAGCGAGTTAAAGGGCTTGATCAAGGCACCGTTAGGTTACAAATTCGTTGGATCCGATGTTGACTCTCAAGAACTATGGATAGCGGCCCTGTTTGGCGACAGTCATAGCTTAAAAATTCACGGTAACGTTTTTAATTTCGCAGTCTTTGTAATCCCTGAATAGTCAGTGGTCCTCCGATGGGCTGTGTATGAACTTTCGTCTGCCTGCTTTTCTGAAGTTACTTATCAATCGTTTGCAGAAAGCTGGGAATAGTCTGCATGCGCTCGCGTTTCAGGGTGCACGCCGAACAGCTGGATGCTTCTCAAGGGTGACCGCAACTTAGAAACAGATCAGCATAGCGTAACGGCGCGGGAGATGTCGATTAGCCGAAGTCAGGCAAAGGTAAGTCGGCGTACCCAAGGTGGCCAGTGTTGAAATAAATGGATTGGTATTTCCTTAGGTGCTTAACTACGGGCGAATGTACGGAGCAGGACGAGCATTTGCTGTTCGACTCCTGAAAGGTTTCCGACAAGACTTAAGTTCAGAAGAAGCCGTCAAATTAGCAACTAGGCTTTACAGAAGGACCAAAGGCAGAAGTGCTTACCTGTATAGAGAAAGCATTTTTAAAAAATTTGTTTAAATCGGAGCGCTTTTGCCAGGTACGAGCTGACCGAAGCGGGCCTACAAGCTTTGGAGACGACGAGGAGGTGCTTTAAGGAACCATTTCCTACACTTCACGGGCGCTATGTCGATGATATTATATTGAATTCTTTGTTAAGGTAAAGTTCATTTTTCTTCCGGAAGAAGTGCTGCATGTTTTTATTTCTTAGTAATAGGGCGTACGCGTGTTTGCTTAGCATTTTTGTAAAATAAGCGTACAACATACGTGTAAAAATATAGTTCCTGGCCAGTTGTCGTTGAAATGAGTTTTCCTTCTTTCTGTTGGCTTGGCTGAAGAACTGTCCTTGCACTGTCAGCCAAGTTTTTCCCCTTCTGGCAGACTGTCCACGTCTCATCGTCAGTGCCATTCCTTACTGCTTATCCCATGGCGCAGTTGACTTGCAACTATCCCCATCGTTGCCGGTGAAACGATCGCCGGGGCGTCGTCGCAATGCGGCATTGAATTGGTGACTGATTTGTTCTACGTTTATTTAACTTTTAAAGTAAAATTCTTTATCCCCCGAAAAGAAAATAAGCTGTCATCGCTAATCGCTAGAATGAGACGATTTGGATGACGAGATGTAAATAATCCCTCAGCCCGGAAAAGTTTAAAACGGATCAACAGTTAGGAAGAAAAATAAAAATCTTGCGTTAGTCACCCTTGGATTGTCTTTACATTACGCTAATTGTGGACGACATAACCGCAGTATAAGCTTCGTTTGTTTTGATCTTACGTGGCTGAGGAGTTAATTCACTTTTTGTGAATTTTACTCGCTCTTAATTGTTTGCCACGTACAGTTGTGCATACTATGTACGTTCATTTAAGTAACTGTCTATCTATTTCATTTTCGCTCATTTCGTTTTTCATTTAAGCATTGACCAATCGTTAACTAAGGAAAGTGTTGCCTCGTCAAAGCTGCGTCGTTGGTTCAATGGCAGGTACGTTACTTGCACTAATACATTCAGCATGTCTCCGCGGGTTGTTGGCATGAATTTCCTGCAATAAAGACATTAGTACATCTGACTTGGTTACGATTATATGAATGTTAAAGCTTATACGCAAGCTGACAGTTTTTACGTAGCTTTTGGTTGGAATACATTTTTAAGCAATGCCAATATTATTCGTCGTGCAACGTTCAGACACAGCTTTGCCTGGGTGCAGAACATTAGGGACCAACTATCAGAGAGGACCGTAGAAACTTCGGCGCTATCAAGGCATAGCGTTCGGGACAAACCATCGTCATTAGCAATTGCCCTAGCTCTTGCTTGCATGGAAACTAATTAAAACCGTAGATATGTTGTAAAGTTTTGAAGGCTTATTCATGGAGCACCGTAATTGCAGATGTCAGTTTAAATGGGGAATTTAGTTTTCTTAATGTAATAATAACATTCTTAATAAATGATTGCTGACCTACGACGTTGAGCGCTATGAACATTGACTCGTTAAGTTGAGTTAGCGTGCGAATCAATACAAGGAATTCATTTGAAAATTTGCGCCCATTTAACTTAAGTTTATCGTAGCCTTGCTCAGGTTTCTTTTGTTTTCATTTATTGACACTCACGGATTTTCCATATTTGTCAATTCCTTGATGATTTATTAATAAAACTTGAAGTAACATGATAAATTGTTCTTCGTTTTCAATGCAACTCTGTTTTAGCGAATCGGAAATGTTTAACGCCCTTGAAAGCATAGCCTATTCGAAGGAGCCAAGGACCCCTGTGCTTCAATGCCGTATAAGTCGCGCTCTAGAACCGTCGTCAGTTGATGAAGATGTAAGTATAGTCGCGCAGTTTGTCGTTTCGTGGGTAAGTCCATAAGCAGTCACGTTGACAACTCACTCAGCTCTTCATGGCTTAAATGGACGACCAGTACGACTTTCCCTTGTAAAGTGCCCTTTTGCAGAATTCATTTCGAAGCTGAGAATGGTAACTGACATTAATGAATGCTCCGCTTCTTCGCTTCAGAATTCAGTTTGCACTTTCAAACTGGCGTTTTGCCCTATTTCACATGCGTTTGATAAAAAATTGTTTTGGTTAGCTTTGCATCCTGTCCATTCAAGGAAGGATATTTTATGGCCTCCCGTCACTCTCGTGCAAACTTCCCTCAATTCTCTTGCGGTTCCGCGTACTGAGATGTTGCAAGTAGGAGGTAAATAGGTAAATGGACAGATTTTAACAAAATAAAAGTAATAGATTCGCTGAGCACCCTACCTCGCGCTTCGTCTTTGTATACAGTTGATGTTTGCTAACTCCGGTTGATCGTTTTTTAGTCGATGCGTGGACGTTGGGATAAATATTTTTCGATTGAATTTGTTTTGTTGTTTTTCACTTAAGCCACCTTTTCAAATTCGACTTTGAATGATTTTGTTATTACTAGTTTTTGACAAGTCGGGTGAATTGGGTCGTCCAGAGCAGCGCTGTCGATTATCTGCACGTTATGTTGGTGTCAATGAAATGGCTCTGCCAGTTCTACGGAATAGATGCTCGATTTTCCATCTCAATACACGACGAGGTATGTTTCATTTTACTCCCGGGACGCTACTCCGTTCTCCTCCAGGTTCGTTACCTGGTTTCTGAAAAGGACAAATACGTTGCTGCACTGGCGCTGCAGTACACGAATTTGCTAACGAGATCATTCTTCGCAGTCAACCTTGATTTGTACAGTTTACCAAAGGTAAGACGTTTTGCTCCGTGTCCGCGCTAACTTGTTTTGAAAAACTAAGTCTGTCGCCTTCTTTTCTCAAATGGAAGTTGACCAAGTGCTTCGCAAATCCGTCGAAAGTGACTGCAAGACGCCTTCGAATCCTTTCGGGTTGACCAACTGCTACAGTGTGCCGCCGGGTAAGGTCGGCAGTGGCGGCAGTTGCTTTCAGCTTGACTTTTAGGACAAACTGCCTCGATCGAGGAGATTTTAGAACATGTTTCTTCGCACTAATCGAGCCCTATTATACTCTTCGCGCCACTACTTGATGCCAACGTTCTGCGGCCACGTTGCATATGGTGGTTCTGGCGTAGTGTTAATTTTTCCCACCTGTGCGTGGCCCTGTTAATCTGTGTCTACTCAGTATTTTTAATAAATTCCTCGAGACTTAGCGCTTCTTGAAGATTTTCGTGTGGTCCAGTCGGCTATTCAATTTGCAACGCGCAAGCAACACCA
The DNA here is from genome assembly GCA_000612645.2 of Trichuris muris. Lineage (NCBI taxonomy): Eukaryota > Metazoa > Nematoda > Enoplea > Trichinellida > Trichuridae > Trichuris > Trichuris muris. Next base: position 16,183,616 of record CBXJ02000282.1, on the reverse strand, counting down.
ATTTGAAAGAAAAGAGCGAATGTGAGTGACTCTTATAGCAAGCGCATAGGTAATAATGTAGATTATCCATTTATTCTGTCACAGGTCTGCTATGCAAGTTTAAAAGCACGCTGGAGCTTGGACCGCTCGTTAGCAGCTAAACACTTTCGCTTAACCATTGACTGCAGAGGACAACCACGTTGTTGGAACGGAGGGATCCTTCGCGGCACATGCCTGTTTAACCCCTTCTCGTTCAGAGTCAAGTTTCATCAATACGGCTAAACGGACAAGCTATCTAGGGTATGCATTCTGACGCAAAGTTTCGTCTACGTAATTAATGTTATCGTCACAAATGTCGTTTGCTCTGCCCGCCCTGCCTTTGACCATACCAATGAAGATTGGTCTTGGATCGTGGGAGTTGAAATGTTGCGTTTAATGAACTGCTGTGCCAAGGTTCCGTTAGGTGCACTGGGGAAGCTGGCCGAACAGTCAACGAAAGATCCACCGAACACTCGAACGGCATTAGAAGTTCCAGAAAAGTTCGCAAGGGACAACGTATGCAAAGAAGGTTGGAAGACCACAAACATTGGATTGGACAAAGAGCACGGGCGATTTGCTCAAAGTTTCGGCGGTGGAGGAACATCTGGCACAATGCAGGCGTAATCTAATAGCAATTACGTTCTGTAAAGAAAGCCAGCATTGACAAAGAATAAGGAAGGTCTGTTGACCAAAAGCAATCCTTGCGTCAACAAAGACCCATGCGCGGCAGCGAGCAAGATTTGAGACAGTCTGATATCCGCTGGATCGGATGTTGTGAAGCAGCCATTCTGTGGCGAGGTCATATGTAAACGAACTTTCCGGTGACCCATTGACCTTTTGCCCTGGCCATCGAGCTGACGGGTTCCGAAAGCTACATTTATGCTGATCAACCCTTTTCGGTTTGCATAGCGATGAACATCGAACCGCAATAAACTGCTTTGCTAGTGTCTGATCCCGTCTTCTTTCTATTTGCTTTCGCGTTACTGTGCTTGTCGGAAAGATTTTCCATTAAGCATCACTTCTTTAACGAGCAAAGCTGTACGCGGTGCTGCTGGCTACATTTAATGGGCGCATACGGAATAAGCAAAGACCAGCTTGTCCGATATTAGCTGTGTTGCGCGTGGTGCAGCTTAGAGACACCATTCGAGCACAAAATGTTTATTCGCAGCAGACCTTCAACATCACCAAACACCGACTGACTCCTTCTCACCGTGCTTCTGCCTACTGTCGTTGGTTCTCAGGTTCAGCCACCGATTTAGATCGCTTCCTGCGTGCGGCTGGTTGAACCATTGGTCACACCTGTCCCCGTTGGCTGGAGCTCGACCCCGAGCGATGTCAACGACGTAGTCGGAGAACCAGGCTGGTGATCTTCTGTTTCTTGACGATCTTATGTTAGTGTTGGGTGAAGGGCTGATTATGGGATCTGCTGGAACATGACTTATGGCCGTTCGCGGAACTGGCGCGGTATTCGTCTCGACTGTCTTCACCTTGGCCAAGTTGAGCACTTTTTCATTCCCACTGCAATCACGGACACGAACTGTGACCGACGGACACCTGTTGAGACATCGACCAGCAGCGGTACGGACGTGCCACAAACGGTTCGACGTTGTACTCGAAGGGACTGGTTGGCTGCCAGGGCCGTTATGTCGCCAGATTTCTGCTGCTCCTCAGCAAATTCCTTATATTCTGAGAGCCCAATCTCGTAAGCTGCAGCGCTTACTGACTTCGGAGGCCTGCTGAGGCAGTCGGAAACGACGTTATCTGTACCTCCTATGTGGCGGATGTCCGTAGAAAACTCGCTGAGGAAGGCGAGCTGCCGCTGAACGCGTGCGGAACGCTCTGACTTTGACGTGAGAGCGTACGCAAGCGGTTTGTGATCCGTGCAAAGCTCCAGATCCTGCTGTCCTTCGAGAAGGTGGCGGAATCGCTTCACCGCACTGTATAGTGCGAAGAGCTCTTTGTCGCCGGTAATCCACTTGAGTTGGTCGGCAGCCAATGGAAAGCAATGGGTGCCCAGAGGTTGCCGTGCAGCTGCTGGGTAACCGCACCAACAGCGTTGTCACTGGCGTCCGCAATGATGTGCGTAGGTGCTTGCGATTTGGGAAACGCTAAGGTCGACGCTCGAGCGTGCCGTAGCTTGGCCTCACGGAATGCGGCGTCATGCGACTCAATGGCACTAAACTGCTTTGCTAGTGTGTCTGTCCATGAACTAGACGATCAACAAGAGAGTCGAGTCCATGGACAAAGGAAATTTCCTTCTCGAGATGCCGCAAGACCTCACCAAATACACATGAAGTTGGCAATATTCCAATGCAGACATCATGGAGTATAGGCTCCTTTCCTTGCACCATCACCAACTTGAAGGTTTTGGGCCACTGTCGGCACAACGAAGAGATCGGTGGTGGCATACGCTTGAGGAACACTTTGCGAGTGATCGGCCCGTCAATCTCCTGCGGAAAGAGGGCTTCAAACTGGGTGCACACTTGCGAAGGTTTCATGTCGCCTAGGTGAGTAGGCAAGTTGTCCAATCTGCGCAACATCTCGCCAGGAGGGATGGATGAATGCTGTCGAAGACACGCCTTTAAACGGTCATAACAATCATCCGCCAACGGCTACTGCAGTGCCAAGTGTTTCACTATGCGGAAGTATTCGGGGTAAAGTTTCGCCAGCACCTTGCGAAAACTCGTGTCTTGACGGCGCACGCCGGCGTCTTGAAGCAGGTTGTCACACATCAGTAGCCAAGTGTCAACGTCTTCGGCGTCGAACTGCGGAAGGTCGACGTGCACCGCCGCCACGTGGCAACTATCCTCAACCTGGGGCTTGGGGAAGCCATCCAGTAACGGGTGTGAAGCGCTCACGCGGTCACTAATTGCGGCTACCTTATCGTGCTCCATTTCAGCCGGAAGACAGGCGGTAACTACTGCTTTATTATGACACACACACACACACATACACAACAGCACAGAGGAAGTCGAGGGGAAGCACTACAAAACGGTACACAGGTACTGTTTTCTACCGTATGCTAGTGTGCCTTCGGAAGACGCACCGCATACGGTAGACGCATTTTCTCGGCGACATCTAGAGCTTTTTTGCGCCAAGATAACTCGTCCGTCACTGTCACAAATGCATGTTATTACACCCACGCAACGAACAACGCAATCATTGTTGGGGTCAGGGATCCGATCTGCCCCACAATACAGCGGACGACGAAGTCAGAAAAGGCAGGTTATTTCATCCGACACCATGACGTCATTAACGTAAACACAATTTCGATAGCATCGTTTCGTAACTGGAAGCCTCGCGGGCAGCGGGAAAGCCTGCACACTGAAAGGAGCCTCATAAACGGAAGCAGTTGCTTACATATGACGCGGGGATCCGATCTGCCCCCAATTGCCCTTCTGGCTGCGCTAATCCTTCAAATTACGCTACGCAACAAGTCAACGTAAGCATGCGGCTTATATTCCGGTGCACTAAACTGCATTTGACCACGGGAAAACGTATCGCGCGTCATATGTAAGCAACTGCTTCCGTTTATGAGGCTCCTTCCAGTGTGCAGGCTTTCCCGCTGCCCACGAGGCTTCCAGTTACGAAACGATGCTATCGAAATTGTGTTTACGTTAATGACGTCATGGTGTCGGATGAAATAACCTGCATTTTCTTACTTCGTCGTCCGCTACAGTAATATTGTGGGGCAGATCGGATCCCTGACCCCATTGTTGTATGGTTTATTTGAAGAACCAACGAAATTCGACAGAAGCAGCGGAAGCTGCCATATTTTTTAAAAATTGCTTTGTCCTGATCGAAAGAGAGAAATCCATGTGGTGCAACCTGTCACCGCGAAAGTAATTGGCTTTCGCAAGTGAAATTCTCATTAGGCATATATCAAACTTCGTGCTCCAAGTTGCAGCAACTTGCTTCGTTCAAAATATTTCCTATTGCTGCTTAAAGCTTCCTTCCAACGGTTTCGCAGCGAGTCGACGCAAGGACAGTAAAAATTGCTGAGAATTCAAACAATTCGACCAACCACCATTCTTGGTGGTCCTTGAAGTTCCTGAAGCGCCGGTCAGCCGGAGTGTGCTCCACTGATTGGAACAGGCAGCAGTCTAATGGCGCAAGATCTGGTCTGTACGCGGCGGATGGCCATAATTCTCAGCTCATCTCCATAAGTGCTACCTGTTGCACCAGCCAAACGGGTCCTGCATGGGCGCACAAAAGAATGAACTGCCGTTGGTTCTTCACTCCTGCAAAACTTACTGTTTTGGCGGTCTAGGCGACGTAGATGCCTGCATTGATTGTCTGACCAGATTTCAGTAGCTCATTATACACGCGACACCTTGGTCTGGGCAAATACATGGAAAGTTTGCGTTGCGACGACGCATTAAAACAGTTTCCTGCTGTTCTGGTAAACATTGATAGGTTAATTGGTTGCTGATTTATCAAAGCGGCTCTTGAGACGAATTCCGTTGGCCCAGTTTATGGCACTCTGCTCCTTGTCCATTGGACAAAGCCCGCGTTTCACATTCGATTAGTTAACGGTGGACGTTTCTGCCAACCATAGCATAATCCTGCGGCGGTTTCGTCGAAGTCTGCAGCCTTAAATCTTCGGCTTTCGCAGGGCATCCCTGCCCCCGTCGATTGTTGACGCCGAAGTCCGCATTGCATGAGCAACCGTGCCACTTATTTCATATGCGCCACGTACACAATTCTTTCAACTTCTGTTGCTGACTTTCTCAAGGTTGCAAAGCAAGTAGGGCAATGTCTGACGTGAAGACGTCCAGGATGCATAGCCAAACGAAGGCAAAGCAACGGACGAATAAGCAAAACTTAAACTGCTGATGAAGTGGCCAACATTAGTAAAACGGGCGGTAACAAATGAATGTGCAGTGAGTGAAAGCGCCACTTTTGGAACAACAGTGTTCCGTCGCGGGCGTACGGCGCCGGAAGGCTCCGCATGCCTAATTTTACTAACAAACTAGCCAACCATCGGCCGGTTCGATTCCGACTACCGGCTAGTCGCGGTAGGGAAACAGGTAACGTGGCTGTTTCCAAAAATTAAAAAGGAAGTAAGTTAGCATGCGCAAACGACTTGCCCAAACTCGCAGGCGCAGTCGCGATCGCAATGGTATTCTGGCTAGGCCGATGTGCAAATACTACAAAACGACACACTGAATTAGGAGCAACCGATGCTGCCACCTTTTTTAAAAGAACGCGTAATTTGCATTTGCAATGCCAGTTTCGCGGCGTTAATGCATTTTCTTGAAATTCGAGCGATTGATCAGCGGTTGAGCGCCGGCGAAGTCACCGACGATTCCGGTAACCATTGGTAGCATGATGTCAATTGATCAAGGCTTCCGAAGAGAAACTTGCCAGGAGAAGGACTGCTAATGCGCCAACAAAGCTCCCCGAGCGCTGATTCGCTCCGAAACGCTGAACACTTGTAGCTTTTTGCGTAATTAATCGGCAAACAGTCGCTACGTATCAAATGAAAAAGTTTTAGCTATCCCAACGGTTGCTGGATCCACATCGCGAGGTGACGCACAAACGTAGGCTGGATACTGATTGCAACGTCTTGTCAGCCCACTGTTGGCGCAAGCACCTAGTTGGGGTTGGAAAAAAGCGTAATGAGTCATCAGGCGAAGGAGAGGCGGAAAGTATCGACGAATGCCCACTTACGACTACTAGTACTTGATTACTAATTTACAGTATGTCAAGCTGACGACGATCTGTTCACCACGGCGGGAGCGAAATCATTAGGGCACTGAATATCACCCGTTTCGGTTGTACTGTTATTTCGCTGTTTGCGCGCTCATTAGTGCGCAGTAACCGTAGCGGGTGAGTGCGATTTAAAAACTGCTGGTTTTCCATGCGATGGTCTTTGTTCTCATAGCTGCGGTCGCGTCCAGCAGGCAAGCTAGTTAGATGATTTCGCTCTGATTCGACATGTCGTCGTCGTCGTACCTTAGCGGACAAATAAGTCTGCCCAATCCGGCTCTGCGACTTGTGCTGTCCCAACTTGTCGGTACATTTTTGCAACTTGACCATTCATCGTTCACTGATTGTATAATTAAGGCATTCCGCTGGGATTTTGGTACCGAAAGTTATTCTATAACCAGCGTCCAGCGAAGCAGCAATGGTTTTTTGCTGTTACTGGATTTTGCCTGTTTTTGTTGAATTACGGTATGGATATTTTTCCGCCGCTCGTTTTACCGTGAATTTTAGGTTGGTCCACGATTCATTCGATGATCTCCGTCTTCGTAGCCTACGTCCTTTGTAATTTGGCAGCTGGTACTCTGTTTAGCGTGGCTTTCGCCTACATATTCTTCATGGTGAGCGCTGCTTAGTTTGCATGCTGACCGAGCAACTTTAAAATACGTTCAGTCCTATCTTATTGCGGGATATTATCAACATTCGTCCGAAGTGTATGATTTATCATGGACGATGCCCCAGTGCGTCCTTACCCTGCGGCTCATTGGCTTGATCTTGGACATATACGATGGTGCGCAACCGGAGGTGACCACGATTGTGGATGCGTGAAGAATGCCGATCAACTGGCGTAGTCTGCTTGCAGAGCAATCTTTCGGAGTATCAAAAGAAAGCTGCAATCAGGGTCAAGCCGAGCCTGCTTGAAATCTCCGCCTACGCTTACTTTTACGGAAGTTCTTTCGTCGGTCCTCAGGTTAGTCCCTAAACATTTACCGTCACTTTCTTTGGATCATCCCAATTGTTCGTCGGTGACTAAGAATTTGCGCTTTCGTCTCAGCGAAACGTAGTCGTGGCATTCCAGGTGAAGTTGAGGAAGGCGAAAAGTTGCTAGTTCATTGCGGCAGCTCGCTCGCAATTCCATTGGTTGCTTCTTTGACCTTCGTTGAGACCCAAATGAGCACAGTATACGTTTATTTGCACAGCACAAGAGTTTGTTCAGTCTTTGAACGGTTGAAATTGCCGTAGTTTTTCGTCCATTTGTTCGTATAAAGCGATGTAGAAATTTAAGTAACCAATTGACAACTTTATCAGTAAAAACAGACTGTGTCCGGCGTGAAAACAGACAGTATTTTATAGTTGATCTATTGATCAAAGAATCACGGAGATTTCTTCCCGTTAATCACGGTCCAAAAAACAAGTAGATGGAGCACTTTATTTCTGAACACGTGGCGCTAAAAACACATTTAGCGAAGCTTTCGAGCCTCCTCTGGGCTCGTCATCAGCGCTACGGTACGTGTCTTGTTGCTGAGCTCCAGCCAACCAGTTCTGGCCTTCGGGAGAGGCTCTTCCACCTCGGCCGAGACAACGGTGGGGGCCCGTCAGATCGATCCTTGATCCGTCAGGGCTGATCACCTCCGTGTTCAGACCGGGCTTCGGAGCGACTGCCTTACCGACCGTCCGTGGTCGCTGCTTAGCGAGGAATGCTCACCGTCCGTGGTCGCTGCTCAGCGAGGAATGCATTCCTCGCTGAGCAGCGACCACGGACGGTCGGTAAGGCAGTCGCTCCGAAGCCCGGTCTGAACACGGAGGTGATCAGCCCTGACGGATCAAGGTTCGATCTGACGGGCCCCCACCGTTGTCTCGGCCGAGGTGGAAGAGCCTCTCCCGAAGGCCAGAACTGGTTGGCTGGACCTCAGCAACAAGACACGTACCGCAGCGCTGATGACGAGCCCAGAGGAGGCTCGAAAGCTTCGCTAAATGTGTTTTTAGCGCCACGTGTTCAGAAATAAAGTGCTCCATCTACTTGTTTTTTGGACCGTGATCAATGGGAAGAAATCTCCGTGATTCTTTGATCAGTTATACTTGATACCCGTTACAAAAAAGTCTCACATAGTTGATCTATTTTATTATTAGGTATTTCCATTACATTTTACTTGGGCCAGTTTACAAGTTAGGCTTTATCATAGGCACTTACGTATTCTGAAAATTCATCACGCGTCGCTTTCGCTGCTGTGAACGTTTTCGCTATCTGCTGGCATTCTTGGAACCTATCTCCTCGAATACGACGGTTATCCAACGTTTCTGATTTTATTCCTGGAACCCAGAAAGGCAATTCGGCTGCTTCATCTGTTTTCGTTTCTCAACAAGAGCACGTAGTCGGACGGATGTTCTATCCATTCTCTGCCTCTGCTGGGCGCACATCATCGTTGTCTCAGTAGGTGTTCAGTTCACGTTTGCGCCCTATCATGCAACGCAAATTTTATCAGCGTTGATTTATGCAACGCAAATTTTATCAGCGTTGATTTATGCATGGCTATCTTAATAACTGCCAGGTCATGTTGAACTAGTTTCGTTTTTGCTTAGTACGTCTTCCCACAAGCAGGACATGGCCTGTAAGCACCGGAACTCGAAACATAAGTCTTCAAAATTGATGCTATTAATGCCATTTAATACGAGGGATTGGATCACCATGTGTGTGAAATTACTCGTTCAGTAGTTGTTGAATGAACGTTTCAGGTTACACTTGCAATGACATAAAACTTGGGCGTTTTACCACAAACCGAACGTTCAAGTCTACAAGCGCCCAAGTGGTTATATATATCTTTTTAAATATTTCGTTCCAACGGGGTATGTGCATTTCTGCAAAACAAATAATTTCCACGGATTTCCCCCGTTCATTGAAGGCTTTTATTCTCTCAAAAGCAAAGCTTTCTGGTACGCGAGAAGTATATATATATATATATATATATATATATATATATATATATATATATATATATATATATATACAGTGGAACCTCTATAAGTTGACCTCTCGAGGGCGGTAAGACATTGGTCAACTTATAGAGGTGGTCAACATGTAGAGTACCCCCTTGAATTCAGTCGTAAACACGCCATAACTCCTTCCAAGCACTTTACTGAAGAAGGAATGTAGTAATCTATGTGAAGAAATATTACGAAAGTAAAAGAATAAAAAGTGAATTAGTATTAAGACAATGAAAATAAAATAGTGGTAAAGGATTTACAATTTACAATCAGTGCAATTTACAGATTTTACAATCAGTGCATTTTATGGCCCAGTCGTTGCACGTGTAAACAAAGAGTCTATCGTTGTCTGCTTTGCTTTCATGGTGCAGACATATGTGGTGAAAGCAAAGTAAGCGTTAACTATTGCATTAAACATATTGGGGCACTTTTCAACAGCAGATAACTTCAGCTGTGTAGTGTATGGCGAACGTCGTCGGCCGTTAGTGTCTTTTCGACTTCTGTATCACTATCGCTTTCTTCTTCTAAATCATCAACCGACTCATGCATTTCCCGCACGTCGGATAGTACTGCTTGAAAAATAGATTCTGCATCAGGTTGATCACAAGTCACCAATTCATCGTTTATTGTAACGAATGCTTCGAAGTCGACTCCTGGGAATATTCCCATATTGGGTATACTGTCTGAGGAGGCCGTAATGACTGCTTGTCGACTTCAAAGCAGATTAAGACGAGTAGCACCGTTTATTAACGGTGCTACTCGTATTAATCTGATTTGACATGTATAGCTACACCGTTACGAGGCATTCTGTTTTTAACTGCTTCTCGACTTGTAACAATTCCAGCTTTTTGGAAGCATTTCGTTATTGTTTCTGGCTGTACTTTGTTCCACGCGAAACTGATGCAGAGAACAGAATGCAGAGCGTTAACTAATCCAACAAGTGCAGATGCGTCAGTAACCAGGTTAGTCCTTTGAGTTTTGGAAACGACCCAGCCGAAAAGCTATGCCCAGTAGTGCATCCTTAAACGCTTTGATGACGCCTTGCACAAGCCAACTTCACTTTGTAATATGCACGGCATTCTTCTGGTCCACTTAAGGAGGTCAAAGCATGCAGTAATTAATAGCCAGTGTCTCAGCTGTGGTGGTCAACGTGCAACTTATGGAGGTGGTCAACATATAGAGTTAACTCTCCTATGCTTCACAATGCGAGTCAACAAACCAACAAAGTGCGGTCACCTTATAGTGGTGGTCAACTTTGGAGGTTCCACTATATATATATATATATATATATATATTGAAGCAAGAGATATTAGTAACAAGGCGTTTCATAACTAAGAATGATACGGTATCCTTGTTCAGTGAGCTTTAATTGGCGAAGCTTTCGGAACTAACGTGTTCCGTCGTCAGCGCAAATCGAGAAGGACCGCACTTTGTTGGTTCTCGATTTGCGCTGACGACGGAACACGTTAGTTCCGAAAGCTTCGCCAATTAAAGCTCACTGAACAAGGATACCGTATCATTCTTAGTATATATATATATATATATATATATATATATATATATATATATATATATATATATATATATATATATATATAGTGATTCCTATTTGCTGATGACGGACCATGAGCGGTCCGAAAGCTCCACTGTTAACGAGAAGTCAATAAAAGATTTCTGAAGAAACGGGGAACTGTGAATATAACTTTTTTGTATATATATATATATATATATATATATATATATATATATAATAAACATAGGGTTTCTGAACGCGGGGTAGGATCTCATGTCTTGATTGATAAAACACGGCTGGGTAACCCGTGACTAACTAACTTTTATTGACGGAGCTTTCGAAAACGACTCATGTTTTCGTCATCAGCGTCGAAATAATAATTTCGTGTGGTGTCCCATTATGTGTACGATTTTCTTTGAACTTCGTAATACTGTGTGTTCTTTTTTAAAGGAGCCATTTTTTTAGTTTCTCTGTAATGTGTTTAAAGTGGGACTAACAGATCGGCAACAGCCTGTTGTAGTCCAAATGTCACTAATTTCGAGTCCATTGTCCCTATTGAGGCATGTGTTGTTGCGGATGTAAAAAGCTTCTTTAACTTTCCTTAACCAATAGTTACTCTCTTGCCTGAGCCTCGCGATTCATAAACTTTCATCGGAAGCTGGACATTCTACGACGTGACCTACGATCGCAGACCCGTTAATACATTCTTCCATAATCTCATTTGGGTCTTTCTTCTGCGGTCGTCCTCGTCCTGTCACTTCTTCTCCTCTGCTTCTCCTCTCTGCATTCCTGTATCTTTTTATAACTGCTAAATGTTCTTCGAACCTCTGACTAATTCTATGTCCAGTTTCCCCGTAGTATGAGGCTTCACATCCACATTTAATTTGGTAAATTGCTCCTGGTGTTTCTTCCGGACAGGTCCTTAATTTATCTGAACGAAGGAGAGATTTCAAATCACCGTGGCTTTTAAAAGAAGGAGCTCCAATGGAAAGTCCTTTATCCACCAGTATTAGCTGAAATTTTCGTGGAACACTTGGAGAAAAAAGCGTTCCCAACGGGGATACAGGACCACGAGTTGAAGATTTTCGAGAGATACGTTGGAACCAAAATATACAGGAAACCTACACATTCTGGAAGATATCTTAACTTCTCATCATGTCACCCAATTGGAGTAAAATAAGGGAATGTCACTTCGCTGTAGCAGAAGTAGTTGCTGCTCAGTTTTCGCCAACGATTTGTGCATTGTTTTCTTTTCTTTCATAACTTTGTAATTAGGAAGATAATTACGGGAAATGTGCAAGAGATTGATTATGCCTTCGACAAGAGCACATAACATACGGTAATTAGTGTTTGCTTTGTGCTTCGGTTCGTTCACCTTTTCTCCCAACAGTCCCGTACGCTTGTTTCTGTTATCTTATCTTGGAGATTAATCTGAACAGCTGCAAACGAATTGGGGCGTACTTTTGACGTAGGTTCAAGGTAGAGTTGAATGTAAAGTTTCCCTTTCCATGGCGTTATGGGTGCGAAATTATCGTCCGATGATTGAGCAGCATTGCTCAGCTTCAGCATACTTTTCTTTGCGTGCAATCTGTCAGCTGCTCCTTAGCCGCATATGTTCGCCGGCTTTTGTTCATCATGCCGGCACTTAATGAAATATATACATCTCGGTGCTACACGTTGGCTTATAAGTCCTCCACGCTGCAGAGCAGCAGTTGAACACTCCTTGAAAACTGCCGCCATTTCAGCAGTTCTTAGGGGTCCTTTAATTCTACGTGGAATTAAAGGACCCCTATGAACTGTTTAAAGTTGTTGTGCTGTTTAAGTAGATATTACTTTCACGGTGCAGACATAATATTTTGAAGGTTACCAGGCAAAGGGCATTTCCAAAGCTGGACGTTTCGCATGGCACGGATATTGTAGGTTCCAAGTCGTTGCAAACCAGTTTTGTAATAGTTGCGGTTTTAAGAAGTTGGTAACGGCTGTCATAAGTGAATTTAGTGTTGGCTAATTTCCTGAGTTGCTAAGTTGCCGTCGGTAAACAAGCCTCAAGCTATCGACAATGCTTGCTTACTTTACGTAGACTGAAGATTAACAGTTTAGATGAGCGTTTTGTCGATGCCATAGGCAGTAGGAGCAGGGCACAGCGGAAGCGGCGCAAAATTTTTGCGTCGATTTGCTTTGTCGTTCATTGTTGATAGTGTGTGGGCTTTCGTATGGTGATGGCGACTTGCTGTTACCTACAACTTGTATTTATTTATTTTAATACAATGACTTGGTCCCAGTGACACTTTTCACGGGATTAGCAGTTCGTTGGACGTTTCATCGGCAAGAAGGAGGTATGCAAAATGTGTGAATTCAATTTTTGGACTTTCGAATCAGACTGGTTCATAGACCGGCAGTTCGAAGGTGAGGCTTTACTCAATGTGCATTTGCCGATTTCTCGAACAACTTGTTTCCTCTCTCGTTTTGACCATGATGGCTAGGGGTGACATTGCTGTTGAGTAAGCAGCATTTCATTTCTCCTCCCCTGGTTTATCCCTAACATTACCTTTTTCTGCAAGCAGGCAAAGAAAACTTTTAGTAGGGTGTACCTGCGGGTTTGAGTTTAGTTTCGAAGCTGTATTGATTCATGCCTTCTTGCAGTATCCGCTAAATCGACTTCGCCAGCTGATGAATGGCGAATTCAGCAAGCCGGGTACCAAAGAGCCGCCGGATAGGTAACTGTGGCGCAGTGTTAATCTTCAATGCTCTACTGGTCTCCTTGCAGCGTGAAGCCTGCCTTTGGTCGTTTACTCGCTGGCATTGCTTTCGCACTAGGGCATTTGTACTACCACGCCAGATGGCCAACGGAGTTTTGCTTGACTGATGAATTCGCGGTATGTTTTGTTCTCGTCATCTCTGCAGCTTCATACTGACGAATATTAATTTTAATCATTGCCTAATAATGGAAATTTCCGCATAAAACAACCATTTTTCAGAGGTACTCAATTTGGCAAAGGTCAGCGTATATAATAGTTTGGTTCCGCTTCATTATCATGCGTTACCAGGCGGTCTGGCTGATTGCCGTAAGTTGGAACCACATTGAGCGGAGCCACGTTGGGCCTTCACTTGTTTTAGGAAGGCGTGTGCATCCTCACTGGCCTAGGCCACAATGTTGATCCGACGTCGGGCGAGCAGCTATGGGATGGAGTGCGCAATTTCCGGCTCACAAAGTTCGAACTGAGCGCCACGTTTCAAGGCATCATTGAAAGTTTCAATTACAACACCAATCAGTGGGCCTTCCAGTAAGCTGTGCTATGCTGCTCCTTCAGATTCGCTAGCAGAGCTACTCCTTTTCAGCTATTGTTTCAAGCGTCTGCGCTTTCTTGGAAACAAGAACGCAAGCCACGTATTAACGCTTGCATTTTTGGCCTTGTGGCATGGAACGGACAGCGGCTACTTTGTGTGCTTCCTGTTCGAGTACGTCTGCGTCATCGCGGAGCGTCAGGTTGGTCTCCTGCATGTCATTCAGTGGTCGGCATGTGGTAATATTACTTGTTCTTGTTGCAGCTGAAGTACGTCCTGCGTAAGGAGACGTCCCTTCAACGATTGCTGTCAGCCCCTGTCGTTTCTGTTGTTTCGTGGTTTGTTCAGAAGTTGTTCGTCCTCTACTGTTGTGCTTTTGGTTTTCTTCCTTTTTCTTTGCTGATTATTGGGAAGTGGTGGAAGGTGAGTCTCTCGCTCTCCCACCTTAAGTAAATTAGCTGCTTCCGTTTTCAGGTTTATTCAAGATTGTACTTCCTTGGCTGGATTGTTTTAAGCGTTCTTTGGCCACTCACCTTTTACTGGTATAAAAGAAGAAATCGTCGGATCAGACGCGAGAAGCGTGACCAGCTGGTTGAACCGACTAACACGATGCACTGGAATGGTGTTGTGCCAAAGGAAGACTAAAAGACATTTTGGCGTTCGTGCAACAGCATAATCCGCCGACTAAATTCGCGGACTACATTCATTTCTTGGACTGCTTTAGCGCTGTGTTCCCTTCATTTAATCATGTGGAACATGAACTAAATTTTCGCCTATCCCAAAGCCATTCATGCGGTCTTGATTGTTCTATTCCTGTAGGCGCATCTGCTGCATTTCCTGTTTGTCTGTCGTACGCATTCATTTGTTGCTGATTGCTGAAGGAGCTAAAGTATTATTGCATCTTGTGATTCTTCAGCGCTTGTCCAAATACCTCCATGTTTCTCGCTTCGAGATTCTTTACTTCGGTTGCTGTAGTTTGTGATTGGTGATAGCAAAATTAAATTCGCAGCTTTCCAATGTCACATTACTTCCCGTCCTTTACGGGTTACTCTCGACGATACATTGTTATGGTTTGAGTTGCAGTATTCCAACAATTTTTTGGTTTTGCACTTTACTTGTGACTTCTATGACCGTAGTACAACAAGGTCGTATTGATCGCAGATGATTAATACTACATCGTGTACTTGTGCAGTGAACTGGAAATGCGTTCAAATATGTAGAGAGCAAAGTTTAGTATGCTCACACTGTTTTCCCTTTTTCCGTTGTTTTCTGTTTTCGCATGGTGATAATGGTAAGTTAAAGTTATTGACAAAAATCCATTCATCAAAGCTTCGCTTAGTCCAGCTCAGCAGGCTGACTAATGTCCGACCTGTCGTGCAAGCTAAGATATGCGAAGTTTTCATTAGGAAGCTTAATTTAGAATTAAAACAGCTTGAATGTACATGTACACAGAATGGCAAGACTTCAGGCGATATTTTGCTGGTCATGTTCAAATGTTTATATATTCCTCTATGGATAGGGAAAGCCGTCTCCAGGACTGAGGAACGTTATAAGGACAGCGGATATGCTGATTCAAACTATAGGTCAGATTGCACCGTGTAATGGAAGCCGGAGCATTCCTTAGTGATGGGGTAACTTCGGAGATTCGCCGGGACTTCAACAGGTCGACTGGACGTGGCAAATTCTGGTGGCCTCTGTGTACAGATGAAAGCTTGGCGAAGGTTCGCGTCGGAGCTAGGAAAGGTTTCCTTCACCAATGATCCGTTGACAGAACCGGATGAATTGGCATCCGTATCTACGTTGCGGACGCTGCCCGTGGCGAACTGAATCCGGCGAGTAGTCTGCGCTGCTGGCGGGCTCTGCTCCCACATGGTGACTAATGGCCATTCATCACCGGTTGCAGTTTCATTCACCAAAGTGCCGCGCGAATCGGTTGTCACACTTGAATTGGAGAACTCGTCAACAATGGACCGCCGATTGAAATCTTCTGCGTAGCAACGGTCGTCTTCAAAGTCACCGGCCAAGTAATCCTGATCTCTAGGCGCCTTACGGCGCATCACGGAACTTATGTCGCTCGTTTCGCTGTCGATCGACGTTCCATCCTCTGGACGACGGATGTCTGCAACTTGTTTCATTACGTGAACTATCCTTTCCGTTTCGTCCACTGGTCCATTCGCAGAAGTGGATGTGGTAGTAGTGGTTGTGCGCTGTTTATAAATGCTCTTCGTGGTACACATCTCGTATATCTTTGAAGATGGCACAGCGGTTCGAACATTTGGATGCTGTCCTTCTCGACCAGCCTTAAGTTCATTGTCCAACTCGGTGGGAGTTCGTAGCTGCCTGAAGGAATGGTTATCATCCGAAGCTTCTGTCCGGTTCAAAACTGTTAGCTTAACGGGCGCTGCCTTAGCAGATATCACAACTTGTCTTGGATCGTATATGGCTTGAAGCGCGGGTGCTTTACTGTTTCTTGCCATCTCTACTTTTTCCTCTCCTTCGATGGAGGAAGGTCTTACACTTTCCGGAAATGTAAGTATTTGTACGGCCGGGTCGTCTATAAGGGTTTCCTTTCGAGAGGTGACTGACACATGAGCGCTGGATAAACCGCTGGTCCGCTGAGACGGTGACACAGGTTTGTATTGCTCATTATGCTGGGGATAGTCCCTGCCTGGTCGATTTCCAGGAACATTTTCTTCGAGTGCATTACGCGCCAATTCCTTGATCCCAGGGGATAGATATGGTAAAGGATCATGAAGCATCTCGCAAATCCGCGAGACCAGCGCCCCTACATCCACGCTGCTAGTGCTTTCCGATTCCTCGTTGATTTCGTCTGGCACAGCGACTTTTCTTTTCTGATCATCCGCTCTAACATGTGAATCAGAATCCATATTCGGCAAGTTAGTATATCCGCTGAAGACTAGGTTAGCCGGCAATTCTGTCTGTGTTTCTTCTTCATGCTGTGACGGCTTAGCGGGTGTCGCCAATGGTACCGTTGCGCTACTCTCCACTTTGCTGAGCAACTGTTCGGTCTCAACTGAAACCGACTTTGAAGATCGGTGCCTTCTTCCGTGATGCCGATGCCTTGAGCAAGCAGAATGGGTCATCACAGAGCCCTCGTCGCCTTCCGAATCCAGGCGGCTAAGTGAGCTGGAGTGTGCTGCAGCTTGGTCCTCCTTACGGCATGAACGACAATGCCTGCTGTGATGTTTGCAACGGCCTTGCTTGCTGGATTCGCTTCCAGGAGGCGCGATCTGAAAATTCTTAACAATTGAATGATTTAGGAACGCGAGGCACACCTTCGTAGTTCAATCCCAATTTCGTAACGGACGTTCGAGTTCTCATTTCCCATTATTAAGGCCTACCCGTTTTAAACCTTTTCAGCTTGTGAATCAACAATGGTGGAAACAAGCTGGTTCTATGTGTCGCCTGGCAATGACGCCATGCCGCCGTTAAAGCGGCGGCGGGACAGCTGCGTTTCGAAGGTGCCACGGAAGGCCCTGTTTAGGATAACACTGACAAAAGGGAATGAATAGATCCTCAGACCGAACAGGTTTAATGAAACCAAGACAAGGGCAAATGAAAACTTTTACAGTCACCAAACTGAGAAATGGCATTCTTCCATAAAATCCGAAAGTGCTTCAACTTCGCTGCCCTTAGGATTTATCGAACCCAACAACACCTATAAGCCTTTTGTTCCGCGGCAGCTTATTTCAGGGCAGCAGAACTTCCTGGCCGCGAAATCGGCCAACTGCTTGACCTCGCGCCCCACAGAAGGCACAGCGATCGGCCCGTCCGGAAAAACTTGCCTTTCCATGCAGGCAAAGCATGCTGGAGGATCTTAGAATGGAAGTTGTGCAAGCCTGCTTCGAGCATCCCAATGTGCTTGTTCACGCGAACGCGCGAGCCGGCTGACCAGTGGCGAGCAACATCCCGAGGGACGAACACCGGAACGGCGGAAACTGCGAATTGTCGAAATCCCGAAAATGAAATTACAGTGGAACCACTACAAGTTGACCACTGAAGGGCGGTAAGAAATTGGTCAACTTATACAGGTGGTCAACTTACAGAGGTATCCCTTGAATTCAGTCGTAAACACGCCATAACTACTTCCAAGCACTTTACTGAAGAAGGAATGTAGTAATCTATATGAAGAAACATTACGAAAGTAAAAGAATAAAACCTGAGTTAGTATTAAGACAATGAAAATAAAACAGCGGTAAAAGAGCATTGCAATCAGTTGAAAATCGGATTCTTCGTAACGGTGTAGTTATACATGATAAGGTATATTAATACGACTTGTACCGTTTGACTCGTGCCTTTGCTGTGCGTCGTTAGCGGTTGCGCTGGGTAAAGACGGTCTCTGATGGGCCTAAAATCGAAATTGCGGGCAAATAGCAGCTGACGCCCTGAGCAAACGGCATGAGGCTCGACCAAGTAGCTGCGGCGGTGAAAGGAAATGTTCGTACCAAACACGAAGGAAGAGGACCAACGATATCGGTGGACCGCAACTTGCCCTTACACGGAACACCCTTACAAATGATATGGGTTACTTCCGTCTACGACAGCAAATAGGGTCGCGGGCGGAAATTGGGCAACATGGAGTGACGATATTCACATGAGCGTCTGCTTGTGCCCTTGGTCTCAAGGAAGGGAACTACCATGTAGCACTACATACATTTCGAGCATTTAGTGAAGTGCCAATTCTCCGAACGCACTCCAAGCTGGCCAACTGCGGTAATGTCCTTCAAGGCCACCAATTTTTATGACCACAACACGGTATCGCATTACATGCACAGCTCAAATAGCCAATTCGATGCGGTGGAAGGTGTTATATTCATTGAAAAGTTTCAACTTGGTTCACCGCTGTTCGATTACCCTAAATTCACTATCACTGGGTGGCGACCGCTGCTGCAGCACCAGCTGGCTTACACAATGTGGACAGACGGGATCTTTGCACCTTGTTCATACAGAAAAGATAAGCGCCCGTGAACTGGCTTCAACAATAATCAGTGCACGAACGTAAAGGTGGAACACCTCACGGACAACACGTGTAGGAGCAGCTTGGTCGTCGTTGTACAAGTAACTACTGGCATACATGCGAATAGAGCGAAAAATATTTTTACTTCAACAATGTTCCTTCATACTTGAAGGAAATGGTTAGCCTTTGGTATGCTCAAACGGTGCAAGTCGTACTAATATACCTTATCATATTGCAATCAGTGCATTTTATGGCTCGATCGTTGCACGTGTAAAGAAAGTCTATCGTTGTCTGCTTTGCTTTCATGGTGCAGATATAAGAGGTGAGTAGTCCTTTGAGTTTTGGAAACGACCCAGTCCATAAGATATGCCCGGTAGTGCATTCTTAAACGCTTTGATGACGCTTTGATGCTGTATGCACAAGCAAACTTCACTTTGTAATATTCACGGCATTCTGCTGGTCAACTTAAGGAGGTCAAAACATGTAGCAATTGATAGGCTGTGTCTTACCTATGGTCGTCAAGGTACAACATACAGAGGTAACTCTCCTATGCTTCACAATGGAGGGCCAACAAGCCAAAAAGTGTGGTCAACATGAGAATGGCGGTCAACTTATAGAGGTGGTCAACTTTGGAGGTCCCGCTGTATTTGGAAACCGGCAAGGCCATTTGCGAAAGGAAACACACTTAAGTCGCACGTACGATACCGTCGGCAGATTGCGAGGAATCAAATAGGCGAAAACATGGTTGGCACAGGCTCAGGGTCGGGCTTTCGAGCAACAGCTCGTCTTTCGCCGAGACTTAGTAATTGAAAGTAATACTGTAAGCGGGACGAGCATTTCTTGGACCAGTTAAATTGCTTCAAGTGCTGCATTAATCAAATTACCGCATGCTTCACGGCGGGAAATGTACGGCTTTGCCCCAAATTCTTCCTGTGCGTATCTCTTTACCGTAAGCCGGGCAACGTACTTTTCCCAAACTTTGTACCTACTTATCTTTAAATAAGACCATTTTTGGAATTTCGGGGCTTCGGAGTTTTGACGTGCGCCATCCGGTGACCGAAGGTTTGCAACAAACATACAGTCGCACACTGACGACGCTTGGCGAGAACGCGAAGCTAACGACCGTGGTGCCCACGTGTACCGCATCAGCTGCGGTGATACGTCCCCGCGCAAACTTCGGGCACAGTGCGGGCAGCCCGCAAATTGCAAATCTCGTCCGGCATTGACGTCCTCGCCAGGAAATGAAATTTGAAAGCTCAAACAAGTGTTGGCAAACTACGTGAAGACGCAAGGCATACTGACAGCGCCGTCCACCGCGTGTACAGGATTAGTCAGTAAGTGGATGTTTGAAATTGATCTGCGCTAATAAGGCACGCACGCGCTCGGTCGGTGCACAAAGGGAAGCGTTGCAAGGAGGCAAGGAAATGTCAATTTTAAATTTGAAACCAACGGCGAATTCATTAATATCTTCCGCCCAGGTTAAACTGCTACCTTCGGGGCAGATCCTATCGGGAACGAACGCGCTTGGTGACCGACCGCCCGAGAACCGGAACATCCGCTTCCTCGCCAACAAATCTTACTTCCAGGACGCGCACCAAACTTTTGCGCTCGACATTCAGGGTGACATGACCTATATTTGCATGTTTCCTTTTAACTGTTACCTTTGCGCGACGGACGAAACAATAACGGACAAGGGCATGCCAGCAGGGGCGGACGAGAAGGCGCATTCTGCTTGTTGGAGGTGCTAATCAACAATCTACGTCGTAAGGCCCATCGTTGAAAAGTTGCTAACTTAAACAGGAGTGGGAGACGACGAGAAGAGTCACCGGTCGGCTTGGCATTGATTTCGCGTCGAGCAAGCCGAGTAAACAGCCAAACCGGCTGAAGCATAAATTACTACTTCCATTCATAAATCCATGGTTCTCCTACGTCACGGCTATCAATGGAACAAAAATGAACACAAACTCTCGGAAGCACCCCACGCGGGTAGCTACGCGTTGAAGTGAAAGCTAATGTGCGCACGGCGAGAGCAAGGAAAGGGCGCTTATAAGGAAAGTTGGTAATACCTGCTTGGGAAATTGCGAGGTTGGTAGCGGTTCCTTCTTTTGACCGGCCAGAGCAACCGGGGAAGCGCGAGACGGACGGTAACCCACGGTCAGGTCCACCGGCGCCATTGGCGGCGCTGGACCAGCCAGTCGCAATCCGTACGGGTGCGCAGGATTCAGGGGCACCATCAACTGCTTTTGCTGCTCAACTTCCTGGGGTGGAATAACGAACGTGTGCCGCAGGCTGACCGATCGAACGTTCTCCGAGCTGGGAAGTCCAACCTTGACGGACATGCTCAGGCCCGCGGATCCTGGCACCTGGGTGACACCGGTATTGATCATTGTGTACCGTCTGACCTAAAACGTCGGCAAATAGTTGTTCTGTACGGGCGTTTGAGAATGGGAACCCGGAAAGGGAAGGGCCAGTCGGGCGGCTTGGATCACGTAAAGGGAATGACGGCTCACCTGTGCACTGGGGGTGGCAAAGCGCGAAGGGCAACTAGCGGAGTCGCTTGAAGTAGATTTGATTGCCTGTTTCCATAACTACGAGCCTCTATTGACCAACTCGAATCAGAGCAAACAAGTTGCACGTGACGCCGAGGCGGCCAATGAAATTGGCATGTTGCTACAAAATGGCAATTTCAACCGCTGCCGAAAAATTTCAGTCGGTGCACATGGGCTCCGACGCCTCAGGCGCTAAGCGAAAGAAATGCATTTGGCCAGTGACCCCAAAAGTTAAAGGAAACGCAACAGTGCGGCCACAGTGCGCGCCTACCAAACGCACAGTCGCCGACGGAGCTCTATGGAACATTGACAAGGTACACAGAGAGAGAGAGAGAGAAGCATTTTAAACTGGTACAATTTTGCCGGAGCCGAATGGCCGTGCTGCTTCTGTTGTCTCCCTGGCAAACTCGTTTCTTCGTCACCCAGCCCGTCACGTCATCGAATGCATTCTTCAAACGTCATCTTAAAACGACACGCTGCTGAATTGATGCCGACGGCGTCATGCGCTCATATATCTGTGCCGTACCGCAACAGCAACAGTGCAAGTTGCTCCGTTGAACTTCTGGGAAGTCGAGCAGTCGCTTTGAAAGGATAACTGACCGAAACTGCGTTCCACTCCCAGCTTCCCCTCAGCGCCCTGAGGTTGTGCCATGTCAAACGGGCGCGCAATTCCAGTTTCCGCTAGCCACGTTTGAATGCACTTTGCCATAGCCATATGCCGACCGCCCAGAAAACATCTGGCCATCGATGTCACCTACAAACAATACGCGCGGTAAAATATTTCCTATTATACTTTGCAGGTTGCAAAGCACTCGCTGGGTCCATTTGGGGTGCGGACGCGAAGTAGCCAACGTCCACATGACCATGACGCGGCAGCGTCGAGGCTAGTTGCCTTGCTGTCACTGGGCGCTGCGAACCTGCAGGCAAACGCTAGCTGAAGGTGAAACATTCGGCCAACGCATTTAAAGTCTCGGGCCTACCACTTCTTGATAATGCTGGCGCTCGCATAATAACTAGAACGGTAAATAAGCTTTCGGCGGGCGAATGGAATAGCACGACAGCGTGCCACCTTGGTAACCTGCTGCCGTTGAATACGTGGCGGGAAGCGACGAATGCATTTCCACTTTTTCCAGACGGAATTACCAGTATTACTATTAATACTTACTCCTATTTGTGCACATTTTATTAATATAATGCAGTGGAACCTCCAGAGTTGACCACCTCTATAAGTTGACCACCATCCACATGCTGACCACACTTCCTTGGCTTGTTAGCCCGCCATTGTGAAGCATAGGAGAGTTAACTCTATATGTTGACCACCTCCATAAGTTGTACCTTGACCACCACAGCTGAGACACTGGCTATTAATTACTACATGTTTTGACCTCCTTAAGTGGACCAGCAGAATGCCGTGAATATTGCAAACTGAAGTTTGCTTGCGCAAGGCGTCATCAAAGCGTTTAAGGATGCACCACCGGGCATAGCTTTTCGGCTGGGTCGTTTCCAAAACTCTAAGGACCATCCTGGTTACTGACGCATCTGCACTTGTTGGATTAGTTAACGCTCTGCATTTTGTTCTCTGCATCAGTTTCGCGTGGAACAAAGTACAGCCAGAAACAATAACGAAATGCTTCCGAAAAGCAGGATTTGTTACAAGTCGAGAAACAATCATTACAGCGCCCTCAGATGGTGCACCAAATAGGGGAATATTCCCGGGTGTCGACTTCGATGCATTCGTTACAATGGGCGATGAATTGGTGACTTGTAATGAAACTGATGCAGAATCTATTTTTCAAGCAGTACTATCCGACGTGCGGGAAATGCATGAGTCGACTGATGATTTAGAAGAAGAAGAAGAAAGCGATAGCGATACAGAAGTCGAAAAGACACTAACAGTCGACGACGTTCGCCATTCACTACATCAGCTGAAGTTATTTGATGTTGAAAAGTGCCCAAATATGTCTAATGCAATAGTTAACGCTGACTTTGCTTTCACCAATTATGTTTGCACCATGAAAGCAAAGCAGACAACGATAGACTCTTCCTTTACACGTGCAACGATCGGGCCATAAAATGCACTGATTGTAATGCTCATTTACCGCTGTTTCATTTTCATTGTCTTAATACTAATTCAGTTTTTGAAGACTGAATTTTCATTGCAACGGGAGAGACGGTTGAGTTGGCTTTCTACAGATTCTTCTCGTTCTCGAGCGCCTGAAAATGAACGAAACAACGCCCTACCACTGGATGGATGGGCAGTTATTAGTGCCCATCCATCCGTCCACTAATAACTGCCCATCTGTCCGGTGGTAGGGCGTTGTTTCGTTCATTTTCAGGCGCTCGAGAACGAGAAGAATCCGTAGAAAGCCAACTCAATTCAGTTTTCATTCTTTTATTAATATTTTCGTAACGTTTCTTCATATAGATTACTACGTTTTTTCAGTAAAGTGCTTGGAAGGAGTTATGGCGTGTTTACGACTGAATTCAAGGGGGTACTTGTGTATGTTGACCACCTCTGTAAGTTGACCAATTTCTTACCGCCCTTGAGTGGTCAACTTATAGAGGTTCCACTGTAGTTGCAAAAGCGCACTGACAGCGGGTTTGCGCTCGCTAATTCCTCCACTTCCGTGTTTCGACGACGACTATCCGCGGTCGCCTAATGGTGTGTCGTTTGGTAACGGAACAGGCGGACTACAAAGGTACCTGCATATGGACAATTCGGGCGCGCTGAATGCATGCGTTACTGTACGTGTTACTGTCAAAGCTTCCTGACAGAAGTTGCGTAGGGGAATTTTGACATCGCCTTATCGTGACAATAATTTTTGCCAATGCGGCAACGGTCTTTCTCGTTTGGAGGAATAATGGATTGGCGGTGGCGGCGCAAGCGTAGCCGGGAAGGAAACGATTGAAATGTGGGCAGGACTTATACATGTCAGTACTTCCCTACAACTTTTAATCGGATCCCTTCTAACAGTCCGAAGAGAACGTTAGGAATTCCTCGCAACCGCGCAGCGGGCTTTTCGCGGTGATGAACCAACTTGAACCGCCGTTGCAACTATTCATCGCGTCTTGAACCGCCAAACAAGGAAGCGGAGCGCGTAAGACGGATGCCGGCAATGCCTGTTAACGGGCAGATGTCTGCGGCTGCGTTGCGGAAGCATTCCGAAAACGCCGTGAAAGAAATGTAGGCTCACTGCCGCCGTTGGCCGATGAATTCCGACAGTACAACTTGCGCTACGGAAGGAAGGCGCATTCCGACGTGCGAAACTCAATTCGTAAAATGTGTGCACGATTCGTACGTCGGTCGCGAAGCGTTTTGGTGTTTCACGTGCGGGCGTTTGCGTGACTGCTCCAGCATTCATGAAAACACTTGGCAAATCGCATTGCTCATAACGCGGAGGCGCAGGTAGCTTGAGACGAATGTTTGCACATATTTCGCCCATGCCACCTGGTCAACATTCGGCTCTTCGTGTTGGCTTTGCATCGCTTGACAGCGTCACGCAAGTACGTACGCTCGTTTCATTCAGTTTCGCAGAACGTTGGCTCCTCAATTCCAAAATAATAACAATAATACGACCTGGTCGTCCCGTCGTTCCGCCGAACTGTTTTCTGTTTTGCTTGTCGGCAATCCAGTTTTCCATTAATACGTATATTGCCCAGATTGCAAGTTTTCATGAAAGCAGGAATTATGAATGTTCCGCATTACAATGGTAAAAATGAAAGCACACATCGACTGCTTCATGTTGCGCACGTTATTATCACGGACAATAACGATGATACTCTTTGCAGTGAAGGCTCATCCTACGCGAAAGTACTTCAAAAGTTTTGAAGGCATGTTCGCGAAGGGATACTCGAAAACGTTTACTCAGTGTATATACAACTAACGTAATAACGGTGGAATACACTCAGTCTGACCAGACAAAGACAACGACGTGGTTAGAGCGCAGCGATCTCCTTATATTCGCTTTTGTTCTCCACATGGGGTCGCGAAAACGTGCGGTTCAAACTCCTTCCCTTTGGGAGAACGGCGGGAAGCCTCTGGGCGCTTGATGATGACTCCTGCGGTGGTGTGTCCGGTCTCTTTTTCGTCGAATACTGACGGCCGCTGCGCGTAGACTGCTCCTACCCGTTGCGGGACCGGTTCACCGTATCCTTGGTGTCAGTCTTTCGCCAAGGACGTCGATGCCTTGTGTCTATCGTCTTCCCTGGATATCCGGCACAAAATTAAGGTAGATTGAGTGTGGTACTCCTTTAGTAACGTTGCGTGGTCCAAGTCGATTAAAAAGAGCGTTCTATCTATCTTGCTTTCTCTCCATTCCAGTATTTCAGCATTGCTATGCATGCAGGTGTCAAGCGGAATTAGAAATCAGACAGCGGAGTTCGCCAATCACTCTGCGCATTTTGAATAACATTAGTATAGCTGTACAAGTTCAGTCGTAGGACGATGTAAGTGGCCGTGCGTCCGGGCTGTTGCATTTGCTGAAGACTGAGCAAGGCTGTCATGGAAGACCCATACGCATGGAACTCATGGAAGACCAACCCAGTAGTGGTCTTTTTTGTTAACAAGTAAAATGCTAATGTTTGAAAGCATTTGAACCGGCACGGGATAGTATCGCTGAATTATGAAAGTCATCGAACCTGTTACGAAAAAGCCTGTCCTCAAGCATTCACGCTTGAACTGACTCGAGCAAGCACGCTGGTCGCTCAAATGCTTTCCATTTGCATGTGTAACTTAACTTTCGCGCAGTTCTGGAGACTTGAAGGAAAGAA
Source organism: Trichuris muris (assembly GCA_000612645.2). Lineage (NCBI taxonomy): Eukaryota > Metazoa > Nematoda > Enoplea > Trichinellida > Trichuridae > Trichuris > Trichuris muris. Next base: position 16,157,815 of record CBXJ02000282.1, on the reverse strand, counting down.
TGTTCAATGGAACGCTTTTCAGGCGCACTTCTTCAACAATTGGAATTTCGCCAAAAGTCTGCTGACTAAATTTGCAGAACTAACTGGCGTTGCTGGAAGGACATGCTTGACATTGGTTGATTGTTTGGGAAATGACGCTGCTTATAAATTTATTGTTTGGGAGAAACCGCTTCTTTAGGCCAAACGTGTCACGTATGCTTCAACTAGAGCGTCGTGTAATGTTTAGTTTTTCTGCTGCGGTTGCAACGTCTTTAGCCGTCTTCTAATCGAAAAGATACCTTCACGTTTTTCTGCACCATCCGGAATTCGTCACAGCACTGACAGCATCTCAAGGCGCTCTGAAACGACATGATAGCGCTAATCAAAAGCTTCCGCTAACCGTGTGTTAATTTGACTTTTTGCAACTTCGGCCAGCTTTGAATAACTTCCCTCCAGTTAAGCCACGACGTTCACAGTTTTTAATATTGGACGTGAGTTAGATAATACACTGTCTACTGTTGGAAGGAAAAGGCTAAAAGCTGCGTAGAATAATTCGCGCTTGCTTTGCAAATTGTAAAGCTGATCAGATTGTCGATCAGTGGAATCAGATTTATTTACTACTCGAATGAGACGTGTGCTTCTAATAGAAAGGACGAAACTGAACTAGGAATTTAATTATCTGGACATGTTTATGGCGGACATACGGACACGCACTTAAATGCCGCCGTAATCATCACTATTCTGACTGACCTATGAATAATACGCGATTGCTCTGTTACGGCTCTTTTGTAAATTATTAATCTATAAAAAATAAAACAAAAACTCAAGTGCCCGTTGCGAAGACAAAAACTTTACTCAAAAATGAATCATGATAGAAGCTGTCGAGCTGACGTTCAGTGCATGGCTGAACGGCAGCCAGCTCCCGTCGCGTCAACGGAGACAGTGGGTGCAATTGTACTTAAAGTCCGCGACGCTACGGTATAAGCTGTGTGGGATGGAATGCACGGCTGGACATGGGATGTCCCTTAGAAGGAATGTTAACGTTATGTGTGCTTGACATATGCTCGAATAATCGAAAACGTGTACCGTGAGTCCCATATTTATTATAATATCCTTTTAGTCTTGGTGTACGATTCTTAATTTCACGATGGGCACTTGCGCTTTAACTTCCTCCTCACGACCAGCTCCTTTGAGACCTTTCCAGCAAGAGATACTGCTCATGCCTGGTCAGCGAAGCCATTCCTTAGCGAGGGAGTGTTTTTGTCCTACCGTTACTTTAATCCCGATAAGTAATTCCGTTTTATATATCTGGATAGTCTGTCGGAAAACAGTGATTTAGCTGGTGGTGCATGAACGCTCCGCCGTCAGACTGAAAGCGCTTAAGACTGACTGGTCCGTAAGGAAGGAAGTTAAAGTACATTGACGTTCAGGAAACGAACATCTGCAAGAACAACGCGAAGATGCAAGACTTAACAGCATGCGGAAGTTTTAATGGAAACTCAATAATACCTTTAACACGCAACGGCAGAACAAAATTAAATGAGAATCCGCCTTGCACCTGATTCCAGTGAAGGCTCGAAGGTACACATAAATGATTGTGATTAATCCGGTGAAAATTATGCACGCTGAAAAATCCTTACATTGAGAATTAATTAAGGAAGGATTACTTACGTGCTTACAGCAGTTGCTACCGTACTTAATTGTCGGTGAGCTCAGGTTATCAAGAGTTGAAAGAAGCTCGTATAATGAACACTTGAGAGCACCGTTTTGGGGAAATTTTTTTCCCTGTCGGAACAAATTGACAATTGATCTTAGTAGCGGTGACCGGAAGTCGATTTTAAAAATGCGCTAACCAAATTACAGCACTATGAGTGGAACAACACGAATTGAGCACATTATTGGCAATCGAGACGCCGTAGTGCAGGAATTCAGAGCGGCAGCATCAACTTGCTAAAGCGTAGCGCACAATCACCGTGTAATTTTCCTGAAAAAGAAATATCCACAACTTCTCAAGATTCGTGGAAGCATGGCAGCCAATCTACTTCGTCGCGTGTTCTAATGTTCAAACGACTTATGCAGCTTTCCATAACCAAAGATAGGCGTCCAGGACCATAGGTGAATTTTTGAGTAGGTTAGGAATTCTGAAAACAAATCAAAAGCATAGTGCAGCATTCAACGTAGCCAACACAAGAGGAAAACTGAATTCTACAAGGAGAGGATGTTACACATTACAGATCAGTTCAGGGCAGGTAAAATAACTGTTACGCGACATGCCTTTGGTATATAGAAAAGAAGCATGCGTAAGAGTAAACTGTCTAAATGTCGCGACAGCAATGAAAATGTGCACGCGGGTAGAACATCCTTGGCTTCCGCGCGAGAAATCAACGATTCTATTGGTTCAAGCGGTTCACACTTTTCCGGCACAGGCAGACTCAAACAGATGAATTTACCTAATCTAATGCTTAATGTACCTAATTTATTTATTCCACACGTATCAGCCCTTCGTATTAGGCCACAAAGCATTCACTTGGGAAAACAAATTTTTCCTGTAAATCTTTTATTACATAAATACTTCGAAAGTTATTTTCACTGCAATAGCCATTCCCATTAGTAAAAGCTTTTATCTGTCCAGGTCTTTTGGAACAAAATTGTTCAATCGTAAGCGTAACGTCGTGAAGAGAAAACACTATCAACATCTGGGCTTAAGTAGACATGCGAAACAAAGTTAAACATTCATTTTGATGCACGTATATTTCCAGTTAGGGGGAACAATGACATTTGCGTACATGTAAACATGTCCATATGCAACCTGGCTATGGCATCGTTTTATCTTCATTCGCTCGTTGATAATGACTTACGAATAGGGAATGACCGCTACAGCGAAAATGAAACCGAAACCGTAGAAACTTGTTACCGAGCTGCCCGTTCTCAACGTTTCAAGGAAATTCAAATAGACGGTGTAAAGCTATCCTTTAATGAACAGGCACTTAAGTGTGCGCTTACATATGATTTAACAGTTGTTAGCTTTATTGCCAAAATGATCTAATAAGTTATCTAGTTTACCAAAAACTTTAATAACCAAATTCGGTTCCTGATTTTCTATCACTAACGGTTGGTGTCACCCACATTTTATTAATACTCCGAGGGCGGCGTAGGGTAGGCTACAAAATCACCAATATTAAATTGAGAACTTGTCTCCTTTTATGGCAAACTTTTTTCCATCCATTTGGTCAGGCAGTGAAGCACCAGATAACGAGGTTCCACGCGCCAAGAAGAATGAAAACTTATGCTTACGTGATGAGACGTGTTTGCAGTTGAAAGGCAGTGGACAACTGCATGGAGTTACAGCATCCTAGGGCGAATTTCTAGCTATCAGTCAATAGGGGAAGCCATTTCCATTTCTAGGCAAACAAGCAACTGGTACAACTAGGTTACAGCAGAAGCTGGAAAATCAATACAAAGGCAGTAGATGCATGGAAAATGGGGAAGAAGGAATTCATTTTTAAACTGCATTTAAGCTACCCTGGGCAGCTAGCTACAGCATGTTGAGGAGTTGGATAACTTCCACGTCTGGAATGCTGAATACACTACCATATGGTTCATGCAAAGCGGCAAAGTAACGACATGCAACCGTTGGACGAGATTGTGGTACTTTTCGAATGCTAATAGAAATTGCATTCTAGCGAACGAATAAAGGGCCATTAGACCATGTCTCTATACCAACTTTTGCCAAGTATGCAAATGGCGGATGCTTCCGAACTCAGGCATTTTTAGTTATTCACATCATTATTATTTCATGAAATTTCTTCTTATTCTTTTATTCTTTTATTAGTGCTTCCATCATTATTATTACGCATAAGAAAGAGAATAGGACCCCCTTTAATTGAAAAGGATGGAAGCACTATTGGTCCATGAAAACATTTTCTGCTGAATTAGATGCGAAACATAAACACTTGCACAGATTCTCAATGCGCTACAAATTTGAACCCCAATATGTGGCAGCGTTAGGATACTTGCAGGAACACGGTTACAAAGAAATGGAGAAGAAAAATTTAAGCCATCTCTAAGCATTTTAATAATCCTTGTATAAACTGACCAGTCGTTGTGTAATGTCCACTAGGTCAATCATCGTTGCACATCGTTATCGATACCTCCGAATCGTAAAATTGCTCCTCCATTGAAAATGGAGCAGTCCTGAGAGCTCCGAACAGTTGAATGCTGAGTAAGTTACCTTGACAGTGTTTCGGTAACAATGTAGCTGATCATCACCTTTTTAGACGACCGAACACAGTTCAGTCGTCTAGGAATGCAACGTTATGCAAATGGACAAATATTAATACAATGGGGCTGTAACTTCGTCAAAGAAAAACAACACTGGAAGTATCATGAACAAGGTGTTCCTCAGGGAAAGCTCAAAGGCCAAACGGGGTACATAAAAAGCTTTCGCAATAAATCTTAAAAAGAGCAACTTGAAAAGCCAAAACTGAAGAATCAACCCGAAAACCCCGCAGGCGCGGGAAACTCGAACTTGAAGATTTAATATTCAAGCCAATCGCCTATTTTTTTACTTAATAGTAGGCATATGCATCGAGTAATACTTTGTCATTTAGACAGCGCGAGAAAAAGGAACGTCGATACATACCCGGTTTAACTGTTGGGTTTTCAGATATGCAAATTGGCTTGGAAAGAGGCGAATGGTAGGTCTCATAAACACTACTCATACAAAAGTAGTAATCATCCGGGTTTTCAAGACCCGTAACGCAGCTGCTTAGCTCTTCCGCTGGAACTATCTTTTTCTGCCAACTTTCGAATGCCATAGGCAAATTGTTTGAGTAGTAAATAGCGTAGGCCTGCAGCAATAAGACATGATCGTGGCAAAAAATTTCAACGGTAAAAGTTGGCCACCAAAGTTAAACTCTTCGGTCAACTCACCTTCACAATGTCTCTGTTTTTGCAAGGCGGACTCCAGCGGAGAAATGCCGTCGTGCTGTCCACCGCCTTGATCGTGATATTTTGTGGCGACGTTTCAGGTTCTGTAATGTTAAATTGTCAAGGCATCATTTCCGTCGGCGCTTTAATGCAAACCTGTTACGATGAGCAGATTAATTGGGGTGAACTTCTTCTTTCCGAACGAAAGCGTCATATTGATAGAATACGCAGTGAAAGAGCACAAGTTCTCCAGTATGCATTCAGTTTGCTTTGTTATTAATGAATGTGTCATTTTGTCTCTGGCTCCTGCTAATCTAAAAGCAATGGCAGCTGACCCACCCTTACCACTGATTGTTTAAAATCCAACAAGAAGTGATGACCGTACGAATTCCATTCGCGCTTTGTGACAAATCCGATGTGCAAATCAAAAGGGCGTCAGCAATCTTCGCATGATCATGCGATGAATAACAAATTAGAATCAACTGTACACATGGCTCATTGTTTCGTATTAATGCAAATTAGCCTAGTGCAAGTAGAAATTTTGTTAACCGTGATGCCAAGCATGAGAACATTAAACGGTCATTACATTTTACCGTCTCTTAATGCACCGGCAAAAATTAACGCTCAGCGAAGGCAACAAACACTCCCTTTCATTAATCCGTTAGTCATATGTTGCATGATAAAGAAATCTACAGAGATATGGACATTCGCAGCAGCTTTGGCGAGCGTCCGCAAAAGCATACTGACTTCAATGCAATTTCATTAAGAAAGATTTTGAATGGTGTAACTCGTTTGCTGGACTCATTGTTCGGTAAGTTGCTGGTCGCATAGCAAACATTCTGCACTGCAGAGCAGGCAATTCCGAAAGGTTCGCATAATTTGCACGTTGATATTTCTTCTTGTTTTCCTAGTAAACTACCCGTTCCCTATTGATAGGCAGTTTGCTGTGTAATTACAGACATACCGAACAATGGGTATGCAAACGCTCGAACAAACTATGAAAGATGCAGAAAGGCAGAAACGGGTAGAACAAACTAACATTGTTTTGTAGTCCAATTTGTATTCCACGTCAGCGCCGTCATCAGGTTCTTTCTCATACTGCAAGCTCCACTTTAAAGCAATGGAGTATGGTGTTACATCGGCAACTCGAATCCGGAGAGGCAATGAATGATCTGAGCGTACAATAAGGCTAAACCAAGCGAAAGCAGTTACGTTAAAGACAATACCATTGGGTAAGTCGGCCTCAACGCCTTCTATTTCTGAAAGTGAACTGTCTAATATTGTAAACACAGGAAATGCATGCACAACGGACCTGGTGAAAAGCTTTCTGCACTTTCTGTAAATTGCTCAAAATTTTCCCGAATAGAAAACTGCCTTGCCTTTAACCTGCGGAGCAGCTGATGGTAATCGGCGTTCCTTATCCGGCGACCGAACTGGTGAATTCGTTGCACGTATTGGACTCCCACCGTGTCGACACACATTGTAGCAATCAAAAGACCAACGAATATGTACATCATGGAAACAATAATAAAGCGCTTCTGGGACGGAACGAAATCGCCAAAACCAACCGTAAGAATGCTAACCAAAGAAAAGTAGAATGAATCGAAAAAGTTCCACGCTTCAGTGTGCGATATTATGACTCCACCGAGCGCTGCGTATCCAACAATAATGAGCAGAATGACTGGTGCTGACAGTCTCACGTATTCTACGGTTTCCAAATGTTGCAACAGCATCTGATCCGCTTCCAAGCTAACTTTCGCTGTTTCGACGTTCGCGTGAGCAAAGCTCTGCTTCAAGTGCGCCAACGTTCTGAATATCTTTTCTCTTAACAGTACATATTTAACATAAACGAAGTAGACTCCAGCAGACATAAATTTAGCCATGTTGGCAGTAGTCACAAGCACCAGTGGAATCCCGATAATACAGTAACATAGGCAGAATACACGACCTTCTCTTGTCATTGGAACGACATCGCCGTATCCTAAAATTCCATTATTTACTACACTTTAAAATTTACCAAACAAGATTATGCATGGCAAGAGCTATTTCAGCATTCGGAAATTCAAACAAGTATTTGTTTAACCGAGGCGAAGGTGCTCACGCCAGCAAAGCGTCGACTGATCAGATTAAATCAAAATGGCACCTTCACAACAGCACCTGACTTTCCGCATGTCTCACATACATATCCAAACTTTGATCCAACTTATCTTCAGCCACGATGCACGGTGATAACTGAACACTCTGATTCCTTAAGTTTTGCAGAGATGTTATCAATGGTAACAGACCATTGCAGCAAAAATTAGAATTAAAGCAGCAGTTCGGAACCGAGACCATTCCGCCAGCAGCTGACGCTTACGGGGACTGTTTTAAAACCATCTTACTAGCCAAGCATCTAAGATTAAATTAACAAGCGAGGCACGGTGCCTTGACCCTGGCGTTATGATAACAACAGCTTGGTTCCCGTAACGAGAAGTTTCCAAACTGATCTCTATTTACGAGTCGGAACATTTATGCAAATTACAAAAAGTAACTGTAATGTTAACAGGTATGCGTATAGAAAGAATTGCAGCTTCAACCCAACTTGTCTTCCCATTGTTGCATTGATGCGGTCTACAGGATTATTCACAAATAACGCATTTCTTTTGCTACCCGATTTCATCGTCGTATTGTTGCTATTACCTGACGGTAAGCTAGCCTAATGACCCTAGGGAAGAGGCATTTCTCCTTTTAACATGAATTCTCCGAGGGCCATTGCAGGGGCGTATCCTTGTGACAAAGCTATTATGCCTACCGTAGTTCCGCGATCTCAAGATGCTGAAGTAAATTCTTTTAAAATTATGCCGTCGCACATCAGGAAAATTAAGAATACCGTCTCAGAAAGGACGAGGATGTGTCGAAGAAAGGCCGAGTATTCGGTCACTAAATTGCCTTGATTATGAAGAGCGCAAAAGAAGAATTTCCTACATTATAGGGGCAATCTGAATAAGCAAATTCCTCGACCCTCTTTCAATCTTTTGCATTCCGCAAAAACAACACTTCAAGCCTTATCAGACGTGTCTTGTACACGGCCGATTATAAAAAGATATTGGACAAAGTTCGATTTTGAGAAACGCTTATGCAAATGAGAAAGTGCAGATAGATAGATGTCGACTGCGTTAGTGATTTGGCGAGGCGACATTGAAACAGAACAATGATGCCAACCATCATAGCCATCGTCCACAGGGTCTATACTAATCTGCTGCAAACAATTTAGCGACAAGTGAACGCTCCAGGGGACACTGTTTGGGCGGGAATCTAGTTGGGATGGCTATTGGGTCCCTTCCTTTCTGACAGAAGTGTCACCGTTGACTTTTCCGAGCGAGCGATAGTGGAAAACACGATGCTGCAATTGAACGAGCAAGAGGTTTGTTTTCATGCATGACAGGGCACCGACCAATTACATTATGTCTGTCAGGGCGTATGGGGTATAAACGCTTCCTTTTCCACACTGCAAAGATCAGTATCGACAAATTTCCAGGGAGGAGCCAGATCTCGTCATTTTTCCATGCAGGATTTCACTAAAGAACAAGTGCATGCATAGCAGGAATAGTAGTTCCTTGGAGATTCTTAGAAATGCAATTGGACAAACATTCACTTTGGTTGATTTGGAATGATCGAAGCGATTACGACAGTTAGCGTGAAAAGTGCCTCAAACTATGGCCAGCAGCTTCAAATTGAGATGCCCTGACTCGTGAATTTCACGTTGCTTGTTGGCACCACTTCGCAATCGAAAATCTCGAAATTTGAAAAAGAGTAGAGGGTTGCAAAGTCCCGCTTCCTTAGGTTTTATACTGTAGCTTATGGACCACCTTGTATTACACTTTCGAGCAGGCAGCTGAGTGGCTACTTTATATTTACGGATAGTTAAAATTAACGTTGCACGTTTATCAGCCAAGCATCTTGCTCAAAGCGTGTAACGAATGAAGTGCAGCCATAAACGAATTTCACGACATTCCTGTAATGCAAGAAAACGTCACTATGGGCTCTGTAATACTGCTTTGTGAACATAATTGTTGTAAACTCAAATTCATTGCATGCTAGAAACTTATCAGCTGAGGGCGAGAGATAATAAGTCCAGATAGCTGCGGATATAATATATTTAATGAAAAATACCAGAGGCATGCGCATCCAACAGCACAGGGAAAAAGTATTGTTTAGCGTGCAACAAATGACAAAAAGAGAGTTATAAACATCTGCTCAAGTATTTTGGAACTGCTTGGAGTATTATTAGCATTTACGGTGCATAATGCTTGCGCATTATGTACCATAAATGACCTATCACTGATAGCCGCTGAAAGAACAACAATTGGTAAATCAGTTGCTCTGTTGGACCTTCCAGCAAGTTGACTCCTTTCGAGGCGACTCACGGCGCGTGAAATGGCCAAACGCCACGAAAAGGAAGGACTTAGGAGCAGTTGCGTCAGCAAACGAAAACCGTTTGAACAAGTTTTAATAAATGACGAACTTTAAAGGACAGACCAGCTTTGAAATTTATCATCCCAATGCACACTGCTGAGAGAAAATGAAAATATTGAATTTTCCTTTCCGTCGGCAATGCCGTACTGCTGAATACAGGAAATGGAAGTTCTCATGTGGGCAAACGCGGGCCATTTTCTGCAATAGTAAGCGGACGTTTATCCCTTGGGAAGTTTGTTGCTTAAATCGACCCTGCTTGATATAACTCTTTTACGCCTGAGTAAAAGCAAACTGCATTCCCCAAAGAGAATCTCGCTTAATTTTTACCACCGCATCACCTGAAATCACTAAAAATAAGTATTTTACTTCAGCAAATAGAAGAGATGCTATGCAGTTTGGCACTGGAACTCCCAGTGAGGCGAATATTAGGAATTCAGCGTCAACGTGGATTACGCTTCTGTACAGTGCGCAATAAAGTTGCTTTCGTCATAAAGCGGAATTCCCTTGAGAACAGGTTCATCGCGAGTTAACGCTGAAACGCATTTTGGATTAGAGAACAGATCTCAGTGAGGAATTCGCCGTACTTGTCAAAATTAATGAACGCAATCCCAAAAATCTGCAGAGTCATTCTGTCAATACTTCCGTGCAAGCAGCGAGCGAACCTAGCAAAAGATAACTAACTTAAACACGCAATTCATAGTGACAGGTGTGCATTTGCATTTTCCTTACTTGCGCAAATTTCCGTAGGTGAAAGATTCAATGCCTGTAACCATGGAGAAACTTGGTGACCCGCAAACTTCGTAAAAATAAACGGAAGTACTCCGCCACATTTATTAATATTAATAGACCTCGGCGCCTGTCAGTCTGGCTTGCCATTTTCTCTATATTCAGTTATGTTAAACTTACTAATGCTTTCAGCGGCTAAATTCCTTAGATCCAGGAAATTAAATGCAATTATCTTCACTGTTGTTATTCGGTTCAATCACTTAGTCGTTATCCCTGCATCGGCAACAACGTGAATCCCTGCTGAACAACGCTCTGCGTTGGAAGTCACAACTAATGTAATTTAGAATAACTGAACCTTGGATCCCAAGTGGAAACGGAAATTATGCAAAAATGTAAGGCTCACTTCTAGTGCTCAAGCAAAATCTGGCGCGAAGATTGACAGCACGTGCCAACAGGGATTCAGGAGGAAAGATTCATACAATTGATTGCCCAATCAACGCTACAGCTTTCAATGATTTCATAAGGTAGGAGCAGAAGTGCACGGAATAATCAGCGCAAGTTTTCCTGCCATAGGTTCACCTCACGTCAACAACGTGATAAATTTGACATTTCACCTAGCTGACCGCCAGCAGACGAATTTTCTGATACGTGACAAATGCAATCTTTGCTATCGAATCTGTCAGGCGCTCTTGCAACTTATCAGTACATTTAGCTGAAGTTATTAGACAGGGCTCGATAAATTTTCACTTACATGCCATCGGAATTCTCGTTAGGAAAAGGTTGGAGAACTAAAGGGCACTTCATTCACTCCACTGCAACAAATGCGACCATTCGGTGTACCAAGTGGAGGCTGTAATGTACGGTATCTGCACAATAGGGAGAACCGCAAATTAGCAAACATCGTAACTAATCGCACTCCAGACGGGACCCACCAAAAATGACGCACTGAACAATATGCCAGAATTGAAGTTGCACGTGGTGGAAGGAAGTTCCCCTGCGCTTTCAAGTTGCAACCTATGAACCACTTGTACAAGGAACTTTGATGTCACAGTGGATAGTGAGACGTACAACATGGGAGCACCGAGGGCCCGCTGACTCCTCAAACCAATATTGAAACGCAAAACCGTTTACGTTCAGCGCTCATTCCTCTGTAAACCTGGACAACCCAAAGCGCAAAATGGAGCTACGTCTAGTTGGCACTGAATGTGAAATCATTATACGCTTTTTAGTACAAGACGAGCACAAAGTGAAGATTGCTAGCATAGATCGAAACTGAAAATTTCAATTATGGCCAACGGGCTACGTCAATACAAGTACTTCAGCAATTTTCCAATGGCAGCGCCGGGCAAGGATAATCATATTTGATAAGTGCAGCTACACTCCCTATTTGATTGCACGCATTACGTTTTCACTTCTGAATACTGCTAAAATTCCGAGCAAGCCCGTCGTCTTGTCCGTTGCCCTAAAACTTATTGAACTGCTCGTTTATTTAAAGCAACGCATGATTGACTGAGAGCACAGCTCTTAATCAAACCAAATTGAAATCTGTTAGATCGTCAATAACTTTTCTCAGCTGCTTAAGAAACCGAAGTAGCAATCACTAGCACACTGTTCGCCTTAACGAAACATGACTCTTCATCAGGAAAAATCATCCTTGATTAAAGGGTTAGACCGCTAAATTGAATTTGTTCCAATTCAGCGTCCTGGCCAGTGTTGAAGCAATAAGAGCGATTCATGGAAACTATTACTACCACCAGCGCATTTAACCGTACAGTTAAACAAACCGCCTATCCATTCTTGCTGCATTAGACGCACAGCGCCGAATGTGCTTACATTTAAAATTCAAATGGGTGAGAAATATTGCGAAATTGGTTGGCAATAAATTCCTGCACTACCAAAACGTCTACAAGTCTCGCCAGAAAAGGATCCACCATTCACATGCCATGTCCAGTCCTTACTATGCTGAATTCTGAAGTGATCATGCAAGTGGGGGAACGCAACTTCACGGTAAAGCGTACCAGCAAATTTAAGGAAAAGGTAAATGGATGAAAATCGTAGGCAACACAACGAACATCGTTACGGACTAACCTAATCGTAAAAATCTATGAAAACTAAAGTTTTACTATGTGGACAAAATCAGTATCCATATGAATATACCTATGGTCGTCAGCGTTGTTAGCACAAAAAATAGTGCCGCCGCAAAGCTCCACTCTTCGGCCGGGTCCAACAGCCTGTCCCTATCGGGGTGACCACCGCCGAGAGGCGCATCGCCGTAGTGCAGGTTCTCTCGCTCTCTCAAACCCTTGATCTTGTGCATTCCATAAATGCTCCTTACGTAATTGCGAAATTCAACTTCTCCCTCTTCCTTAGACCGCCTCGATCGGCTCAACTCCAGCAGTCGAGCAAGGAGCTGGTCTTTGTCCGTCTGTACTTGGAGGTCCATCTGCTTGCGCAACTGCCGCATGTGAGGTTCTTCCAGTTTCATGAATACAAATGCACCCAGGCACGTGTACGCCAGCGACACGATTATGAGGCTTACGTGAGGAAGAGCCAAATAAAAGTACTGAAACAGCAAGGTTTAGCTCGCCGTTTAAACACGAACGAAGAAGGGAGCGCGTAGTCCCTGCACTTTCAAAATGGCCTCAATTTTTTTGAACTCACGTTAACGAAACGCAACTGTTTCAATGCCTGTACTTCTTCCTAAAGCGTAATTGCCCCGGAAACGCCTTTAAGCACGTCTGAATTGAGAACAGCTCCAAGTCAGGTATAATTCCTTAAAATTTGCAACCGTCCACGCCCGGCACATCAAGGAAGTTGTGGGGAACATTGCCCATTAGTGAACCTTTTGGGCAAGCTATAAAAGGTGTAAAAATTCTCACGGGTGAACAAGAAGCTGATGATTTGTTAATTGACTTTAGATTTCGGCCTGGTGAAAACAAATGACACCGTAACGGGCACATGAATGTTTTGTTAATCCTATTACGGAGCAACAGCCCGTAGTAGACCTGGCTCGTCTAAAATTGAGGCAAGAAAGTCTCTCTACATATTGCATCTTAGGGAATGTCACTATAGCAAGCTGTCTCCCTCGAAATTCGGCAGTCACTTGTGCATATCCTGTAAAGGTATTACCCGGTGAAATGTATTTGTACGAAGGGGCGCGCGACAGGATGGCCTTTCACATCGATAGGTGTGCAGAGCGAGATCGGTGGATGGTTTTAATGCTAACCAACGTTATCTTGAAACAGACAGTGTTGTTGCCATTGAAGAGAAAATCCGGTCCGTCTGAACCATTTAGTTCCGAAACTACGCTTCCTGTTCAATGCTAATAAAGATGCGCTTTTGCAAAACCTTCTGACCATTGATGGCGTTGGAACAATTGAGCAAAAACCTCTACTGTACTAACACAGTCACAAAGCAGCATGCTTTAAAGCAGGGATGGGGAACCTCTGGTCCGCGGGCCGGATACGGCCCGCGAGACCATTCCATCCGGCCCGCGAATGGTCATATATGCGTCCAAACGACCCGCGGCAGCAAAAAGGTTCCCCACCCCTGCTTTAAAGGGTCTACACCAGTGTTTCTCACCGACCCCTTTTCGGAGCTGCGGCTTCGCCACCGACCCCCTTATCGGAGCTGCAGGCTCGCCGCCGCCCCTGCATGCTCTTACTACTCCAGCGGGGGTGAGATACTCTCTGCTAACTGTAGAGCGCAGTGGTTCCACCCTGTTGCCGCTAGAATGGCAATCTAACAATCCGATCAAAGTGACAAAGTGTACTCGAAGGCACCGAATTTTCCCTCTTTTTACCCTGCAGTCTTAGAAACCTTTTGAGAACCGTTCGCCGCCGATTTTGCCATTGAGCGGCTGCAGAGGTCCAGAAGCTTCAGTCGTCTGCTGCTCCCAGGGGGGCAGTACCGACCCCCTGGCCGCGTCAGCGCCCCCCAACTGCCCCTTTCGTCTCTACCACCCCCCTCAGAATCTCTGACCGACCCCCGGGGGGCGGTACCGACCCCTTTGAGAAACACTGGTCTACACAAACGTTTCACAACTTCCGTTTGTCCATTCAAGTAAACAGAGCGCCGTAAGCGTTAGTAATTTCAAAAGTGAGAACGAGTGAATGAAATTTTGCCATGGGAAAAATTTAAAACCCAACCTCACTGCACGCACGTAAGTTTAAAATGAGAACGGAGGGTAAACATCCGTTCGGGAATTGACTGCGTCGGCAACGATGGAATTGAAGTTCCGGTAAAATTGCAAACAAACGCGGCATGCAAGCGAGTTACGCTTTTGGCAAATTCCGCGACAGCTGCATTGATTACCTTCCCTTCTTTCGAGCAAAAGCGAATTTCGCGGGAAAACTACTGGATACATACCCTCTTAAGCTGCAGTTTCAAAGAGGTGCGTCGACGATTCAACCTGTAAGGCAGCAAGGATGTTGCGGAAGGAAGAAGTTCCGCAGGGCTCTTTGACAAGCTTTGCACCTTCTTCGCCTCTGCCAACGAATGGTCCTCCATAGTGTAACTGAAAGCGGTGGCCAGGCACGCCCAATCCAGCCACTTGTTAACTAAATTTCACGCAGTAAATCGCTCCTTGATCATTACGCTGGATCGACGATTGGTAATTAAGCAAACTAGCAAAATCGATATGCAACTTCGACTGATTTATTAGATCGCTCTGTAGGAAAACATATACGTGGCAAATGAATTGAATTTCCCCTCTTGAACAAGGGAAAGTTCAAGGATTAGACAATTTCAACTTTGCACGACTACCCTTAGTCATTCGGTCACGATGACTGGCCAACTCGGTGATTAATAGCTCTTCGTAGGAAAGGCAGCCAATGAACACTAAGCAACACATTTGCTAAGCCATGATTTTCAAATCACTGTACGCGATGGTTCTTGCTCACAGATCAGAAATATCATACGGAATCCACGAAAATATTTATCTTAACGCTAATAATGAGCAGCAGCGCCTAAGGCATATGCTGGTAAGCAAACGCGCCGGCTTCAATGCACCAATTCAGAAGACCTTCGTAGATGGGGACGTCTTATCCTCCGGAAAGGCACACTGGTACTTGATTGCAATTTAAGCATATAAACCAGTTTTTCATGGGCAATAAAGAAAGCATTGATCGAGCTAGAGAACACGTACATCTTCAATGGTGATCAGTGCTTGAATTTTCTCTCCCGAGAGAGTAGACTCTGCATATTATAAACAGATAACTAATTATGCAGTTCTGACAGCTGTAATGCGCTCAGCGACCAATGATCATATGCTTAATATACGCAAGAAACTGCCATAAGAAACTTAGAACTTCGTTTACAGTAACTGAGACTATTGAACGACAATGTAGCGCAGAGAAAGCGTCGCCAGCCGGGTGGCTCCCGGCAAGAAGTTGATAGAAACTTTCAAGTCCACGTAACGAAATGCAAGGTATCACGTATATATATATATATATATATATATATATATATATATTCATTGATGGTTGTCACGGATTTTTCCCGTTTTTTAAGTATCTGTAAGTATACTGAAGCGATCACCCTACCAGCAGATGGATGAGAGTGGTTATAAGAAAGAACGCAAACAGCACACGTACGCAACCGTATGTAACCGTATATTTCGGAACGCTCGAGTTCCGTCGTCAGCGGTGGTGGTGGAGAGGTGGAATTTCTCCGTAGTGGGGATTAAATAGGCATAGGGAACAAAGGGGTCAGGGCGATATGGAACAACACTTGGTTTTATTTACAAAGGCGTTCCATACTTCGCTGACCTCCATCCCCTTGTCGCGATTGATTGTATTGTTCGATCTAATGTAGAAGGCTTCCTTTATTCGCCGTAAGTGGAGTTGTTCTTCCTGGCAAATAATTTTTGATCTCAGGTCG
Source organism: Trichuris muris (assembly GCA_000612645.2). Taxonomy (NCBI): domain Eukaryota; kingdom Metazoa; phylum Nematoda; class Enoplea; order Trichinellida; family Trichuridae; genus Trichuris; species Trichuris muris. The sequence goes on along the minus strand of CBXJ02000282.1, from coordinate 16,141,846 downwards.
AGTGGGCACCTGGCGCTGTGTTCAACGACCGCGGAAGCCTTTATTGCCTCATCCATGATCTTTTTTGGATCGCGGGTTTGTGGTCGTCCACGGTGGCGTTCTTGTGATCCGTTGAGTCTTCCCTCTGCGATCTTGTAACGGGTCAACGCTGCCATGTGTTCACGAAATCTGTCAAATACAGTGTTGCCCGTTTCTCCTATGTAGGAGGCGTGGCAACCACACTTGATCTCGTAAACGACGCCAGGTCTCCTATCCCTTGGAACCTTCACTTTGTCGCCTCTGAGTAGTGAACGGAGGTTAGGTGAAGTTTTAAAGCGAACATTAAAGTTAAGAGACCGGCCAAGACGTTTAAGACGTTCACCTAGACCGTTATAATACGGAACAAATAACACCGGTTTAGATATTTCTAACGTGGAACGCGCATTTGTTTGTACTTTATTTAGTTTATGATGTATAATGGAGCTTACAAAACTTTTAGGATAACCATTACTGATTAAGGTATTGAATATGTGATTTAGCTCATGTTTTAAATACGGTGGGTCACAAATAGATGTGGCGCGATCCACCATACCCATTACTATACATCGTTTTACCGAGATGGGGTGGTGCGAGGAAAAATGTAACAGCCTGTCAGAATTCGTGGGCTTTCTATATACTGTGGTGTTTATGTTACCCCCTTTTTTAATTACTAGTACATCTAGAAAAGGTAGCTTATTACCAGACTCCTTTTCCATGGTTAATTTTATGTTATTAGGAAAAAGAGAATTTAAATGTTCCAAGAAGGACTCCTCCATGCCTGTATTAATGATGGCGAAAATGTCATCACGTCGCCGAAATCGCCTTTCCCACGTTAAAAATTGTAAAACATTTTGTAATGAAGTTAAAACAGTATCTTTAAAACCAACTGACGTATTAGTAAGTTATGACGTTAAGGATCTTTTCACAAGTATTCCGATTATGTACACTGTTAAATTATTAGAGAATCTCCTTGCTTCAGATGTGACCATCCACCAAAGAACTAAACTGAATCCTTTTCACATAACTAAACTTGTTTCCTTTTGCATGCGGGAGGGTAATCATTTCAGGTTCCTTGATAGTTTCTTTATGCAAAAAGATGGCGCGCCCATGGGCAGCCCGTTATCGCCCATCCTTGCAGAAGTCTTTATGGAACATCTGGAAGAAAAGGCCTTCGAAACTGCAAGGAGTAGATCAACACCATCGTTTTTCAAGAGATATGTAGATGACATTTTCGCCATCATTAAGACAGGCATGGAGGAGTCCTTCTTGGAACATTTAAATTCTCTTTTTCCTAATAACATAAAATTAACCATGGAAAAGGAGTCTGGTAATAAGCTACCTTTTCTAGATGTACTAGTAATTAAAAAAAGGGGGTAACATAAACACCACAGTATATAGAAAGCCCACGAATTCTGACAGGCTGTTACATTTTTCCTCGCACCACCCCATCTCGGTAAAACGATGTATAGTAATGGGTATGGTGGATCGCGCCACATCTATTTGTGACCCACCGTATTTAAAACATGAGCTAAATCACATATTCAATACCTTAATCAGTAATGGTTATCCTAAAAGTTTTGTAAGCTCCATTATACATCATAAACTAAATAAAGTACAAACAAATGCGCGTTCCACGTTAGAAATATCTAAACCGGTGTTATTTGTTCCGTATTATAACGGTCTAGGTGAACGTCTTAAACGTCTTGGCCGGTCTCTTAACTTTAATGTTCGCTTTAAAACTTCACCTAACCTCCGTTCACTACTCAGAAGTGACAAAGTGAAGGTTCCAAGGGATAGGAGACCTGGCGTCGTTTACGAGATCAAGTGTGGTTGCCACGCCTCCTACATAGGAGAAACGGGCAACACTGTATTTGACAGATTTCGTGAACACATGGCAGCGTTGACCCGTTACAAGATCGCAGAGGGAATACTCAACGGATCACAAGAACGCCACCGTGGACGACCACAAACCCGCGATCCAAAAAAGATCATGGATGAGGCTTTGAAGGCTTCCGGGGTCATCGAGCACAGCGCCAGATGCCCACTCGACCTGAGATCGAAAATTATTTGCCAGGAAGAACAACTCCACGTACGGCGAATAAAGGAAGCCTTCTACATTAGATCGAACAATACAATCAATCGCGACAAGGGGGTGCAGATCAGCGAAGTATGGAACGCCTTTGTAAATAAAACCAAGTGTTGTTCCATATCGCCCTGACCCCCTTTGTTCCCTATGCCTATTTAATCCCCACTACGGAGAAATTCCACCTCTCCACCACCGCTGACGACGGAACTCGAGCGTTCCGAAATATACGGTTACATACGGTTGCGTACGTGTGCTGTTTGCGTTCTTTCTAATAACCACTCTCATCCATCTGCTGGTAGGGAGATCGCTTCAGTATACTTACAGATACTTAAAAAACGGGAAAAATCCGTGACAACCATCAATGAAGATTCACATACCCGTTACAAGACATCCAGTCTTCACAAACATATATATATATATATATATATATATTCTGTGATCCCATTTCATCAACAAGAAGTAGGCTGTCTGCTCTGCTCAAGCGTGAGGCAAAAAAAAACGCGCACTGCAATACCCCATAGCAAAAAGACTATATCAACTTGGATACTTATTTTCATTCATACATATCGTTCTTGAATAGCTGCTACAGCTATTGACGTTACAGATATTCACCGAATGGCTAAACGTGACGATCGCACTAAATTTATTTTGCTACATCATGTATTGCTGTACGGCGAAAAAGCTTCCAACAAACGATTCAACGCAATAGTCCGCAATCGCAGCTGCGCGTACACTTTTAGATAATCTAAGCCATCAAGAATGTAACTACGGACAGTGTCGCAATACACATTCCTGCATTCACTCCGGAATACGGGACGATCAAGAACGACTGAAAACTATTTCCAAATGTAACACTCGGCTACAAAATTCGGAGGAATGAAATTAGTCGACAACGACACTGACTAGCAAAATGCAAAGTTACAGTGCCGCTGCACTCTGCCACACGGAAACTACTGCCGTATTCCGTTCAAAGTATGGCAAGCCGTTATCAGTCAAACACTGCGGAATTTCTATTAGCGGATACGCTGCTTATTAAGGGACAAATGTTGCGAATTATATGGACGCTGGTTAAGCTTTGGCGGCTTAGCAAGTCTCAACGACGCGCTGAACAACTAATCAAAGATTGCAGTGCCCATTCAGCCGAGTGAACAGAAAGGCGCGGATTCTGCTACTGAAGGGAATAATACCGGTACACCCACGGATAGTCTTCACGCTGGCTTTCAGGCCAATGCTAATAAGATTATTGCTTTTGCGAAACGCCGTAGAATGTGCAATGCAGAAACGTTGCTGCGCAGCTGACATTGCTACCGCAACAAGCTGTATGATATTACGTATTATTATAATAGCACTGCGCGTCACCAACCATCCCTGACCACTCCTAAGGAGTTCATACGGCCCTTGCTGTTTCGCAGCGCGGAGCGGACCTGATATTCAATAAAGCCAAGGACTTCTTGCTCAGACGAAAAAAATCAGGTTGCTCCGTCGAACTCCCGCATGCGAGTACATGGCGCAAGGAAAAAGCAGTGCATGAATTCCCCAAACTGTGGAATTTGGGCAAAACGACAATAGCATCTGCATTCTTGCGAATACAACGGCGCATAGCCGCGGACAAGCAGTCTATGAAACGTTTACCGAAAAGAATATTCAATCGGCTTAGATTGATTAATTCAACCATCACTGTCGCTCAGTGTCAATTAAAAGCGCCCGTAGCGACTAGGCTCGGCGCTTTCTGTTCAACCTTAAACGGAGGTAATTTGCCCAAACTACAACGTTTTCACGGCGACTGCAACTTTTATTGTTGCACTGCAGCACCACGGAAACAACTTTAATCACGCTTCCAGTCAGCTCATTTGACGAGTATTCGCCATGATTAACAGCCGACAACAATTGCGCGAACTTAATCGATCAGTCAAAGTTTAACGTTATGAGCGACGAATATTAATTGACTAGTTTACTTATTACGAAAAGCTGGGTTTCGACAGAGCAAAGCTCTTGGAACTGCAAATTTAACAACATATGCATTATTAACATTCGCCATACTGTAACGATCAGCACAGCGGGGTATTCAGTCCCAAACGTACTAAAAAATAAGTTCTGAACTTTCCACGAGGAGCCAATGCGTACATTAGAATATCACCTATCGGTCAATTCGACTGAGCCTCGTCCAGGTAAAAGAACTTCAGCCAAGAAACCGCCTTAAATAGCCAGTGGTACAATATGTCGACGGCAATCTTTCAGTACGCCGACAACGGAACATGATCAGTTCAAAAATCCGCGAAATTGCGTTGATCTATTTTCGCGTGACACGAGTCACGTTGACTTCAGCAGTGTCAACAGCACCTCGTTGAAACAAAACAAGATATTCGCACAACAACAAATGCTTCACCACGTTTAATCAAGTTGATGACGTTTTATCACCCCCTTACTAAAGCTGCAACACTCGAAAACAGGAAATGTAGTTCCGCGAGTTCGGTTTCTTCCAACGTACAAACATGAACAGATTGTGATGTCTACAAGCCACATCCATGCAAGCTTGTCCAAATGGAAACGTAGGCAACCGCGCCAAACAAAAGCATAAGTATGAGCAAACATAAGTACGGTCTCCGTGCCAACGTACTTTGCCAAATATCCTTGACACCTTGCAACAGTTAGGCGCACAAAGAACTTAAACTTTAAGGAGACAAGATGAACGCAACGGCTCATGTTGAACCTCTCTTGACGGCAAACACATGTCAAAAAGTACTTTTTAATAAAGAGAAGAACAAAAAAATCAAACTTCCCAAACTATCCGCTTCTCCCATTCAGCATTTACATATTGGAGACATGTCCATGCCGAAAATGGGTGCAGGTCTTAGCGGAAGGTTCGGTTCTAATTCGTTTCTGGCTCAAAACAGCGCTTTCGATTAGTGCTTTGTAGAAGTTTGCTGCGTCATCGGAACACGTTCTCGTACGCCTACCTAAAGGCGCATACGCTGCGCGACACCACTGCCAGACTCAACATGCGCTCAATGCCGTTCACGAATGGAGTATGTAAGATGGTAACGGAGCAACACTGAATAACCAACGCATTCTACCCAACAAAAATGGGCGATTACTACCACTGCAACTAGTACAACAATGACCACTATACTTAATGGCAAAGCTCACGATTTCGGGCCCGCGTAACTTTCAAGTTCCGCAAAAAGTGTTCATAAATACCAACAGGATGCTTGGGCAAAGATGAGCAAGCAATGAACGGCATCACTATCCCCACCGCTATTGGAGTAAACAAACGACGTCTTAATAATCGCTAAAGTAGCATGCGCTTTTGAACAGCTCAGTATAAGATTACCCGTCTCTAGAAACAAATACTACCATACTTTCGTGGGAAAACGGTCGAGGAGCACGCCTGGCGTACAACTATCCGAACAATGAAGCGACTGCTGCCCCCACGATAGTGGTCGTTTCATTGTTCGGACAATTTTCCATAAGCGAAATCTGTGCAAGTCTCAAGAGTTGCTGCTCTCTCTGAATTGTCCCGTAAATGCATCAAGGGTCAATTCGAAAAATTGTGACAAAGCGTCGAAACGCTCCAAGTCGATCAGTCGAAAGCGCGCACTTCAAATTCGCATTGCAGATCAGCAAGGTTGGAAAACGTCGCCCTTTTTTATCTAGTCTTGTTTGAAGATCATGATTTTGTGGTTTGACTTGTTTGGCAAGCCACGTTGCAAACTTCCAGTCAATAAAGATAAAATCCCGCTCTTGTTTGATGTGTCTGTTTTTCCTTAGGCCACAAGCTTTTATGCGTATCATCTTGGTAGCTTCCTTCTGCGCCCCGTCATTCAACGCGGAAAAATTTCTTCGATGTGGTGGGACAACGCCGGGAGTTGCGCCCGGACGGCAAATCAGTGTGAGACCAAGCTTGGATGGCATGGCGAGCACGACAACCTGACCGACCCATCCGAAGGTCATCTCCCGGAAAGGCGGCGCCAGAGAAAAGGCGGCAAGAAGGCAGGAAAGAATCCCCTTCGGCAGCACCGCTCAAAGAAAATGCTGTTGGATCAGCTTCGCAAGCACTTTCGGTGCAACGGTTCAGTGAAGCACGCTGAATCGCTTCTTAAATTCAAAGCCCCCATTGATGGAGAAAATCAGTCATTAAACGAAAAAACTGCTCAGCTGGTAAGTCAACAAATCCGTTACCATTTCATTGATAAATATTCAGTCAAAGCCCATCTTATCCATTCACGGAAAAAATAAATAACACCCGACATATACTTCTTGTTCCCATGTAGCTAACATTCCGGCTGTCAGGCAAGCAGGTAAATAAGTTAATTTGTATAAATCTACACAAGAAGCAATCTGTGATCATTCATAACCTACATAAATGGAAGCTCAAGAGGCTGGCAGCAAAATCTTTTCTTGAGTAAACCTTCACTCAAGACCATTGAAGCCAGCGTACGGTTCCACTGAAGATGAAGAGGTTCATTCACGCGGTAGCAGCTAGATCTCAGAAGACATTTTAAAGCAGTCACTCGAACAACTTGCGCGTTTGAAATGACCTCTCTCATTTGCACTGAAGCTTCATCCCTAACTTAGGGCCGAATCATCAATCAAGAGATTTGCCTACTTTTCCGTTCAAAATGCCTGTCTGCTGGTCAGGGTCTTACTTTCACCCTTATAGACTTACTGAACAACATTTACAGCTAACCTAACATGGGGTAATTCGCAAGAAACCTCTACAACCATTGTTCTCTCAGTACAAACTTATAATTAAAGACATTTCTCCTACCCATGATTCCCCCTTTACGATTAGATGGTCACGAATTCCGTCAGATAAAGTAACGAGCGTTCGTCTCAGTTTTACATGACCGGCAGGAATGCAATTCAAAAGCAGACATGCAATTATTTCACATTCGCGAAGAACCTTATCGAAATCAAAGACCACTGGCAATCGGTCTACTTGCCCAGTATTTTCCCTTCTTGTGCACCCGTGACGCTTCGATAGAAACTAAATAGTATATGATTAAAACGCGTAATAACTTCGCCTATTTAACCACGCAAGATGCCATTCTTCAAGCGGTGCAGACTATGGGTAATGCTAACATCGCCATAGCAGGAAACGCATATGCTTATCATGGTAATCGAATGCTTACTATCTGCTTAATTATGCATAGTAGTCGAAACAGGTGAGGGAACAAACACAACTGCCCTTGCATGCTTGCATTACTTGCCAAGATTCTACATCATTTTCATGCAAGACCCCCACAATCGCTGTTACCGTGCTGCCTGTAATTTGACGGCAAACAATCCACCTACAATTCCCTTAACGCGGGTTTCATTTTCTTTTAATGTAAACATATCCGTACTTCTGCTGATAACAATTGTGTAAGCAGCAGTACATGATCAGTGCACAAGTAGTTCCTATTAGGAAAGCACTTTGTACGGTTCAACCGTTGGCAACCATTTCGCTTACCGTTCGTGGTTGGAAGAACTAATCGAACGCATGCACCATTAAATGACGCACAATGCATACATAGAAAATTCAGAAAAAACGTACAGCAAAGTTGCGTGAAAATTAGGTGACACACGCACGGCAAGCTTTTCCCTGACTATTGCACTATGCCATTGTGGCAAAGCCACCAAGTAAGGAAACTGCATTGGTGCTCAAGCCAGAAACGCAAGACAATAACTACCTGCCAAAGGGCATACGTTCCCGGTCACATCAGCTTTACCCACTAGCGGTGATAAACTGACGTAATGTAGCAGACAGCTTACTGATTGCGAGTCTTAACCCCACCATTGCTTCATGCAAACATAGTACCAATTGCAAAAGCAATGATAAGCCACATCTTCAAATCCCAATTGAACAGGGCACATTGGAACACAAGTTCAACGCCGAAAAGTTCGGCCAGTACTGCGAAAGGCAATAGGCGGCTACTGGCCATACCAACTTAGCCAACACGTAATGAAATGGAATTAAGACATCAGGTTGATCAAACCACGCGAAATTTTAGCCTCGCAATTACGCTGCCATTTTGTGCAACTCCTCGTTGCAATCAACAATGAATGTTTGCGCATTTTCAACATCCCTTACACTGTAGAAGAGGAAAGCAAATCGAGTCTCCTGTCGTTCAAGGGCAGATGCCCTAGCGGTGTAAAAACAAATTTGAACACCAAAACTAATTGATTAACGCGAGGAGTTGAGCCCGACTGTTTTATGCCATTTTTTGGGTAACTGCCCTCTTATGTCTATTAACAATCGATCAGTTTTATTAAAATCAAGCTGACCACAAGAAGCCTGGCCGGCTAAGTGCTCTGCCAATAAGCCTATCAATTCATAATATACTGCTCTGAGAGATAGCATAAGAGATGACGCGGAATTGCTCATCTTCTTAGTGGACACGAAAAGGTCCAACAATCCGTACTTCTGTATTAGAGCGACTTAGATCACGAGAAATAGCTTGCGCGATACTTTGCGATTAGACGACAGCGCTGTGTTTCAACAGTTTCATTGTTTAAGAATGATCAAATGATATTTAAAAATATGGCTCTCAGCCAATACCTTGGGCAGCTGACTCTTTTTGTCCACCGCATTGGTAGCCTCGACAACTCGGTGGCCCCGTGGACAAACTGTAATCTTTCCTGTTCAGTCAATGGACAACGAGCGTCGGAAAGGAGCACCAACTATGCATCAACGGAAAGAGCAGGTACTGATTTTCTATTTAATGGAATCTGGTCCACATTAAGACCAACCTGTTAACTTACTGATATTCGCACCTGCGCCATCGGACACATTACTAAAAGCATTGCAGAGTATTGGATCGATGGCATTATGGCTCACGATTCGGACAGGAACTACATGGCACATGAGTCCCAAAAACCAGCAGACATCACGACCTTCGTTGGACAGGAGAATAATGCAGGCCTCTCAAGCTCGCTGGACGCCTGTCCAGACTATTTGACGCCAAATACAGTGCTCGAGAGCATGACTAAAAAGCTGGCTTGTGACTTCGACGAAAACTTAAGCATTGACGACTCCGATCTAATTAAGTTGCTGCCTTGCGAGCAGACAGAGTTTTACGACATCTTGCTGCACGACAGCTCCAACAATAATGCACATTATTGTACCATGTAAAATAAACCCGCACTGAAGCCGTGATTTGATTTACGTAGGACAAATTACCCTAAATCAAAAACGAATTCCTTAAAAATTCGGCACTCCTACAGGTGACTTGGTTAAAACGCCATTTGTGCGCATCATGCATGAACGTCATTGCAAATGTGGCTTTTTGCAACGGCGTCTCTGTAAGTTCTCGTCACAGTTTCGGACGACTTTGGCCGTTAAAAACGACTTTTATTATTTCCAGAGCTCATAATAACGAGACAGTTCCATCCACTGAAGACGGCCGAAGAGTCAGGCCGAAAGCTCTGGAAATAATAAAAGTCGCGTTTAGCGGATAAAGTCGTACGAAACTATGGCATGAACATCATTAATATAATTGGATACGGTAAACAAAGAGTCACAGGTCTGGGCCCACTTGACCAATGCATTTTTCAAAGCTGCTTTAGCCAAGTAAGCAGCCGACGACCCACTGAACGTTCAAACAATGCATTTGTAGCTCATGATGCTAACTTCGACAATAGTAACGTTCCGCCTTGAGAGGTCCGTACGACCTTCAGGCATGGATGTTTCATAAACTTATCCGCCGGGACGCACAGTTACGGCAATCCTGCAAACCAACTGCATGACAAAATCTTGCAGCTTTTACTCTACACCAACGGTTGGTGGAATAAGCTGACTGGATGTTAAATGAATTCCCTTTACAAAACTGCAATGTCCGGCATTTGCACCACTCAGAAATAATAAACGTGCTAAGTGAACTTGAAATCTCAATTGCACTACTACTTACTCCACTTCAGTTCGCAAAACATGTGCCAACTGCTCGCGAAACAGCATTGCAACGGCAATTGTAGAGATTAATGGGCCCGTAAAAATGGATGTTTTCAATCAGGTGTTCCCCGCGCCATGTGCCTGCGCAGCAATTCGTTCCAGTTCTCTGCAATCGATTATTGGTTGCTTATGATGCCAGGAGTATTACTGCTTACTGAAAAGCCCCCTCGTCCAACCCATCGTTCTTCATCCGCTGATGAACAGCAGCAATAGGAACGCCCTTGAAGATACAGAAGGTGAATCCCAAATTGACAGATAGCATAACACATACAAGCTTGACCATTCGCCAGTAGAAATACGCTGCCTCGGGCTGTAAGTTCAATGACTCCATACGCTGGCATTCAGAACCGCAATCTTCAACTGGTGACGTAGTACCACTATTTTCACACGTCAGTACAGTGTCAGTTTTAACAGAATTATCCGATTCAGACTGTTTTCGCGGGATATGGCAATTGGCGAACTAAACACCAAAGGCATGGAGCTGCACAATCAAGACAGCTCGCATCACTAAACGAATACCTACCCGATACTCCAGTCCGCTCACCATGCCACTTATGTTATCCAATTTAACCGCGAGACCAGCAAGTCTGTATGCCATGGGTTCCGTCAGTGAATTCAGCTCGTGCACCACACGCTGGGCTAAGAAGTTGACGTTGCCGAAAAAGTTCTCGCACTTCTGAAATTTAAAAGCGAAAACGCTAACTTAAAACCTTATGGAACTCATTTGTTAGCCAACCTCCTTTTCGGCACTGTCGCTCTTGTAATTTGACGGCATACCTGCAATTGAATGGAAATTGACCAGGTCACCAACACCAAACAACTGATCAAATAGCGTTCCGCCCGACGGGCACAACTCACGTCTTGTAAGGCCGTTGACACAATGCTCAAGAATAAAGCAAGAAAATAAGATTAACTCAAATTGATTAGTCGCAAAGAATGGCGTATGCGTGAATTCAAGAAGCCAAACCCACGTGTTCCACAGGGAAACAGCTCAGGTAACAACGAAGTGACCAGCTACTGAGAAAATAACGCTCTAGCGCTAGTAGTCAACTTCTCTAATCATACGACAGGCAAACAGCATGTGCAATTTCGTTCGAAGCCTCATTATGCCAGTAACGAATATTCCCGCCGGTAACTCCATACACAATCTATTTAATTTAGTTGGCGTATAATGTGGGCATGATATGCACCCGCTTCCCAATATTATGCACTTACGAAGCAGGACAGCTCCAACAACTCCATTAAATTAAGTAAACGATCAATGCTTTCGCTCAACTGTTAACCGCCATTGCACTCGGTGACTGGGCACTCGCTCTATTTTTAGCTACATATGCAGTGAACTCCTAACGGGAAAAGCCGTTTCTGATAAGTTCCTATCGACCCTTGTGCACCAACGGATATTCAAGCAAAGTTTCTACATTGGCAATTAATAAAGCACGCCTGCAACTTCAAATAAAAAGCCAAATCGGCGATTTACGAAAACGCCCAGTTTCTCAAACATTCGGCACATTCTGAATGCAAAGATACAGAATAAATAGTGATGCTCAGGATTTGTTAAATTTTGCAGTAAGCCCAACGTTGTACAAATTATAGGACCCTTCGTAGCAATGCGATGCGACTTCGCCGGTTTGTTTAGTGTAGCGATTTGATTTTGCCCAATGATGCACGGCAAAGGTGCGGTTGCGGGATAAATGTTCGACGAGAGGTGAGCAAGCAATCGACTGGCAAAAGACGAGAACCACTGTTGCACGAAGTGTGCGGATGTTTGGGAAACGCAGGAACACGTACGTTCCTACTCCGCTGACAGCTTGCCACGGACAGCATGCTTGCCAGGCTGTGCTCCTGTATGGGTGGCTTACTCGTAGGCACAAGCTTGGGCGGCTTAGTCGCTCTGACGGCCGCAACGGGCCGCAAATTATGCATAGCAGGTTGTCAGCGACGGCTAAACGTGAAGTTCAAGGAATGCGCGTCGTAGACTGCTGTCCAGCGGGCATCGAACAGAACAAACGTCTTCCGCGCGTACTGTTAACTTAACATCCCTTGTTCTTTGACTCTTTACTGCGTACTGAGTTCTTGTTGAAAGCGAGACGAAAAAATCAATCAGGGCAAGTTTTCTCAAGCTGTTGCTGCTGTGCACGGTGGCCTGCACTTGAGCAACGCAGCCGCCATTAAAGTCAATATTTCCGTTCTACGATGAAACCTTTGCCTCAATCCGGCGCAATGCGCAGCGAATGTTAAAACCGGCCGAACACTTTTCTCGGGTGCAAACCAAACACGAAGTCTTTTCTCACCGAACTTGGTAATCTGTTGTCGTACTGTAATCTATTTGTAGTCATGTTTTGATGGTGATATCGATAAGGTAGGTTGCTTTCTTTTAAATGTTAGGCAGTTACTTTTCGGTCGCTCCTTTGCCTCCATGGAAAACGATTTTTGAGTTTAGATGGCGACGCTCGTTTTATCGCTGTCTAGTGCTTGAATATATCGCTGATTATGCAAACTAAATGTTATTAATAAAGACGACAGTTACTGTTGACAGCTAGGTTGGTCAACGAAAGCTGATCATCGGCGTAATATTAAAAGCGTTTGCATCTTTAATGACATTTGCGTTCTGCTCCCTTTCCTAAAGTTGCGTCAGCGAGTTTGCCTTTTAGGCACTGCTCTATTAGGCTTCGCTGCTTTGGAACGTTAACGTTTTTAATATGATGTTTCTTACCTTAAGAATTTGGCAAAATCTATTCTAATTGGTATTTCGCAGATTGTCGTTTTGTAAAATCATACACAGTAGACTGATATATCACTTGCGTTACGCGTGCTGTGACTGAACTTAACGCTCGGTTTTTGCTTTAACACAGGCTGCTAACAAGTTTTTATTACGACACGCTTGCATAGTAAGTAGTTTGTGATGGATACAACTGTGTATGTTAATGTGGAATGCTGCCCAGTTGTATGTACGAATAGTAAAAAGTATCTTCGTGGACTAATCGTAAAGTGGTCAATGAGTGGGTTAAGGTCTTTTGCTGAGGCATAGAAAGGAAACGTTCGCGGAAATGGAGTTTAAAAAGCGTTTCCACAGAGGTGCTGAAGGAAGATAACTATTTAGTTTAACGTTATATCATTCGGCAGTAATGCGGCAAAGGCCTGCCAGGACAGGAATTTTCGATACTGATGTTTTTATTAGCATTGGACGGATGGACACGTTTCTCCCTTCAGCTTTGCTTCAGATAGGGTACGGCAGGCTATGTAGCCGACCTGACTCCCACATTAGCTTATGTAAATGCACGCGTGCCTGCCCACTGTAACTGCCCGTCTCGTTGACGACCGTGCAAGCTCGTTTTGAGAGCTTGGAATACAAATGAACGTTGTGCTCTGTGATTATTCTTATAGCTACCTATCCGTTGATTGGTTGAACTTTTGCTTTTGGTAAATTCTAAATATAATTTATATGTTTTTGGTGAATAAAAGAAAAATTGGTAAATTCTTCTACAATAAGCAGACAACGGGTGATGTTGGCTTCTTGGTGAAGATATGTCAGGTCTTTCGCGAATATCCAGTGATCACTCCCGTGTTTAAGCATGTTCAACCGCGGTTTTCGTATTTGCCGATAGCCACGGGCCGATCGGTTTACGAATCCCCTGAAAACCGCTGTCATGGGAACTGATCATCCCGAAAGCTTGACTCATTGCCATCGGTTGGTTGAGCATTTATTGTTCAAGTACAGTTCGCTGTTCATAGTCAACGCAAGTGATAACGTATAGTAATCATATGTAATTCTTGCGCAGGTCATTAGTGGTCCTTTATTGAAAGAGTACATTTTAATTGAGCTGTATTGTTTCAAGGTAAATCTCAAGGTCTTGTTTACAATAATATGGAAAACTTTTATCGATGTCAACAGAGACCGATTCGCGTTAAAGACTGATTGCGCTGAGTCGATTTCTCTGAATGTGTGAGCAAAGTGGTGACTTGGTGAGGTAGACGATGGTGGCCAATAGGTAACTTGTGTATTAATAGCGACCCCTGTAATCGCCACAGATTTAAAAGCATTGCTTGTTGCCATCCGCCCACTGAGAGCGCAAGTTGGTTTGCTCTGACGTGTTTTGCACACATTATAGAATTTCGAATTGCCTGCACTTCCGCAACGCGTTTGCGTTGTTTCATTCACCAGTGGTTCGGCGCGAACGTGCCTGAGAGTTGGTTGATTTTTTAGCTATTGTACGATTTGCTTAATTATGCTCTAGCAAATTTGCAATGGGTTGACAATGAACGTAACGTGTCATTCAATCTGAGACAGGTTTTCCATTTTCATTGGGGGCAATTATTAATAGCAATTATTTTGCATGTGCGTGCTTCGAGGTTCTGTAACCTCGAGGAATTAATCATGTATGTGGCGGGCACATTAATCTTCATTGCTCAAAGTGCACTTCTGATATAATGTACGATGCAATATAACGAACCCCAGTGTTGAATACAAAATGTTTCATCACGGGTTGTTATTTTGAGTTTTCTTTTTTGCACGACAGTTAAACCCGTAACTAACCAGTTAACGGTTGTAACTGCCATGCAGAAAAAGAGAACCCCAATGTTGGCCATAATCCGAATATGGATGTTTGCGTTTAGTAAAGTTGGACGTTCAAAACTAGGAGCACGCATAACGTTTGTGTTTCGAATTCATTTGCGATGGTTTCTCCTGAAGCAATATTATTAGGTATTTGAAAAGTTCAGGCCATTTTCTCGCTCTTACATGAGTTAGTTTCAGGAGGCCTTATTTTTGTCCTTTTATTGTTGTCGCTAGCGACCTAACGCGCTTATGGCCATTATTTATGTGCGCAAATGCAGTGGGTTCGTAGCATAATGTTGTTTCATTATTTCCAATTTTTTTCACTGTTATAATTGTGTATGCCGTATTAGAATTCGTTTAACAATGCAAAGCTTTCCGAGAGCAAACTCGCTCCATAGAGTAAGCGTACGTGACCCATGCGCGCACCGCTAAGTGAAAACAAAACAGCGTACGAACAAAAGAAGTGAAGTCATTCTTGTTGTGCCAGTAGGGCAAATGTTTGGCTGACCTAACACCACTGAAAGCTAGGCAGGCAGATAATGCAACGCACCAGACTTTCAAGGCTAGGCTAAAGGGCCTGAACTTCACGCACGAACGTACACAGAAAATATTAAGTGTATTATTCACATGCACTTGATATTGCGTATACTTACCAGCAATTACCGTTTTTTGAAGATTACACTTTCTCAATTTCGGGAATGTTGAATTTGTAATTCTTAATTTGACGAATGACAGTTGTGGCAGCGGCAATCGTTGCCCAATGTCATTGTTTTAGTCGAGGCTGTTTATGCCTGCAGTGCAAAAACAGCTGCGCTCGTTTTTACGACCAAGCTGGTTTTGCGTCTGAACGGACTGTACCCCGCATGAATGAAGTGCAAAACATGCCCCGTACATTCATTAGATATGCGAAGAAGTTCGATCGCATTTTTTAACATTCGCACAAGCAAGTGAACGCTCTCCGTCAACGTCCCTCCAGCGGGCAAATGCCAAGATGTTGGAATCTGGTGGACTTTCATCCTAGGAATTGGCTAGCCCATTTTTGAATGTCCCTGAAGTCCTTGAAACGCCAATCAGCATTGGTTAGGACATGTGGAGGTACGATGGTGCCATATGTGGGGGGGGGGGCGGGGCATGTAGGTGTACTTTCCAGTCCAGACGCGTAATTTCGTTTCATGTGGTCGCCGCCAGATGAGCCCATTCGCAGTTGTGCAGCAAGATAACTCGCCCTCGTTTTTTTCCACCTTGCCCTTCTGTTGAAAAATGTTGGCTAATTTTTGCATCTGCGTCCTTTAGAGGTCCACAATGATTGGCTGGCCAGGTCTGAGTAATTCGTAGTGGACCGCTGGTTTTTTGGTACCACTAAACGCGGGAAAACTTTTTGCTATGAATGTTTGACTTTGCTGAGTGGACGATCCTTTTCCTTGGCATGCCAAGTGCTCCTTCTTCTAGGCTTATGCATAATCCACTTCTAATTTCCGGCAACAATCTGCCCCAGGAAACTTTTCTTTTTTCTTACCTGATCAGCACCGAAAGCGAAATGATTACGCGGTTCCTTATGGCACATTCTGGCAGTTCGTAGAGCCCCCGCTTTGCACATTTCAGTGCCTGAGCCATAGCACGGGGTCGCCAATTGGCGGTCGATCCGTACAGACCAAGGGTACCGTTAAGTCATTGCGTGGCCGATCCTTAAGCAAGATCTGCTGGCGTTTAACCCTTTATGGCATCCTGACGTTAGCAAATCGTTAAGGTCAAAAGCGCCGATTCGGAAATGGCGATTCCAATTTTGACACAAACTAAACACAGTTCCTTCACCGTACATCTTGCGCAACGTACCCCTGGCATTCGCTGCTGTCATCCTGAGGGTATGTTAAAAATGATGCTTTCGAGGTGTACCGTAAAATGAAGCCAAGGCATCTACTGAATAAAGAAGAGGAAACCATTCTTCTTGCAGGAATGAAGCAGATGTCTGCTCGTATCACCAGAGAAAAACTAGCCCGACAGCTCTTGCAACTGGGAAAATTTTCGTTCGGCGAGCTTGAGCGAACGGACGTTTCAACACACTTAACGCTTAAGCTTCATTTGAAAGAGTGGCGCGCTTTGGATTGATATGATAATTGCAAGTTAAAACAGGTAGCATGTAAGTCGGTGACTTTTCCTAATATAAAATGACCTGTGCCGATCTTCAGTCCTTATGTTTGTTTGACATATATATATTTGAACACTGCGTGTTTTGTAACGGGCTTGTTCATGTTCGGATATCTTTTTTCGGCTGTCGACCCGTTTGATGGCATCTGTAATAGATCTGAAAACACGCCCTACCAGCGGATGGATGGGCAGTTATAAGAAAGTATCACAGATAGAACGCTTATCGTATCAGAGCTTTCGGCACTCTCTGATGCCGTCGTCAGTGATGGGAAAGAGCTATAGGGAGTGCCCTCTTTCCCATCACTGACGACGGCACCAGAGAGTGCCGAAAGCTATGATTCGATAAGCGTTCTATCTGTGATACTTTCTAATAACTGCCCATCCATCCGCTGGTAGGGCGTGTTTTCAGATCTATTACAGGTACCGTCAAACGGGTCGACAGCCGAAAAAAGATATCCGAATATATATATATATATATTAGGTCGTCTCATATGAAATGTCCGATTTTCTGCTGAAATTTCAAACGATCATAACTTTGCCCAGGATTAACTTTATTAGTCAAAATAAGCACCATCACAATCAGCACATCTTCGCCAACGTGATACAAGTTTCTGTATGCCAGAAATGTAGAATGTGGACTTCTGGAGTTGATGAAATCCCGAAAGGCCTGTTTTGCAGCCTCTCCATTAGGGAACGTTTTCCCGCGCAGGAAGAGCTCCAAGTGCTTGAACAGGTGGTAATCCGTAGGGGACAGGTCGGGTGAATAGGGTGGATGACTCAGGGTTTCGTACCTCAGCTCTGCCAGTTTCCGGGCCACAATCTTTGAAACATGTGGTCTGGCGTTATCGTGCAGCAGTATTGGACCCTTCCGGTTGAGCAGTCTTGGCCGTATTTCTTTGAGTTTTTCGTGCATAATTTCCAATTCAGAGGAGTACTTCTCCCCTGTCATGGTTTCGCCGGGATTCATAAAACTGTAGTGGATTATACCGCCCATTGACCACCATACAGTGACCATAATCTTCTTTTGTTGGATATTCGGCCTTGCCACTTGATTGGGGCATCCATCTGCGTCCAGCCACTGTCCAGAGCGCTTACGATTATCGTACAAGATCCATTTTTCGTCGCATGTTACGATTCTGTCCAAGAACGGTTCCATTTCATTTCGGATAAGCAGTGAACTGGCCATTTGTTGGCGCATAAGTTTCTGCTGGTCAATGAGTTCGTGCGGAACCCATTTTTCCAGCTTCTTCACTTTACCCATTTGACGTTAAGTGTCTGTGTACCGTTGCACGAGAAACGTCCAGGTCTACTGCTAGTTCTCGTACAGTTCGGCTTGGATCCGCTTCAACCAGCTCCTTCAATGTGTCAGTATCGACCCGAGTCTCCGGCCTCCCACGCGGCTCACTTTCCAGGGACTCATCTCCCTTCTCAAACTTTCGATACCACCTACGAACGGTCCGTTCGCTTACTGAGAGAGCTCCAAATGCAATATTGATCTTCTGTGCAGTAACTGCAACACTCGTGCCATTTTTCCACTCATAAAGAAAAATTTCTCGAAAACGCCTAAAACTCATGTCTGCAAGAATACGGTATAACATGTATAGAACCTGAAAATAGGTAGCACCAACGGTAGGACGAGAAGGAGCAGGAAACAAGCTTTCATACGATATATAACACATTGCCAAACAACATCAGCTTCAATTGCAGGCATCCAAAGAAGCTAGAGTGCTGTTGAAACGGACATTTCATATGAGACGACCTAATATATATATATATATATATATATATATATATATATATATATATATATATATATATATATATATATAAAAGCTTCGTGTAATCAATGCAGTTCCAATGCAACAAGTTGACTTTTCATAAAACGTAGCAGGAGTTTACTGAGAAAATAACGTATAAAGACGAAACAGAATTTGTTACCAACCTACTGTGGGTCTAATGTTGAGTATAGCCTGGAGTTTAAAGGTAGTTCCGTATATTTTAAATTGCTTGTTTTATTTTCGCGTGCCTTTTGCTTTTCCTTTTTGTCTTCCTCCGGATATCTTCAGCCTTAGTCCTTCTCGCTTTAGTTGGTTCCTGTGATGATTCAGTAGGGGATTTGACGTCGCACCCTTTGTTTCTTTTGCTTTTGCAAAATCTCGATGTACTGACAGCGTAAGCGAAACAGGGTCGTCCAATTTGCCAACATCCGAGTGCTCGGGTACCGCACAGCGCAAAGTTAACATAAGTGACCGAAGATAAGCTGTCGAAATAGTTGTCCAGCACATTCCGGTCGAACATTTGTCCAATGTTTTCTGACGGCTATTTCTGCAGTTGAGCTGAAGCACTCCAAAACAGTAACGGTATAGAAGCTGTACGTTTTGTCATTGCCTTTCCTACAGTACCTTTCCCGGTGTCCATCTTGTTTGCAAGCTACAATAGCGTTTGAGTTGAAATTTTAGGGCCACACCTAGTGCGTAATTTATTGCGCAGTGAGCGCTGCGGCAGCTTGTGTGCTAACTACGTTCTCTAATATCTCAGCAATGCAAGTGAGGGTTGCCAACATGAAATTTGTCGCCCTTTTCTAGGCAGCCTTTTGTTCTTATTCATGCGCACATGTTCACAAGTTAACCTAGATGTCTTTAGGTCCTTTGCTTGAACTATATAATAATCATATGTGAGCCATTATCTCACTCATTGTTCACCTTGATGCCAACTTTGTAGGATTGGCTAATATTGTTGCTCTCGAGTGGATAGTGGAGGTTTCGGCCTTCAGGTAAACAAGGAATAGCAATGACATTCGTGAAATGTTAAAAACAAGTAACGAATAATAGAGGTAAACTCATCTTTGGCGTTAAACGAAATCCTTGAAATTTACTTCATTGGTTGTTTGTCTGTGTTTTTCTAGTGTTAACCTTTATTGGCGCGTGCTGCATAGTTTGCCTTAGAGCAAATGCTATCTGTCCATACTTTTTAAACAAGTGTTCGGCCGTTTTCCACAAAGGCTTTTCCAAATTGCTTAATTATTAAGTCGCTGTGAATTTTTCACATTTATTTTATCGATTACGTTTTCCGTGCCTGCATCTTATTATTGTTATGCCTGAGTGGGCAATGCTTAGCTGCCCCTTTCGTGACGTTGCGCTTACTTCTCCGTGACATATCTTAAGCTTCACCTCCGACGCATTGCATTTCTTGTGCTTGTCCAGCAGCGGCAAACTGCGTCGACATTGATTTTCATTCAGAATAATCCAACTCGTTTTATAATATCTATTTGGTTGGCGTTTTTTCTTGTCAGTGAACCTTACTCCTTGTCTACGCTGGCAGAACTAATCTTTACCGTAAAGGGAATGGGCGGGACTTTTTCGTTTTCACATTCGTTGAATTCGCACGCTGTTAAATTGCGTGCTTGTCATTTCTGTCTTCATTGTCATAACGCCCAAAGCAATGGGGAGAAGAGTCGCTGTGGCAGGCTTCATTTAACGGCAGTAAATTCAAGGCAGTTTAGCTACCACTTCATTTCAAAGCGGTCTTAGTAAATATAATTGCCTTAGGGGTTGGTCATACGGTTTTCCTCGAGAGGCTTCGTTTGAAGTCCCAACTTGTATTCATTGGCTCCAGTTCCGCTGTCACGTTGCGAATGGTACAACCAATCGCCTGAGCATATGGTCTGCGTACGCATGTCAGAGTTCGTAAAATTTGGGTAAGTTATTCGATTTTCTATTTTCATGGTCAAAGAGTTTTCTCAACTTTCTCACTTGATCTTATGGAAGCAAACGTTTTCTAATTCAAAGTTTGTTCGGTTGGTTTGCCAGTTGTTATGCTGAACTGTTGATAAGTTTTGATTTCCGTTTACAGTCTAGTAGAAATTAATGGAATATGAATGGTGGAAAACAACCTATCCATTTCGGTTTAATTGCACAATAGGCTGCTCTTTCTAATCTTTCGTTCAGTGTGTAATGTATAATGGAACTATCGGAGCTTAGTCGTAGTTCCAAATTTCTGTGATACGTGAACCATTGTTGCAAGAAGGTGTGAACACGCAGGCTCTCTTTTGTAGAAGGCAGGAATTTCACGATGGCTGTTTTAAGAAAAATACTTTATTAATGGACTACTCGTTTCCGAAGATGTAATTTGGCTATGCAGGCCAACTTTCCGGCAAAGATGTTGTTTTTGGTAATAATAATTCCCCTTCCCTATGATCAACATCACGGATCACCGTTGGAACGAATTTTATTGACGAATATAAATCCGTCGCTTTCGGGACCCACCGCGTCCCTTCTTCAGCGTTTAAACAGTGAAAGTTCTGGTATGATGCATATGTATGGAAAAACTGATCTTAAACTAGAATTATAGTGGTTTAAATCAGGTTTAAACCCGTCGAACATCTGCTGTTCGTCTAGGTCTTGTTATATCACAAGTACCCATCTCCCGTATAATTTGGGTCCATATATCACTAATATCAATTCCGTTGTCCCTGTTAATTGTAATATTGTGTTTTATATACATTGCTTCCTTGATTTTTCTTATGTCAAAACGCTCTTCATGGCAAATAATACTCGATACTAGTGGACCTTGGCATTGGGTTGCGTGTTCCACTATTGCTGAAGATTTAATTGCGACTTCCATTATATTATTGGGGTCCAATGTTTGTGGGCGACCCCTTTGCCTATGTACAGTCCCATCGAGTCTTGCTTTAGCATTGTTGTAACGACTGACATTGGCAATATGTTCTTTGAACCTGTGGTTCAATGTGTTCCCTGTTTCACCAATGTATGATGCGGAACAACTGCATTTAATTTCATAAACAACTCCTTTTTCATTTTCCGTTATCTTGGTCTTGTCCTTTCTGAGTATAGAACTAATGTTCCTTGAACCAAAGAAACCTTCAAAGTTCATCCTCTTACCGATCTTTATAATGTTTTTTTGCCAATCCCCTGTAATAGGGTAAAACAAGAGTTGTGTTCATTATTGGCCTTAACCTTCTGCTATTCGTGTTCTCAAGTCTCCGGTTTATAGCAGAGGCTATGAGTTTTCTAGGATACCCATTTGCAGTTAGACTTCTCATAATAAGCTTTATCTCTGATTGTAAAGATTCAGGACTGCACATGTTTATAGCTCGGACCACCATGCCATTGATGATGCCAGTGAGTACTGAATTGGGATGGTTCGAAGAGAAATTTAGAAACCGATCCGAATCGCTTGGTTTCCTGTAAACTGTAGTCTTTAGATGAACACCTTCTTTTATGATCAAAGTAAGGAAGGATGAGCGCTGTTTGATTCTTTTTCGATGGTGAAAACGACATTTTCCGGAAACAACCCGTTCAGATGTCTAAGAAATGCATCTTTCTTTCCCCTCTCTGTGATGGCAAAGATGTCATCAACGTAACGTTTGAAGATCTTCGGGCAGCAGGTGTTATCATTAGTGGAGAAAGGCAATCCTTCTAAGTACTCCATGAAGATTTCAGCAATGGCTGGAGAAAGGCTGCTTCCAATAGGGGCTCCGTTCTTTTGCAATAAAAAGTTCCTTTGGAAGCGAAAGAAATTGGCTTCCAGCATGCAAAATGATACCAATTTTTTCACGTGATGTTGGTTTAACTTTGTTCTATTCTTGAGAGTCTCATCTTTGCTTAATAACTGTTCTAGGCGGTCCAAAGTGCATTCTATAGGAATGCTAGTGAAAAGGTTCTTAACATCAAAGGTAATCAGGATATCCCTGTCTGTTATAAACACATTTCTAATTTATAATTACAACCATCAACACGGTCACACCCCGGTTTTGCAGTTATTTGAAGGATAGCATCAATCCCGTGTTAGGCACTAGATTGTCCCGTGTGAAGAACAGCAGAGAATTTGCCACCGAAGTTAGAAATGTGTCTATAACAGACAGGGATATCCTGATTAGCTATGATGTTAACAACCTTTTCATTAGCATTCCCATAGAATGCACTTTGGACCGCCTAGAACAGTTATTAAGCAAAGATGAGACTCTCAAGAATAGAACAAAGTTAAACCCACATCACGTGAAAAAAATTGGTATCATTTTGCATGTTGGAAGCCAATTTCTTTCGCTTCCAAAGGAACTTTTTATTACAAAAGAACGGCGCCCCTATGGGAAGTAGCCTTTCTCCAGCCATTGCTGAAATCTTTATGGAGTACTTAGAAGGATTGCCTTTCTCCACCAATGATAGCACCTGCTGCCCGAAGATCTTCAAACGTTACGTTGATGACATCTTTGCCATCACAGAGAGGGGAAAGAAAGATGCATTTCTTAGACATCTGAACGGGTTGTTTCCGGAAAAAGTCGTTTTCACCATCGAAAAAGAATCAAACAGCGCTCTTCCTTTCTTACTTTGATCATAAAAGAAGGTGTTAATCTAAAGACTACAGTTTACAGGAAACCAAGCGATTCGGATCGGTTTCTAAATTTCTCTTCGCACCATCCCAATTCGGTATTCACTGGCATCATCAATGGCATGGTGGACCGAGCTATAAACATATGCAGTCCTGAATTTTTACAATCAGAGATAAAGCTTATTATGAGAAGTCTAACTGCAAATGGGTATCCTAGAAAACTTATAGCCTCTGCTATAAACCGACGACTTGAGAACACGAATAGCAGAAGGTTAAGGCCAATAATGAACACAACTCTTGTTTTACCCTATTACGGGGGATTGGCAAAAAACATTATAAAGATCGGTAAGAGGATGAACTTTGAAGGTTTCTTCTATGGTTCAAGGAACATAAGATCTATCCTCAGAAAGGACAAGACCAAGATACCGGAAAATGAAAAAGAAGGAGTTGTTTATGAAATTAAATGCAGTTGTTCCGCATCATACATTGGTGAAACAGGGAACACATTGAACCACAGGTTCAAAGAACATATTGCCAATGTCAGTCGTTACAACAATACTAAAGCAAGACTGGATAGGACTGTACATAGGCAAAGGGGTCGCCCACAGACATTGGACCCCAATAAAATAATGGAAGTCGCAATTAAATCTTCAGCAATAGTGGAACACGCAACCCAATGCCAAGGTCCACTAGTACCTAGTATTATTTGCCATGAAGAGCGTTTCGACATAAGAAAAATCAAGGAAGCGATGTATCTAAAACACAATATTACAATTATTATAACAGGGACAACGGAATTGATATTAGTGATATATGGACCCCAATTATACGGGAGATGGGTACTTGTGATATATCAAGACCTAGACGAACAGCATATGTTCGACGGCTTTTAACTTGATTTAAACCCATTATAATTCTAGTTTAAGATCAGTTCTCCATAGATATGCATCATAGCAGAACTTTTAGTGTTTAACCGCTGAAGACGGGACGCGGTGGGTCCCAAAAGCTACGGATTTATATTCGTGAATAAAATTCATTCCAACGGTGATCGTCGTACAATCATATCATGTTCAATTACACCGTTACAAAAAATCCAATTTTTAATTACCCTTCCCTATGTAAAAATTAAGTTTATTTGCCAAATAAGTAACTTGTGAACTTCTTGAGCAGCGTAGTAGGTATATACCGTATATATCGACGTATAGGTTGAATCTGTAATGCGAAAAATGGATCGCAAAATTAGCGGTCGACTTATACGCCGTCACAACAGTACTCGACTTTCTGAATGCTGTACTTGTATTATTTTGGACGATTCTTTTGCGCCTACTGGGAACCAATAAATCATAAATCAAATTTCAGTCGTAATGCTTCGTTTGCGATTTATGTTTCTCAGGAACGTGTGGTGTTGTTACTTATTATTAGCACCTTTTGTGTTGTACAGTTAATTACTTTAACTTGGCCTTCAGTCACATAGTTTTGCATGGTTTCGCCTGTTAAAGTTTCTTACTTTCTTATGAACGATTAAAAATTGCTTCAATTTAAAGCTTTCCATTGTTGCATACATGACAGTGGTAGTTCGTGCATCGTACATTCACTTAAGATACCCTTAAGATGAATCATAGCTATACTAAACTAAAATCTAGACGCCGACTTGTACTCCCGACATAGGCAGACGACAACACTTAGACCGCAAAATTAGGGGTCGGCTTGTACGCCCGTGTACACGGTATGTACTTAGTGAGATACTGAACTGCGAATATTGGCAAAGTAGTTTGTCTGTTGATTCCAAAATGAGTTGTGCCACTTCGTGCGTATTGATTTTCGTGTCTTCCTTAAAGCACGGCGTTGCGCTTTGCGAGTCGTCATTAAGCCATCTTAATCATTTGTTTAACTTCACTTGGGAGTTGGCCAGAGCTTGTCCAGCGAAAAGAAGCATTCATGGGAGAACACTAATTTTTGCTCTGTTACTTATACTGCTTTGCTTTGTCAAGATTTCTGAACGGAAGTTTAAGAAAGTACCCTTGCTGTGGTCATCGGAGCATCGGTAATGTGAACTTCTTTCAATTCACATTTGGCTGTTGGCCACTGTCCAACAGCACCGACTTTCCCCTCATTGCGAGGTGACAAGATCTGTCCTTTTTTGTCAGGTGGAGGCGTTGATTGAATGCTTGGCTTAAGGTCTTTCCGTCTGTTTCACTTTTTATGGCGTCATCAATTTTTTAGAAATGGTTGTTAACTGATGTCGTTCCCCTTTTCGAAACCTCATTTTAACTTGCAATTGATGGATTTGCCCATCCGTGTTGATCGAATTCGTTGAAGGGTACAACTCTGGGGCTTTCATGAGTTTTGTCCGTACTGATTTATTAACGTGCGCTGAGAGTTTTAAGTATTTGGGGTTTTCGTACTTAATTTGTTTGCTGTATTGTTCTTCGTTATCCATTAGGTAACGTTGCTTTGTTTTTGCTATGCAAAATTTCCCATAACTACTCGGTACTTATGGAATGTTTTCAACCCGTTAGCGCCGAAAAAGAAAACCTTTATTGGCGGAGCTTTCGGGAATCGCCTTTTCCCGACCTCAGCGCAAAAGGAAAAGGCGATTCCCGAAAGCTCCGCCAATAAAGATTTTCTTTTTTGGTATTAACGGGCTGAAAACATTCCGTAAGTACCGAGTAGTTATGAGAACTCACGCACCCGTTCATAGATACAGCATTTTCAACATTGTGTGAAAACGGGAGAATACCCGTTCATCAATGCTTTACTTCCAATAGCGTAGCTTTCGGGACCTCTCTTGGTCCCGTCTTCAGCGCAAATTCAGGACTCAGCGTATCACGCGAGTATAACAGTCACGAGTGAAAACTTTCAATGACATTGATGAACGGGTATTCTGCCGTTTTCACACAGTATGAAACTGAAACCCGTGAGAAATCCAATACTCAGCATTTTCAACATGCAAAATTTCCAGTCATATGCGTATATTGCATGTTAAGAACGTGCGCACACTGGGTTTGTGTTCTCGTATATTATTAATAGTTGACAAGCAAACGGTATTCGGATTTATCAAGCGGTTAGTGCTAAAGCGATTTTGCTTATGATTATTTGTCATTGTTGCTCAAGTATTAATGATTTCATTGCCATTACGTTTTTCCGTTTTTGACATGGACATTTATTATTTGCGTTACAGTATATTGGCTTATCCTTCTAGGGTGTTATCTTGCAGCTTGCCGACTACTTGGGATAACAGTAAATCTAAATATTTGTTCAACATTCCAGCCTCATAGGATTAATAATCTGGTTAGTTTCTGACCGAAGAATGGTGACGCCAGGCTGTTGTGAAGAACAGTTTGTGTTAAATGTGCTGCGCCTGTTCTTTTTGCGGCTGCTAATGAAATATTGTCTTAGCAGTTGAAAACGGGATGCTTTTTAACGGCTCTTGACGCATTGTTCTTGATTTGTGTACGGCTTTTACCCGTTTATTTCGTCATGCCAGAAACATTAAATCTTTAAATTAACTGACCATTCAATTACAACCATTAAATCGCTGGAGACGGAGCCAGAACGTTCTGAAAGCTCTGAAGGTTACTGCATTGCTCTGTAATTCCACTGATAATTTTCCCTCCATCCGCTGGTGGGAGTTGTTTTCGTGTGATTTCAGGCATTACGAGATAAACGGGTGAAAGCCGTACGCAAATGAAGTGTTAGAGGTAATAAATTAAGTTGGTTTTTTAGAGTAAGAAGTATTTTGGCATTGAACGATTTCGCTCATTTTGGAACGCTTTTCTGGGAAGTTTGTAATTTATCCTGCAGACCATTGTTATGTTATCGTCTCAGTAATTTGTATCTCTTCGAAGATTTGTGATGGAGTGGGATGAGATCTCATTTATTTCGTTGCACCAATGGATTGAGCATTCCAGCTCTTGTATACATTTGATGAAACAGCATTGGCCAGAGCTTATTGTTCTTGAGCGACTTCAAAGCATTTTTTACTTATTAATTTGTAAACCCCGAAGCTTTCGGGACAGCACATTTACTATCCTCACGTTTTAAGCTTTGTATTTGCTATGGATAATTGTTTCAATATTGCTATCGGGGCTATTCACCGGAATAAGACCATCCCAAGTAGTGTTCATTTTTGCTAATAACCAATTGTAGACTCACTGAACAGTTTGAGTGGGTGCATGGTCATCTGAGTTGAAGGCGTAGTTCGCCTAATCCATTGCGTAGTAGTCTATTTTTAGACGTTACTTTAAACCAACTAATAAGGCGCTATGCTAGTGGAAAGATTTATCCGCTAGTTGCCGGGAAACAGTGCCCCCCACTATGAGACATACGTCATTGATCTGCCTTGCCTTCCATCGCATTAGGTGACAAGTGCGTGGGGCAATCGTGAGCTTAAACTAACTCTTATTTGTTTATGCAACTAGTTTTATTTTTTTATGCATTTTGTTAAGAAGTATTTTTGATTTCATGTTTTCCTGACCTTTTGTATCTTTCTGTTGTTCAGACGAGTGAAGTCAACGTGATGAAGCTCTTACAAGGCTAATTTTGTTGCCTTCGGGAGGGTGACCTCCTGACACCCCGACGAATCAACGAGGTTGGTTCTGAATGCCTGAAAATAAAGCATTGCATTCAACAACGGGCTGATCCATAACAAAGACTACACACACACATGCATATGTATGCATAAATAGTTATTGAAATCTTAAGGTGCTCAAAATTGTTCGAACTAATAGTTGTGCAGCAGTGTGCATCTGCATATAACTGATAGGATAATTTGGTAAATGAGGATGTTGGGTTAGTTCCATTGATTCAGTTGAATTATCCCTTCGCGGCCAAGGCTCAAATTCTCTGTCGCGTTAAATGATCTTGCTTTTCTTGTAGAATTGTTCATCCGATGATTTGCGCTTTAGCTCTTGCAATTATGCTTCCTGTGCAGTGTAACAAATGAGTAAATAAATGTGTTCATGCAACTCCTGGAGCAGTATATTTTGCAATATAAGTAGCTCAAAATAAAACACTAACTAATAATGGCTGGTCGAGTGGTTGATCAATATCGGCAAAAACAGACACGATCCAAATGTGTGAGGGGATCGTGCGGTTAGGTCTTTCTGAATGTTTGGATTGTGTTTCTTTTTTCCAATGTTAATCAGGCGCCCAACTGTTCATTAGTTAGGATTATGTTTTAAGCTATTGCGGGCTTATTGCATCGCAGCGAAGGGAAAGTGTTCCAGAAACGACATGAACGTGCAACAGCCGGTTACAATCCACTTGTCAATCTAAATGAGTATAAAAGGTTTATGTCGTCATGCGCAGGCACATTCGTTATTGTATTCGAGTGGAACATTTCGCACCATTAATTAGAAGCTTGGTGTAGATTGAGTTGACAGTTTTGGCACATATGTGGCTTTGCATGCAGAAACGAGTGAACTATTGTTCCCGCGGTATTGTTTAATGGTAGAGCTGTTCAGATGAAGTAGCAGCAAACAGTGAAGCTTTGGTTCTTGCCTTCTTTTTGCCAGTTTTCTTTGTTAACGATTCATCGTGGCTGTCGGCATTTCTATCGCGAAAGGTACGGGAAATAAAAACCTCCATTAAAAAGCGATATAATGTTGTTTAAGTAAAGAAAAAAATGTTTTACACCAGCATTACTAGACACCAAATGTTTTAATTTGGCCGATCTTGCAAAGTTTTAACCAAGTAGGAAGCTAACGGTCTGACAAGAATTACGGCGTCATAAATTCACAGAAATGGTGAGAAAACAGCACTGCTAATTATTAACGTACAGTGTGTGGTCTTTTTTACATAGAGGGTTATGTGCATGCGTACTTAATGTTCGTTGCCTCGTCTTTATTTGACTAATGTTTAGAATCTCATGCAACCAGCGCCTTGGTCAACCGTTGCATGTTACAGCAGAAAAGCACTTCTCGTTGCTTGGTTCTGTCATAAATGTTGATAACATTGAGTTTGATCGTTTCGCAAAATTTGTTGCACTGACACTAGCACCAGTGGACTATTTTTCCGTTGTCATTTTAATTGGGCAGCCTTTACGGACACTGATACCATGTATTGGAAATCTATCCAATTAGCCGCGTTGGTGACTACGTTTAGCTGAAAGAGTTCATTCATCAGCGGTTGCCAATTAAACGTCGGAGATGACGCACCTCATTAGGCGTAGCTGCGTTGCACAGCTCTTCGTAATCTGTTTAGAAAATTACGAAACTTGCAGCTTTTTGAACTTCAAACTTTAATGATGTGTATGTCCGCTTATGGTAAAATTACTAGAACCTAAGCATCTTTGTCACTGTTAATTCGGTCAGTCCGAAATTCAGAAGTTCCATAAGCGACGAATTTTTCGAAGGCCTACCGTGAGTCTTTCTTTTTGTTTGATAAATACCTGCCCTTTAAATAAGTAATCGAAATGTTTGAAAGCGGTAGTTCGTCTGGAAGATATCTGGGGAATGAGCTGGGTGGGGTGGAATATCGTAGTCCAGTTCCGTCAACTTCCTCAGTCATTTGTGAGATATCAGGTTTTGCATTGTTATGCGGAAGCGTTTGTCCATCTCCATTGACGGATTTTGGATGTAAGCTCTGTACTTTGCTGCTTCACTAGCAATGCTTCTCTGCGGTAGTAGTTGCGACTAATTCCACCAAACCGAAGTGAATATTTTGATGATCAAGCAGTGACCTAACTTTTTTAAAACGCATCTTCGATTTTTTAAGAACCGCTTTGGAGATTGACTTCCGTTCAACTACTGCGAGTAACGCTTCAAATTGTCGCACAGAATCCCTTATTCGTTCCGAAAGTGCGAGAGACAAACGATTCCTTTTTTACCGATAAACAAGCTCAGAGATGACTACGAAATGGCGGCATTTTTCTTATTTGCAGTCAATTCGTCCGGCACCCATTTGTCAAGCTTTGTCGACTTTCTAATTTGATGCAGATGCTTATTGAAAGGCGTACAGTTATTATGTGATTCTTAGCGGGGTTCTTATGCCCGTTTATTTCTACGAAACGTAAAAACAATGAAATTTACGCCTTGTAGGAATACGTTTGAACGCACATAGGAGTCTTCGCAGCTTTCAGAGTCCTCTTTCTCCGTCTTCAGGGAGTACAATAATTTTGAACAACTATCCAATCGAGTTTCACTGTTAGCGCTATGCTCTTGTGGTGTTGCTTGTGGTTTTTGCTTTGGTCTGCTTTAGCAGTAGCCCAAAAGCAATGGTCATTCAACCCGTGAAGGTACCCATAACTTCAAGTAATTCATGTCCTTCCCGAGACTTGCGGAAACCAATCTTGTGCTACAGGCTCACCAATTTCTATTCCTATGGCCTATAGAACATGGCGAAGGGTAGTTTTCGCTGACATTTATATTTCGTTTAGTCGCAAGAGAATTTGGATTAATCTTATTGATGACCAATGCGTTGTAAATTATGCGCAATAAACAAAGGGCAACACTAGTTCCATGTTACCAAAAAGGCCGACTGTTTCTTTTGCTTGGCATAGCTCTCCAGGTGTTGCAGGTGATGTCATGGCTCTTTTAGGACGTTTTCGTAGCACTTCAAGAGATCATGGAGTAGCGCCTTATTGCCGTAGTTAGGATATTCAGGGTTGATTGTTTGTAACTGGCCCGCAGGTTTTCATTATACAGCAGACGGTTGTACCCATTCAGTCAACTTTGAACAAGAACTATGTACTGCATTTGGCTATGCACACGCATCAGCCGTTCTCCGTGCAACCACGTATTTCTTGCTAGTGAGGACGGAAGACAAACAGTCCCGAAAGCTCCGGAAAGGTTTTTCGAAATCAAACGTCCATAACAGCGGTGTCAAGTCGTTAAAGAAAATCGATTTCGGGCGAACTTCATTTCACCTCCCGTTGCTTGCATTCCGGAAGGCATGATTTTCGTTACCTTTTCCGCTCTGACCTCTTTAACACGAGTAATTCTAAAGCTCTCAGAAATGTCTATTCTGTTCCCCGTCTGCAGGGTGTCCTTAATTGTTAAGGCGTTTTGTTGCTCCTTGTCATTGTAGGCGTTAATAAGCTTTCAATGTGATACATTAACACAAGCACAACAGGCAACCATTTCTTTTCGATGTTTCGCATTGCCCGATCGCATTTGATGCGACCTAACATTTTTGCTTCTTCGCCAAATGTTTAACAACATTAATTCATTCATCGAAAGTCAGATCTGCGAAGTTTATTGTAAGCAAAAGCTCCAACATTGAGTCGAAGACAAAGCACGAAGTTCACTTGGTTCACTTGGCTTCAAAACTTTCAGATCTTCTTGCTCATTCGTCGGAAGGTTTGTCACATTACGCATTGATGTTTGCGTGTATTTGTTAACGTAATGTCGGCATTTCAATTGGTGAGGCATCGTTGCATTGCATCGACGCGTAACCCAACCGTTTCAAAAGACATTATGAAGGCACGGCAGGGCGTTGCACGAAAACTAATTTTTACTATTCACTTTTAATTGTCATATTTGCAAATAATGAAAGAAGCCAATGTTCACTTTTAATTGTATTGATTAACGATTTCCTTGATCAAATCGACAGCGGTGTAGCTTAGCTTAATTCTTCTTATGATGCCTTCCGTGCTGTCAGATTACGCGTTGCGCCTTCGCAGCAGAATGTTTCATTCCGTCAACTTTAATGCACCTGTCAGGTTTTCGTGCTTTTATCATTTGGTGAGCTTAATATGATACTGCGATGATCACCGTTGAATAGAATTTATTGCATAAGAAAACCGTAGCTTTCGGGACCAACCGCGTCCCGCCTTCAACGGCTAATAATGAATGAATGCTATAATGTGGTGTAATACATGGTAAGGAAGGGACTGATTTTAAACCAGAACTATAATGGGTTGAATATTGGATTCCTCACGGGTTTCAGTTTCATATTGTGAGAAAACGGCAGAATACCCGTTCGTCAATGCTTTACTTCAAATAGCGTAGCTTTCGGGACCTCTCTTGGTCCCGTCTTCAGCGCAAATTTTCAAACGCAAACTATCGTGCGAGTATCACAGTCGCTGGTGACTGATGGTCAACTGATGTTTGCCTAAGCCTTGAGTCATCACAGATACCTTTCTCCCTTTATGATGGTAGTCCAAATATCACTGATGTCAAACCCAATGTCTCGGTTAATTGTACTACTGTGTTTTACAAAAATAGTTTCTGTGGTTCTCCTTATGTCAAACCGTTTCTCATAGCAAAGAACACTTGGTTCAAGTGAACCTTGGCATTGGGCTGCGTATTCCACTATTGCTGAAGATGTAATTCCTTGGTCCATTATCTTAGTGGGATCCATCGTTTGCGGGCGGCCCTTTGCCTTCGCACTCCTCCATCCAATCTCGGTTTACCGTTGTACTAACGAATGGCATTGGCCATATGTTCATTGAACCTACGGCTTAACGTATTGCCATATTCACCAATGT
This sequence comes from Trichuris muris, assembly GCA_000612645.2. NCBI lineage: Eukaryota > Metazoa > Nematoda > Enoplea > Trichinellida > Trichuridae > Trichuris > Trichuris muris. The sequence goes on along the minus strand of CBXJ02000282.1, from coordinate 16,109,334 downwards.
ACGAGGCTGAGCAATTGCATTCAACTTAGTAAACAACGCCTCCTTTTTCACTATCTCGCACCTTGGTTTTATCATTTCTGAGGAGTGATCCTAAGCTCCTCGAACCAGTGGGTCGACAGCCGAAAAAGATATCTGAACATGAAGAAGCCCGTTACAAAACGACGGAAACTTTTATTGTTAACGACATTTTGGGACAGTGAATATTCGCCTCTTCGCACCTCAGCACGTCTGCTTCCCATTCAATATCGCTACACTTGGCCTCTTCCGTTCTTCTCTTTCCAACTACTGCCTACAACTGCCGATCCGTTTTGGTTTCTGACGCCAACTCGCAGACGACGGCGAATGCTCCCTGCGACACTAGTCTTGCAATTCTCCAGGTTTCAGCAACCACCGTTTTCAGCGAAGCTATTGCCAGTGCTAGCAGAGGGTCCACATTCTGGGCTCAGAAATTGGGCCCTCTGCTAGCATGGGCAACAGCTTCGCTGAAGACGGTGGTTGCTGATACCTGGAGAATTGGAATACTAGTGTCGCAGGAGGCATTTGGCATGGTCTACGAGTTGGCGTCAGAAACCAGAACGGATCGGTAGCTGTAGATAAGAGTTGGAAAGAGAAGAACGGAAGACGCCAAGTGTAGCAATATTGAATGGGAAGCATATGTGCTGAGGTACCAAGAGGGGAACATTCACTGTCCCAAAATGTCGTTAACAACAAAAGTTTCCGTTCACTGTTATATACATATATATATTTGTTTCAATACTGGGTGTTTTGTAACGGGCTTCCTCCTGTTCGGATATCCTTTTCGGCTGTCGACCCGTTTGATGGTACATGTAATAGATCTCAAGTACGCCTTACTAGCGGATGGATGGGTAGTAGTTATTAGAGAGCATCATTGATAGAACGGTTATCGAATTAGAGCTTTCGGCACTCTATGCTGCCGTCGTCAGTGATGGAAAAGAGAGTGTCGAAAAGTCTGATTCGATCAGCATTCTATCTGTGATACTTTCTAATAACTGCCCATATATCCGCTGGTAGGGCGTGTTTCAGATTTATTATAGATACCATCAAACGGGTCGACAGCCCAAAAAGATATTCGAGCATGAACAAGCCCGTTACAGAGCACTCATTATTCGAGCAAATATATATATATGCCCGCGAACGGAAACTTTTATTGCTAACGACATTTTGGGACAGTGAATGTTCGCCTCTTGATAACTGAGCACATGTGCTACCCATTCAATGTCGCTACACTCCGCGCCTTCCCTTCATCTCTTTCCAACTTTTATCGCCAGCTGGCGATCCGTTCTGGTTTCTGAGGGCAAGTCGCAGACGATGTCAAATGCTCCCTGCGACACTTGTCTTCCAATTCTCCAGGTGTCAGCAACGACCCTGTTCAGGGAAGCTATTGCCAGTGCTAGCAGAGGGTCCACATTCTGTGATCAGAAAGTGTACCTTCTGCTAGCACGGGCAACAGCTTCGCTGAAAAGGGTGGTTGCTGACACCTGGAGAAGTGGAAGACTGGTGTCGCAAGGGGCATTTGGCATCATTTACGAGTTGGCGTCAGAAACCAGAACGGATCGGCAGCTGAGGATAAAAGTTGGAAAGAGAAGAACGGAAGTCACGAAGTGTGGCAACATTGAGTGGGAAGCACACGGGCTGAGGTACCAAGAGGCGAACATTCACTGTCGAAAAATGTCGTTAACAATAAAAGTTTCCGTTCACGGGTGTATATATATATATATATATATATATATATATATATATATATATATATATATAGTGAACAGTAGTTAACACGGATAGTACCCCGTTCGGTAAAGCCTTTATTTCCCAAAATGGCGAAACCTGCATACCTTTTGGCTATTAATCCTGTACCCATCTTCAGTGTGAAAACACCAAAGTTCGTCGACTGCCCAGTCAGCCAAGGGTTCAGCAAACCCTCCGCTGGACTGTCCGGGCTGGCGACATCAACTATCAGGTACTACTCCTGTACCCGTCAAGCGTCCGTCGCCCGCCCAATCAGTCGTGCAGAGAGCGAGCATCCCCATCGACCGCCCAGGACAGTGACACGACACCAAATGAACAAAACGACAGTAGACATTACGCCCGTCGGTGTCTTCTGCTTTAAAGCAAACGGGTTTTAAAGTCACGCTCCAGGTCTTCTCCAACTTTCATCTTTGTTCCCATCCGATGTCTCTGCCTTCTTCTGTCGTTGTTCTTCCGTCTTGTGCCCGTGCAGCACTTTTTCAACGTGAAAATTCTCCATTCTTTTCTTCATACGGGGGTAATAATTTCAAATGAAGTTTATGCACGGTATACACCCCGTCTTGTAAAATCCTTTTACTTGCTCAAGCTTTCGGGTACCATTCTTGTACCCGTCATCAGGGAACACGAAAATGTGTAGACTGCCCTGCCATTCAACGGTTCAGCAAGCCCTCCTGCTAGACCGTCCGGGCTGGCGACATCAGCTATCAGGCACTACTCTTGTACCTCTCAAGCGTCCATCGCCCGCCCAGTCAGTCCTGCAGAGAGCGAGCATCCCCACCGACCGACCGGGACAGCGACAAAACTCCAAATGAAAAATAAAGCAACGGCAGTAGCTTCTCAAACCTGTCCGTATTCTCTTTAAACTGCGAGTTTAAAGTGTTTTCCTGAGGGTGTTCTTCTTTCTTCCTTTTTTCCCTTTTCGATGTTTCTTCCCTCTTGTGCTGTTGCTAATTCCGCTTGGCTCCGTGTAGGATGTAATCATTACTTAAATTCTTTCTCTCTTTACGGGGTGTGTGAACATTGCGACCAGTAGTTAACACAGATAATCCACGTTCTTGCACTGATGAAGCCTACATGAGTAGTTGCCGAAAGCTATGCAGGTTTCGCCTTTTTGGGAAATATAGGCTTTACCGAAAGGCACATATGCGATCATCGATAACACGGATTTTTTCCCCGTTTGAACCTTTTTTATTCCAAAAAAGGTAAATTCTCCAGAGCTTTCGGGCGCGTGCCTTGCGCCCGTCTTCAGTGAAAAAATAAAATATCACTTCGTCGACTGTCCAGCCAGTCAACGGATCAACAAGCTCATCCGGTAGACCGTCCGGGCTGGCAACATCAGCTATCAGGTACTTCCTTGTACCCGTCCAGCGTCCGTCGCCTGCCCATTCAGTCCCGCGGAGAGCGAGCTTCCAAACCGACCGAACGGGACAGTGACGTAACACAAAATGATGAACGAGGCAGCGACAGTAGCTTCCAGAACCCGTCTGAGGACTCTTTGAAATACGGGTTTTAAAGTCTTTTCCTGATGTAGGCCTTCTTTCTTCATTATTCCCTTTCCGATATTTCTGCCCTTTTCTGCCGTTGCCAATTCCAGTCCGGTAGTGTCCAGTGCCCCGTGCAGCACGTATCATATAATTGAAAAATCTTCTTTTACGGGGTGTTGTGCACATATGCGATCATCGATAACACGGATTTTTCCCCGTTTGAACCTTTTTTATTCCAAAAAAAAGATTCCAAAAAAAGAAGATTTTTCAACTTTACCGAAAGTGGTATTATCCGTGTTAACTACTGGTCGCAATGTGCACGCACCCCGTAACGAGAGAAAAGTTTTCAATATAAATATATATACAGGGGGTCCTCGGTTAACGTCGTTTCACTTAGCGTCGTTTTCGCTATAACGTCGCTCGTGAACGGGCGGAAAAGTACAGTACACACAAAGATTGACAGGTTCGCTCATTTGGCTAGTGTAACTCTGACCAGCAGTAACGGTTACCTGTCAGTTTGAAATGAATAGGAACGTTATGATGGACGATGGGATTGCCCAGCACAGACCAGGGTATGATGGATGATGAGCCTGGTCAGCGCCTACTCAGTGAGGCCCTCAGGCAAAGTCTGACGAGGGGGGCACGGAGGTTGCTGACAGGTGTCCACCTCTTCCGGTTAAGTGTTCGCTATAACATCGACGCGCCCATACCAATGCGTGGTCACTGCGCGTCCCATTCGCTATCGCGTATGCAAACCGCTTATCATTCGCGTCGGCGATCGTTCGACGCTCGTCTGAACACAGCAGCAGACACTGGATAGGTTTTTGCAGCACAGATAAGCATGAAGGTGGGCTATATTGGTAGCCTTAATATCAGTATTACTTCAGCTACTCGGAAATACTGAAAATAGAGCCGAATAAAACGTATTTTTATTTTGCTAATATCTTAGGGTAACTTATAGCTGACGCAGAGCACGGTGGAATAGCTCCGGAAGTCTCAGTTATCTTGACACCGATATCACGTGCTGCGAACGCATCCCCCGCAGCCCCTATCAAAATAATAATAAAGTCAATTTCATTTAACGTCGTTTTCGCTTAACGTCACTTCTCCAGGAACGCATCCTGACGATAAACGAGGACCCCCTGTATATATTTATTTATATTTATATTTTTTTATTTGTATTTATAGATTAAAAATTGGAACTTCAGTAACGGTGTAATTAAACATGATTTTATGGTGATGATACGACTGACACCGTTGAAAAGAATTTATTGTCAAAGGGAATACCGTAGTTTTCGCGACTTACCGCGTCTCGTCTTCAGCAGCTAGTAACTGAAAGCGATAATGTGACATTGAACATGGTGAGGGAGGGGTGGTCTTAAACCAGGAAGTATAATACGTTTAAAGTATGTTTTAATGTCTTTGAACACTTGATGTATGCCCCGACCTTGAGACATCACGAATTCCTTTCTCTCGAATGACAGTGATCCAAATATAACTAATACAATCCCAATGCCTCGGTTAATTCTCTGATTGTATTTTATAAATATAGCTTCTTTGGTTTTCTTTATGTCAAATTGTTTCCCATTGCAAAGAACACTTGTCTCAAGTGTACCTTGGCAGTGGGCCGCATGTTCCACTATTGCTGAGGACTTAATTGCTTTTTCCATTATCTTGATGGGATCCAACGTTTGTGGGCGGCCTCTTTGTCTGTGTAAAGTCCCATCCAATCTCGCTTTAGCGTTTTTGTAACGGATGATATTTGCCATATGTTCATTGAACCTATGGCTTAGTGTATTACCTGTCTCACCAACGTATGATGCTTAGCAATTGCATCTAAATTCATAAACAACACCTTTTTCGATGTCCGGCATTCTGGCCTTATCATTTCTGAGCAATGATCTCAAGTTCTTCGAGAAAGTGAAATAAACTTTAAACTTCAGTCTTTTGCTAATCTTGAGAACGTTTTCGGCTAAGCCTCTGTAATAGGGCAGCACAAGAGTCGAGTTCATTTCTGATCTCTCTTTTTCGCTATTTGTGTTATTGAGTCTCCGGTTTATAGCAGACTTAATGAGTTTCGTAGGATAACCATTCGCAGTCAAACTTCTCGTAATGTGCCTTATTTCTGATTGTAAGAATTCTGGACTGCATATGTGTAAAGCTCTGTCCACCATGCTGTTGATAATAGCAATGAATACGGATTGGGTATGGTGGGAAGAGAAATGTAGATACCGATCCGAATGGGCTGGTTTTCTGTAGACCGTAGTCTTCAGATGGTTATCGTCCTTTTTGATCAAAGTATCTAAAAATGGAAGACTCTTGTTTGACTCTTTTTCGATGGTAAAAATGATTTGTTCCGGAAATAAACCATTCAGATGTCTAAGAAATACATCTTCTTTACCAATCTCTGTGATGGCCAAAATGTCATCAACGTAACGTTTGAAGACTTTAGGACAAAAGGCGTTGTCAATAGTGGACAAAGTCTATTCTTCTAAGTATTCCATGAATATCTCGGCTATGGCTGGTGAAAGGCTGCTTCCCGTAGGGGCTCCATTCTGTTGCAAGAAGAAGTTCCCTTGGAAGTGGAAGAAGTTGGCTTCCAGCATACAGAGTGATACCAATTTTTTTCACGTGGTTGGGGTGAGCTTTTATTATTTATTAATAATAACTCGTGCATGAGACTCTTGGTTGGCTTTCTCGTGTTAACATAATATGTTGCGAGTGCAAATGCATCTTTGTTTGCCCAAAGCGTAACCTCCATTTTGGCCTAAATCTCATATTTCAGGGTTATTAACAGTTGCCGACCGATTAGCTTTTAGGCAGGGTAAATTATGTATAATCTTAGGAATTCAATATTGAACTTCTAGTAAGAAACGTTTCATTACGTTGAGTCCTCTGCTGAAGGCGGGGCAAGGCTCCCAAAAAGCTACGGATCGTTGGAACAGGTGAATAACGGTGTCAGTCGTTAAGTTTGCGAAGGAAATCTTTGGAAAAGTTGAAAGCTAATTTTTGGCAAAGAGGCAAGTTTGCATGTCGAAGGAAAAGCAGTAGCAAACCGCCGGTTCTTTCGAGAATATCGTAATTGCAAAGGTTAACAAAGCGCTTTTTCGGAAGTGCTCTTTCGGTCTCCAACGCCATAGGCCTCACGATGCAATGATTGACCAAATATTTGTTGTTTATTTGTTAATCTTTCCGTAATAAGGAAAGTATATTTATTTATTAATTATTATGTTGAATAATAAATTTCTGACGGGTTTCGGTTTCATTGTGTCAAAGGACGGCAGAATAACCCGTTCATAAAAGATTCTTTATTTGATAGCGGAGCTTTCGGGACCTACCTTGGTCCCGTCGTCAGCGCAAGTAATCGTCACGAATAAAAATCGATAAGCAACCGATAATCATTGCTTATCGGTTTTTATTCGTGACGATTACTTGCGCTGACGACGGGACCAAGGTAGGTCCCGAAAGCTCCGCTATCAAATAAAGAATCTTTCATGGACGGGTTGTTCTGCTGTGCTTTGACACTATTAATTATTATTTATTAATTGGTTATTTATAGCTATAATGTTGTTACTTTGGTAATAATTGTTTTGCTTGAATTATGCTTACTTGAAACTAGTGACGCCACGTGCTGTCCCGGGCGCTTGTATTTCTTAAATTTGCTTGGCAGCTACTGGAATACATTAGTTGTAGCACATTTGTGTATGGTTATGCTTGTTCGCGTGGATTAGTAAATGCACTTTTATTTTCGATCTTTAGCCCAGAAAATTCTCTTGAGCAAATGCTTGCATGTACGTTCTCCAATTCTGCGTTCCTCTGTGCAAAGTGCAAATGGTGACTAATAATTGGTTTTTTGTTTTGAGACTCAACTTTTGTCCTCGTGCTGCTTATGGCCCACTTTCACGTGAAGATTTTGTCAGTGAGAATCTGATTTATGGTTTCTATTAACATTTTGACAAAGTGTTTAAGGATAGGCAGCCATTTTCAACACATGGAAAAGTATGCATTCTGAACTACCATAAAGTTTCGTAGTTCCATTGCTTAACAGTAAAAAGTGGTCGTTTATAACGGAAAGACTGGGGCTACGTTTCAAAATAGTGCTATTGATATTCGGTTGGTCAGCCGTTAGAAAAATTTATATTTTCAATTGTTTTTGCTTCTCTTGAGCGCGAACACTTCCTGATCATTGCTGTTTGTTTCCAGCTTTATTCGTTTGGATCTGATCGCCCTAGTCACCTAATGCTACTCTAAAATATGGAATTTTTGGTATCACCAACCGAATATTTATTCGTCAGGGAAAGTTCATTGCTTCGTTGTTGTCGGCAGACCGGTGCAGTTCGAATTGAAGCGACCGGTAAGTTTATATGTGCTACAGTGCTATATATTGCACAACCTACCCGTGTTACTGTCCCTTTATATCAAATTACGCTTACTTCTCGTTCCTTCTAGTTCGTAATAAAAGTAACGGGGCTCCTGCTTGGTTGGTAATAAAATGAACACCTTTTCTTGTAATGCTCGAGCAATACGGGCACGTAAAAGTTACTGATAATGAGAATTTTTACACACCGTCTTTCAACGGGACATGGAGGGTCCATCGACATGGTCAATAGCGGGAGGAAGGAAGCACTTCGACGAATCACAACGATTCCTTAAGCGCAGAGCAGAATAATGTTGCGTGGAATCTGCGGCGGGACAGGATAGTCCCTCTGGCTGATTGTTTCTACTGGCGAAAGCGTTAGGAAAAGAAAGTTTTCAAAGCCTTAAGCGCCTGTAATAGGCTTACTTTATTATCATTTTTCGCGATTTTTTTAAGCAGTTTATGAGAGCTCGTTAGGTGTTCAGTTTCTGGGATCACGATTAACAAGTGCACTAACGGTTTGATAATTGGGGTGTTTATTTGTGTAAAACGTGACATAGGCGAACGTATGGTATGTCGATGCTTTCCGAACAAAGCTGTCCCAAAAGCTCCGGAAAATAAAATTTCCTACATTCATTTGTCGAACAGAGGATTCCTGAAGGGTTGAAGTTTCATTGTATCAGCAGGTGGCAAGACACCCATGTTCTTATTCTAGCGGAGCTTTCAGGACCTCCCTTGATCCCTTCCTCAGCGCTTCAACTCTCTGTTTTACTAATAAACTAGCCAGTCAATTACTGCTTAGGTTTTTTGCATTAATACAGACAAAGTGAACCGTTCAAAATCTGATAAGTTCGATTCTCCGGTCGGTTACGAAAGGTCTATTTTTTGGCATAATATGAACTCTAGTTCGTTCGAAATTGCAGCAACAGGATTTAGGCATTGCCTCATAGTTGGAGGTGAAGCTGCATTTGCGTCGCTTAAAGTCTATCTTAATTTAAGGTGCCAATCAGCCGTTAACCAAAGGTTTTACCTGCTTGGGCAGAATACATGGTTTGGTTGGTTGCTTGTCTATCCCAGAGGCAAAGTCAGGCTATCTCTTATTAGTAAGCGGGCAAGAGTTTGTGGGCCAACACCCGCTCACCAAGAATAGTATATACAAAGTTGAGCGGGTGTCAGCTGTACCGTGGAAGTGCCTTGACAGGACGCTTCACCCGCTGGAAAGTAATGAATTGCCTCCATGTAGGCTTCATCAGAAGCAGCCCGTCAAGGGCCCCGGGTTAGCCAATGCCCAAACAATGATTGAACCGTTTAAGTACGTCTCCAGTCGGGCGGTAAAGTCACTTCCTCCATTTATGCGGAGTCGCGTGCGCAGTCAGGTTTTGGATGATGTTCTCAGATTGTTCAACAATAATGGCTCATTCTACTATTGCTCCTTGGCAGACTTGACCAACTCGGTTCAGTGTTTAATCTCCAAAGGTGGTTCAAAGGTTTCCTTGAGCAAGCGTTTCTTCTGGAACCGTCATTCGGCTAACTGCTTTCTAGAAAATGTGCAACCTTCTTGCAGCTTGGAGGATTGCGTCTCTCAGGGCTTTCTTTGTGCAATGATAAATGGTCATGTGTCGGTTTTGATCGAAGGTAACGTAAGCATTGCCGTCATCAGTCGACGTAGCATTTACCGAGCTGGTACCAGATACCTGAAGCGAGGTATTGACGCTGACGGCTTCTGTGCTAACTACGTGGAGACAGAGCAAGTAGTTCGCGCCTTTGACCACATCTCGTCGTTTGTTCTTGTTCGTGGTTCAGTTCCAGCTTTTTGGGCCCAAAGCGGGTACAAATACCGACCACCTCCATTGGTTCTAAAATCGAAAGCGGAAACCATGGCCGCCTTCCGTAAGCATATTGACGAGCAAATAGCGTTGTACGGAAGCAAGCTAATCTTGGTGAACCTGGTTGATCCTAACAGCAAGGAGAAGCCATTGGACGATGTCTACATTGACCTAGTGCTGGACAGTGAGGACGAACGTATCGTTTATGTCGCGTTCAACTTCAATGATCACTGTCGCGGTTTGCACTTCGAAAATGTTTCCTTCCTAATCACCGCCTTACAAAACTTCATTGTGGAGAGTGGATTCTGTTGGGTGGACAAAAATGGCGATGCAGTATGCCTCCAGAAGGGCGTCTTTCGTGTCAACTGCGTTGAATGTTTGGTAAGCGAGAATTATAATAACTCTGATGTCAAGTTGTGTTTATCCCTAACGAGGCGTTTGGGCAACGGTAACCTTAACTTTCAACGTTGTGCGCGCAGGTGAATGTGGAACAACAGAGGGTCTAAGTTGCATTTTTATTTATACCGCTGGACGTGATCACGGACCAGACTTTTCGTATTGGTAATAGAACGATGAAGTATTGTTAGTTTCTCCACAGAATTCTTTATTTCTGTTATTTAAGCTCAAAGAACCCGTAATCATAGTACAAATGCTTCATGAACATGTAGAAGTGCATCTTATATAATATATATATATATATATTTTTTTGTGTTGCGTCACTGTCCCGGTCGGTCGGTTTGGAGGCTCGCTCTCTGCACGACTGAATGGGCAGGCGACGGACGCTGGACGGGTACAAGGATAGTACCTGATAGCTGATGTTGCCAGCCCGGACGGTCTAGCGGATGAGCTTGCTGATCCATTGACTGGCTGGGGGCAGTCGACAAAATGGAATTTCTCACTGATGACGGGCGCAAGAGAGCGCCCGAAAGCTCTGAGTATTTTTGCCTTTGATGGAAAATAAAGGCTTTTATGAAAAACGGGGAAAACCGTGAACCTATGCAATCGCTTATGAGCATCAACCCCGTAAAAAAGAACAATATATATATATATATATAGTTGAATAACGGATTTTTGACGGGTTTCGGTTTCATTGTGTTAAGGGACGGCAGATTAACCCGTTCATGAGAGCTTCTTTATTCAAACGCGGAGCTTTCGGGACCTGCCTTAGTCCCGTCGGGACCAAGGCAGGTCCCGAAAGCTCCGCGTTTGAATAAAGAAGCTCTCATGAACGGGTTAATCTGCCGTCCCTTAACACAATATATATATATATATATATTCATGAGGTCTTTTTCACGGATTTTGTCCCGTTGGTTGCTGTACGTGAGCAGATCTATAAGTAATCTGACACTTTCTCCCTACCACCGGATGGATGAGAGTAGTTATGAGAGAAACGCGTTCAGAAAACAACGTACACTTTTCCTCGAATATTTCGGAACGTTCTGAACGTTCCGAAATATTCGAGGAAAAGTGTACGTTGTTCCGAAATATTCGAACACGTTCCGAAATATTCGAGGAAAAGTGTACGTTGTTTTCTGAACGCGTTTCTCTCATAACTACTCTCATCCATCCGGTGGTAGGGAGAAAGTGTCAGATTACTTATAGATCTGCTCACGTACAGCAACCAACGGGACAAAATCCGTGAAAAAGACCTCATGAAGATCTACGCTCCCGTTAAAAGACACCCTGTCTTTCGATATATATATATATATATATATATATAATAAATCTTATTTCGTAACGGAGTACAATTTTCGTTAGCAGGTATCGTCATGTTCTGTCGTGTCACCTTTTATGAGAGTTTAATAAAAGGTTTACGATGGAACGGGGAACTGTGACGATACCTGCAAATATATATATATATATATATATATATATATATATATATATATATATATATATATATATATATATATATATATACAGTGAAACGTCTGTAAGTTGAACACTCAAGGCCGGTAAGAAATTGGTCAACTTATAGAGGTGGTCAACATGTAGAGTACGCCCTTGAATGCAGTCGTAAACGCGCCATAACTCCTTCCAAGCACTTTACTGAAGAAGGAATATAGTAATCTATATGAAGAAACGTTAGGAAAGTAAAAGATAACAACTGAATTAGTATTAAGACAATGAAACTCAAATAGTGGCAAAAGAGCATTACAATCAGTGCATTTTATGGCCTGATCGTTGCACGTGTAAAGAAAGAGTCTATCGTTGTCTGCTTCGCTTTCTTCCTGCAGACATAAGTGGTGAAAGCAAAGTCAGCGTTAACTATTGCATTAAACATGTCAGGAACAAATAACTTCCGCTGATGTAGTGAATGGCGAACGTCGTCGCCTGTTAGTGTTTTCGACCTCTATATCGCTATCGCTTTGTTCTTCTAAATCATCGGCCGACGCGTTCATTTCCCGCACGTTGGATAGTACTGCTTGAAAAATGGATTCTGCATCAGGTTCATTACAAGTCACCGATTCATTGTCCATTGTAGCGAATGCTTTGAAGTCGACTCCTGGGTATATTCCCATGTTGAATGTACTGTCTGAGGAGGCCGTAATGACTGTTTTTGACTTGTAACAAATCCAGCTTTTTCGAAGCATTTCGTTATTGTTTCTGGCTGTACTTTGTTCCACGCGAAACTGATGCAGAGAACCGAATGCAGAGCGTTAACTAATCCAACAACTGCAGATGCGTCAGTAACCTGGTTCTTTGTCAGAAACACCTCAATTTTACCCGTTAGTAAAGCTTGTATTTCGTCGGAGCTTTCGGTGTCATACCTTGACGACCGTCTTTAGCGAATGACTATTTAGTAGCACCTACAGTCAACCAAATTTTACTCATTGGTAAAAAACCGTGTTTCTGACAAAGAATATGAGATCACACCCCGTTATTAAAAACCCTAGTGACCAGATTAGTTCTTTGAGTTTTGGAAGTGACCCAGTCCAAAAGCTATGCCCGGTTGTGAATCCTTAAGCGCTTTGATGACGCCTTGCTGCTGTATGCACAAGCAAACTTCACTTTGTAATATTCACGGCATTCTGCTGGTCAACTTAAGAAGATCAAAACGTGTAGTAATTAATAGCCAGTATCTCAGCTATGGTGGTCAAGGTACAACATACAGAGGTGGTCAACATATAGAGTTAACTCTCCTATGCTTCACAATGGCGGTCCAACAAACCAAAGAAGTGTGGTCAATATGTGCATGGTGGTCAACTTATAGAGGTGGTCAACTTTGGAGGTTCCACTGTATATATATATATATATATATATATATATATGTATATATAATATATATATATAATATATATATATATGTATATATATATATATATATATATATATATATATAAGCTGCACTTCAAAATTTGATCTAATTGTATTGAATGGATCTCATTTTTCATTTGCTCTTCCCTTCTCAATTCTGCCTGGATAATCAGGTGTACAAATTCTTGAGGGTTCACTGAGCGGTAATTGTGCAAGTTCTTCCGTTTCAGGTTCTGTAACAAACTATATATAGTATATTTGACAAAATTGTATCTCTTAACTCTGCAGTTGCGTAAGGTTACGGGATAATCAGTCTCTCGCCCTACCATTGGCCCTAAAGTTTGATGAGTATTGATACGTATGTTATATTGATAAGGGTGAAAGGTTCGGCTCTTCTGCCGATTGGAAAATGTTTACATGTTTACATGTTTCTGACGGTTCTTTCTTTACTACCTTATGCATAACGGATTTCCGGTCGTCCCGTGCAAGCAATTTTCCATTTAGGATCGTACGAACTTGGTACAGACGGCAATCGCGAAGCATAAGCTAGAAGAGCAGCTGACGAGGTTCGGAATGCTATTGCCGGACGAAAATTTGAATGCTCAGTTGGAGCGAGCTTTCCGAGTTGCCTGGGCAAACAATGGCGATTCCATAAGTCGCCAGTACGTCGGCACGGACGCCTTGAAAGGCGACTACACCAGAACGGGGGAAAGAAAGTTCGTTGGACTGGTCAAGGATGGTTACCATTCGGCCAGCAGGTATTATTTGAGCCACGTGAAGGACTACCGCCGCCAGATGAGCATTGACTGTCTGCTTGGGTTGTCCGACGTGGAATCGGCCTTGTACTTCAAAAACGAGGAGGAGGAGTTGAAGAAATGGACCGACTGCAAGGAAGAGGAAATGCGACAAATGATCAAAGATTGTGAAAGACTGCTTGTTTCCAAAGATGAGGTGGTCATTGGGAGTTGGGCCCTAGTAAGCGCCAGTACCACGACTAAGGACATTGATTCCGACATGGACACGGTGATTGTCCTGACCAGAGAAGCTTATTATGTAGCGGATTATGACGAAGATTTGGATAAGTTTCTTCACTTTCAAAAAGTTCCTCTGCAATCGATCACGAAGATTGAGGTGAGAAAAGACAGTGAAGCTGTGTGCTTGTAATTGATTGCCATTGCAGGTAGGTTCGATGACTGTTTCTGTTACTCTGGGCTTTGCAAGATCAAAGGCAACTTGTATTCGAATCTCTTTTATTAACGAAAATTACGAGACATTGACGCATGTTTGGCGGTCAGCAAGCACGCGGCTGTTCAACGGCGTTGTTATTGCAGTGGATAGTAGCGACGAGGCGGAAGAGAACTTGCTGGCAATAGTTGAGCAGTTTCGAGTTGCTTTGAACTTGGCCAACCTGGTTGTTCCTATACAAATTTGCGACCAGCTAGAGAGAAAAGGTTTAGCCAAATCAGTCCTTTCCAAGACCAAAGATGGGTTTCAGGCGTTCGGTTTTAAGCTTGCGTCCGTAAATGGAACACTTCGTCTGCGCCGTTCGTCAAGAACCCCTAAGAATGACGTCAGTCAATCTAAAGTTAATGAATCGGTTGTTCAGCAGCCAACCTGCGACGCTCCTACCGACGGAACGCAGGACAGCGTAATTGCACCGCATTTGACTCCCGAAGCGACTGCGAACAACGATTGCGTAGTCGATCATGATTCTCTCAATAAGAAAAATACAATTTGCTCCCTGACGATGGGCAATCCCAAGTTGTCACTGTGCAGCTCACGTAGCGACCAGAGCTTAATGGCGTCCAGTTGGAATTCCATTGGATTACAGACGGGAACGTTTAGCAGCAGTTGCCAAAACTTCATCACGCAAGTTGGCAAGCAACTTCAGCAAACGGCGCAGAAAACAATTGCTGGAGTGACCGACAAGCCACCGGCCCTTGTCGACCGCTACGCAGCGTACAGAGAAAGAGTAGCCCGTAGCCCGTCTGTTTTCATCCTACTGTGATTGCTTTGTTTATCCTACCAGTATATTCCATGTTTATTGTTGTAATCGTGTTTTACTGGTAAATTGTTTTGGCAGCTTGAAATGGTAGGACATTTCTGAGTAGGCAATTGCGCGGTCGTCTCAGCACAAAGTGAAGTTCAGCCAGTAAATGTTTGACTGACGCTTTTGTTCTGCTATTATCAGTTCTAATCGTCTGATCAGCTTCCATGGACTTCCATGTCTGGTTATTGTTCGAAACGTTATGTTGATTCATGTTATCTTTGTACTGCTCATTGCGCATTCAAGTTTTCTCTTTGCAAACGAGCAAACTTGGTTGTTCATAACTTGAATTATGTCAGCTTTTGGATAGGTGAAGAGAGGTTATACGTTTTGTCTTTGGGAATGCATCTGTTGAAGTGCAGCTATTGTAAGAAGAGGCGTAGAAGTAATGATAAATGTGTATTCATACTCCTATTATTGTTTTGATGCGTATTTGTGATTATAGTAGTGTTTTTCAACGTTCTGCTTGCATTTGAAAATGGATATCTTTCTAATGGGTTGGAAAAGTTCCGTTGTTGCCTTTAAGCTATTGTATTCCTGAAGTCCTTCAGTAAGTCTATGTTGATATGTTAACGCCACTGACTTCACGAATTCACGGCTGGACTTTTCGAAGTCGTGTCGCCATCGAAGGATAAGGCCATTACAGACTCGTGCGTGAACCGAGGAGGCTGAATAGGGTTAAGTAGCGTATGGTCTATAGTAGCAGTATGGTACGGCGTTGCAACTACTGTTCAGTCGCCGGATGGACAGTACCTTCCTTGCACCGGTGAAACGCCTAGGCGAGAAGTGCGCTGTATGTAATTCGTTCCAGCCCGAGACTTCGCCCGCCAAGAGTAACCTGATGTTTTAATTAGAGGATGTTCCCGCGTTTAGCCTGCAGCTGCGTGAAATGCCGACGTGTAGGCCATTTTTGAGCATACGGTTCTTTGTCATGACGTAGAATGACTTTACAGGTTCAGCTGTACGAAATGGTGCTTGCTTCCATTGTCTAATCTGAGTGATCATGTAATCACTCCACAAAATCCCTATCGGTTTAGTCTCAGAGCGTGCTGTGCTGAAAGCAGGATTTCTAGTAACAGGCTCTTAGCGTGCTGTGGCAGTGTTGAATCGCCCGTTCGTGCGTAGTAACAACTCCGTAGTTGCTTCACTTAAGTGTACATCCATTCATGTCTGTTTTTGCTAATAAGTTATCGAAGCATCCGCTTTTTGTGGTGGTTTTGCAACCGTTACATACTCATTGCGTCGCAATACTGGATAATGCGACCATTTCAAATGACCTTGTGAAATTAACAGATCATTAGGGAAAGTGCTATGCTTTGTGTGTGCCCACATTCTGTTACGCAGATGACGGAATTCAGCGGACGAAAAGCATTTCTATCGAACAGAGGATTAGCACAGCGATCATTGTGCGTGTCGATGGCGTGTTATGCACGGTCGAGTTGTTTTCTGCCCGCTGAGGATGGGATCCGCGGCCTCTCGAAAGCTGCAAAGAAAACTAAGCAAATAAATTAGCACAAGAACCGTGTTCAGTTGTTAAGGACGATCCTGTTTAATTACAATTTTGCCAAGTACCCGTAATCGGTTGTAAAAGGAATGTTGCGTGCTTGAAAATGCATGATCGATTTCATGCGCGAAATATTTTAATTCGTCAGCTGTCCACCCTGGTTGGAGCTGAGAAACTTGTATTGAAATTTTTAATTTACTGTGCCGTTCAATTGAGAAATACGTGTACATTGCTACCGCGATGGTAAGTCGATTTTACATGCAATTACAAATTAGTCGATCATTACTCCGCAATTTCATTCGAACAGGATTCACACTTCTACGGCTTATGGTTGTTGTATACTGGTTGAGTGATTTTGTTCAAAGTGGCTTAATGTATTAGCATTAGCCGTCAATAAGGATATAAGCATTGCGTTGTGCTTTGAGTAAAAACTTACTGGTATCTTTCAGTGTTTTCTTTTGTGCTGGTGTTAAGGTTCTGCCCAGTTGCTCTTCTTTGGTAAATCAATTGCTTAGCAACGTTTGTTTGCTTAACGTTACACCAGGCCCTTCGAACTAATTAAGAATTAATTAAAGTGTAAAGTCCATGACTATTTTATCTTGACTGCAGCAGTTTGGGTTCGACTCAGTCACGACGCGATGCTCGTACATCTGAACTCGTCATGTTTCTAGTATTCTAATTTTGTAGATCCGTCGGGTAGAAACTGCGCTGCTTAAACTGTAATCCTGTTGCTACTTGTTGCTTATCATTCATAACCTTTTATGAGGAAAATATTCTTTTGCAGCAGCGATGTCGCCTGTCTGCTGTAGCAGGTATTGCGGAGATTTTGAACTTTGCATTCCACCTCACTGGTTATCGCTAGAAAATTTAGACATATTTCTTTCGCGGGATTTCGCCCCGCGTTTCTTAGAAATCGTCTCCATAAAGTTATCTCCTTTTTGCAGGGATGGCATCACTTGCGAAGAAGATTCTCAAACTGCCGGGAAAATTTTTTACGAAACATCTATTAGTAGCAAACATCTCAAGTGGAATTGTGATCGGCTTTCTTGGGGACGTGATGCAACAAAAGATCAAAGCCCGCCGCGAAGCGAAGCTCGACCCTGGCCGCGTGGACATTACTCGCGCCAGAAATTTATCATTGACTACTTCACTGCTTAGCGTGGAGATGCATTTCTGGTACAAACTATTGGACCGCGTGTTTCCAAAGGCTTCGTTGAAGCACGTTGCTATAAAGGTATGCCTCGACGAAATGATTATGGCACCAAACTTCTGCCTATCCATGCTCGCAATGGTCAATCTACTTGAAGGAAGTAGCTGGGAAAAATTCACTTCCAGGCTTAAGAACTCTTTTGGAATAATGTACCTCGCCGATGTGGTCATCTACACACCGGTGCAGTGCATCAACTTTTACTTTCTGCCGACCCGATATCGCACTGTGTTTGTTTATTCAGCCTCCGCTTTATACCTTTGCATTGCATCGTACGCGCTGCACGACGTGAAAGGACTCTAAAATATCTTGATAGATTAGTGTCATCGTTTCCCTTGCCAATTACGCTTTCTGAAAAGAGAAATTCAACCATACTTGTCCACCTTTCCATGTTGCATTCATTGTTGGTTAGCAAGCCGTTGAAAACTGGTTGCACTCAATTAAGTGACGCACTTTCCAGCATGTGATTTTCTACTCGTTTAATTCCATTGATGCTTGATCTGTTCATTGTGCCGTGTCCGTCTGTTACTTTAAATTTGGTTTCCTGGGGTCATAAAGGAGCTTTGCCTCTATATTAACATGAATTCTCCAAAGCGAACATTGTAAAAGCATATCTGTATGACAGAGCTATTACGCTTACCATGCTTACGAGGTTTCAAGGCTCGAATGAATTCTTCCGCTACTACACTGTCTCGCCTCGCGGCAACTGCGAATGGTGTTTCACAAATGAAATGGCTGTCAAAAATGCACCACGGATTGGCGTACAACGTTGCTTTCCTTCTGCAGAACGCGAAAGAAGAATTCTCAGCGTTACAAAGCGACAAGTCAATTTCGTCGGTTTTCTCAATTACGGCATTCCGTCAAGTATCCTCCGAAGCATTTTAGAACAAGATAGTCTGAAGATTCACAGCCCGTGCCTTGCAAGTGACCTATTACGAGGATATTAGACCGCAGAGTTGGATTTTGCGAAACATGCAAATGAGGAGCAGATAGATGAACATCGACTGCTTTAATGATCTGACGAGGCGATATTAAAGCCGAACAGTGACGCCATCATCCCGTCGTCCATTGGGTCTATACTAGTCTGCTGCAAACAATTTAAGAAGTCAACGTTCTTGGGGTCACTGCTTGGATGGGAATCTAGTTAGGATGGCTCCTGGGTGCTTTTTTCTGAGAGAAATGTCACAACTGACTTTTCCCAGCTAACGATATTAGAAAACGCACTGCTGTATTTGTATGCACGACAAATTTGTTCCCATGCATGACAGGACACTGGACAATTACGTAATGTCAGTCAGAGCGCGTGGAGCCATAAACGCTCCTTTTTTCACACTGGAAAGATCAGTACTGACAAATTTCCAGAGGAGTTTGGATCACATACCTTTTGATTTTTCCATGCAGTATTTCACCAAGAAACATATGAATCCATAGCAAGAATAGTAGTTCCTTGGAGATCCTCACAAACACAGTTCGACAAACACTCTCTACGGCGGCTATGTCAGTCACTACGGAAACTAACTTAGGATCAACAGTGCTGGGCCGACATGTACTTGTATCGTAAATTTACACCTCGACATTTCCTGCTACTGTGCCTACATAGATTTGCTACGTTACTTCACTTTATTACGTTCTGAACAGCGGTCACCCGTATTACCAATATATTCGTCATATATTGCGAAATGAATGGCATCGATGCCATGCCGTCCGAGAAGGGTAGTTCCATCAGCGATAACCAAAACTAAACAACGTAACCAACGAAGCGCCAATTAGATAATCAACGACAAGACAGAAATACCTCGCGCAATTACCGCGACGTTAAGAGCTTGCCCCGCCACTCGACCATACAGCTCACGAAACTACGTAATTTCGACAGCAGTAGAAAAGTCCCTCGCAAAACACTAAAGATCACATTACGAAAGATAACAACACTAATTACAACAACGAAACACAATGCTAATGGGCTAAGACAAAATATAATCATTATACGAGCAAAGCTTCCATAGACAGCAAATAATATACTGAATAATGCAGTGAAAAACAGCACTTAAACAAACAGGCACACTCCAAAAGTAAAAGCTTTATTAGTATTGCGAAATTCTAGAGCCATTTTGATTCAACGTATAGAGTTGCTTGCCGGACCACTTCGTTCGCAGAAACATCACGCCACAAATCTCCTTAAAATAAGGCAATCAGAGGTTCGCCAACACTGTAACAAAGTGAATAATAGTACTCTGTATACAACAGAACAATAAACCACTTAATCATCCTTTACAGGCAGAAGACTAGATCCACAGACAATAGATTACCAAAAGAAAAAGTAATCACAGACAAAAACTGCGAACAATAAAACACGATATCCACGATTAAAGTATTCTACAATACGAAGCTACACCATAACCACATTACTACAGCAAGTAATGAATATACTACGATGAAACACCAAAGAAATAAACGTTGCAGCAATGTAACGCTAACTTACTTCTTTGCCTTTTCCGCCGGTGGAACGCACGTCTCTTCCACTTTTTGAACAGAAACGGAATCCGACGGTTACCGTGGTCTTCCGACAAAACAGGATCCACTACACGGAAGCCTTCAACACAAAACATTACAATCAATCGTTCACGAATTCTACTTATCGTTGATAAGAACGAAAAAGTCAAGCAGTATTCAAAATTAGGAAGCGATCATCCTCTCAATAGTCCAATGACTACACATTCATCTCAAATATAACAAAATACAAATCGACTAATCGTGCGAACTGATAATTTATTAGAAGTAGAAATAACGAAACATGAAAAGGGAACAGCAGTTCCATTCATACTATAGCACTGATGAAAAACCGCTATGAAGAACAAACTGCTGTTCACAATGTATACTAAAAAATAACACCACTACTCAAAAGGTGAAACAACGTGACCAACTGCAAACCAATTAGCACGGGAAAATTGCAAACCTAACACAAAGTCAAAAATGAATTAATCAATTGACACCCGGACTGCACATCAATGTTCATCGCTAAGAAAAAAGCAAATAGAAATAAAGCCTGTATCCCATTCACCGTTACCGAGCGATTGGCACGCATTAATATGGATGGAAATTAAAATTGGCGACACTATGTAACAGAAACTACAAACAAACAGATCGGCTATCCTATTCCACCACAGTACATAGATGAAATGCTCAAACTATTCTACTATTACATATATAAAAACAATTTCTATTCATAAAAAACACATCCCAACCAACTGTGCACATTTGTATTTACCTATGTCGTAAAATACCCCGATCCACCCATAGCACTATGAATACAAAAACCATAAACTCAATACGACATGTGACTGGCACATGAGAGGAGACCACTCTGCAGACTAGAGGAAACACTGTTCACAGTGGCGAAACTCACTACGGAACGCCAGAGCAACGAGATCGAAAAATACCGCTAATAAGCACATACGACACAACAATTTATCTGAACATTAACACTAAGCAGTGCAAGATAACCAAGTAGACAACATAAAGAAAAAGTATGCATTCCAACATGAACCAGAAAAGAGATCACTCACATTCCAATACAAGCGCCATCGAAGCACTGAACTCAATCAAAACAATTCAATAATTTGTCTATTTGAGTAGCCGACCACGCCAAATACATTATTTACCCATTCAATAGAACCAAACAAGAAAAACTAATAACCCTTTCGCCAAAGTGCATAATTTTCAAAAACAAACATCTATTTGAGTAAACAACCAGTAATTCTTCAAGATATTTTCAAATCAGTTACATTCACAGAAATAGCAAAAACCTGCCTATAAAACTAAGTGGCAATACACCGAGACATTCAAGTGCCAAATTTGAAATTCGAAAAAAAGCCACTTACCGTAATATCCATCATTTGGAGACAGAATACAATATCCAAGTTGCGTGTTGTTCAAGTACTGCGGTATTAGATGCAAACGTCTAAAATTAGAAAACAAGAGAATCACTTGACATGACAACCGTACAAGTAACGGAACGATTCAATTACCTAACGTTCAGGAAGAGATCAGAGAGACATCCAACGATGGCACGACTTATTGGCAATTCATCGCTCGGAGCGTGCAAAGCACCCAATCCGCCAAGGAAAAGCACTGTTCGAGCCGATCCTATCTTTTTTGTAAATCCAAAAGCGGCGCTGTCCATTGGTTCGTCATCGACGAAAAGTCCAACGCTGAAAGCATCGCTCAATTGAAACCGAATGAGGAAACGGCGGCAGCGAATACGGAAAATTTGAACAAAAGAATATTGTAAAAAAATTCCCTCGTTCAATATACAACTGTCTATCAACACGGATAAACTGACGCGACCAATTTGCTTGCTTTCAAACTTCAAACAACAACAACTACTGCGAAGATTAAAAGCAAACAATCACCGAGATGGGATATTCAAACGAAGAAATGATAAGGAGCATAAATAGAGAATGCTAAGCGCACAAAGCTTACATAATCAAACCAATCTTCATGACGACTACTCACAAAAGAAGAGAAAAGCGAATTGAAGAAACTATTCCTACCTATCGCGAGTACGACGAATGACAACGGTGTGCAAGCGACCATCGTTGAACACTTGATCCGTCTCCAAGGTAATTGAAGATTTCACGTCGACACCGATACGCATTACGATGTGCCCATTGGACATATAAATCGCAAAGAAACCCTAGAACATTACAAATGCGTCAAAATACATAAATGTCCTATTCGATCACATTTACTTTGCCATTATCGGAACGGATTTTACGACGTGCGTTGATTGCGCTACTCTGATATAGTATCAAACCGTCGGCAGATTCAGTTCGCACGTTCAGAGAGAATGTTGAATCACTTCTCAATGTAATGCCACTCATAGCGAAAACGCCTCGCCCATTGAAGCTAACCACGCGGTCGGCCGTCGCCAGAACATTGTTCGACTCATAACAGCCATCTTCCACGTTCAACGACTTTATAGCATTTTGTAAATCGATATTTTGGCCAAAGCCGTGAGAAATTGACCGAATACAACCATAGAAACCCTTCCAGTGTACATTGTAGGAAAACCATCTTTAAAAGGTGACAAATCAATTTGCATAGATTGCTCATTAAAACGTACGCATTTTTTGGGAAGCTACCAGGTACACCGCCAATGAAATGATCCTGATCCCGTATATTCAATCCCGTTGATCCAAGTGGCGCTTCACCATTTGCTATGTCGTCACCATTATCAACACGCAATGTACCTGCAACATACGTCTATTCTCACCGAACACTCTCTGCCACACTGTATTTTTAAACCGTTCGTTTTCATTCGTAAAGCAAGCACATTGTGAAACTTTCCGTCATTGTAGGCGCGGTTGGACAGCAAACGAAGCCTTGACAGACCTCCCAAATAAAATTGCATCATAACGCGGCCTTCCTTTAGCTCTATGGACACAAAATCTTTTGTTTTCTAAAAACAAAAACATATCACCTTCAGCGACAGAAACAAACCATTTTTCACCATACCGGATCTCCACGGAAATAGAGCAAGCCGCTCTCCGAATACGTAGCAAAGTTCACTTGAATTCGGAACTCCCGAACATCGTACAGCAATCCATTAGGAGAAACTTGAGCGTATCCATCCCTGAACAAGCTTCCGCGTACCAAACCTTCGGGAGAAATAGTAGACGCCCTAAAACCACTCAATGTATAAACAAAAGTCAATAATGGACAAAATTCAATGACATTACTTCGGAAAGCTGCCAACACACTCATCGTTCGCCTGGAAGTTCCACAATGGAATGCCGTGACCATCAACGTTGATATGACCAATTGTACCCCGAAATTCTTTACTACCAATCACAATAGGAGCTTTCGATCGTTCCACACCAATGGACATTGTCGTCCTTCCAGGATGAGTGCCAAACACAACTGATGATCCACCACCATCGTAACGAACTGACTGAGTTCCCTGTTCGTCAGTGACGTTCAAAGTTACTGCGTTCCCGTAACTGAAGAACAAGTACAATTGAAGTGCAGAAAAGTGGGAAAGCCCAATACCGTTCAACATCAATGTAATACCACGAGTCGCGATCCCGCCAAGCAATTGGAAGGATTTGCTTCTTGTTTGTTACCTTCTGGTCTCCTCCTCCGACATTCCATAAAAACACAATTTGTCGATCCCGCAACTCCACAGCGACGTATTCTGAACTTTGCTAAATACAGTAAGTCAAGTCAGCACAATTTACAATCAAACATAAAGCAAGCGGTCAAACAATTTGACAACAAGGTATATGGCAATCCATGTAGTTCCATCATATAATATACATTGTCCACGAGCACTCATTCATCGAATCCAACCAAAAGTTAATTCCACTAGGAAAGGAGAAAAAAATCGACATTTTTCCATCGCTCTATTTGCCAAACAACTAAATGCATAGGCAACCGGCAAGTCCATAACAGGACAAAACAGCATATGAACAAAAGAACCAAAGTGAGCGATAACTCTCAAAAAGCCGAAGTACACACACTGGATGCTAACGAACGGTAGTGACATTGCGCAACCTTACACCGTCTGCAACAGTACAAGCTCACACCGGCAAAACAGCATCCTGAACTTTGAAACATCAATTACAATAGGGAATACAAAATATTTCTTTTCAAGTACAAATGTACGAAAATTACGCATCCATAAATGAAAAAAGGCAAGAAATGGGAAAATTACCGTTCTGGTCTTCTCAGTTTGCGTTATGAAAAGTAGCGAATCCGGAACACCATCAGCAGGTCGATAAGATATGCTCAAATGGCTACCAATCGATGGGCTCAATGGAGACTCGTACGATCGGAAACAACCATTCAAGTCGGAAGACTTTACCGACAGCTTTATCTGCAAACACCAAATTGACCATTACGTACAGTTTGTCGCAATAGAATTTTATATTACCTTGGATGCCTTTTCGCGTGCTTCTTTGATCTTCTCTCTTAACAATGACAATTTGTCGTTCAAATCAAACACCTTTTGATCATTGTTCTCTGCCTGCGTTCTAACGCGATTCAACCTTTCACGAGCACGCACAACTTCATTCAATGAATGATTCACTGAAAATACAAACAAAGTAAACTGCTGTCCCGACAAACAACGCTTCCTTTCCCAAGCGACGAAATGTTCACCTTAAAATTTAAGCTTAATGCAAAGCAAATCTCATTTTACTCCACGAATTCAGATGAGCAGTAGCAAATATAAAGCTCAAACCTACAATCACAAGAAGACTTGACACCTTATCTCTAATGATTCAAGGACTGTCGCACATACGCGGACGGGATGCCAACAATAACAAGTGTTCAAAATTGGCAAACAAAAAATTAGTTGGGTAACATAAAATTCCACTTTATGCTAAATGTTAAATGGCAACTCTGTATGATCAGGCAGTCAGTCGACAAGCATACACAGCAAATTAATCACCAATTCCATTGGCAATACGAAGAAGAACCTTACCAGGCAATAAGCAAAGGACAAGTGACTATATCGAGAAAAAGTAAATGCCAATAACAATATATAGTTCCAAACAATGCCTACTTCATATACATGCTCACAATTTGGTTAAATTACGCGTCACTCAAAGACGCAAAAATAAATGATCTTATAAATATCCAAACACTAGCCTAAAACAAGTAACCATTATTCAAATGAAAACGGAAACAATACATTATTCACACCATAAATATGGCAACGTGCATAAGACATCGAATTCGAAACAAAACATGCGATAATACATTAAACAGGTCCAACTGGCACCAATCAGTAAGGCAGTTAATTTATGGTCGCCTACAAAAGCTATGCGCCAATCAAAAAGCAAACGGCAAATTGGCTCCCTTCATAGCACAGCCCCCCAGCAGTAGTAGTGCCGGAAAACATGTACAAGAAATGGCATAAATGGTCAAAATTAAAAACTTACCGTTGTCCGTAACGTTACGGATGCCCATTCCCGTTACAGAGCGGAATTCCTTCATCCTCTCCAATAGACTACCAACTCCAGTAGCAAACATAATTGCATTACTTTCAGCGTTTGCCGCTTGCTTGTTTGCCTTTTTCGCATGCTCATGCACGCCTTCCATTTTGTTATGAAAGTCTGCAGCGAACGCAACCATTTAAAACAATGATACTTTCACAAAGGCTTTTACCGTCAAATTTGTCAAAGCGATGCCATATCCCTTCAACATCTTTCACCGATTGATCAATTTGTCTCTTCAATTCGCCCGTCAATCCTCCAAAATTGCCAACCTTCTTACGTAGTCCTACAAACAACACACTAAGAATAATAGCGAAATAAAAACGCACTGCCATTACCATCCACATCCAATTCGTTGACTCCTTTGTGCAAATCAAAACTTTTGTTCGCAACCTCTTGAGCAACCTTGACCAATGGACGGCTCGGATCAACAATTACCTAGATAATACCGATATTCAAGTCATCGCTAAGTGAATCAGGCACACATAGTATGACGATTCGTTTATATTGTCGAAAATACAAATTCACCTTTCCAGTACGACTTGTAGCTTTTTCCGCTTTACCAGCTGCTTCAGATGCGTTGCCTAAAGCTTCTACAATGCTCATATATGCACTCGAAGCGAGCAATGCCATATGGGAAGCGTCTCTGCTTTCCGTGAATGAACTGCAATTCCAATGTATCTATCAACTGATATTACAAATGCACGTCCAATACTTTTTTATGTCGGCTGCTTGAACCTCCAAACCATCTGCGTGACTTTCCGCCGGATAATAGTACTTTTCTCGATAAGATGGTAACAGCACTGCATACTGACCAGACTTTTTCTCGCACTCGGCCACTGCACCTTGCAATTGACGAACGTTATTGTTTGCTTCCTACAATTGAGAACAATTCCTGAAACTGACAAGCAGTTCCTGAACAACAATCTACTGCTTCAAAATACTGAAAAACAGTATTGATTTTTATAGCTTCTCTGCCAATCCCACGTCAGAAATTTAACAACAACAGACACGGGAGAACAAATGTACACTATATCTCCTAAACAGCGTACACACCGTACATAGCCTAAACCGAAACAACCGGCTGCAATACTTTCCAAATGTACAGAAGAAAATCAAATGAATTCAATTGTGACATTTACGTTTTCACTTCACAGCGACTCTTTCAGCACAGTGTCACAAAGTGCACGCCTACTGTTGACCACAAATACGGTCGACCATCCGTAAGCATTCCGATACGCAGAATGAAAATGAAACAATAGGAAGAAGCTTAAAAAGAAAGGAACGTTCTGGACCAATTCACTAATTTTTCATCAATGAATCACACCAAATATTAACAACAAATTGCTAAAAAAACACCTTGAAACTATAGCGGTTGCTAACACCAACACCACAAGAAATACTATTCAAAAGAAAGCAAGTAATTGGGAGAGAGAGAGAGAGAGAGAGAGAAAGGGCAACCTAGTGAAATGTGTATGACAAATTCTGCATTCAATTGAAAGAAAACAAGCGCAAACTACCGCTGCGAACTAGCGAAACATGTCACTCGTTCACAGAACATGAACAACAATCTAGAGCTAACATTTCAATGGTCCACCACATGCGCAACGACAATAAAGCAACGAAGAAATGCAACAACTGATCTCCAAACATACAGTTTTACATTAGGCTGCTACAACTACAGCTAATCTCCTTGCGCGCTTCGCTGAACGCTATGAAACAACTACTACGATAACTGAAGGATCCACGCAGGCTACGTAGTAAGCATGCCACTTTCAAACAGAACTAACTGAAAAACAGTATAATCGCCTATTTACCGTGTAATAGTCATGAACATTCAGCAAATCTTGCTTTGCATTATCCAGTTCTGCCTGAGCATCATCCAACACTGACACTGAATGACTACCAATGCGTTCAACATCTGCACCCAGCTCCTATTGAAAAAATATACCCAATCGACATGTCAACCATTAGATGAGTGCATACTTCGAATTGATTAAACATTTTTTCCACCGTTTTCAGCAATCCATCCGAGTCAGTCGATTGCTTACGCACAACGTCCCAAACAATGTAACGCATATTTCCCCATCGACGAGACAAAGATGACAATTTGATTTTCAGTTGTTCGAACTGAGTATCGTTAAATTTCTTCGATGAAACAATAGCCAACAGCTCTTTCCCTTTTCTTCAATGGAACCGCATTTCAACAGTGAAACATAATGCAAATCACCCACCCAACTAATAACTTACCGAATTGCCATTTCAGCTCGGCTAACGTGCTTTTGCAAATAGTCTTCCCTTTGGCGAATCACATCCAGCAGCTCGTTCATTTTGTCAAGCCATTGAGCTTGCTTGTCAGGACTAGCGCGGGAAACGCCATCCATGTACGTTATAAGCATCTCACGCATACCTATCACCATTAGAACAATTACGATTGATAGCGATTACAATAGGCACCTACGATGGCTTTTATCAAGGTAACGAGAAATTTTCTCCAGCAAATTGGTCGAGTTTTTCGTAAATGAGTCCGCACGTTGCACGTTTGTTCGAATTCTGTCGACCAAATAGTCCGCATCCTTGCTAGCAGAAGATACCTTACGACCGTGGTGATCACCATCATGGAAATGGTCGACCAGTTGGTCAGCATCCCCAGTCGCTTGTTTAAGTGATTCCATTAGGCGCCTCAAGTCAACAGTGACATTTTCAAATCGTCTAATACGACCCCAAGGTGCAGGAACAAAGTGAGACATATTCACGTTTCCAATTGTCTCGTTTATGTAATCCAAGTCTGACATTAGTTCTTTGGTGCATCCAGCATCGCAAGCTGCAATCATAATTCTTAATGCCATCCCAAAACAGGAGAATCAAATAAAGCAGCAGCGCCTACACTCGCAACTCGTTCCAACAAGAGCAAATCTTGGTTGACATTCCGAACAATCACGTCCAGTGACACCCTGCCGACAAGCACATTGTCCAGTAACAGGATCGCACAGTTCACGTAATGCACCGTGTCGATTGCAATTGCATGGCTCGCAGCTTCCCCCAACTGCGCTTGGATTTCCAAAATAGCCGCTGATGCAACTGGAAAATAAAACCCAACGTGCCAATCGCTAATCCTACTATTGCAACGGCAGTAATAACAAAAGAAGACTTTACAACAATAAACGAAATTTAGGAAATAAGTACGATGGAAAATACCTTTCGCAGAAATGACCTGTGTGACCAGCCTTGCACTGATCGCATACGTATCCCTTTCCATACGGAACCGCGTAGCAGGAAGCACTAAAGCTATTATCAGTTGACGGACATGCGCACTGCCGACAGTCGTGCGGTGATCCTTCCTTTGCATTGCCGTAATAACCAGTGGCGCACAGATCGCAAAAGTCACCCGTCGTGTTGTGTTCGCAAAACTGCAAATAAAACCTTTTTCAACCTCTCACACAAGTAACAATGTATGGCAAGGAAAAAACATGTTCTTCTGAATAATGCTTCACTGGACATCCGCATTAATTGTTACGAACAAATTCCTATATCACGAAAAACAAAGAAGATTCCTTTTCTTACATAACAACGTTATGCTTTAAACGATTGTAATGGACACGGAAGAACCAACAGCTCCAGAAAAGTTGATAAACACACAAACCTACCAAACATTTACAAGTTTCTCGATCGCATTGGCTCGAATGCTCATTGCACTCGCACGGAACAGCAATACCGACGAGATCGAGTTCATTGGGCATGTCCAAGTAGTTGACAGCTTTCTTGCGGCAAAATCCATCGGCGGGATTCTAAAATATCATAATCATTGAAATTAAAGCTAAAGAAATGGACATTTCATTTTAAGAAGCCAGGTCACATAGCACATCATAAAAAATATCTTATTGGTGAAAAATTCGCATCTCTTCCGGTTACGCGACACAATGCAAGCCACATTGTAAATATCGGCAAGTCACCGTCTCGACCAAATCACAAATCGCGCAATCAGCTTTTGTTTGGACTAAACGAGGCTTGTTAAATGGAATACACAATTTGCCAACTATGACCACTTGCGTGCTATTACCACAACAAAAACCTCAAATTTGTTTCCCTAAATCAAATACATTAGTCAGCTATTACTACGTAAACTGCTTTCTCTTTCGAAAGCAAAACTACTCGGCATAATACGCATTGTGAACCGCTCTGTGAACACAGTTGAAAAACAATTTTAGAAATTACAAAATGCTGCTAATCGCCTGGCAAAAGAGCACACCGTCATAACTATACAAAGGTAACAATAGCACATAATTCGCCTTACTTGATGATTTGCATACATCGGTTTCTTCTGCCTACCTGACAAGATGAACCAGAATACTCTTTAGGACAGTCGCAGTGTTCAACGCCAATGGCTGTTCGATTCAGCGACAACGTCGAATTGTCCAAAACGCCAACGTCCATCATCACACCGGTCAATCTGC
This sequence comes from Trichuris muris, assembly GCA_000612645.2. NCBI lineage: Eukaryota > Metazoa > Nematoda > Enoplea > Trichinellida > Trichuridae > Trichuris > Trichuris muris. Next base: position 16,079,436 of record CBXJ02000282.1, on the reverse strand, counting down.
AAGCACACATAAAGAATGTGCTTCCAATGTTGAGATAAGAGAATATTGAAAAATCAAACGATCATTCATGTAGACCCGGAAATGAGAACAAAAGTATTTCGCACATCAAATCGTACACGACAAAAGTATGATCACTTGATCACGTAACCGTCATACAGTACCTAGCTTCCTGGAGGCGTTCATTGAATGTTGCACGCACGTAAATTGCCTGCAGATTTTGCAGAGCTATCATCAGTGATTGTCTCGAAACGGGCAACTCCTTCTGTCCTCTCGCCTTCCATTCATCCTGCCAAAGCGAACAATTCAAAAGCAAAAATACGCAATCTGACCAATAGGTCACCTCACGAAGTTTTACTGTATAAACGCCGGACGGTGAAATTTGAGACTTCAACTTGTAGTGCTCAAAGACAAGACGATGATTGCCCACCAAAACTACCAAAGGAAACTGTTCGAACAGCTGCTCCTCAGGTCGCAAAGTGCCAACATAATCGTTTACACTATTGGTCACTTGAAAACGTATAAATCCATTATAGGAGGTCACCTATAATTTGCAAGCTCTTTTCTCTGCTTGTCAACGAACAAATGCTTACCCGATCGCCCAGGAAACGCTTGGGCAGCGGCCAGTAAATTGGGTTCACATCTGTTGGATAGGAATTGAATGTTTGAGGCTCATAAGGTAGCACTTCATAGCCATGCACTCTACTCCAGTAAAGCCAAGGTTGCGTGAAAAATGCCCTTCTATCTTCACCACTAATCTGAACACAATTTTAGCCCATCAATCCATCAAACACAACACTGCAGCTGCGTGACGACGACAAACCTGCTGCCATATGTACGACGATTGTATACAGAAATTCGTGCGATCAAAGCAAAAGCATTCGGTGCATCCGTCCGGATTGTCTTCTTGCAAGCTGAACGAAAACGGTTGACACTCGTTGCATTTTTTACCGCCAACATTTTTCTGAAAAGAAAAAACCAAATACACACACGCACATATTGCCATAATAAAGTACACAATTGCACCTTGCACACACACTGTCCAGTCTCGTCGCAGGCGCAGCCCGTTTCACTGTTGCATGTTGACGCTTCGGTTCCGGCTTTTACGCAGCCGCAGGGCAAACATACGGGAAAATCAAAGTATCCGGACATGCACTGATCACATTTCTGTCCTCTGTAACCGGGTCGACATTTACAAGCACCAGTTGCAACGTCGCAAGATTCATTCACTGATCCTTCCATGTTGCAACTGCATGCTTCGCATCCTTTCAATGGGTCATAATTCCATGCATTTGTCGCGCATCTTTCGCAAGTTGAACCAACGGTATTTGGCGGGCATACGCATTCGCCGGTGGTTGGATGACAAACGTGACCTGGCGCAGGGCATCGCCGACATTCTAAACGCAAGTCATCGCATTTCCATTTCCCCAACAACAACATTATGCACCTTTGCATCCCCCTTGGCTTACCACGCCGAAAAAGTTCGGCGCGCACTTGTCACATTTCTCACCGACGATTCCATCCTTGCAACGGCATTGCCCATCCGATGAATCACAAATTGAATCCAACGAACCATCCGGATTACAGACGCACGCTTGACAACCACTACCGGAACTTATGTTAAAGTAGCCGGTCTGTTAGAAAGAATTATACGTCGTTCAATATACATTGCGACACTACCTACACGTACGCACCTCACAGCGATCGCATCTCTGACCAATTACATGAGGTCGACAGGAACACTGGCCCGTTGCAGCATCGCAAACTCCTTGCTCAATTGAACCATAAGCGTCACAGTTGCAGTCTTGAAAAACAATTTAAAAAGTAGCTCAGAAAACTTCATCCGCGCAAAACGCTTCTTTCACATACAGCGGCATCCGTTTTCCGAGAAATCGTAGTATCCGGAAACACACGTATCGCATCGTTTGCCAAAAACACCGGACTTGCAAGGACATTGGCCAGACACGGGATCACATGTTAATGATAGCGAACCAATTGGCGAACATTCGCAAGAAGGACAACCGTTTTCAATGTCACCATGACCATCCTAAACAAATACGCATCAACTATACGTTCACTTAATGACGAGCACATAGTCAGTCAGTCGTTAAACAACTGACCAAAGAAAAACCGATCTTTTCAAATTATTTGCTCCTAGACAAACGTTCATCGGACAACGTAACAATATCAAATAGATACCTCGCAACGATCGCATTGGCGACCCGTGTAATGCTCCTTGCACGAGCATCGACCATCTTGGTGATCACAATTTGCTGATCTCGAACCGTGCAGGTTACATCCGCAGTCTAAAAGCTTAATCGATTACAACAACTCCCCCTATCGGTGGGACAACGTCGTCCTCCTACAGCGACAGTCGTTTGCCAACGCTGACCCATAATGTCCTGCTTTGCACTTGTCACATGACCATCCTTCCGTATTGCCAACGCATTTTAGACATTCTCCAGTAGTGTGATGACAATTGCCCACCGCTGCCGTATCTATATTGCCACTGCATTGACAAGGCTGACAATAGTTGCCTGGAACCATTGGATTGCCAAAGTAACCATCAGCACATCTGAACAAACACATAAACTTCTTGCAAATGGAGCTCATTGAGGCAAATAGCAAAACTCACTGCTCGCATTTCATGCCTGTGTAACCTACAGGGCACGAAGTGCAAATGTAGTCGATACCCTTTGCGTTGGAGACACCATATTCGGCACTTATGCACGAAGGGCTAAAGTTGTTCAACGGATCGAACAGAGGACAAGCACAAGGTTGACAAGCGCCTTCAGATCCAAGCAACAATGGATTGCCGTAGTAGCCGGCAGCGCAGTGTTCACATCTTGGTCCAGTAGTGTTATACTGGCACTCCTACAATGCTCAACTGAATACTTTCAATTTGATCATTGCATCACTTACCAAGCAATGACCAGTCATGGGATCACAAGTCGATGAACGGCCGTTACATTGACACATCTCGCAATGTCCCTTGTAGATAATATTTTGCACCCGCCGATAACCGATCGCGCAAGCCTTCAAAACGTAAACTTGGAAGGTGACCACAAAAGCTGCTGCGATGCACTTTCCTAGCATTAGCAACATTGAATCATTTAGATCAAATCGACACAATTTAGAAAAATACTTGCAACTTGATGCTCTGCGCAAACGAGCAGTTACATAACATTTCAATAAACGTTGCAACAAACGCTGGTCAACCACAGCTTACTTGGCAGGAGAATCCAACAAACTTTTCGGGACAATCGCACATTTCAACGCTGTTCATCAATGTCGAATTTTCATCCACACTTGGACGACCAATTTCCAAAGATACGGAATAAATGCTGAAAATAAACAAGAAGATTACATGGAGAAGACAACAGACGCGAAGCAATTAGATTTGAAGAAACAATTATTGCGCTTGTTTCATTGCCTCTAAATCGATAAGCACAAATGCAAACTACCAAAAGTGAAACTGCTAATATACGCCCACAACGTGCCCATAACGCCTCACAATTTAACGACACAATTAAACAACAGAAAAATTTTATCCACCGCTATTTTACAGAACCAACTTCCCAACGTAAACTAGCTCAAATCATTGCATTACATCGTTATAATCAATTAATTATTCCTGGCAGCAGAACGTTTCGTTTACACAGGCAATGAAGGAACTTTAGATCGTACACAAAAATGGATAACAATTTCCTACTCAAAAAAGCAAAGTGCTCAGCTGATCGTAAAGCTCACTTCGACTGCAGCTGATGTTTATCGTACACTGCCCGAATGAGCAGCGTCTTCAGGTTGGCCAACGCTGTCATCAATTCAACTTTGCCCACCGGCATCTTTGTTTTGCTGTCAAACCATTCAGACAACTCATGCAACTTCACTGCAACGGTGATATTCTCCTTTTCGGAGAAGGGACGTTTTACCCTATGTTCAATTTCCACTTCGTTTCCCTTAAGTAAAGTACATAACAAACACCGAACAAATCTTCAACGAACATCCTACTTTGAGAATCACATCTGCAGTTGGAATCACTGCCATCGACTGTTCGGATACGTAATACACATAATAACGCAGGTAGCCACCATAAGATGCGATCTATTAACAATCAACCAACAAGTCACTACAACAGGATACAACTTCACCGTACCATATCGCCCGTGTAGTCACCTGGAGCTTTCCAGTATTCCAATGACAAGTCACTCACTAGATTACGATCCATGGTCAGAGAAGTACCTCCATAACTGCCGCTCAGTGGCTCGTATGATTTCACACCGTCAATATCAGTCAATTTCCAACCGCCCATTGCGATGATCTGTTAGAAAACAAAAAACTATTCCTTCACTCGTCGCATGTGCGAAATGTTCAAAATGGACATTCTCACCGTCTGCTTACTCAGATTACCCTCTCTGCACTTGTCCGTCAGGCCAAAGCAAAAGCACGGAGTGCATCCATTCACGTTGTCTTCATCCAAATTTATGTAACCTGATTTGCAGTGATCGCAAAAGATGCCTTCCACATTCGCCTTAGCACACGTTCATATTGGTCATTCATTGGACAGTGAAACTATTGGTAACAAACTTTGCAAATACACTCATCCTCGCATGTTGCATAGTTGACTGAACCGGCTCGGGAACATGGACAAGGTTCACATGACGGAAAATTGCGGTATCCAACGGCACACCGATCGCATCGCTGACCGCCGAAACCAACTTTACAGTAGCAATCACCAGGTTTCTACGATAAGAACAAAATTTATACAATCAATAGGTAGCAAATAATATTGCCCAATAGAAAAGGGGTCATCAATTCATAAACATGTCGCACTAACCAAATCGCCGCTAGCCTTCGTATCATCCTTCACGCAAGTACCATCGATGGAACCAATTGCATCACAATCGCATGGACGACAAGCATCCTCACGATGATGGGAAACATCAGAGGGACGATAAAAGAAATCCTTACATTCCTCGCAGTTGATTCCTTGCGTGTTGTGCTTCAACATGAACAATTGGTCATTCCACTAAACGCCCATTACGTACCATGCAATCAACGCAAACTCCTCCGCCTTCAAATACTCCCATTGGAGTAACACTGAGGCGCCGCTTCTCCACCTCGGCATCGTATCGGCATTCCGTCGAGTGATTGTAGCATTGGCAGGCTGATAATAAAAAATTACTACTGTTTGATGGAGCCAAAAGAAAGCATTTGTAAAATGCCCACTTACGTTCACAGTTTCCCGAATTGGCCGCCGTGCCAGGTTGCCACTTTTTTTGATTGAACATTGGACAGCAAATTTCGCAATTCTCTCCGCAAGTATTGTGTGCGCATTCGCATTGCAATTGCTGAATTTTAAAAAACAAACGATGTCATCGCAAAACAATTATCCATTCATAATTACCCCAGTGACAGGATCGGCTGGACAGCTTTCAGCATGTCCGTAACAAATGCATTGACCACCAATGCTTATATCTCTAATTGCGTAAAAATACTAAACTTAACACGTTGTTCCAATTCATATCACACCATTGACTAAACAATTATTACCCGCCTGGTCACTGTTTCATCAATGTGATCGTGCTTCGGATTGCGAGTCACGTAGATTAGGTCAGAATTGAGCGTACGTAACTTTTGCAAGCGAAGGCGAACAAATCGAGCTCGCGTGAACTTCTGAAAACAACAGCGAACGCGTGCACCGAATGCAAAACGGTTCATATCACCTGCAAAGCCTCGCTGGGACCATCGATTCCGGGACGGCCATTCACCAGCGATGTGTGAATCTACAAAATATAAATTCGGCAAAGAATAATACAATTGCAATAATGCTAAACTGCAAAACATTCAGCACAAAATAGTCGAACTGTATTAACAGCATTCATTACCCGATAAGATATACAAGGCGCCAAAACTGACGCACCATCGGCGGATTCTCAATCATTGCGCAATGATTCTTAAAGTTCGTTCGACCCAATCGCACACTGTCATTGTCAAACGAACAATGCAAATCTCGTAAGATCATTCATCTCAGATAAGACGACCCTAGGAAAATGATAACATTGCGGAAGAAATACAGTGCCGTTTAAAGAACAAGCGCCGCAGCAATAATGACTACAATTCAAATTTCCACGTCCCCTTACAGCTAGTATATTTGCACGAAAAACGAGCACCGAACACTAATAAATCAACATAAACAATTAGAGACAAACATTACAGAAACCGCAATATTGGCATCAAATGAAAATGCACTCATCGAAAGTTCATCTCCATGGCTCCAATTTGAGCCCTGAATCATTAAATGTACTATTAAACTCCAGAACAGATGTTTGGCTCAACAGCCTTCTTCATCTTACAATCACACACATAACGTAGACAACTGTATGGCATACGAAACTCAGTTCATAGATTAACATTCGTCCAAGTTGAACAGATGGACAAAAAGACATTTAGGCGAAACGTCTTTGCACAAAATATTCAGACAACGCATAGCAAGAACGAACAGATGAAAATCACGCCTGAATGGAGCAAGGGACGTGTAATGGACAGAGCAAAGTAACAACTGCACTACGTTACCAAACAATTATTTCCACTTATTATAAAAGTTGTTATACATTAACGAAAGCATTAATTTTTTTGTTCTCATCATGTTCTCAAACCAATTTCACGGTAATACGGGAAGTTTTATCGAAACAAAGAACAAGCAAAAAAAATGTTGGTCGAAAATGCCGATGGCAAACAAGTTTTCAAGGCACCATTCCTATCCACGCCTAAGCAAACTCAACCGTGAATCGTGAAAACTCTGTCAGTGCTATTTTCCAAAGGCAATTTGCCCTTATACGAAACGTGGCTTCTTTTTGCTTAAACAACTTTAAACTATCCATCATTACGTCAATGAGACGACGCAGCAAAGCGGATCTAACATTTCATTATACTTTGCCTGGAAGCCACAGCACCGCTGAATAGGAATTGCAGACAAGCGTATTTTGGATGCTCATAACATAACATAGTAAAAATATTACCTCTCCATCTTCCAGCGGATCCAATTTTGAATATTGGCTCGTACATATCACTTCATCATCTCTTTTGAACTTTGGAACAACCGGGGCAGCTGGCAGTCCATAAAAGCGCATGCAGTATTCGTCCGTGCTTGCATAATACTGCCATGGTAACCATTCTTCTCCGTCAATTGACCTTTCGAGTATCCAATTTCCCGGACGAGGAGCTATTGCAGCCTTGACAATCACGTAAGCAATTTGATATTGCTGAAAACAGTTGCACAATTACTGCTGCTAATATTTTGTCACCAATGCCTAATAACGCGATTCAACCAAATACAACAAAGCGACACATTTCGGCACATACCAAGAATTTTTTTATAACAGAAAACCAAATTCAAAAAAGACCAACAAATATCCAAACGATACAGGTGGCCGTCGTACGTCGAAAGACGGCGAATGAGACAGACAAGTGCAGAGACAGGGAAGTTGGTCAATGTAAGAAAGAAAACACACGCAGCCATTAAAAATTGTGGTACTACTGCGATCGCGCACGTGAATAGTTTCTGTGAACAAGCTGCCATCAGGTGGACTAGATTCATTATTCATTGCAAGACAACAACTGTTCAACTATCCGAAAAATCACCACAAGCAATTTCAACCTGTTGTCAAAGGATGCTTTCATCGGCATGGTAAAATTGCCAAACAACTAATATCAGCACGTTCGAAAGAATTCAACGGTGCTAAACGTTTCACCCGAAAACCCATGAACCATTTGTTGCATGGAAACAATGGTAGAATTACAGACGAGATGAGATGCTACAAACATGGGCCCAATGTACACTGCCAATTGCATAATGCAACGTTATTCGCGTTTCCCTACTTGATAAGCAAAGAGAAGATGAATTAGCGTACTGGACTGGCGAAATTGATAGTGAAATACGAGCGACAAAATTTTTCATCTTCGCACTACGTCAATTCATATTTAAAAATAAAAGGTATTTTTTGAATGCTAATCACCAATGCTGAGATACCATGTCACTGCTCAATCGGCACAGAAGAGCGAAAGAAGTATGCTTAATGAATGAACGCTTTTCAACGGAAAAGTTGCTCCCGCCCATGGAATCCCTTCATAAAAACCATAACAATGGCCACAACACACCTATTTGGCAAGGTGCAACAACTGGTAGTGGCACCCATGTTGCCAATATGGACACTTTTGGTAAACACGCTTTCTTAACAACCAATTGGCCAAACGTTCGTTGAGATGGAAAAGTTGCTATCTCAAATTGCGCGCCAGCTCTTCCAAATTGACAACCCTACTGATAATTCAACAGAGCCTCCTACTAAACCAACTTCCAAATAGTAACATCCATTGTCAGCTTGCTGTCTGCATTACAATAATAACGTGCAACGAAATTAAGCAAAACCATCATCCGACCAACAAATAAAGTATAAGACCGATTTGACCAACTTCACTCCCATACTTCCCATTCTAGCGTAAACAATGCCAATTCATTTTACCACTCCCTAATATCAAAGAAAGCAAGATTCCCCATCCGTCTTCTTTTCTCGCACTGCTATTTATCTCATCTCACTTTTGTAAACCATACAATGTCACAACAAATTCGCACGCCGCCACACGAATCACACCGCTTTAGTAGCCTTTACAAATACATGTACACTTATTTTTCACCTGCTAGTATCGTTAATAATCAACTAACCAATCGTTCATTCGTTCTACTCTGTGCTCAACCATTCAACAACGCCTATTCAAAAGTGGACAATGCGAAACTTCAACTCTTTACGAAAAACCCAATCCCCGCACCGTATCAATAAATGATTGCTTGCAACAGCGAACGTACTCCATTCTTTCTCTGAACAACGTTCACCATTGTCTCCATTGTTCAAAGATGCCGTTTATCGTATTTGCAACCAACAAATTCTTCTTCTTCTTCTTCTTCTTCAGAAATCATCGTCCACTTCAATTCAGCAGAATATAACTTTACCCCTCCAACTTACGCAGTACTACATCACTACGTGAGCAAAATTTCATAGCGCAAAACTTTAGCCACTGCGAAAGGTCAAATCACTGACAGACACGCAATAAATAACCTTTATGCCGATGCACCGGATTCTTATGCGGATTTCTGAAATTGCGCATCACTACCGTGACAACTATGATTATTGCGTCACCGATTCGAAAACCCTACAAACAGCGTTGGCTAATCGGCGCCAAAAATAGCCAAGTATTAGTAATATTTTAGTGACGTCATTGCGTCAACCATTCTCTGTTTGCATGGTAACTTCAATCGAGTGGGTCATGCAACTTAAGAACGCCCTGTTTAAACATGCTGCAAAGACCGGAAACCCAACGACCAACCGGCCCGTCTAAATAACCTTGCACACTGTTTTCCTTACGCGCGTAGGTCACTTGACACGCTCACTCTGCTCTGCCGTCGGTGCATCGAAGCAAAGAAGACCAGTTGGATGAAATGGTGCGACAAAAATATGTGATCACCATTCCAACTGATCACCACAGGAGCGACCTCGTTACGACCCCCTCCGTTGCCCTCCTGCAGCGCCGCTGACCTCCGCAGCCTGCCATCATCTCTCACACACAATAGAATCACTTCTTTACCTGTCTTAGGTCCAATGTGATTGTCACCCATTCATACTGGAGTCCAGTGGCTATTGTGGGACTTTGCCAGTACCTATTCGTACCGTCAACGGCAAATTCGATCGGATGTTGCTTCAGTGGATTGCTCTGATCGCACACATCGCACTGAGGAGACCTGCAACACCGAGCCTTTCCGTCCAAGCACATATTCAACGAACAAAAAACAGCATGCATACCGCCTAAAGACGTGCTCGACCAATTTGCAATAGTTCTCCGGACCCGATTGACCGCACGTAGCATTGACGCGGGCGATGGCATTTGTAGCCAAATTGAATATGTTCGGAAACAATCCTCTGCCTAAGGAAACACAGCAAAAGCGATCATTTCTCTGCATAACGATTGGAACAGCGGCAAATGCCAGCAATGCGACATAGTAAAATGAAAGTGCCCGCAAAGATCGATGCGCAACTATGGAAAATCGAATGAAACCATTTCGTTATTGACGCTGCATAGAAAGAAGATAAGTGTTCCGGAAAGCGACACGACCGAAATGTTGCAACGTTTATCGGATGGCAGTAGTACTTGGCCGCTCTGATAAATAAACGATAGTTTATCGCAACTACAATAGTTAAACGATGAAACTACCATCAACGGCGTCGCAACCGACGAACAAAAATGAATAATTTAAAGGAGCAAAAAATAAGAATATCGTTGCTCTTACCATTCTTTCCTCCGCTAAATTCCGCCACGTAATAGTCGTCCGATGATGACCAGTCGCTGACGGCCGTACGAACGTCCACCATTACTCCATTGGACGACCTTGCCGGAGTCATCTCGGACAAGTCGAATAATAGAATGAAAGGCATGACCAGTAAAAGTGCCATCACTTTCTTCTTGCTTACACAAATGGCTGTAATGATTCTTTTGGATGGTCACTTTATGGTCATGCAACCAGTCGACGTAAAGAGAACTTTCAAATCGGCGGCTGCCAATGGCGGCACGTAGCCCGTTCAGATAGTGACCAGACCAGTTGTCTTACTGTACAGAAATCAAGTTACCAAGTCGCGGTTGGACACCAGAGCTGACGGCTATGAGCGCAAAGTCGTCTACGCCACCTTCAGGGCACTCGTTTCGCTAGCAAGCATGTCGACCTATGTCAACGTTACGCATTCCGCTGGCGCGTTGACGAGCGGCTACTTTCAATGACGACAAAAAGTGCAGCTCGCGTTCACTGGCGCCGCAGCAGCATAGGTGACAAGGCGCATTTAATGTGAAGCCAATCGCTCATGTTTATCGTTCGCATATATTTATCTCGCCTCAACGCTTCCCTCGTCAAGTGGCCATTTTGTGAGAGCAATATCGCCGATGGGTTGATCGTACAGTGACAAACTGCATGTCCGACATTGACCTTCCAGCACGTCGGCGACAACTTTCTCAACGTATCGAGTTGTTAACTGAGCGAAGAAGAAGAGAAAATGCACCGTCACGGTCGGTACTTTCGGCAAACAACCACTGACCAATCTTTGTACATGTGATTCCCTGCTGACATAGAGTCGCAGCAGGAGTAGACATTTGCGATTTCAATCAAACAGTTCATCTAAACTGCTGCTATACATGCTCTTCTTTCCATAGTCAACGTATGTACGTCAAATGTACAAGTTGTGGGCGACATTTGCCCGATTCGAATCGCAACTTTAGGAGGCAAACTAAATAATTATTGCACTTATGCTGACCTGACCTTACGACAGGCAGGCATGCGCGCGAGCTTTTCAAATGAGTATAGAATGTTTAAATTTCCTTTACTTGCACTTTGCAACATAATACGCTGTATATCGGCAACAGATTATTACTATTTTGGTGAATAGCGTACTGGCATTTTCCAACGGCACATATTTTTATTTAATAACCCACTCCGGGCAGTTCGTCGCTATTGACTGTTTCGTTCCATTGGTAATCGTTAGTCGCTTTTCATGGGCACAAAAAAATACTGAATCATCGGTGACTGGCGGTGACAGTCTCTGACGACATTTTGGTGTGTGCAGACTTGTATGTTCGTTTACATGCATTGCCATTGGTGCGAGAGCCAAATCGAAAACTTTGTCATCTGCGTGGGTTACTTTTTACCAGCGTTGATGAGAAAAAAGAATTTCTCCCGAAGCAAAACGCATTGGAGCGAAACCCAAACATCCAAGCCCGACCTTATGTTCGGTGAATTGTTGACACGGCCATTGTGGCCAAATTATGAAGAACTTCGGGCAAGCCATCAATCAGTCAAAGTTGACATATCAAAATGTTAATCGGCTTGCAGCGAAAAAGCAACGAAGTTATTTATTTTGATTCGATGGACTTGGATGATGATGGCCAAAGATGTTTGCAGTTTGGGTACGATGACTCGTCATACACGTGGCCAAATATTGTTTCGCCAACGTTGACCGCTTTGCGTAGCGCCGCTGCTGTACCTAAGTGCAGCTTGTGTGTGTGTGTGTGTGTTCGTGAAAATGTTTTGAGGCATAGTAACTGCAAGAAGCACCGATGGTCGAGAAATATGCCGTCCTTATGCTCTGCCATCTCCATTCCTCTATCAATGTATTAGTTATCTTATCGTTCAAACAGTTTACTGTTGGCAATAAAGCAGCGTAGCTATCGAAACTACACCGTTCTAACTTGAGCGTGCAGGAGTTGAAGATGTGAACTTATAGTTATGCTTATTATAGGCTCCTTCTTGTTAATGGTATGGGGACACAATTAGCGCGCACCCCTTAGCGTAGATCAGAAAGGAGGATCAAGCTTTACGCAATTTTCAGAATGATGCGAGTACTAATGTGAGTGGGTTGTTGTTCGCCAGCGGACCATTTCGTGGGTAATAGTTTTGGTGTGGGCGAATTCCGTTATGCTTTTGGTTGAAAAGTTTTATTCTTTTCACAAGATTTGTTTGATGCACCCGTAAAGGCTGCAAATCGTGTAACTTGCTGGAAGGAGTAATTTGCTTTTTGTTGAATGCATTGTGGTTTCTGATTTTTATTTGTTATTGTTGCAGTGAACAAAGGAAAATCCGTCCAACTACAGTCGTTCGTAGTTCCGTCTGGAAGCGATTCCATTGTGTCTATTGGATGCACTAGGAGCGCTTGCAAGATGTTCTAGAATCTCTGCACGTGCTTCGTGTTTGCTGTCTTCTCATCTTATGCGCAGTTCCTGGAGTTTCGTTTTGGTTGCATGACGTCTTGCTAATTGATGTCTTCCTCTTCGTTGTTGTCGCGGAGTTGTCGTTATTTCTAGGTGCTAACAATTTTATCGTCATTGATAATGCTGGCATGCTGGAAGGATTTTTCTTGCCGAATAAACCGAAAGTAATGAGGATGCTTAAGAACTCATACTCTCCAATTGTGAAAGTGGAATTCGAGTTGATTCGATTGGGATGTTCTTGGTATCGATGCTCGTGCTGTCAAAAATTGGCGATTTGTGCAATGACAATCGATTGCGAGAAGTGCACTGCCAAGGTCCGTCAATATGCTGGAAAAAATTATTATGGTAGTTTTTTATCAATAGTATTTACAATAAGGAGCCAATTGTTTCTTCATTGACCAACGAATATCTGAAATAGTTCTGAGTTGATGATCGTGAGGTCATTGTGGCCACCAAGCGCTGCATCTGTGAATTCATCAGCAGTAACAAAGTACATTCCTACGAGTCCATATCCAGCATGTGCTAGGATTGTATCGTACGGGATCCACGTCAATGTGAATTTTACCTTTTTGCTGTTTCGACGAATTGTACGTGTCGCCAATCGTAAGAGTGATATACTTGAATGCGAACATTCAGGTCCACAGCTTCCGCAACGAAGTTGATCGCCAATTTCATCCTACAATCACGCCTTCAGGTTTTATTCACCTGGGTATTAATTTCGCTTGCTGAGCATACGTATTTATCGTCCATACTGCACATGTGCAATTTTGATAGGTGTCGATGCATTACCGACAGAAACGAGTGATAACACCACCTCTTGCATGTTGTCACGTTGTTTGCTATGTTTACTGAAGCAGCTATACGTACTGTTTCGACCAACACTAGGAATCAGACGCAGTGTTCCAGCTGCTTTCAAGTTCAAGAAGTCTGAGACTTCGCAGGAAAATATTTTCCAGTTATGGTGGTTCTATTCGATCCATAGCAGGGAACCTCTGCTCGTTAGCACCTTGTGCAGGGTATTCACATTGTTATTTTGGACCAGGTCATCTAGACGAGCATCCTAGCGAGCAGTGCCAAATTTAGAAATGAATGAAGTGTACAGCGACCTTCCATGGTCTTATCCATCCAGTTTTCATTAAAGCGACTAATAAAGTGGAACAACTCGCAGTATTATCGCTCCTCTTGGACACTATGTATGATAGACCCCTTCCATTATGTGCCATCAGAACGATACAGAGAGCAATTTATTTCCATGTCGACTGGAGAAAATTGACTACTTCTCAATTGACTTCTGCATAGCTTCCTCGACATCAAGTTGAATTCACAAAAGTGCGAAATTCGAGGCCTGTTGCACTTGCTTATCTCCTGTGATTAGAATATGCCCTCCCATGGTACCTGGAACGTCTGGGATAGATTTTATTTAAACATTGGCAACGAAGTGTTGGCTGCTGAGCACATCCGTACATGGATCGTGTTTCAGTGCATCCGGTAATCAGAAAAGCCGGTTAAGATCGTCAAGAAATTTAGACGGGTCAGAGGCTTTGGGTAACGTGTCAATCTTCTTATTGGGCTGTACGTCTTTGATATCTCCTTCAACAATTGCGCCGGATAGACCAAACCGACTTTTTGTGGCAACAAGCACAGCATAGTTCTCACTTGTCACACTTGAATCATTCTACGCGTTCAGTGCATTGCCAATCAACGTGGAACGAAGACACACCAATCTGATGACGTGGTGCAGATCCCAGAACTGTACAGCAATACGCGGGCTTCACATTGGCGCCCAAAGATGATAAAAATTTCACATAAAGCATCAATGGTTCCTAAATGTTGACGAGTGCGATCAGCCAATCAATTTTTCAAATAAACTACAAATCCTCTCAGTTGTTTTATATCAACATCATCTGGCAGGAAACTAACAGAATAAATGCACCTTTAACCCTGAAATATGCAGCAGCAGGTCGTCAAATAACCACGAACGAATCACAGCAAAGCACTTTTTGTTTCCCTTGCATATCATGTACAAACGACTATAGTGGAATTAGGGAGCTAGCAATAATTTTTCTCGATTGCTTTGGCCATGCGCAGCTGCGGTTCTGTAAACTGCTACCTCTGATGGTGTCGCATTATGAACATATGTTGCTGAGTTCACCTGGTTATACAGAAGATGTTGAAGTAATTTTGCTTCCCTGTTGCTCATTAATTATGGGGAACACAGGAGGCTGCCGCTTCCCTAGGAGAGTGAGAACAGTCGAGTTCTAAGGCGAACAAACTATTGCCACTTTCCAGCGTTCATCATAAGATTGTATCTTGTAATGGGGCGATTTAACACTGTTAAACGTTTGTTTGACACGGACTATTTTCCCCGTTGTAAACGCTCTAATTCGGAAACAACCAAAGCGAAGCTTTCGGGTCGGGGTGGACCCGTCATCAGCGCAACTAAAATGAAAAATAACGAAAAAAGAAAAGAGTCATGTGAGCCCGCGCTACTAATTGGTATACGGGCTCACATGACCCTTTTCTTTTTCCTGTTTCGTTATTTTTCATTTTAGTTGCGCTGGTGACAAATCCAGCCCAACCCGAAAGCTCCGCTTAGGTTGTTTCCGAATTAAAGCGTTTACAACGAGGAAAAAGTCCGCGTCAAAAAAACGTTCAACTTTCCAGCGTTGCCAAAAAGCGGATAAGACCTTATTACACAGCATTGACAGACGCGCATATTCATCTGGAAATTTAGAGGGCCACTGTGCTTCGTTGCGATGGATAAGAGCGCTCGACGATGAGAGAAGTCTTGAGCGTCAAAATGAGCAATTGGTTTCCCTGATGCATAATTTGCAAAAAATGGTTTGTGAAGATAAGCACTGTGCGAGAAACACACAGTTATGCGCAGTAAAGAAAAAATCATTACAATTTAAACATGATTCTGCAGCATTAGGAAGGACAGCTCTTCCTCATTCCACGTAAAGTTTTCTAAGGGACGAGAATCAGTTCTTTCTGTTTTCTTAGTAACGCTCAGCAGTATCATTGCATGCAAGTTGAATACAAAACGCTCAGGATGAGGCGGAGCCTTCGCTGAAGAAAGCCATCGGCTGCAAAGCAAAACCGTCGCAATCATGCCTGAGACTAAATTTGTATAGCTGCTGTGATAAATTAAAAGAATCAATTTAGATGAAGCCGTCGAAAGGAAATATGACTAGCAGCTTGGCGCTTTACTAAGTTTATCTTTACATCACAAAGTTTTCAAATTCCTTCCCTGCTTATTGAAAAACGGATTTCCCGATTAATAAAGATGACACGAATATCACATCAAGCTGACGAGCGTAATATCCCGACATATTATCAATATATCACCACAGCGAAAACATTTTCATTCAACGCACGCTGTCGATGCAATTCAGACAACAATTGCCACATTTCCTTCTCTCACCTACGGTTTCGTCATTGCAGCGGTCGATCGGCAGAGATGCTACCACACCTCCAAGACTGAATATACGGGTGACAGACGTTTGAGCGGTGGAAATAGACTTGAAACCTGATGTACATAGCATGCTTGAGCGAACACAAGAGCTTCACGAACAAACGAGTGTCCCGCCAGTCACCAGCAACTCTTGACGATCTAGCCTGTTAGTTCTGAAAATCACGCATAGTAAAACGAGCAAAACAAGATTTTTACGAACGGCAAAAAAACCGTCGCAGAACGTGAAAATCCCACGAACTCAAATCTAAACTCATAACCTACAAAGCCAACGACAGCAACACCCACCACGCATACAAACATTAACATTACGTTCCAATTTCTATTATTCATATGCAATGGCGTACCATTTTACATTTAGTTACCAAGAACTTCACTCCAAGGTTGCCGGAACCCGACCAGTCAGCCTGCACCATACTGAATATTTCACAAAGGTCGATTAATGAGAAAAATATCAATGTCGACAACTCGCCCTTCAATCTTCTTGTTTACCAAATGATACGCTACACCAAACGATTAATAGAGTTTAACCAGTATCCGCCTGAACAAGCATCACAAATATTAATATGAACAAGGAAACGCCTGAAAGACAAAGACGTAAGTTCCGCAAACGCACCAATGACTTAAACTGATTTCAAGACCATGCACTCCTTTCTGGTCTACGCTAAGGGATGCGCGCTAATTGTGTCCCCATATCCACCGGCAAGAAGGAGCCTATAATAAGCATCACTATAAGTTCACATCTTCAATTCCTGCACGCTCAAGTTAGAACGGTGTAGTTTCGATAGCTACGCTGCTTTATTGCCAACAGTAAACTGTTTGAACGATAAGATAACTATTACATTGATAGAGGAATGGAGATGGCAGAGCATAAGGACGGCATATTTCTCGACCATCGGTGCTTCTTGCAGTTACTATGCCTCAAAACATTTTCACGAACACACACACACACACACTGCATTTAGGTACAGCAGCGGCGCTACGCAAAGCGGTCAACGTTGGCGAAACAATATTTGGCCACGTGTATGACGAGTCATCGTACCCAAACTGCAAACATCTTTGGCCATCATCATCCAAGTCCATCGAATCAAAATAAATAACATCGTTGCTTTTTCGCTGCAAGCCGATTAACATTTTGATATGTCAACTTTGACAGATTGATGGCTTGCCCGAAGTTCTTCATAATTTGGCCACAATGGCCGTGTCAACAATTCACCGAACATAAGGTCGGGCTTGGATGTTTGGGTTTCGCTCCAATGCGTTTTGCTTCGGGAGAAATTCTTTTTTCTCATCAACGCTGGTAAAAAGTAACCCACGCAGATGACAAAGTTTTCGATTTGGCTCTCGCACCAATGGAAATGCATGTAAACGAACATACAAGTCTGCACACACCAAAATGTCGTCAGAGACTGTCACCGCCAGTCACCGATGATTCAGTATTTTTTTGTGCCCATGAAAAGCGACTAACGATTACCAATGGAACGAAACAGTCAATAGCGACGAACTGCCCGGAGTGGGTTATTAAATAAAAATATGTGCCGTTGGAAAATGCCAGTACGCTATTCACCAAAATAGTAATAATCTGTTGCCGATATACAGCGTATTATGTTGCAAAGTGCAAGTAAAGGAAATTTAAACATTCTATACTCATTTGGAAAGCTCGCGCGCATGCCTGCCTGTCGTAAGGTCAGGTCAGCATAAGTGCAATAATTATTTAGTTTGCCTCCTAAAGTTGCGATTCGAATCGGGCAAATGTCGCCCACAACTTGTACATTTGACGTACATACGTTGACTATGGAAAGAAGAGCATGTATAGCAGCAGTTTAGATGAACTGTTTGATTGAAATCGCAAATGTCTACTCCTGCTGCGACTCTATGTGAGCAGGGAATCATATGTACAAAGATTGGTCAGTGGTTGTTTGCCGAAAGTACCGACCGTGACGGTGCATTTTCTCTTCTTCTTCGCTCAGTTAACAACTCGATACGTTGAGAAAGTTGTCGCTGACGTGCTGGAAGGTCAATGTCGGACATGCAGTTTGTCACTGTACGATCAACCCATCGGCGATATTGCTCTCACAAAATGGCCACTTGACGAGGGAAGCGTTGAGGCGAGATAAATATATGCGAACGATAAACATGAGCGATTGGCTTCACATTAAATGCGCCTTGTCACCTATGCTGCTGCGGCGCCAGTGAACGCGAGCTGCACTTTTTGTCGTCATTGAAAGTAGCCGCTCGTCAACGCGCCAGCGGAATGCGTAACGTTGACATAGGTCGACATGCTTGCTAGCGAAACGAGTGCCCTGAAGGTGGCGTAGACGACTTTGCGCTCATTGCCGTCAGCTCTGGTGTCCAACCGCGACTTGGTAACTTGATTTCTGTACAGTAAGACAACTGGTCTGGTCACTGTCTGAACGGGCTACGTGCCGCCATTGGCAGCCGCCGATTTGAAAGTTCTCTTTACGTCGACTGGTTGCATGACCATAAAGTGACCATCCAAAAGAATCATTACAGCCATTTGTGTAAGCAAGAAGAAAGTGATGGCACTTTTACTGGTCATGCCTTTCATTCTATTATTCGACTTGTCCGAGATGACTCCGGCAAGGTCGTCCAATGGAGTAATGGTGGACGTTCGTACGGCTGTCAGCGACTGGTCATCATCGGACGACTATTACGTGGCGGAATTTAGCGGAGGAAAGAATGGTAAGAGCAACGATATTCTTATTTTTTGCTCCTTTAAATTATTCACTTTTGTTCGTCGGTTGCGACGCCGTTGATGGTAGTTGCATCGTTTAACTATTGTAGTTGCGATAAACTATCGTTTATTTATCAGAGCGGCCAAGTGCTACTGCCATCCGATAAACGTTGCAACATTTCGGTCGTGTCGCTTTCCGGAACACTTATCTTCTTTCTATGCAGCGTCAATAACGAAATGGTTTCATTCGATTTTCCATAGTTGCGCATCGATCTTTGCGGGCACTTTCATTTTACTATGTCGCATTGCTGGCATTTGCCGCTGTTCCAATCGTTATGCAGAGAAATGATCGCTTTTGCTGTGTTTCCTTAGGCAGAGGATTGTTTCCGAACATATTCAATTTGGCTACAAATGCCATCGCCCGCGTCAATGCTACATGCGGTCAATCGGGTCCGGAGAACTATTGCAAATTGGTCGAGCACGTCTTTAGGCGGTATGCATGCTGTTTTTTGTTCGTTGAATATGTGCTTGGACGGAAAGGCTCGGTGTTGCAGGTCTCCTCAGTGCGATGTGTGCGATCAGAGCAATCCACTGAAGCAACATCCGATCGAATTTGCCGTTGACGGTACGAATAGGTACTGGCAAAGTCCCACAATAGCCACTGGACTCCAGTATGAATGGGTGACAATCACATTGGACCTAAGACAGGTAAAGAAGTGATTCTATTGTGTGTAAGAGATGATGGCAGGCTGCGGAGGTCAGCGGCGCTGCAGGAGGGCAACGGAGGGGGTCGTAACGAGGTCGCTCCTGTGGTGATCAGTTGGAATGGTGATCACATATTTTTGTCGCACCATTTCATCCAACTGGTCTTCTTTGCTTCGATGCACCGACGGCAGAGCAGAGTGAGCGTGTCAAGTGACCTACGCGCGTAAGGAAAACAGTGTGCAAGGTTATTTAGACGGGCCGGTTGGTCGTTGGGTTTCCGGTCTTTGCAGCATGTTTAAACAGGGCGTTCTTAAGTTGCATGACCCACTCGATTGAAGTTACCATGCAAACAGAGAACGGTTGACGCAATGACGTCACTAAAATATTACTAATACTTGGCTATTTTTGGCGCCGATTAGCCAACGTTGTTTGTAGGGTTTTCGAATCGGTGACGCAATAATCATAGTTGTCACGGTAGTGATGCGCAATTTCAGAAATTCGCATAAGAATCCGGTGCATCGGCATAAAGGTTATTTATTGCGTGTCTGTCAGTGATTTGACCTTTCGCAGTGGCTAAAGTTTTGCGCTATGAAATTTTGCTCACGTAGTGATGTAGTACTGCGTAAGTTGGAGGGGAAAAGTTATATTCTGCTGAATTGAAGTGGAGGATGATTTCTGAAGAAGAAGAAGAAGAAGAAGAATTTGTTGGTTGCAAATACGATAAACGGCATCTTTAAACAATGGAGACAATGGTGAACGTTGTTCAGAGAAAGAATGGAGTACGTTCGCTGTTGCAAGCAATCATTTATTGATACGGTGCGGGGATTGGGTTTTTCGTAAAGAGTTGAAGTTTCGCATTGTCCACTTTTGAATAGGCGTTGTTGAATGGTTGAGCACAGAGTAGAACGAATGAACGATTGGTTAGTTGATTATTAACGATACGAGCAGGTGAAAAATAAGTGTACATGTATTTGTAAAGGCTACTAAAGCAGTGTGATTCGTGTGGCGGCGTGCGAATTTGTTGTGACATTGTATGGTTTACAAAAGTGAGATGAGATAAATAGCAGTGCGAGGAAAGAAGACGGATGGGGAATCTTGCTTTCTTTGATATTAGGGAGTGGTAAAATGAATTGGCATTGTTTACGCTAGAATGGGAAGTATGGGAGTGAAGTTGGTCAAATCGGTCTTATAGTTTATTTGTTGGTCGGATGGTGGTTTTGCTTAATTTCGTTGCACGTTATTATTGTAATGCAGACAGCAAGCTGACAATGGATGTTACTATTTGGAAGTTGGTTTAGTAGGAGGCTGTTGAATTATCAGTAGGGTTGTCAATTTGGAAGAGCTGGCGCGCAATTTGATATAGCAACTTTTCCATCTCAACGAACGTTTGGCCAATTGGTTGTTAAGAAAGCGTGTTTACCATAAGTGTCCATATTGGCAACATGGGTGCCACTACCAGTTGTTGCACCTTGCCAAATAGGTGTGTTGTGGCCATTGTTATGGTTTTTATGAAGGGATTCCATGGGTGCGAGCAACTCTTCCGTTGAAAAGCGTTCATTCATTAAGCATACTTCTTTCGCTCTTCTGTGCCGATTGAGCAGTGACATGGTATCTCAGCATTGGTGATTAGCATTCAGAAAATACTTTTTATTTTTAAATATGAATTGACGTAGTGCGAAGATGAAAAATTTTGTCGCTCGTATTTCACTTTCAATTTCGTCAGTCCAGTACGCTAATTCATCTTCTCTTTGCTTATCAAGTAGGGAAACGCGAATAACGTTGCATTATGCAATTGGCAGTGTACATTGGGCCCATGTTTGTAGCATCTCATCTCGTCTGCAATTCAACCATTGTTTCCATGCAACAAATGGTTCATGGGTTTTCGGGTGAAACGTTTAGCACCGTTGAATTCTTTCGAACGTGCTGATATTAGTTGTTTGGCAATTTTACCATGCCGATGAAAGCATCCTTTGACAACAGGTTGAAATTGCTTGTGGTGATTTTTCGGATAGTTGAACAGTTGTTGTCTTGCAATGAATAATGAATCTAGTCCACCTGATGGCAGCTTGTTCACAGAAACTATTCACGTGCGCGATCGCAGTAGTACCACAATTTAATGGCTGCGTGTGTTTTCTTTCTTACATTGGCCAACTTCCCTGTCTCTCCCCTTGTCTGTCTCATTCGCCGTCTTTCGACGTACGACGGCCACCTGTATCGTTTGGATATTTGTTGGTCTTTTTTGAATTTGGTTTTCTGTTATAAAAAAATTCTTCGTATGTGCCGAAATGTGTCGCTTTGTTGTATTTGGTTGAATCGCGTTATTAGGCATTGGTGACAAAATATTAGCAGCAGTAATTGTGCAACTGTTTTCAGCAATATCAAATTGCTTACGTGATTGTCAAGGCTGCAATAGCTCCTCGTCCGGGAAATTGGATACTCGAAAGGTCAATTGACGGAGAAGAATGGTTACCATGGCAGTATTATGCAAGCACGGACGAATACTGCATGCGCTTTTATGGACTGCCAGCTGCCCCGGTTGTTCCAAAGTTCAAAAGAGATGATGAAGTGATATGTACGAGCCAATATTCAAAATTGGATCCGCTGGAAGATGGAGAGGTAATATTTTTACTATGTTATGTTATGAGTATCCAAAATACGCTTGTCTGCAATTCCTATTCAGCGGTGCTGTGGCTTCCAGGCAAAGTATAATGAAATGTTAGATCCGCTTTGCTGCATCGTCTCATTGACGTAATGATGGATAGTTTAAAGTTGTTTAAGCAAAAAGAAGCCACGTTTCGTATAAGGGCAAATTGCCTTTGGAAAATAGCACTGACAGAGTTTTCACGATTCACGGTTGAGTTTGCTTAGGCGTGGATAAGAATGGTGCCTTGAAAACTTGTTTGCCATCGGCATTTTCGACCAACATTTTTTGCTGGTTCGTTGTTTCGATAAAACTTCGCGTATTAGCGTGAAATTGCTTTGAGAACATGATGAGAACAAAAAAATTAATGCTTTTGTTAATGCATAATAACTTTTACAATAAGTGGAAATAATTGTTTGGTAACGTAGTGCAGTTGTTACTTTGCTCTGTCCATTACACGTCCCTTGCTCCATTCAGGCGTCATTTTCATCTGTTCGTTCTTGCTATGCGTTGTCTGAATATTTTGTGCAAAGACGTTTCGCCTAAATGTCTTTTTGTCCATCTGTTCAACTTGGACGAATGTTAATCTATGAACTGAGTTTCGTATGCCATACAGTTGTCTACGTTATGTGTGTGATTGTAAGATGAAGAAGGCTGTTGAGCCAAACATCTGTTCTGGAGTTTAATAGTACATTTAATGATTCAGGGCTCAAATTGGAGCCATGGAGATGAACTTTCGATGAGTGCATTTTCGTTTGATGCCAATATTGCTGTTTGTAATGTTTGTCTCTAATTGTTTATGTTGATTTATTAGTGTTCGGTGCTCGTTTTTCGTGCAAATCTACTAGCTGTAAGGGGACGTGGAAATTTGAATTGTAGTCATTATTGCTGCGGTGCTTGTTCTTTAAACGGCACTGTATTTCTTCCGCAATGTTATCATTTTCCTAGGGTCGTCTTATCTGAGATGAATGATCTTACGAGATTTGCATTGTTCGTTTGACAATGACAGTGTGCGATTGGGTCGAACGAACTTTAAGAATCATTGCGCAATGATTGAGAATCCGCCGATGGTGCGTCAGTTTTGGCGCCTTGTATATCTTATCGGGTAATGAATGCTGTTAATACAGTTCGACTATTTTGTGCTGAATGTTTTGCAGTTTAGCATTATTGCAATTGTATTATTCTTTGCCGAATTTATATTTTGTAGATTCACACATCGCTGGTGAATGGCCGTCCCGGAATCGATGGTCCCAGCGAGGCTTTGCAGGTGATATGAACCGTTTTGCATTCGGTGCACGCGTTCGCTGTTGTTTTCAGAAGTTCACGCGAGCTCGATTTGTTCGCCTTCGCTTGCAAAAGTTACGTACGCTCAATTCTGACCTAATCTACGTGACTCGCAATCCGAAGCACGATCACATTGATGAAACAGTGACCAGGCGGGTAATAATTGTTTAGTCAATGGTGTGATATGAATTGGAACAACGTGTTAAGTTTAGTATTTTTACGCAATTAGAGATATAAGCATTGGTGGTCAATGCATTTGTTACGGACATGCTGAAAGCTGTCCAGCCGATCCTGTCACTGGGGTAATTATGAATGGATAATGGTTTTGCGATGATATCGTTTGTTTTTTAAAATTCAGCAATTGCAATGCGAATGCGCACACAATACTTGCGGAGAGAATTGCGAAATTTGCTGTCCAATGTTCAATCAAAAAAAGTGGCAACCTGGCACGGCGGCCAATTCGGGAAACTGTGAACGTAAGTGGGCATTTTACAAATGCTTTCTTTTGGCTCCATCAAACAGTAGTAATTTTTTATTATCAGCCTGCCAATGCTACAATCACTCGACGGAATGCCGATACGATGCCGAGGTGGAGAAGCGGCGCCTCAGTGTTACTCCAATGGGAGTATTTGAAGGCGGAGGAGTTTGCGTTGATTGCATGGTACGTAATGGGCGTTTAGTGGAATGACCAATTGTTCATGTTGAAGCACAACACGCAAGGAATCAACTGCGAGGAATGTAAGGATTTCTTTTATCGTCCCTCTGATGTTTCCCATCATCGTGAGGATGCTTGTCGTCCATGCGATTGTGATGCAATTGGTTCCATCGATGGTACTTGCGTGAAGGATGATACGAAGGCTAGCGGCGATTTGGTTAGTGCGACATGTTTATGAATTGATGACCCCTTTTCTATTGGGCAATATTATTTGCTACCTATTGATTGTATAAATTTTGTTCTTATCGTAGAAACCTGGTGATTGCTACTGTAAAGTTGGTTTCGGCGGTCAGCGATGCGATCGGTGTGCCGTTGGATACCGCAATTTTCCTTCATGTGAACCTTGTCCATGTTCCCGAGCCGGTTCAGTCAACTATGCAACATGCGAGGATGAGTGTATTTGCAAAGTTTGTTACCAATAGTTTCACTGTCCAATGAATGACCAATATGAACGTGTGCTAAGGCGAATGTGGAAGGCATCTTTTGCGATCACTGCAAATCAGGTTACATAAATTTGGATGAAGACAACGTGAATGGATGCACTCCGTGCTTTTGCTTTGGCCTGACGGACAAGTGCAGAGAGGGTAATCTGAGTAAGCAGACGGTGAGAATGTCCATTTTGAACATTTCGCACATGCGACGAGTGAAGGAATAGTTTTTTGTTTTCTAACAGATCATCGCAATGGGCGGTTGGAAATTGACTGATATTGACGGTGTGAAATCATACGAGCCACTGAGCGGCAGTTATGGAGGTACTTCTCTGACCATGGATCGTAATCTAGTGAGTGACTTGTCATTGGAGTATTGGAAAGCTCCAGGTGACTACACGGGCGATATGGTACGGTGAAGTTGTATCCTGTTGTAGTGACTTGTTGGTTGATTGTTAATAGATCGCATCTTATGGTGGCTACCTGCGTTATTATGTGTATTACGTATCCGAACAGTCGATGGCAGTGATTCCAACTGCAGATGTGATTCTCAAAGTAGGATGTTCGTTGAAGATTTGTTCGGTGTTTGTTATGTACTTTACTTAAGGGAAACGAAGTGGAAATTGAACATAGGGTAAAACGTCCCTTCTCCGAAAAGGAGAATATCACCGTTGCAGTGAAGTTGCATGAGTTGTCTGAATGGTTTGACAGCAAAACAAAGATGCCGGTGGGCAAAGTTGAATTGATGACAGCGTTGGCCAACCTGAAGACGCTGCTCATTCGGGCAGTGTACGATAAACATCAGCTGCAGTCGAAGTGAGCTTTACGATCAGCTGAGCACTTTGCTTTTTTGAGTAGGAAATTGTTATCCATTTTTGTGTACGATCTAAAGTTCCTTCATTGCCTGTGTAAACGAAACGTTCTGCTGCCAGGAATAATTAATTGATTCTAACGATGTAATGCAATGATTTGAGCTAGTTTACGTTGGGAAGTTGGTTCTGTAAAATAGCGGTGGATAAAATTTTTCTGTTGTTTAATTGTGTCGTTAAATTGTGAGGCGTTATGGGCACGTTGTGGGCGTATATTAGCTGTTTCACTTTTGGTAGTTTGCATTTGTGCTTATCGATTTAGAGGCAATGAAACAAGCGCAATAATTGTTTCTTCAAATCTAATTGCTTCGCGTCTGTTGTCTTCTCCATGTAATCTTCTTGTTTATTTTCAGCATTTATTCCGTATCTTTGGAAATTGGTCGTCCAAGTGTGGATGAAAATTCGACATTGATGAACAGCGTTGAAATGTGCGATTGTCCCGAAAAGTTTGTTGGATTCTCCTGCCAAGTAAGCTGTGATTGACCAGCGTTTGTTGCAACGTTTATTGAAATGTTATGTAACTGCTCGTTTGCGCAGAGCATCAAGTTGCAAGTATTTTTCTAAATTGTGTCGATTTGATCTAAATGATTCAATGTTGCTAATGCTAGGAAAGTGCATCGCAGCAGCTTTTGTGGTCACCTTCCAAGTTTACGTTTTGAAGGCTTGCGCGATCGGTTATCGGCGGGTGCAAAATATTATCTACAAGGGACATTGCGAGATGTGTCAATGTAACGGCCGTTCATCGACTTGTGATCCCATGACTGGTCATTGCTTGGTAAGTGATGCAATGATCAAATTGAAAGTATTCAGTTGAGCATTGTAGGAGTGCCAGTATAACACTACTGGACCAAGATGTGAACACTGCGCTGCCGGCTACTACGGCAATCCATTGTTGCTTGGATCTGAAGGCGCTTGTCAACCTTGTGCTTGTCCTCTGTTCGATCCGTTGAACAACTTTAGCCCTTCGTGCATAAGTGCCGAATATGGTGTCTCCAACGCAAAGGGTATCGACTACATTTGCACTTCGTGCCCTGTAGGTTACACAGGCATGAAATGCGAGCAGTGAGTTTTGCTATTTGCCTCAATGAGCTCCATTTGCAAGAAGTTTATGTGTTTGTTCAGATGTGCTGATGGTTACTTTGGCAATCCAATGGTTCCAGGCAACTATTGTCAGCCTTGTCAATGCAGTGGCAATATAGATACGGCAGCGGTGGGCAATTGTCATCACACTACTGGAGAATGTCTAAAATGCGTTGGCAATACGGAAGGATGGTCATGTGACAAGTGCAAAGCAGGACATTATGGGTCAGCGTTGGCAAACGACTGTCGCTGTAGGAGGACGACGTTGTCCCACCGATAGGGGGAGTTGTTGTAATCGATTAAGCTTTTAGACTGCGGATGTAACCTGCACGGTTCGAGATCAGCAAATTGTGATCACCAAGATGGTCGATGCTCGTGCAAGGAGCATTACACGGGTCGCCAATGCGATCGTTGCGAGGTATCTATTTGATATTGTTACGTTGTCCGATGAACGTTTGTCTAGGAGCAAATAATTTGAAAAGATCGGTTTTTCTTTGGTCAGTTGTTTAACGACCGACTGACTATGTGCTCGTCATTAAGTGAACGTATAGTTGATGCGTATTTGTTTAGGATGGTCATGGTGACATTGAAAACGGTTGTCCTTCTTGCGAATGTTCGCCAATTGGTTCGCTATCATTAACATGTGATCCCGTGTCTGGCCAATGTCCTTGCAAGTCCGGTGTTTTTGGCAAACGATGCGATACGTGTGTTTCCGGATACTACGATTTCTCGGAAAACGGATGCCGCTGTATGTGAAAGAAGCGTTTTGCGCGGATGAAGTTTTCTGAGCTTCTTTTTAAATTGTTTTTCAAGACTGCAACTGTGACGCTTATGGTTCAATTGAGCAAGGAGTTTGCGATGCTGCAACGGGCCAGTGTTCCTGTCGACCTCATGTAATTGGTCAGAGATGCGATCGCTGTGAGGTGCGTACGTGTAGGTAGTGTCGCAATGTATATTGAACGACGTATAATTCTTTCTAACAGACCGGCTACTTTAACATAAGTTCCGGTAGTGGTTGTCAAGCGTGCGTCTGTAATCCGGATGGTTCGTTGGATTCAATTTGTGATTCATCGGATGGGCAATGCCGTTGCAAGGATGGAATCGTCGGTGAGAAATGTGACAAGTGCGCGCCGAACTTTTTCGGCGTGGTAAGCCAAGGGGGATGCAAAGGTGCATAATGTTGTTGTTGGGGAAATGGAAATGCGATGACTTGCGTTTAGAATGTCGGCGATGCCCTGCGCCAGGTCACGTTTGTCATCCAACCACCGGCGAATGCGTATGCCCGCCAAATACCGTTGGTTCAACTTGCGAAAGATGCGCGACAAATGCATGGAATTATGACCCATTGAAAGGATGCGAAGCATGCAGTTGCAACATGGAAGGATCAGTGAATGAATCTTGCGACGTTGCAACTGGTGCTTGTAAATGTCGACCCGGTTACAGAGGACAGAAATGTGATCAGTGCATGTCCGGATACTTTGATTTTCCCGTATGTTTGCCCTGCGGCTGCGTAAAAGCCGGAACCGAAGCGTCAACATGCAACAGTGAAACGGGCTGCGCCTGCGACGAGACTGGACAGTGTGTGTGCAAGGTGCAATTGTGTACTTTATTATGGCAATATGTGCGTGTGTGTATTTGGTTTTTTCTTTTCAGAAAAATGTTGGCGGTAAAAAATGCAACGAGTGTCAACCGTTTTCGTTCAGCTTGCAAGAAGACAATCCGGACGGATGCACCGAATGCTTTTGCTTTGATCGCACGAATTTCTGTATACAGTCGTCGTACATATGGCAGCAGGTTTGTCGTCGTCACGCAGCTGCAGTGTTGTGTTTGATGGATTGATGGGCTAAAATTGTGTTCAGATTAGTGGTGAAGATAGAAGGGCATTTTTCACGCAACCTTGGCTTTACTGGAGTAGAGTGCATGGCTATGAAGTGCTACCTTATGAGCCTCAAACATTCAATTCCTATCCAACAGATGTGAACCCAATTTACTGGCCGCTGCCCAAGCGTTTCCTGGGCGATCGGGTAAGCATTTGTTCGTTGACAAGCAGAGAAAAGAGCTTGCAAATTATAGGTGACCTCCTATAATGGATTTATACGTTTTCAAGTGACCAATAGTGTAAACGATTATGTTGGCACTTTGCGACCTGATGAGCAGCTGTTCGAACAGTTTCCTTTGGTAGTTTTGGTGGGCAATCATCGTCTTGTCTTTGAGCACTACAAGTTGAAGTCTCAAATTTCACCATCCGGCGTTTATACAGTAAAACTTCGTGAGGTGACCTATTGGTCAGATTGCGTATTTTTGCTTTTGAATTGTTCGCTTTGGCAGGATGAATGGAAGGCGAGAGGACAGAAGGAGTTGCCCGTTTCGAGACAATCATTGATGATAGCTCTGCAAAATCTGCAGGCAATTTACGTGCGTGCAACATTCAATGAACGCCTCCAGGAAGCTAGGTACTGTATGACGGTTACGTGATCAAGTGATCATACTTTTGTCGTGTACGATTTGATGTGCGAAATACTTTTGTTCTCATTTCCGGGTCTACATGAATGATCGTTTGATTTTTCAATATTCTCTTATCTCAACATTGGAAGCACATTCTTTATGTGTGCTTGCAGATTGACCGGTGTGATGATGGACGTTGGCGTTTTGGACAATTCGACGTTGTCGCTGAATCGAACAGCCATTGGCGTTGAACACTGCGACTGTCCTAAAGAGTATTCTGGTTCATCTTGTCAGGTAGGCAGAAGAAACCGATGTATGCAAATCATCAAGTAAGGCGAATTATGTGCTATTGTTACCTTTGTATAGTTATGACGGTGTGCTCTTTTGCCAGGCGATTAGCAGCATTTTGTAATTTCTAAAATTGTTTTTCAACTGTGTTCACAGAGCGGTTCACAATGCGTATTATGCCGAGTAGTTTTGCTTTCGAAAGAGAAAGCAGTTTACGTAGTAATAGCTGACTAATGTATTTGATTTAGGGAAACAAATTTGAGGTTTTTGTTGTGGTAATAGCACGCAAGTGGTCATAGTTGGCAAATTGTGTATTCCATTTAACAAGCCTCGTTTAGTCCAAACAAAAGCTGATTGCGCGATTTGTGATTTGGTCGAGACGGTGACTTACCCATATTTACAATGTGGCTTGCATTGTGTCGCGTAACAGGAAGAGATGCGAATTTTTCACCAATAAGATATTTTTTATGATGTGCTATGTGACCTGGCTTCTTAAAATGAAATGTCCATTTCTTTAGCTTTAATTTCAATGATTATGATATTTTAGAATCCCGCCGATGGATTTTGCCGCAAGAAAGCTGTCAACTACTTGGACATGCCCAATGAACTCGATCTCGTCGGTATTGCTGTTCCGTGCGAGTGCAATGAGCATTCGAGCCAATGCGATCGAGAAACTTGTAAATGTTTGGTAGGTTTGTATGTTTATCAACTTTTCTGGAGCTGTTGGTTCTTCCGTGTCCATTACAATCGTTTAAAGCATAACGTTGTTATGTAAGAAAAGGAATCTTCTTTGTTTTTCGTGTTATAGGAATTTGTTCGTAACAATTAATGCGGATGTCCAGTGAAGCATTATTCAGAAGTTTAACATGTTTTTTCTTTGCCATACATTGTTACTTGTGTGAGAGGTTGAAAAAGGTTTTATTTGCAGTTTTGCGAACACAACACGACGGGTGACTTTTGCGATCTGTGCGCCACTGGTTATTACGGCAATGCAAAGGAAGGATCACCGCACGACTGTCGGCAGTGCGCATGTCCGTCAACTGATAATAGCTTTAGTGCTTCCTGCTACGCGGTTCCGTATGGAAAGGGATACGTATGCGATCAGTGCAAGGCTGGTCACACAGGTCATTTCTGCGAAAGGTATTTTCCATCGTACTTATTTCCTAAATTTCGTTTATTGTTGTAAAGTCTTCTTTTGTTATTACTGCCGTTGCAATAGTAGGATTAGCGATTGGCACGTTGGGTTTTATTTTCCAGTTGCATCAGCGGCTATTTTGGAAATCCAAGCGCAGTTGGGGGAAGCTGCGAGCCATGCAATTGCAATCGACACGGTGCATTACGTGAACTGTGCGATCCTGTTACTGGACAATGTGCTTGTCGGCAGGGTGTCACTGGACGTGATTGTTCGGAATGTCAACCAAGATTTGCTCTTGTTGGAACGAGTTGCGAGTGTAGGCGCTGCTGCTTTATTTGATTCTCCTGTTTTGGGATGGCATTAAGAATTATGATTGCAGCTTGCGATGCTGGATGCACCAAAGAACTAATGTCAGACTTGGATTACATAAACGAGACAATTGGAAACGTGAATATGTCTCACTTTGTTCCTGCACCTTGGGGTCGTATTAGACGATTTGAAAATGTCACTGTTGACTTGAGGCGCCTAATGGAATCACTTAAACAAGCGACTGGGGATGCTGACCAACTGGTCGACCATTTCCATGATGGTGATCACCACGGTCGTAAGGTATCTTCTGCTAGCAAGGATGCGGACTATTTGGTCGACAGAATTCGAACAAACGTGCAACGTGCGGACTCATTTACGAAAAACGCGACCAATTTGCTGGAGAAAATTTCTCGTTACCTTGATAAAAGCCATCGTAGGTGCCTATTGTAATCGCTATCAATCGTAATTGTTCTAATGGTGATAGGTATGCGTGAGATGCTTATAACGTACATGGATGGCGTTTCCCGCGCTAGTCCTGACAAGCAAGCTCAATGGCTTGACAAAATGAACGAGCTGCTGGATGTGATTCGCCAAAGGGAAGACTATTTGCAAAAGCACGTTAGCCGAGCTGAAATGGCAATTCGGTAAGTTATTAGTTGGGTGGGTGATTTGCATTATGCTTCACTGTTGAAATGCGGTTCCATTGAAGAAAAGGGAAAGAGCTGTTGGTTATTGTTTCATCGAAGAAATTTAACGATACTCAGTTCGAACAACTGAAAATCAAATTGTCATCTTTGTCTCGTCGATGGGGAAATATGCGTTACATTGTTTGGGACGTTGTGCGTAAGCAATCGACTGACTCGGATGGATTGCTGAAAACGGTGGAAAAAATGTTTAATCAATTCGAAGTATGCACTCATCTAATGGTTGACATGTCGATTGGGTATATTTTTTCAATAGGAGCTGGGTGCAGATGTTGAACGCATTGGTAGTCATTCAGTGTCAGTGTTGGATGATGCTCAGGCAGAACTGGATAATGCAAAGCAAGATTTGCTGAATGTTCATGACTATTACACGGTAAATAGGCGATTATACTGTTTTTCAGTTAGTTCTGTTTGAAAGTGGCATGCTTACTACGTAGCCTGCGTGGATCCTTCAGTTATCGTAGTAGTTGTTTCATAGCGTTCAGCGGAGCGCGCAAGGAGATTAGCTGTATTTGTAGCAGCATAATGTAAAACTGTATGTTTGGAGATCAGTTGTTGCATTTTTTCGTTGCTTTATTGTCGTTGCGCATGTGGTGGACCATTGAAATGTTAGCTCCAGATTGTTGTTCATGTTCTGTGAACGAGTGACATGTTTCGCTAGTTCGCAGCGGTAGTTTCCGCTTGTTTTCTTTCAATTGAATGCATAATTTGTCATACACATTTCACTACGTTGCCCTTTCTCTCTCTCTCTGCCAATTACTTGCTTTCTTTTGAATACTATTTCTTGTGGTGTTGGTGTTAACAACCGCTATAGTTTCAAGGTGTTTTTTGTTTAGCAATTTGTTGTTAATATTTGGTGTGATTCATTGATGAAAAATTAGTGAATTGGTCCAGAACGTTCCTTTCTTTTTAAGCTTCTTCCTATTCTTTCATGTTCATTCTGCGTATCGGAATGCTTACGGATGGTCGACCGTATTTGTGGTCAACAGTAGGCGTGCACTTTGTGACATTGTGCTGAAAGAGTCGCTGTGAAGTGAAAACGTAAATGTCACAATGGAATTCATTTGATATTCTTCTGTACATTTGGAAAGTATTGCAGCCGGTTGTTTCGGTTTAGGCTATGTGCGGTGTGTACGCTGTTTAGGAGATATAGTGTACATTTGTT
The DNA here is from genome assembly GCA_000612645.2 of Trichuris muris. Lineage (NCBI taxonomy): Eukaryota > Metazoa > Nematoda > Enoplea > Trichinellida > Trichuridae > Trichuris > Trichuris muris. Next base: position 16,046,703 of record CBXJ02000282.1, on the reverse strand, counting down.
CTCACGTGTCTGTTGTTGTTAAATTTCTGACGTGGGATTGGCAGAGAAGCTATAAAAATCAATGCTGTTTTTCAGTATTTTGAAGCCGTAGATTGTTGTTCAGGAGCTGCTTGTCAGTTTCAGGAATTGTTCTCAATTGTAGGAAGCAAACAATAACGTTCGTCAATTGCAAGGTGCAGTGGCCGAGTGCGAGAAAAAGTCTGGTCAGTATGCAGTGCTGTTACCATCTTATCGAGAAAAGTACTATTATCCGGCGGAAAGTCACGCAGATGGTTTGGAGGTTCAAGCAGCCGACATAAAAAAGTATTGGACGTGCATTTGTAATATCAGTTGATAGATACATTGGAATTGCAGTTCATTCACGGAAAGCAGAGACGCTTCCCATATGGCATTGCTCGCTTCGAGTGCATATATGAGCATTGTAGAAGCTCTAGGCAACGCATCTGAAGCAGCTGGTAAAGCGGAAAAAGCTACAAGTCGTTCTGGAAAGGTGAATTTGTATTTTCGACAATATAAACGAATCGTCATACTATGTGTGCCTGATTCACTTAGCGATGACTTGAATATCGGTATTATCTAGGTAATTGTTGATCCGAGCCGTCCATTGGTCAAGGTTGCCCAAGAGGTTGCGAACAAAAGTTTTGATTTGCACAAAGGAGTCAACGAATTGGATGTGGATGGTAATGGCAGTGCGTTTTTATTTCGCTATTATTCTTAGTGTAATGTTTGTAGGACTACGTAAGAAGGTTGGCAATTTTGGAGGATTGACGGGCGAATTGAAGAGACAAATTGATCAATCGGTGAAAGATGTTGAAGGGATATGGCATCGCTTTGACAAATTTGACGGTAAAAGCCTTTGTGAAAGTATCATTGTTTTAAATGGTTGCGTTCGCTGCAGACTTTCATAACAAAATGGAAGGCGTGCATGAGCATGCGAAAAAGGCAAACAAGCAAGCGGTAAACGCTGAAAGTAATGCAATTACGTTTGCTACTGGAGTTGGTAGTCTATTGGAGAGGATGAAGGAATTCCGCTCTGTAACGGGAATGGGCATCCGTAACGTTACGGACAACGGTAAGTTTTTAATTTTGACCATTTATGCCATTTCTTGTACATGTTTTCCGGCGCTACTACTGCTGGGGGGCTGTGCTATGACGGGAGCCAATTTGCCGTTTGCTTTTTGATTGGCGCATAGCTTTTGTAGGCGACCATAATTTAACTGCCTTACTGAGTGGTGCCAGTTGGACCTGTTTAATGTATTATCGCATCTTTTGTTTCGAATTCGATGTCTTATACACGTTGCCATATTTATGGTGTGAATAATGTATTGTTTCCGTTTTCATTTGAATAATGGTTACTTGTTTTAGGCTAGTGTTTGGATATTTATAAGATCATTTATTTTTGCGTCTTAGAGTGACGCATAATTTAACCAAATTGTGAGTATGTATATCAAGTAGGCATTGTTTGGAACGGTATATTGTTATTGGCATTTACTTTTTCTCAATATAGTCACTTGTCCTTTGCTTATTGCCTGGTAAGGTTCTTCTTCGCATTGCCAATGGAATTGGTGATTAATTTGCTGTGTATGCTTGTCGACTGACTGCCTGATCATACAGAGTTGCCATTTAACATTTAGCATAAAGTGGAATTTTATGTTACCCAACTAATTTTTTGTTTGCCAATTTTGAACACTTGTTATTGTTGGCATCCCGTCCGCGTATGTGCGACAGTCCTTGAATCATTAGAGATAAGGTGTCAAGTCTTCTTGTGATTGTAGGTTTGAGCTTTATATTTGCTACTGCTCATCTGAATTCGTGGAGTAAAATGAGATTTGCTTTGCGTTAAGCTTAAATTTTAAGGTGAACATTTCGTCGCTTGGGAAAGGAAGCGTTGTTTGTCGGGACAGCAGTTTACTTTGTTTGTATTTTCAGTGAATCATTCATTGAATGAAGTTGTGCGTGCTCGTGAAAGGTTGAATCGCGTTAGAACGCAGGCAGAGAACAATGATCAAAAGGTGTTTGATTTGAACGACAAATTGTCATTGTTAAGAGAGAAGATCAAAGAAGCACGCGAAAAGGCATCCAAGGTAATATAAAATTCTGTTACGACGAACTGTACGTAATGGTCAATTTGGTGTTTGCAGATAAAACTGTCGGTAAAGTCTTCCGACTTGAATGGTTGTTTCCGATCGTACGAGTCTCCATTGAGCCCATCGATTGGCAGCCATTTGAGCATATCTTATCGACCTGCTGATGGTGTTCCGGATTCGCTACTTTTCATAACGCAAACTGAGAAGACCAGAACGGTAATTTTCCCATTTCTTGCCTTTTTTCATTTATGGATGCGTAATTTTCGTACATTTGTACTTGAAAAGAAATATTTTGTATTCCCTATTGTAATTGATGTTTCAAAGTTCAGGATGCTGTTTTGCCGGTGTGAGCTTGTACTGTTGCAGACGGTGTAAGGTTGCGCAATGTCACTACCGTTCGTTAGCATCCAGTGTGTGTACTTCGGCTTTTTGAGAGTTATCGCTCACTTTGGTTCTTTTGTTCATATGCTGTTTTGTCCTGTTATGGACTTGCCGGTTGCCTATGCATTTAGTTGTTTGGCAAATAGAGCGATGAAAAAATGTCGATTTTTTTCTCCTTTCCTAGTGGAATTAACTTTTGGTTGGATTCGATGAATGAGTGCTCGTGGACAATGTATATTATATGATGGAACTACATGGATTGCCATATACCTTGTTGTCATATTGTTAGACCGCTTGCTTTATGTTTGATTGTAAATGGTGCTGACTTGACTTACTGTATTTAGCAAAGTTCAGAATACGTCGCTGTGGAGTTGCGGGATCGACAAATTGTGTTTTTATGGAATGTCGGTGGAGGAGACCAGAAGGTAACAAACAAGAAGCAAATCCTTCCAATTGCTTGGCGGGATCGCGACTCGTGGTATTACATTGATGTTGAACGGTATTGGGCTTTCCCACTTTTGTGCTCTTCAATTGTACTTGTTCTTCAGTTACGGGAACGCAGTAACTTTGAACGTCACTGACGAACAGGGAACTCAGTCAGTTCGTTACGATGGTGGTGGATCATCAGTTGTGTTTGGCACTCATCCTGGAAGGACGACAATGTCCATTGGTGTGGAACGATCGAAAGCTCCTATTGTGATTGGTAGTAAAGAATTTCGGGGTACAATTGGTCATATCAACGTTGATGGTCACGGCATTCCATTGTGGAACTTCCAGGCGAACGATGAGTGTGTTGGCAGCTTTCCGAAGTAATGTCATTGAATTTTGTCCATTATTGACTTTTGTTTATACGTTGTGTGGTTTTAGGGCGTCTACTATTTCTCCCGAAGGTTTGGTACGCGGAAGCTTGTTCAGGGATGGATACGCTCAAGTTTCTCCTAATGGATTGCTGTACGATGTTCGGGAGTTCCGAATTCAAGTGAACTTCGCTACGTATTCGGAGAGCGGCTTGCTCTATTTCCGTGGAGATCCGGTATGGTGAAAAATGGTTTGTTTCTGTCGCTGAAGGTAATATGTTTTTGTTTTTAGAAAACAAAAGATTTTGTGTCCATAGAGCTAAAGGAAGGCCGCGTTATGATGCAATTTTATTTGGGAGGTCTGTCAAGGCTTCGTTTGCTGTCCAACCGCGCATACAATGACGGAAAGTTTCACAATGTGCTTGCTTTACGAATGAAAACGAACGGTTTGAAAAGACAGTGTGGCAGAGAGTGTTCGGTGAGAATAGACGTATGTTGCAGGTACATTGCGTGTTGATAATGGTGACGACATAGCAAATGGTGAAGCGCCACCTGGATCAACGGGATTGAATATACGGGATCAGGATCATTTCATTGGCGGTGTACCTGGTAGCTTCCCAAAAAATGCGTACGTTTTAATGAGCAATCTATGCAAATTGATTTGTCACCTTTTAAAGATGGTTTTCCTACAATGTACACTGGAAGGGTTTCTATGGTTGTATTCGGTCAATTTCTCACGGCTTTGGCCAAAATATCGATTTACAAAATGCTATAAAGTCGTTGAACGTGGAAGATGGCTGTTATGAGTCGAACAATGTACTGGCGACGGCCGACCGCGTGGTCAGCTTCAATGGGCGAGGCGTTTTCGCTATGAGTGGCATTACATTGAGAAGTGATTCAACATTCTCTCTGAACGTACGAACTGAATCTGCCGACGGTTTGATACTATATCAGAGTAGCGCAATCAACGCACGTCGTAAAATCCGTTCCGATAATGGCAAAGTAAATGTGATCGAATAGGACATTTATGTATTTTGACGCATTTGTAATGTTCTAGGGTTTCTTTGCGATTTATATGTCCAATGGGCACATCGTAATGCGTATCGGTGTCGACGTGAAATCTTCAATTACCTTGGAGACGGATCAGGTGTTCAACGATGGTCGCTTGCACACCGTTGTCATTCGTCGTACTCGCGATAGGTAGGAATAGTTTCTTCAATTCGCTTTTCTCTTCTTTTGTGAGTAGTCGTCATGAAGATTGGTTGATTATGTAAGCTTTGTGCGCTTAGCATTCTCTATTTATGCTCCTTATCATTTCTTCGTTTGAATATCCCATCTCGGTGATTGTTTGCTTTTAATCTTCGCAGTAGTTGTTGTTGTTTGAAGTTTGAAAGCAAGCAAATTGGTCGCGTCAGTTTATCCGTGTTGATAGACAGTTGTATATTGAACGAGGGAATTTTTTTACAATATTCTTTTGTTCAAATTTTCCGTATTCGCTGCCGCCGTTTTCTCATTCGATTTCAATTGAGCGATGCTTTCAGCGTTGGACTTTTCGTCGATGACGAACCAATGGACAGCGCCGCTTTTGGATTTACAAAAAAGATAGGATCTGCTCGAACAGTGCTTTTCCTTGGCGGATTGGGTGCTTTGCACGCTCCGAGCGATGAATTGCCAATAAGTCGTGCCATCGTTGGATGTCTCTCTGATCTCTTCCTGAACGTCAGGTAATTGAATCGTTCCGTTACTTGTACGGTTGTCATGTCAAATGATTCTCTTGTTTTCTAATTTTAGACGTTTGCATCTAATACCGCAGTACTTGAACAACACGCAACTTGGATATTGTGTTCTGTCTCCAAATGATGGATATTACGGTAAGTGGCTTTTTTTCGAATTTCAAATTTGGCACTTGAATGTCTCCAAATTGATGGTATTCCGGCTTTCCCGTTAACGGGAAAGCCGGAATACCATCAATTTTAAAATATGAGACCCGTTACAAAGCACCGCATATTCACTTGAATGTCTCGGTGTATTGCCACTTAGTTTTATAGGCAGGTTTTTGGTACTTCTGTGAACGTAACTGATTTGAAAATATCTTGAAGAATTACTGGTTGTTTACTCAAATAGATGTTTATTTTTGAAAATTGTGCACTTTGGCGAAAGGGTTATTAGTTTTTCTTGTTTGGTTCTATTGAATGGGTAAATAATGTATTTGGCGTGGTCGGCTACTCAAATAGACAAATTATCGAATTGTTTTGATTGAGTCCAGTGCTTCGATGGCGCTTGTATTGGAATGTGAGTGATCTCTTTTCTGGTTCATGTTGGAATGCATACTTTTTCTTTATGTTGTCTACTTGGTTATCTTGCACTGCTTAGTGTTAATGTTCAGATAAATTGTTGTGTCGTATGTGCTTATTAGCGGTATTTTTCCATCTCATTGCTCTGGCGTTCCGTAGTGAGTTTCGCCACTGTGAACAGTGTTTCCTCTAGTCTGCAGAGTGGTCTCCTCTCATGTGCCAGTCACATGTCGTATTGAGTTTATGGTTTCTGTATTCATAGTGCTATGGGTGGATCGAGATATTTTACGACATAGGTAAATACAAATGTGCACAGTTGGTTGGGATGTGTTTTTTATGAATAGAAATTGTTTTTATATATGTAATAGTAGAATAGTTTGAGCATTTCATCTATGTACTGTGGTGGAATAGGATAGCCGATCTGTTTGTTTGTAGTTTCTGTTACATAGTGTCGCCAATTTTAATTTCCATCCATATTAATGCGTGCCAATCGCTCGGTAGCGGTGAATGGGATACAGGCTTTATTTCTATTTGCTTTTTTCTTAGCGATGAACATTGATGTGCAGTCCGGGTGTCAATTGATTAATTCATTTTTGACTTTGTGTTAGTTTTGCAATTTTCCCGTGCTAATTGGTTTGCAGTTGGTCACGTTGTTTCACCTTTTGAGTAGTGGTGTTATTTTTTAGTATACATTGTGAACAGCAGTTTGTTCTTCATAGCGGTTTTTCATCAGTGCTATAGTATGAATGGAACTGCTATTCCCTTTTCATGTTTCGTTATTTCTACTTCTAATAAATTATCAGTTCGCACGATTAGTCGATTTGTATTTTGTTATATTTGAGATGAATGTGTATTCATTGGACTATTGAGAGGATGATCGCTTCCTAATTTTGAATACTGCTTGACTTTTTCGTTCTTATCAACGATAAGTAGAATTCGTGAACGATTGATTGTAATGTTTTGTGTTGAAGGCTTCCGTGTAGTGGATCCTGTTTTGTCGGAAGACCACGGTAACCGTCGGATTCCGTTTCTGTTCAAAAAGTGGAAGAGACGTGCGTTCCACCGGCGGAAAAGGCAAAGAAGTAAGTTAGCGTTACATTGCTGCAGCGTTTATTTCTTTGATGTTTCATCGTAGTATATTTCGAAAGACTGGATGTCTTTTAACGGGGGCGTAAATCTTCATGAAGTTGTCTTTTCACGGATTTCTCCCGTTTTTGCTTCTTGTACGTTGGAAGATCTATAAGTAAACTGACATGGTCTACCTAACAGCGGATGGATGGGAGTGGTTTAAGAAGACACGGTCAGAAAACTACGTACAACTTTTGTCTCGGATATTTCGGAACGCTCGAATTCCGTCTTCAGCGAGCAAGAGCAACTTTTCACTTCGTTGTCGGGTTAAATACGAGTCAGAGACAAGGGTGGAAGAAGTTACATGTCAGCTCGGTAGGATGCAACATCGGGTTTTATTAATAATGGCATTCCAAACTTCGCTGACATGTACACCCTTGTCGCGGTTGATGCAGCTGTTGTGTCTAATATAAAAGGCTTCTTTAATACGCCGCATGAAAGAAGCCTTTTATATTAGACACAACAGGTGCATCAACCGCGACAAGGGTGTACATGTCAGCGAAGTTTGGAATGCCATTATTAATAAAACCAGATGTTGCATCCTACCGAGCTGACATGTAACTTCTTCCACCCTTGTCTCTGACTCGTATTTAACCCGACAAAGAAGTGAAAAGTTGCTCTTGCTCGCTGAAGACGGAATTCGAGCGTTCCGAAATATCCGAGACAAAAGTTGTACGTAGTTTTCTGACCGTGTCTTCTTAAACCACTCCCATCCATCCGCTGTTAGGTAGACCATGTCAGTTTACTTATAGATCTTCCAACGTACAAGAAGCAAAAACGGGAGAAATCCGTGAAAAGACAACTTCATCGTAGTATATTCATTACTTGCTGTAGTAATGTGGTTATGGTGTAGCTTCGTATTGTAGATTACTTTAATCATGGATATCGTGTTTTATTGTTCGCATTTTTTGTTTGTGGTTACTTTTTCTTTTGATAATCTATTGTCTGTGGATCTAGTTGTCTGTCTGTAAAGGATGATTAAGTGCTTTATTGTTCAGTTGTATACCTAGTACTGTTATTCACTTTGTTACAGTGTTGGCAAACGTCTGATTGCTTTATTTTAAGGAGATTTGTGGGATGATGTTTCTGCGAACGGTGTGCCCCTGCAAGCAACTCTGTACGTTGAATCAAAATGGCAGTAGAATTTCGGAATACTAGTAAACGTTTGTCACCTGCGTTGGTGTTACTTGCCTTATGTTGCGTTTGTGCTGCATTTATTCAAGTAACTGGAATTCGTGGTGAATCGCTGTTTGTACAACGGAATTTTGTTTTTTATGACAGGTTACTGTTATGTTTCGTTAGAGGAGCAAGTGTGGCCGTGCTGGATGAGTGTCGAGGTTTGCGGAAGTGATTTGTTATTCAGGCTTGTAGTGATGTAATTGCCAGCCCGTTATAGAGTGATTCCTTTGGATCCATCTTTTTTAGTGTATATATTTGCTTGAGAAGTTTTGTTTGACTTGTCATTAATGAAAGAAAAGTAGTCAGGTTTTATTTTTCCTTTTTATTAGTGAAACGTTCGTCTGTTTCCTTCTTATTTCATTTGCCAGGGAATTCAGGGCTGTTCGTATTCCATCTCTAGTAAGGAGAAACGGTGTCAGTTGAAGGACAGCTGCGCACGATTGTATGTTTGCGTTCAGCAACCAAGCGCCCTTACATGGTTCGTTCTGTTGGTCAGCAGTTAGTGCAGCGTAAGACTTAGTGGCGGCGGTCACCTTGGTGTGCAAATGGTTATTATTTCAACAACGAATTGAAGTATAGCCAATTGCACCCAGTTTTTAAGAAGTCACTGTTGGGACATGAATCGCCAAAATCGATGATTAGAGTGAATTAAAGTTTGCTGTCGTTCGGAAATCAAGCGTACATCTTCCTGTCTGTATGACTGTCGGAAACCCCAAAAAAAATCATCGTTTATGGGTAGCTTATTCGCATATTGGAAGCCGCTTGCGGTCGAATTGCGCGCAAAAGCACTTAAAGTGCAGTCGGCTGTGCGATGTTCAGAGACGAGGGTAGTTTCCTCCGTCGAGCTTGTAATAGTGTGTAGCAAATTATTTTCAGTTGATGTTAAGGCGCATTAGAAAGCGCTTGCATCGCAAAGGCAATGTTCCGAATTACGTTTCTTGGCCCTTTACTCAGGGTACATGTCAGTTGGCCGGCGAACACTTTGGCCGTAGCGAATCACCGTGGGGCGCGTGAGCGAATCGCCGTGCACGTCTCTTTGCCGTCGGTTCACGGTGATTCGCTACGGCCAAAGTGTTCGCCGGCCAAAGTGTTCGCCGGCCAAAGTGTCGCCGGCCAACGTGTTCCGCGTCGAACTGACGCGCACGGCGATTCGCTCAGGGGCCCTCACGGTGATTCGCTACGGCCAAAGTGGTAGCCGGCGAGCGTCCCTGAGCGAATGACCCTGCGAAATTGGCTGCAGAGAAGGAGTACATGTCTCTCCTCCAACTTTGTGGTCTCTGTTCCATGTTTACCGATGGGCCCGCTTTCAATTCCCTTAACTCCAACGTGTATGCTATGTTACTCGATCGCGGTGCTTCTTTCCCTAATGTGTCGTCCTTCTCCCCATCTAGCGACTCATCTCCGTCTACATGTTCATACTCCCACCTTCGGCTCTCTGCTCCATGTTTCCTCATGTCACCGCGTGCAATTTCCGCTGCTTCGCTCCAAGTTACAGCCCGCGCCATCGCATGCCTTTATCTTATCTTCTCACCTATTCTCCCCCGGGATAAACGAATGAAATCAATGCTTTGAGACGGTTTTGCTGTGTTGCTGGTCTACTCAGGTGCATTACGTCATCTCCACTACACCAGACATGGAAACAACGGTTGATCAGAAGAAATTATGAATACATTGGACTACAGAGAAATAGAGTACAGCAATTGTGTTGAAAGTTTGCAGTGGCTGTCTCAACAGTTTCAAATATTAGATCGGTGCAGTTCACGTGTCGTATTTTGATTGTTAAGTTTGAACGACTAGATCTCAAGCGAGCGTTAACTTTATTCGATGAAATATTCACCATTCGAACGAACACATCTGCGCCAACGTTCTGAAAGTGAATTAAGCGGTAGAATTCTTGGGTACGAGATTCAAAAAAGTGTGCTATGTCATTTTCGAGGTCCCTCTGTTCAGTGATCACTTTCTGGTAGAGAAATGCGTCGAGGGCCCTGAAAACATGATAGTCGGTAGGCGACAGGTTCGCCGAATAAGCAGGGTGAGGTAGGACCTTGACAACCAACTCGTTCAATTTTTCGCCTGTCTTTAACGATGTGCATCTGGCTTAGGAAAGGTTCCTGGCCGCTCCTATTTGTGGAGCCATACTGCTGTGTGCTTCTGTTATCGTACAAGCACCATTTTTCATCATACGTAACAATGCGTTTCAGGAAAGGATTACACTAGAACCTCGATTATCCAGACCAGTGATGCGCAAGGCTATGCCAGAAATCGTCCCCCTTTTCCAGTTTCGAGCTTGCCATCGCCCCCCTGGGATGAATCATATCGGGTGACGACGCGAAAATTGGCGGGAAATCTCCACCGTGGACAATGTCCTTTTTCCTGCCAATTTCTTGTATTGACTGTTGCGCGAGAGAGTGTTCGCGGGACCAGCGACAGCATCGTTGCTACCACTTGCTTCTGCACAGCTGATTTTCGCATACAAAGAAAACGTTATGTGTACAACTTCATTTGTTCAGACTTCGCGTTTATTACAGTATGACTCTTTAGGGTAGGAAGCGTGCAAAGCAATTATCCCTTCAATATTGGGCCGCATTGACGTGACCCGCACTCGTAAATCGCCCCGAGTGACTACTTCGAGGAGATTCCGCTTCTCCGTGGCGAGATCCGTAACAACAATGAAACCGCAATATCGCTCCTTTTAGCTTCACCGCCCACCCCCAGGAGGGGGCGATATCGCCCCCTTAACCCTTCACCGCCCCCCAATCGCCCTATTCGCGCTTATCGCCCACCTGGACTTCAAAATCGTCCCCGAGGGACGATGTCGCCCCCCTTTACCCACCACTAATCCAGACTTTCGATTACCCAGACTCGTTGAGCAGAACAATAGACTTACAGAATGAATAAATGGAGTTCAAGTTGTAAGCCGTCACGCTTTGAAGGGACTTTTTTCTCTTTCTAAAACGTTACTTTCTGGCTGTTGTCGTTCTTTGATAGTCGGTTAACATTACGGAACCAAAATATTCTAGTAGCATAAGGTTAAGTGGCATGCAAGCAAATTGCATGCCATTTGGTTCATCATCTAGAAGGGGGCCTAAGATGGTTCGAAGCCGAAGCCAAGTGTGATCCGCAACTCCTTCTGTGCTTAAAGAGCATCCGTGATCTTGCAGCTACGAAGCGCAGAACAGTTTTCAAGCAAACGCCGATAACTAAGTTTCTCACGAATGCTTGACTTTTTAATGTATTCGTACTGTTCTGGTAGTGCTCATACGAAGCATGCGCATCCTTGTTTTGAATAAATGATGCATGAAATACGCACAGACAAAGGAAAAGCATTGAAGATGGGGTGCATGGTAACGGGGCGTTCGGTTGGCATGTTGGATGGTTGCCACGGTTAAACCCGTTGTAATCACGTTTGCTGTGCTTCTGTAATTACCAAGAAAGAACCTCACCAGTTGCGGGTGGGTTGATTTATTGGCGAAAAACGAGACACAGTAACGTACGATTGTTCGAAGCTTTCGGGTACAAATTTAATTTGCTTTCGGGTACACAGCCGAAGCCGCGGCTGACCACAAACAAAGGAACCGGCGAAGATAATGGAAGAAATGATCAAAGCTTCCGCCGTCGTCGAACATTCCTCTCAATGTTCGCACGACCTCGAGCCGAGTATCCTATGCCGCGAGAGCCTGTTTCGCTTGCGTAGAATAAAGGAAGCCTGTTACATCAGGCATAATCCTTCCCTAAATCGAGACAGAGGCATTGAGATCAGCCAAGCATGGAACAATCCCATTCATCGCACGGGCTGCTGCGAGATTCCCACTTGACACAGTCTCGCTCAGCCCTGTCTCGCCTATATATACCCTTCGGCCAAAACAACAGGCCTCCTTTTCGCTGACGACGGGACTAGAGCGTCCCGAAAGCTTCGAACAATCGTACGTTACTGTGCCTCGTTTTTCGCCAATAAATCAACCCACCCGCGACTGGTGTGGTTCTTTCTTGGTAATTACAGAAGCACAGCAAACGGGATTACAACGGGTTTAACCGTGGCAACCATCCAACAGGAAAAGCAGTAAAGTAAACAAACCTTTGCATTATCCGGACTTTCCCGTATCCGGACTACCCCCTGCATCAATTAGTCCGGATAATCGAGGTTCTAGTGTATTTTTACTACGTAACCGCAAGTCAGAGCAGATGTCATTTTTTGCGTGGTATCCACTTCGCCAGCTTCTTGACCTTTTCGATTCGCTACAGATGCCTGCCAATTGTTGCGTGAGAGACCCCTAACTCTGCTGCCAATTTCCGAGTAGTTGTTGTGGGCTGAGCTTCTACTGCTTCCTTTAAAACTTCGTTGTCCAAGGACGAACTTTTGTGACTACCTCGTCTTTCTTCGATACCTCTATCTCCACTTCCAAACCTTCTGAACGAATACTGAACAGTGCGTTCCTTAACAGCTTCCTCAGGCCAAGGATCAGCAAATTCGCGACTGGCTGCAGCTGCATTGAGACCACGTTTGTACCGATAAAGCAAAAGCGTTCGAAAACAGCATTTTTCCATGTTTCTTTTAACGACTCTAATTTCACGATCAAAAGAACTGCGACAATGAAATTAACCAAATCTGAAGCAGAAGTTATGTGCTTCAAGAAAACAGCGACGGTAAGAAAAAATCTTGCAGGCAAAGAACATATTTCATTGAAAATTAACTACATGAAAAATACGACACCTGAACTGCACCGATCTAATATTTGAAATTGTTGAGACAGCCACTGCAAACCTTCAACACAGTTGCTGTAACCCATTTCTCTGTAGTGCAATGTATTCATAATTTCTTCTCATCAACCGTTGTTCCCATGTCCGGTTTATTGGAGATGACGTAATGCGCCCGAGTAGCAACGCAGCAAAACCGTCTGAAAGCATTGATTACATTCGGCGCCTGCTCGGTTACCCCGGGGAGAATACGTGAGACGATAGATGAGATCAAGGCATGAGGAAACATGGAGCGGAGAGCCAAAGGTGGGAGCAAGAACATGTAGACGGAGATGAGTCGCTAGATGGGGAGAAGGACGACACATTAGGGAAACAAGCACCGCGATCGAGTAACATAGCATACACGTTGGAGTTAAGGGAATTGAAAGCGGGCCCATCGGTAAACATGGAACAGAGACCACAAAGTTGGAGGAGAGACATGTACTCCTTCTCTGCAGCCAATTTCGCAGGGTCATTCGCTCAGGGACGCTCGCCGGTTACCACCTTGGCCGTAGCGAATCACCGTGAGGGCCCCTGAGCGAATCGCCGTGCGCGTCAGTTCGACGCGGAACACGTTGGCCGGCGACACTTTGGCCGGCGAACACTTTGGCCGGCGAACACTTTGGCCGTAGCGAATCACCGTGAACCGACGGCAAAGAGACGTGCACGGCGATTCGCTCACGCGCCCCACGGTGATTCGCTACGGCCAAAGTGTTCGCCGGCCAAAGTGTTCGCCGGCCAACTGACGTGCTTCGCTTTACTCATGCATGCGAACGTGAAAATCCTATTGCGTACTGTTTTCATGTCCTGGAGCTTTGTCTGTTGGAGTACGCTTGTGCAATCGAGAAGCTGAGGGTATCGTGAGGGGCTCACTGTTTATATATGTTGTCCCTAAACTTATGAAACGATGCACAGCTTTGGCTCGCGCTTTTCATGACTTTCAGTTGTTCGCGCAATGCTTTCTCGTAATCTATGTTTCCATTGGAAACAACTTTCTAGCCTGTGAAAGTAAGGTTTATTAAGCAGGCTAGACTCAACGCAACATATAGACTACGTGAGACGGACGCTGCTGTTGCTTGATTTTACTGTTTCTATTGCCGTTTCATCTTTTGGAATGCTGGCCAAATGTTAATTGTGATTGAAACAGTTTAGCAGCGCTGAAAAATTCAGCGAAGACGAAGCTTCCAGGACATGCTTTTATCATTTCTTTCTGCTTTTGATGATTTTATTTTAACTTACTGATGTTACTGTTAACTGCAAACTAATAATCCCATTAAATGGTTCTATTAATCGTGAGACGGTGCTGGTTGAGCCGCTACCTTTCGAAAGGTTAGTTTTCACGTTGTTTCCTAGTGGATTTGTAGGCCCCTTTCGAAACTGTTCTTAACGGGGCACAATAGTCCCTCAAGATGAATGAAAAGGAGCGTGCAGAAGCCGTTTGGTAACGGAATTTTGAGTTCTTAGGCGTCCGTGTGAAATTTTAAAATAGCTATTGGTTTTAAAGTGCTTCTGTTAGTATTTGGCCAATATTATAAGAGAGAAACTACAGAAATTGCAACCAAATATTTAGCAACATGAAACATTTGCAACGTCATGATAATATATTCCTACTTGCAGGTGTGCTGATAGGTACTCATCAGCACGTTTTGGCAGTTCGCCGTATGTTCGAATACTTCTTTGGAAGTAAGAAGATTCGTGATATTAGTTCATTCTACAAGAAAGAATATGTGCTACCATGTTCGCTTGAAAGCGCTGGTCCAGCTATTATCCTCTCTTTCCCAAACAAAGAGACTCTCGTTGTAGCTGCTTGGGATAGTTTGCATCCCGGCAAGCTTTATCAGTAAGGCTTTTGCTTGTTTGCGCTTTCAATTTCAATTTTCTTGCATAGCTTATTGCCATATATAGCGTGCCAATGCTAGTCTTGTTTTCGATAGCGAAGCCGTTTGTATATTTAGTTATGTGAAGATGAAACTTTACTCTTCGACAGCCTGACTTTTCATCTTACAGTTAGCCTTAGTTTGTTTTTCAACGTTATCACATTCGTGGCGTCCTTTCATTGTTTGATTAATATTTCGAACGGCTTTCTTCGGTACTTCATTTCTAAACTTTTCTGCTTGCATTCGTATTTATGCAGATCCAGTGTGTTAAGGCATAGTGTCCGTAAATATAGTAGCGGCTTGCCTGGTTAGTATAACATACATTTATTGGCATTGTACTCGGACATACCGGATAAAGAATGGAAGCATTTGCTCCTGTTGCAAGAGGTTGCATGCTAATGCAGATCTTTTGGGTTTCGTGAAATGTCATCAGGTGTTTCTTGTTCTGCACCATCTTGATTTGTCGATGCATGTTTCAGGTTTTCTGAAACAGCCGACATTGTGACTGCTAAAGCATTGGCCGCCAAGATCAATGATGTATGCCGTATGATCCGTTGCTCTCGCGGGCTTGGGTGCACTTCCTGTCACAGGCACATACCCGTTGGTACGTTCTAGTTCAACTTGACTGGATGCAAGAGGCATCCGCAGTAAAGCCAGTCTTTCCTAGCATGCATGAAAAGGTTGGAAAAGCAAACGAGGAAGTTACTGTTTTAAAATTGAAAAATAGGATCACTTTTCCGTCCAGACTGTGTGCCAAGTCAGTGGGTCCGCAAGTTCCTCTGCTCGACCATCCGGGCAAACGAAGGGCTTACCGGCTCCACTGCGCGACTGACTGGGCTAACGGCTGGGTCAACGTTCGACCTGATAGGTGACTTCGTTTGCCCGGATGGTCGAGCGGAGGAACTTGCGCACCCACTGACTGACTGGGCAGTCCGCACACAAGCGCTGCCGACGGATCCGGATGCGATCCAAAAGCTCCGCATATGCCCTTTCGCGCATCCTTTTTTGTCATCAATAAATGATGCGAATTTCAACGGGTTTTTCCGTGAGAAGAAACGACAAACTTTACAGCACCCGTTACGAAGACAACTCCTAGGAACTAGATTGAGGACGGAAAGCTCAGTAAAGGAACTTGACTGTTCGGAATTGGCTGACTATATGACTCGCTATCCTGGCTGGCTACCCATTCACTACGTCCTCGCAATGGGATTTCCGTATCTGTGCGGCTCTAAAGAATTTCCCACTATGTATGTATCACTTTTTACATGTCCCATTCAAATGTTGTAGTGTGTGCGCGTGTGTTACAGCGATAACGTTTCCATCGTTGACCGACTATTTCGAGTGAACGTCGATGTTGAGCTGTCAAAGAAAAAAGGCATTGCCAAAAATGAATCCGATGCGTCGGTTCTCCGGAGGAAGCGGGCTGTTTAACCGTCATGTTTGTTTTCAGATTTCCGCGATGCTTTTTCGATAATTTTCCCGAGTACGTTTCCATTCAGGATCCGCGTACCAAGCAAACGTTGTTCCACGACTTGTCGAATGTCGGGGTGAGCTCGTGGTGAGGTCGCATTGTCTGTTCAGGCGCAAATTTTACGTTACAGCAGCTCCCGGCGTTGCTGAATCATGCAATTGGTTCACCTGTACTGCAGTTTCGCAACGTTCACCAAGAAACTCCCTTGCAATTTTACCTAATCAACCAAGAAGACGTATCGCCAATAGTTCAGTTAATCTGTCACGGTGCCGACGTGAACGACCGCAAAATCGTTGACAAAATCCCTCTGCTTATTGCCATCAGAAAACATAACGTCGATTTTGTCAAGACACTTTTGGTCTTTGGCGCAGATGTCGACCGAGCGTTTGTGGCTGATTGCGTTGCTATGTATAATCCACGCTTGTCTTGGTGCGTGAACTTTTACCATCATTGGACATCAGGTTGCTCACCAGGCTCGTATTAACATTTTAAGGATGCAGGAAATACTGAGCTGCATTGAGCTTTATCGTTCAGATGAAATGGAGAACGAGCAGGCTGTTGCATCCATACGCGAACCTTGCGCGGGTGAGTTGCAGCTGCTGACATCGTTATACCTCAAGGAACTTATTAATAGAATTGCATGCAAACGTCAGAAAAAAGTGGATTAACTGTTGGTTGGCTGCTCCGCAAAGTCAGAAGAAGCGACTTAAAAATTTGATTGCCTTCGATGGCGGTGGCATGGCTGGCGTGGTGTTGGTTCAGGTGTGTACGAAATTACTCGTATGTACATGTATATGCGTGTAGCTTTCGCTCAAAAGTTAGCTGCAATAACGTTGTTTAACGGTCGAGGGGATGCGTGCTCCTCTGCAGGACTGACTGGGCGGGCGATAGTCGCTTGACGGGTCAAAGGTTAGACCTAATAGTTGGTGTCGCCAGCCCGGATGATCTCGCCGAAGGGCTTGCTGAACCGTTGACTGGCTGGGCAGTCGATGGAAAAGTTTTCTCACTGATGACGGGCACAAGGTAGTGCCCGAAAGCTCTGAAATTTGTGCCTTTGGAACAAAAGGTTTTCAATGAACGGGCATAATCCGTGTTACTATTGGTCGCATTGTGCACACACCCCGTTAAGAGAAAAGTTTTCGAACATTGTTTAACATCTTAATGTAATAGGTCCAGCTAGAATCACGTTTCTGCTGCTCTTTGGCATCAAAAATGTCCAAATGGTTGTGATAAGAAATTCGTCCGGGAAGGTGAACGGTACTGAATAATGTATATGCGCTTTCGTATTATGTTTCCAGTTCACTTCGGTTGCTGCTGTTTAGTGCTTAATAGTCATGGAGCAAAATCTGCCGCCTCTTATTGCAGTAGTTACTTAGCAAGGGAAATAAACATGTTTGCGGAAACCTTGCGACGGTGTTCATGCGCTTATATTAATAGTTTTTCAGACGCTCCTTGCGCTTGAAGAGCGCTGTGGAGGTGATTGGTTTCGATGGTTCGATTGGGTTGGTGGAACAAGCTTCGGTGCCATTCTCGCTATACTACTTTGTCGAGGAAGGTCGCTGCGCTACATCCAGAAGCTCGTATTTCGATTGAAAAGCGAAATTTTTCTGTTCAACGATGTCGATGCAGCGACCAAGGCTCTGAAGCGCACCTTTTTAAGTGAAGTTGGCGAAGAAACTATGGAATGTATAGAGCAGCCACGGTGAGTATTAATAAATAAGCCTTGCTCTTTAACATTCTTATGAAACTTGCTGTTAATATAAAGACTTGTCGTTACAACATGTGACGCATCGGTTCGGCCAGCCCAATTGAAGCTGTTTCGAAACTATCGACCTCCGTCGCCTGAGTTGGATTGCGAACCGCTCGGCTACGACCCTCCCAGTGGTATGTTAACTGTTTTGGCTTTTTGTTATGACAGTCTAATTCATTGTTTGTAATAATGCGTTCGCCACTTTGACTTGCAAAAGAGCAGCCAGCTTCTCCTTCCTTACTTTTATTGATACTTTAAGTCGAGTACATTAGCTACGTGTTCCTTGATCGCGCATGTTATTCCAAGACTTAAATTTGAAACAAAATGCATGGGTAAAGTGGTTAGAAAGTAATAATCTTCTTGTTGCATTGTAGAGAGCACATTCTAGGGTGGACAGCAGTCCTATTGAATCGGCTATGCTTGTTCGTGTTTCTTCAGTCCGTCAGCTGAAGTCGCCTATGCTCGTGCATTGTAGCCAGCTTTAAAATAAACCACTTGTAATAAATCGTATTGTCTTGACATACTTTCGCTGGTGTCGTAATTCTAATTGCCACTTTCGACACCTTGAAGTTCCTGGACGCTGCGGAACTGCAGGGGAACGAGTAGAGGGGGAAGAAGGACCGTTGGCGGTGTCGTCGGATACTTCGTCTATCCGACTCCAACTTTAGCATTAAGAAAGGTCGGGAAATGTTGGATTGCGTTTACGGTTGCTCAACTTGCACGAGGAGCTGCAGTAGCTACTTTTGAAAGCACATGATCTGTGAGTGACGCACAACAATTGTCCACTCAATACCTTTACACAGTGACTGGCCGTTATAGGATTCTTCAGCAATGTGGAATAAGCTTTTCGTGTATCTTAGGATGGCTGTTATTGCCGTCCGTTTAAAGTCAGGATAACATTTTCGGTTGGCATAGTCACTTCATTACAACGACCATATCAGCTTCTTTGCTTCTTGACCATTTAGCCTTGTTATTATGTTCATTTATTTATGACAAATTTCCATTGTGCTCGGGGCTTACCGTGCCTTGTCTTCAGCGGTCAAGGTCAGGCCCGTCCTTACGACAAGCGAGATGAGCATGTTAGATCGACTAAAGGAGCCAGTGTTCAACTTCGCTGTTGCAAGGAATTTTATTTTCAGTGTCAGTTTCTTTAAACCACTTATTTGTTCAATCGGTGTTTTGCGCGCGGCAACGTCATAACGTGTGCGTTTACTGAACTGCTGTTTCCTTGAGTACTATCAATTTTGGTCTACTGCACTGCAGCATGTCAGAGCTGCTTCAAAAAATTATAGAACTTTTCCTATGGAGAATAGCCATGTGTAGCACCGCTGTCCCAGGAATATTCCTGCCCGTGGATGGAAAATTCGTTGACGGAGGATTGATATCTAACAATCCAACGCAAGACTTAATGACGGAATTTTTCCGAATGAAATCAGTGTTAACTACCGAAGTAAGGGAGGTGCTTGCTGCTTATTGGCGCAGGCTTTGTAATGCGAAACTTCCAGGGTTCTGACATGGAAGGAAATATTGGCTGCGTCGTTTCAGTTGGCGCTGGTATATCGCCGCGTCGAATCGTTTCTGCTCCAAGACTCGATTGGACCAGGTCTCTTGCAGGCGTGGTCAACAATCTTGGTCATCTGGTGAACCTGTTTGAACTTTTGCGAAGCCAAGTACGATCAATTGTTAAGTTCTGCCGACTAAATATTTTATTTTACAGGTTACAGCAACCGATGATTATGTAGTCGATCGATGTCGCGCCTGGTGTGATTCACAGGGTGCACCTTTCTTCCGCCTTACACCAGAACTGTCGTCTCCTCTTTCTGTGGACACTACGGATGATCTTAGTTTGATTAACGCCTGTTGGGATACTATAAAGTATTTTAAAATGAGACCAGACGATATACAATTGTTGGCAAGCATGTTGTTTCATTCTGCCGGTGTTGCGCCTTCGCGCAGCGCAAACCCTTAGCGAAGTCATTTTCAACTCCCTTGCTTATCACCACTTAGAAGAGCAAGTGGCAATTGCCGGAAGCGAAAATAAACGTGAAACCTGTTTGTGCGTTTGCTTCATGGCTAACTTTCGCTACATGTTTGCGCCCGTAAGTCGTACATGTGCATTAAGCTTTTTGTGCGTATACAGAATTTTTAACAGGGTTCCGTTCAATCTTAGTCGATGTGCAACCGTGAGAAAACGTCCAGTAAGCTTTGGGTTTCTAAATTGGAAATGACTCCATGTGTAGGCCACCCTGGCTACACGCTGGATTAAGGTGTCGGTCGCAATCGTTGCATTAATTGGGAACGTGTAAAAACGCACCTTTGAAATATCGATATTTAATACACGGATTCGTTATCAGAGGGACAAATGTTCTTGATCAAGCATGGTTTGACCAGAAACGGAGGTATTTTTCATGGAACTTTTGAGTATCACAGTAGTATTGACAAACGAACTATTCTGTTCGTGTTAATAAGACAGGCGTTATCGTGGTTAGTTTTTCAAATTGTGTAAGAATGCATCATGGTCATTCGTTAACCACGCTCTCTTTATTTGTTCTATGGAAGATATCCGCGCAGGGGTCTAGGTCAGAATCCCGAATGACGTAATCCCGAATTGACGAAATCCCGAATGGTCGAAATCCCGAAAATGGAATTATTTATGGAATGGAAGAAGACCGTTAAGATCAGGACACGGCATTCGATCTTATCGCTGACGACCGAATCAGGTTATCACGAAAGCTCTGAGATAAGCTCTCGTACGTTCACTTTCCGCCAGTTTCCGATAACATAACTAAGCAACCAGTCACTGGTTGGGTTGTTTTGCAGCGAACAAGAATCAGCAGTTGCTACAACCGTAATATCAAAAACATGGTACACCGCCCTGTTACAAAGATACCAATCTTGAATGAAGAAAATTTACTTTTATCGTGTTCTCCTGTCCCTTTCATAAATAATTCCATTTTCGGGATTTCGACCATTCAAGATTTCGACTGTTCGGGATTTCGTCAATTCAGGATTCCGTTCTTTCGGGATTTCGACGTTCAGAATTTCGACCGTCACCGATCCGTGCATTTGTCGACGAACAAGAGAACTGAAACGTCATCCTTCATGTAAGCGTTCTTACCGGCCTAACTTTATGAAGACTTGGTTTGCATTTCCTGTCTGCATGCTGTTTCATAAACAGCGCTTCTCCAACACCTTGCTCTTTGCAGCCTGATTCAAACGATTCCAGTATTTTTCATGTCAGCTTCGTCATACCGAACCTTAGATCGTCCCGTTGGCCAACGTTTTCTGTGCTTTGGCATCGTCGTTCACTAGTGATAAATATCCAACAGCGATTACAAATTGGGGTTGCAACGTTTCTCCCATTGTTCATAGAAAGAGCAGTAAGTTCGCAAGCTGGATTTGCAACGTGGTTCCGATTCATCTTTAGAGACTTGGCGCGGTAGCAATCCCGTTGGATTTGTACAGTTTTCGTAAACCGAGATTTCCCACCTTTGCATGGGCTTTCAAGAAAATCGGCTACCTTTCTTTTTACCTATTTCTTCTTTCTTCAGTGATCACGGATTTTCGAAATGGTGCATCTTGCGGAGTTTGCTTCGTAATGCTGGGACGTGTTGGCTCCTGGATGCAATGCGTAGCTACGTTTTGCAGTGACCTCTGCACCATCCTATCTTCGATGGGTGCGAATTCTCAGTGGGGCGTATGCTTTCAAAGCGGGTGAATTTTATCTGTTAGGCACCTGCTTTAGCATGCTGCCTTTTCTTGCTATCTTTGCTTTGAACGGATGATAAAATTCTTCAACGGCGATGTGATTCGAAGTCGTGGCATTTCTCGTTATTTTGACACTGTAAAATGTACGGCCACTTTGATGACCGTTCCATCAATTTCTGCTTACTGTTAAAGGCGTTGGCTTCCGTTTAGTTACGTCGGGTTTTCAGACGAGTTTCATACTTTCTCTCCTGCCTTTAAGTAAAGCATCTATTGCCGGTGCAGCAGCTCTGTTATCGTTGCCGAATTTTGCCAAAATAGTTAAGCTTGGTTTCGTAGCACATCCAGCGTCATCTCAGAATGATGTCCCCATTGCCATGAATATGCGCTTCCAATATTTTACGCGTTACACTTAGTTGATCTTGTTGTACTGAACGTCCTAAACAAGAACAAAATGGTTTCATAAGTACAACTTAACTTGTCTAGCTTGTTGTAAAGAATTTTGCTTCGAGATCCTATAACAGCTATGCTTCATCATTTGTGCTTTCCCTTTCCATTATTTCTGCAGGCGTATTTTCAGATGAAAGAGATGTAGTGTAAACGTCCGAAGTGTTGAGGTTCAGGAAAATGTGCTCAGCAAGCGAGCGGAGCAGGCAAAGTGAAGAAGGTAGGAGACATGGGAGACCGGGAAGTGCGCGCGTGTCACCAGAAAACTGGGCGCCTAATAGCAGAAGATGGAGTGAGTTGGCAAATGCGACCAGCAACGAATCTTACACGGGAAATGTTTAGTTAGCATGACACTGTGCTGTACGTAAAGTAACAAATAGCAACATGAACAAATGTTGCAAAAGGTCGCGTTCTGCTAGATGGAATTGAATTTTAAATAGCCATTGTTGTTTAACCTGCATGTATGCTAAAGGTACGTCTGTTGACAGTATTTTAATTTATTCACATTATTAATAACATATTTACGCATGCTGTGTGCCGCGTGGGTTTCGGTGGCTTATTTCTTGGATGCAGTTTCTACAGACTAAGCGAAGAAGAAGAAACGCAGGCATAGAAACCAAAGAAACTACTAATAAGGCATATGACGTGGTCACTAAGTCATGGGTACCGTGACATTTCAATAAGTAGGCAACGACAGGACAAAAGTTCCTGATGGATATTTCAAAATTAATAACACTTATTTAATATAGATGATCACATTTTCAAGGATAAATTCATTGCTACGAACTTTCGCTGCGTGCTGAACTAGTCAGCAACGTCGTTTCCATTTTAAGTTTAAGTAGTACGGTCAAGAAGAGAATGACGCTCGTTTTGGCAAGTATACTGACACTTTGCAAGCAAATACAAACTCCATCATCTCTACGAGTTGTGCAATGCACGCAGTTCTCAAAGGTTGGTCGATCTGGTTTGTTTGGCATCAGATGCGAAGACCTTGGCAACAATGAAGCGCGCACGTTAGCCTGTCCTTGTCTTTTGGCAGCCTAACAGTGATGCTCACTTTGCAGAGAATTCATCTACGAAGCGTCAGGGAAACTTTTCATACTTTGAAGCCGTTGATAGGGCCGTTCCTTCTCTTATCTGGTAAACAGTGTTTACCAGCATTTGTGACTCACTGGGTGATTCCCAGGTGGAATATTTAATGTCTCATGTGGGTGCGTGTTTGTGGCATGGTGAGTGCATGTATGCTGAACATTACCGTGCACCTATCTCCAGTTACTGCTGTTGGCGCCATCCCATGAGCTAAACGTTAGGCTGTGTTGGCAAACGGTTGCACAATTTGGTGAGCGCTTCTTCAGTTGCGGACAACGTTTTAAAATGTAACCGCTTTGCCAAGAGCGACTTAGCTGCTCGTTTGGTAAGTCTATCGTATTAATTAGTCTATAATAAACCTAACATATGTAATGCAGCATTTGCAGAACTATAGAAGAAGACATTCTTCATTGTAACGTAACTATGTAACAGTTACGGAAAATCGTTTGAATAACGATAGATGAAAGAGCTGTCTTAGTAATTTCGTTAAACCATTTTTTAAGCATTACATGCTAACATAATGACACAATAACAATAACATAACATGGATAATAACAATAACATGTTATTGTTATTATTAAACAAGCGTAGTACGGTTGGCTCACTTTCAGAACTTCCTTTCTTGTAAGGTTTCGCCTATTTTTCCAAAGAGAAGACCATCCAAATAGAGGGACCACCTTGACCCGTCTTGGCTTCCGACCATTTCCTTTTTCTCTTCCGTTTGAGGGACCGCTGTTCCCGCCCAATCAGATTCTCGTTAGGAAAGGGTCGCCAAAGGAGGATAACAATATTTGCCCTTTCAAAATTGGAAAGGCAAGATAAGGTATACCGAAAGAAACCTTTGATTAGCATCGTGCTCCTCCGTTCGTTACAGTATTTTTGCGATAGCTATTTGATTATGAATGGGGCATTTTGCGCAAGGAATACACGGCGGAATCCCATCACTAAGACGTTCGAATGTGTATTCAGGTTTAATTGAAGACAAAGCGAACCGGGGTGACAGTTTTGTTCAAATGAATCAGCCGTTGACCTAACTTGATTGCCCGAAGTCATTGGTGCTAAACCAGCGCACTCGCGCATTGAATATTAACATTTGTTAACTTCTGCTGACGCGCAGTCGCGTTTAGCAGGTCGCCCTTTACATGGCGGCAACCGATCTGCGAGTATCCTTTACCTGACGCTTTTAACCGCATTTTAAGCAGTATTTAAGCAACGTCCATGCTTTACAGTTATGAACGTCCTTAATTTGGCAAACGATTGCCATTCAACTTGACGGCTCATTCAAATCGACTTGCAAATTCTTACGCCATTACTGTACTGTAGTCGCCTGATTTTGATTGTTCGTTAGTGGCATGGTGTGAGCGGCCTGTACAGCAGCTAACGTCATAGCTGATACGTAAGTTGCGCATCTGTTGTTCATTGCATGCTTTCTGTGTTCAATATAGTGTTGTGGCAGCGTTGCAAGATTTTTACGGCTTGCACCTCAGGGGCTGCTGCCCACGTTTGTACCTTTTGTCAGTCTTTGCAAGTTGGGCCTTGTTTTCTGGTATTTGTAAACGAGAACTTCCGGTGATCTTCGTAGTCAGGTCGCATTGACTTTGAGCCAGGTATTATCCTCGCCGACACCCTTGCAGGAGTCTAGTGGTTTCAGCAAGGGCAAAATACGGAACTTTCAGTTTTGCTCGTCGTCATTTCGCCTCCCATTCGTTGAGATGAGCCTACGTGCGTTTAGGGTGCGTTGGAATATGCGGTAATTCAATTTTTTTTAAATTTGCGAATTGTCAAATTTGCTTAATGAATGTAGCAGAACCATTTTTTAAAGAGCTCGCCTCTTGCGGTCGAAATCTGTCCAGGCTTACATAATAAATATTTCTGCCGCAATTATTTTGAATCTTTTGCTGACAGCCTGAATGCTTTTCAATTTATTCAAAAGCACTATATTGAAAATGGGATGTCTTGTAACGGGTCTTCCATGCGTCATGATGGAATGTACGGCTTGATCCCGTTGGAAGTTGAAAACGTGTCTGAAAGTATGCCAAAGATGTTTTTGGTATACTTTCACACGTTTTCAACTTCCGACGGGATCAAGCCGTACATTCCACCAAAAAGCACTATATTCATTGAACTGAGCCCGCCGGAAGAGGGATACGGGAGGCATGCTTGAAAGAGCTCTTTCAACAATTTCCTGTTGTGCAAGATTTCTCTCAGATAGACGTTTGATCGTCTAGGTTATGATGCACGCTTGTGTCGAAGATGTTCGAAAAATGTACTCTTGCCAAAGAGCCCAAACGGGCGTCTTGGTCCAAAAGTCTTGTAGTGCTTACCAATTTTTCCATATTCATAATGAAGTGTTCCAGGGTTGCACTTTCTTAAAGTTCGTACAATAACTTATGAATGCGTATGAAGTTGCGTAGCACCCTTAGTTACGCGTTCATTACTTTTCCCTGCTCTTACTCTTGAATTACTGCGGTACTTCTGCCACCTTCTCAGTCATGTCCGTTCGGCGGACAGCTGTTCCAATCCTGGTTCACGTGAGGAGCGGTGAGGGGCTTTTGTTCAGTATCTGTTACTATCCTATGCAAACGGGCTTCGATGTATTTCAAGCTTGTCGTTATGACCTGTTTTCGAAACCTGTTTGAAATTCGATGGCGTAATTTGAAAACAAGGCGAGTAAAATGGTTTTTCATTTCTTCGCGCATGAGTTTGTTTACCAGTGCCCATTTCCATCCGTTGTGCCAAACACCAATAGTAGTCGTATTACCCTGGGCGTTCCTTAAGTACAAATTTGCTTTGGTCTTTCTACAACCGCTGAAACTGTATCGCCATCTCTTGCCTATTCATAAGTTCGGCGGCGTCGGGCCTGACGACTTTTATGCTTAATATACTAGCGTATTTTGTTTTGCGCAGCGTTGCTGTTCCCTTGCTCCGGACATCTGTAGGGAAATGGTTGTAAATCTTTATTCCGTAATAATAACTTCAGCTCTGCCAGACTTTCTCGTTTAATGTTCTTTGGTAGTGGGAAGTTAGCTTCATGCAACGACAGTGATCCCATTGGGAGCAGTGCGCGTCTACAGTAAAGAGCTCCCGCCCCAAAGGGGCACCTGCTGTGCTACAATGGGAGCAATGTTTGCGTAGCTGCTGCTTGGAAGCGCAGCTAGCATTGTTGTACGAGACCGACAAGTCCATTCATAATGCCTTTGCTTTGCCACTTGGCAGATGGTCGACTGCTGGAACCACATCGCCGTCTTACCTGCTTATCACAAATGAGTTTAAAGTAGTTGGCAGTCGATAGGTGCACCTTTCTTTCACTTTCACTTGGTCGTTTTAACGTGCCACTGTTCAGCTGCTCGGCGGATCGGCTGGCGACAAGTATGTACATACACTTGGAGGATCAGAAGTCACCAGGCACCTACGTCAATCAGTTTGTCAGAGGTCTGTCCTGGATAAATTCAACGGAGAACAGAAACGAAGGATATTTGGCTTCCGGGGTCTACGCAGGAATCGTCGGCATTACGTGTACGAATTTGGAACCATGCGACAGCCGCCTTGGTGGCAACTCGGCTACGGAACGCCGAGTAAACATAAACATTCGAGCCCACATGGCGCCCGTCACCTGCGTCCAGTGGAACACTCGTTTTGGCTACCTGACCACCGGCGATGAAAAGGGTTCTGTTTTCCTTTGGAAGCGGATGGAGAACGACCAGTGGACGATACAACTTCTCTGTAGAATGGACAGTAAGGTTGGTTGAAAGTTTATTCTCAAAACGGGGCGTCCTGAAATTGCGGTTCTTTCCAACAGGTCGTGCGAGTATCCTCGCCTTCCCAGTTTCGGTTTCAGCACCGTACGCAAAGCAGTTTGTAGGGTGTCAATTCCGGGAGGTTCGGTTGGGCGGAATTCGATAAGGCGGCTGCCACTATAGGAATCCGCCGCAGCGCTCCTTGTGCTTGTGGGGTCATTCAGTTTAGGAATGCGCCTTGCGTGCGCGGCAAAAAATTGGATTCCCTCTGCCAACAGGAACGCCCGTTCGCGAGCGTAAAAAGTTTTGCTCGGCGCAAAATTGTTTGAACCTTCAATGGGCGAATCAGGGGAGCATTTGTTGTTGTTGCACGTTACGCACGCATTGCTTCTGACCAAGACTGCATGAAATGGCTGCGGCCGGGAAGAGCCGCAACGGCATGGCGTGTTCCACTGTATCGCCTGTTGTCCCGTTACGTCATTGCAGCATTTGGAAAGCGCCATTGATCTTCCTCTTTCATGTTCGCGTAAATGCAGCTCAATTGGCTGCATTAGTGAATCGTCCAGTTTGCGCAAATGGTAATACTAGATTTTGTCCAACTATTTTTAGGTGTTGCGAATCCGTTGGAACAGCTCAGGACAACTGGCTGTCATAATAACGGATGACGGTTCGGCGGCAGTATACACAGTCACCGGTGAATACCGGTGGACATCGCCTAATCCGAACTACTTCGTCAGGTCGGCAGCATTTATGCCTGCGACGACGACCAGCGGCGAAAGTGAGCAACTCCTTTTGGCATGTCCAGCTCACTTTATCGTGGTAAATTGTAACCACTTCACAATGGAAGTGGTTGACGCCAGCCATTTGGGCGCCATTTGCCTAATGGACTATTCTGCAAAGTGCTTTAACGGTATATCTTGGCAATACTGTCTTTTTGTTAATGTTACCCAATGCAGCAGCTATTTCTTTCAGAAAATGCAGCGCGACTTGCTATAGCAACAGTTCGGAGGACGTTATTACTTCTGAAGAATATTGGAAGCCGCAAGGGTGTTATTCACCGAGGCATTGGAATGGGTTCACCTTTGTCGGAAACGCTTTCGCTTAATCAAAGTGGGCATTATTTCAGCTGCGAACCTGCAATGGTCTTCGGATGGTTACATGCTGGCCGTTATCAGCATATGTACTCAGTTGACGCCGTCCAAATTACTAATATATCGGTGCGACGGAGCAAAATGCTTCGAACGGAATATCAACGCAGTCCGATATTACGTATTGTCCCAACTACTTCCGTATCGTGCGTATTGCATTTTTCTGCTTTAGGAGGGCTTTACGGCAATGGCTTGGGCGTACTCCAGTGAGTGCTTGATTTTCTCGCAAGGCCGTCGAATGTTCACCCTCAGGCTTGCGAAGCGCTTTCCGTGCTTGCAGATGCTCGCATCCAAGCGAGTCATGGAAATGTGCTCGCATTCGAGTGAACTTTTGCAATTGACCGGTCTACCGGGGCCGTCAATAATACATGCCGAACAATCCGAACACAGTATTATTCAGGTACAACAGCTTTGGCCAATTTCTACCGGTGTCTGCGTGGTTGCAGCGGAAACATAATGGACTTATTCTAAGGGAATTTTTCGTCTGCGATGTCACGCTGTCATGCATAGTCGCAACGCTTGCAATTCGTCCGACAAAACGGTCCATGCTCGTTCAATAATCTTTCCGCATTTTAAAAAACCGTACCTCGAGGTCGATAACGAAGCGCGGAAGGGCGCTGTTACAGGGATGTACTGCGACTTGCGTTCGAAGATGGTCCTTAGGTTCACTGCCCCCTTTCAACGTTGGTTCGGGCGTTGAATTTCAATTGGTTTGACTTGTACTTGAGCATCGAAGATCCTTATGACTGCAAGCCTCAAGGTCGCGTAGTGCTGCCCCGTCAAGACCGCTTTCGTTGCTTTTAATGCTCCAGTTGTCAAGGAGTACGGCCATTGCGAATGAGCCTGCGGAAGCGCTGGGCTACCAAGGATGGCCGCTAGGACGTACAAGGTTTCCCCGTTGTACTGAGCGGTTGACCATCCGAGGCCCGAAATTTGAGTAGGAGATAAAACGGCAGCCACGTGGCGCATCTGATGGCAGTCAGCGAAAATAGTGGGCCCGTGTGGTCGCATAATTGGCGTTGGTACTGTATGGATACTCTTGGGGTCTTTTTGCCGCATGTAAAACTGCCTTTCATCGCCGCGTTATCGAAAAATGCCTTTTCCCTTCCTTCCTGTTGTCTTCTAAATATTACCGAACGTAGGCAGCTGAAGTGACCGTTTCCCTTCTCTCATTGTTTTCCATGCAACGTTTCCGTTTCGTAATACGTACGCTGTTGCAGTGCCTCTATCCGAAGCGGCATTCGTTGATGCAGTTTGTTTGTCGACCCATGAAGCAAAGGTTTTACGGCCTCATGGTTCCCATGGGTTCCGCTCGATCTCCCTTCGGCTGGGAGCTTCTTATGGAGCACGCAGGTGGCTACGTACCGCTGCTTCGCGCCTATCGCGTAGGCCTTTTGCAATCGGAGTACGCCATATGGACTACGGGTAAGAGGGAACAAATTGGGCGCTCGGTAAAAACTTTGGATGAAAGTTTCGGTTTTAGATTACGCGTTGCGTCGCACCGAACTAAGTCATTTGCTGTTCGGTCAGAGGCGCTCTCACGGTTTCCTTCCGTGTTACCCGTCGCGCAGGCGTCGTCAACAGCGCGCCATTGCGCGGTACAGTCACTTCAAGGTAAAGTATTAGTTTCGCCAGTCACCATTCGCTAGCAGTCGCCGTGACGGTGCAGGTTCAGAAAATTGCCCTTGTGTCCTCAAATGTCTGGGGCAACAAGTTCGCCTTAAGAGGCCTGAATCGGTCTGTGCTGCCGATGCGCTTGGGGGAAGTTGCCTATCATTCCGACATTCTCCATTCTCAGCCGAGGCAGATGACCGTCAAGTTGGTTCCACTGGACTATCCGGCCGAACGGTCGGACAACGAACGCTTCGTATGTAGGGAAGCAAAAAGTTGCCTAGGTACGTACACGCCTGGTTTCTTTGGTGATCTTTTGTTCAAGCACCAACCCAAAGGCGTTTCCTAATCTACACTCCAGCTAATCTTTTGTTCGTGCTCGTATGAACAGTATGGAAACTGTCGTGCGAACAGTTGATTACCTGACATGGTTTTCATTATTTTAGAGAAAACGTTTTCCTTTACCCTATGAGCCGTGCTGATGCCCCAAGGAGCTCTCGTGCGCACTGTGCTGGCCGCAATATTAATATTATTGCTTTTCATTGCGACAAATAATTCTCCCCTACGCTTTCCTGCGTCTCTGCTACCTGGAAGCCTTAACGTTGAATAATGATGTCAAGATAGTTGTACTGCGCTGCACACTTAACGCTCACGGTTTGACACTGTTCTACGAGCATCTGGCCTTATGGTGCTTTTTATTTAAGTAATAATAATGTGTGTATGCATGAAGCGCTTGCGTCTTCCCATTGAATGCAAATGTCAGTCCCTTCGTTGGCAGTTCTTCAAGTGCCAGATTTTGTTGTCAATGTTCACTGTCTCGTTGATCGGCTGCTTGAAGAGCTATAATCACTTTTTCATTTATAGAAGCGAACGTTTGCGTGGCTCTTATGGATCGGTTGAAGAGTTTGACGGATATGTTAAGCAGTTGCTTTATGGCGTTTCGAGGGCGTGATAAAGTTGGTGAGAAGACGGTCGGATTGTCGCCACTAGCCGAATGCAACTGACTGCTTATAGATGAGCTCAAGAATAGCCTCCCTGAAGTGGTGCAAGCGGAGTCCGGTCCCGAAGCGCCACTGTACAAATCGGCAGCTCTTCCGCCTATGATTGAACGTCTTTTTAAGGTTGTCCGGTGCCGATTGGTGGGAGAAGAAGCTAGAAGGCATAGCGTATATTGATGAAGGGGTAGGAGACGATGGCGACCCGATTGTGGAAGAGAATAGTTCGGAAGCGGTTCCCGACCCGATTGAAGCGTTGCCAGCTTGCCCGCCGGACAGTGAAACGGAATTTCCCGGAAGTTCCGAGTGCGCAGGCTCAGTGAGGCGCTACTTACTCGAGACGGAAAAACTTATAAACAAGTAGCCAGCTTGTTCTTGAAGTCGATCCAAGTTGACTTGGTTATGATATTTACTATTTAGTTTTCAAAATACGTTGTCCTTTTGTTTGTCACGTAGTTCAAGCGAAGAGGCGCGGTCGTCCCGTTTCAACCCGCCGCGCAGAGGGTCTCGTGCAAGTGCCATCGAGGAATGCTCATTGCAGTTGTGGCCTCTGTGCCGACTAGTTCATTGTTGGAGGCAGGAAATCTCAGGGCTGAAAAGTCCAGGCAATGGTGCTAACGGATGGACCGATCTCAGTTTGATGGACATGTACTTGCTTAATTCGCAGGTGCTACAACGTGACGCATCGTTTCCACTGCACAGTCGTCTGTCTGTAGGTCGACGCGGCAACACGTTTCCTGGAGTGCGTTGACATGCTTATGTGCCGCTTCTGTCGAACATGCCAGGTGCGGGATAGCGAAATGGAGCGCAGGAACGTTGTCGTGCTCAACAATGCACCACCAGATTGGAACCGCAACCTTGACATCTTCCAATTGGACTTTGGTGGTCGTGTTACGCGCCAGTCGGTCAAAAATTTCATGATCAACCATAATGATCAGCAGGCAGGCGAATCACCCAAATATCGATGCTCCCCATTTCTCCGAGTTCATAGCAACTTTTCATTTCAGATTTTGCAGTTCGGCCGCACCGGCGGCTCGTCGTTCGTGCTCGATTTCGAGTCACCATTCTCGCCCGTTCAGGCGTTCGCTTTGGCCCTGACAAGCGTTGCGAAGCGCTAATTTTGAACGCGTATATGCCTCCTTGGAGTGAACTACAACCTGCGAACATAGTTCGTCCTTGTCACACTGTTTTACGCCTGTTCCACATTTGTTGTTGTGCCTCCCGCACTCTTGTTTTGTGTAGCAACGTTTAGTGAAAGGCTATTGTGAAACTTTTGCGCGCCTTGGAAAAGCACGGCGTCAAATTGCAACGAGTTCCCTTTGTCCACTGTTTAGCATATGGAACCAGCGTGGCCCAAAGATCGCCCATTTGCGGCAGTGAACACTTTCAGCAGCGCCTTCGTTCACTATTCTTGGCGGCAAACTTTTCGTCCGTACTTACCACCCAGGCGTTTTCCCAACGAAGCTTCATAGCCACCCACTAGCTCTGTCTTCGCTTGAGGTTATGTGAAATAAGTACAACGTAAAGTAACATTTGAAAAAGGAATGTTTTACAATGGTACGGTCGTTCACTCTCTTTCCTTAGACCTGTGTTTCGCGAGGGGGAATTTTGATGCTCCGTGGGGGGGGGGGATGAAGGCTAAGGGGGGCGATGAACGGTCGATGGGGGCGATGGACCGACGGCCGAAGGGGTGATGCGGCTGCGCTCTTAAGTGTCACAGTTTGCGCGAGGCGAACGCACCAGTACTTCAAGCACAAGTACTGTTTGCAGACGAAAAATGTCTTCTGAGCATGAATTGGGGTGCGTAGTTTGGTTATGGAAATTATGGCGCTTATCATTCGTCGATCGTTGAATTCTGACATATCAGAGGAAAGCTTTTATTACAGTACAGCGTCACGTCGCCGACAGGCAGCTTTGCTATCCGATACTCGCGATTGTGCGGTCTGATCAAAGGAATGATCGCAGTTTTTCTGCGCTTTATGCAGAAGTATGAATGGAAATGAATCTTATTGGTTCGCGCTGGCATGTCTGTCTGCACTTGGTTTATAAAATGCTTCGGTTTCTCGGTTTGTCCACCTTTTCGGAGTCGTGTATTTTTCGCTGCGTGCTCTTCGGCAAGTTTTGATTCTGAGTATTCAACTTGTACCTAGCCAAGCATTTTAAGTAAGTGAGATGCCCTTGTGTATTTGAGCATTTAATAACTACGGCTATTAAACTTGTAGAAGTGCTAACAGAGAATCCACGGGGATACAATTCGAAAGCGAAAGAAGCGGTCGCACACCAAAGCGAACGTCAGGTTTTTGAAGGCTTAACTGCTGTCGCATTGATTAGAGGACCGTCGAAGTTGAAGAGGTTAGCAAAATGCACCCCGACTCCCAAAGTGGAGCATTCCTAAGAAAAAATCGGTTTGCAGGGTGAGGCATGTCAGAGCCTGAAAAAAAGTGCAGGCTCTACAACGTGGATTACTTGAAATATGGCTTCATCCCTTCGCACGGTAACAGGCATTTACCGATGTGTCTGATTTGCGAGAAAGTGCTATCGAATGAGGCTATGAAACCTTCACGGATGTTGGATCACCTTTCTAGGCAGCATCCGGAGAAAGCAGACATGGATGTCTCATATTTTCAAGCGCTTCGGGACAAGCGGACTAAACAGTCGAGGTTAGGGAAGCCACTTGCCTTGACATCCAAAGAAGATAGCGATGGCTTGCTTGCGTCTTACAGAATTTCAATGTTGATTGCGAATACTGGATATGCCAATACAATTGGCGAGGAACTGTTAATTCCTGTAATAAGTGAGGTACTCCAAACAGTTTTACACAGGCCGGTAGCTGATGTAATTAAGAAAGTTCCATTAAGCAATAATACGGTGCAGCGTCGTATCGATGAAGTGGCTAACAATGTGGAAGATGCGTTGTGCAGCTCCCTAAGGACAACGCAGTTCTGGCTACAGATTGATGAATCATGTTTGCCGGGCAATGAGGCCTTGCTGCTGACCTACGTTCGTTTCATAAAGGACGAAAAGCTGGTTCAAGAACTATTGTTTGCAAAGGAGTTGGTAACCGACACGAAAGGCGCAAGCATCTTCATGTTGTTGAAAGCATATTTTGCAGGAAAGAAAATTCCGCTTACGAATATAGTATCCGTTGCGACTGACGGTGCACCGTCGATGTCGGGGATCTATCGCGGCTTCATAGCGTTTTTGAAACAGGAAGTACCAGACATCTTGGCTGTGCATTGTGTCATACACAGACAACATCTCGTTGCGAAAAAGCTCAGTGAGCGGCTGAACTGCTCACTACGGTTCGTTATTACTGCCGTTAACAAAACCAAAAGTAAATCTCTAAATGACAGGAAATTTCGAAAAATGTGTGCAGAAAACGACGAAAGTTACAATCGACTTTTGTTGCACACTGAAGTACGATGGCTATCCAAAGGCAACTGGTGCCTCAACCGATTTTATGGACTCTTTAAAACTGTCTTAAACTTTTTCGAAGAGCACGACGTCCCCTTGTGCGAAGATGCGAAGAAATCCAAAAACGACATTGCTGATATGGCGGACTTGTATTCGAAGTTCAATGAAATGAACTTAGAGCTACACGGTGACAATGTCAATCTGATTTCTACAAAAACTGTCGTATGCTCATTTATTAAGAAGTTGGTAAGGTTCAAGAATAATTTTGCGCGTTGAGAATTGCGACAGTTTCCAAAACTCTTTGAAATTAACGAGGAGGCAAAAAAATTCGTGACAAAGACATCGAAGTATATTGTGACCACTTGCAGCTATTGCATGAAGAGCTCACCGGTCGTTTTGAAGATACTGTTGGCATGGAAGTCCCTGCTTGGATCATCGATCCATTTCCAGGAAGAGCTCGTCCAGTTGCAGTGTAACGAAGAATTAAAGCCGAAATTCAAAGATAGGTACCAAACATTTTGGCTATAGAAAAATAACCCTTCACTCTATCCTCGATTATGGGCCATTGTAAGCAAATTGTTAATCGCGTTTCCGTCGTGTTATCTAGTTGAAAAAGGATTCAGCGTTGTGACAGATCTATTGTCAAAGATGAGGAACAGGCTAGAAATAATAGAACGCGGCTCCGGCTTACGAACATGGCGCCGGATCTCCAAAAGTTAGTTTCGCTTCGGCAGCCTCAAGGTTCCCATTAGCCCTTCAATCCATTACCTTGAATGAAATAAAAGACGCAATCTGTCGGCAGTGTACTTCATTGCCACGGTCTGTTAGCGAACAAAGAAACAGCCATCTGAGCGAAACGAGCGGCAGCACTCGTCGGCAACGGAGGAGCCTCTGCAAAGTATTCGTCAGAGGAAGGGACTCTTGAAGAAACCTCGCTCCTCCCCAACATTACCCAACGGCAGTCATCCAAAGACTATTGCCGTGAAAAGCCTAAATGCCGCTTGACACTGATATGCTTGGCCGTATCGGCTCGCCCGGAGCCACTGTAGCCTGTGGCGGGATAGTGACGTGAAAAGCTATTTGCCGTCTCCCCAAAAGGCGCCGGGAAAATGACGTCATAACAGCAAGGCCCAAGAAATAGTGGTGCAAAACGGAGGGAAAGAACAGTTTTAACCCTGTGCGCAACGACAGAGTCCACGGGGGCGATGACGGGCAAAAGGTTGGACAGTTGAACGCTGCTTTTTATTTCGAATTCAAATTCCAGAAATTTCAGTACATGCCTTATCCCGTTTTCAGCGACAACATTTTATCAACCATACGTACACGCAACGTGAACAACGTTCATGTAAATTAGCGAGGGAATTACAATGTGCACTACGTTTAGCAATCTACTAATGGTGCACTTTTGGAAGGGTATTTGTTCGCCTGGCATCGAGCACTTCTTCGCGTAGCTTCCGTGATATTGAACCAAAACGCACACCAGAAAAGTTGAATACCCATTCCTTGCTTTATACCACATCAGCGGGATTCCGCTTAATGTTTCTTTGATTTGATCCATACTGACGTGTCCAAGCCGTTGATGCCGAAGTTCAAACGAACCGAGTCCGTCTGCTGCACAAATGGCTGACCACTAACGCTTACTGGATGGTTGGCGGATAACTAATATTGTTCTTTTTTTACGGGGTTGATGCTCATAAGCGATCGAAAAGGTCCACGGATTTACCCCGTTTTTCATAAAAGCCTTTATTTCTCCATAAAAACCACCGTACTCAGAGCTTTCGGGCGCGTCCCTTGCGCCCGTCATCAGTGAGAAATCCCGCTTCGTCGACTGCCCAGTCAGTCAACGGATCAGCAAGCTCATCCGCTAGACCGTCCAGGCTGGCAACATCAGCTATCAGGTACTACCTTGTACCCGTCAAGCCTCCGTCGCCTGCCCATTCAGTCCTGCAGAGAGCGAGCTTCCAAACCGACCGACCGGGACAGTGACGCAACACAAAATGATGATTGAGGCAGCGACAGTAGCTTCCTTAACCCGTCTGAAGTTTCTTTAAACTACGGGTTTTAAAGTCCGTGGGTGAAAGCATACTCTAGCTCATAGATAGCTCCTAGCTCCAATCCAGGTGCAACATCAACCGTGGGGAGCTCCCCAGCGACTGGAGCTAGTTTCTTCTTTCGCTCTTGTTCTGGCGGTGGAAAGTATTGGTTAATTAGATCATCCAAGTTTGCATGATCAGGTGGGACTGTCACTACATACTGTTCTAGTGTTGATACCGAGCGTAGGCCTACCTGGACAGCTATGTAGGTTAATCGTCTTAGGTGCTCACCACCCAGAATGCTGAAAGCCGCGTCATTTGCAAGTATTCCCAAATAGGGACGCAATGACATCGGCACTTTAAGCCACAGCAGAATAGCCTCACGCAATTTAGCTCGGTCCGATTGGAGGTACGCGTCCTCCAAGATAGGATGAACTTTATCTTGGACCAAGAACTCCCTGATTAGGTAGAGTCCTGTGATACGTGCATATCTCAGCATGATCACCAGATACTGATAGTAACGATGATCTGGGACCTGGGCTCTTGATGCCATTAAGATTGTCGTTTGGGTACCTTCTCTCAACACACGTGAGTTGTCCCAAATGCGATCCATCCGCCTGGCCCACTCTTCAGTGATCAGCTGATCTTCAAAGCCCGGCCGCCACTCCTCCTCCATGATCTTGTACAGGCTTTGAGCGCGAACCTGAGCCCACCGCGAGCGGAACTC
The DNA here is from genome assembly GCA_000612645.2 of Trichuris muris. Lineage (NCBI taxonomy): Eukaryota > Metazoa > Nematoda > Enoplea > Trichinellida > Trichuridae > Trichuris > Trichuris muris. Next base: position 16,010,099 of record CBXJ02000282.1, on the reverse strand, counting down.
GGGCCCAACATTCTTGCCCATAACCAGATACAGGATCGCAAGGTTCACTGCCCCTAGGAACTCGTCCTTGTATGGTTTCGCCAAATGAGTTGTCTCAATGTCCTCCAAAACCTCAGCCGTCAAGGTCACTGGAACCATTTTGTAACTATTGTCGGCATACACTCCTCTTGCATCGAGCGAGTGCTGGAAACACAGGAACGAGAGAATCAATCCGTTTGATTCTTTCTTATCAACCCATGAGCCATTCAGGCATCGTGTAAACGTCCGGTAAAACGGCACGTCCAGAGACTTGTCGGTCCATGTGTAGTAGATCACTTCACTAGGCTTCTTGACAGTGACAATTGGTAGTCGAGACGCCATAGAGGGTTACGACTGGGCCGTCGACGAAGCGGGATTTCTCACTGATGACGGGCGCAAGGGACGCGCCCGAAAGCTCTGAGTACGGTGGTTTTTATGGAGAAATAAAGGCTTTTATGAAAAACGGGGTAAATCCGTGAACCTTTTCGATGGTTGGCGGATGAGAAAACTGCACCTTGCGTCCAATCAACCATTGTTGGGCAGGCAAATTATGTACCTTCCGCCGTTAAGTTCGACAACGGTGGCTCCAACTCCATCGGCCTATGGCATTCTCGTCGCGGGGTACTCCTTGAACGTAACAGAGCAATCACGGTTGCGACTGAAGTGCTTCCAGGTGGCGGAAGTTCTTCTGAAGCCATTTCGGGTGAACAACGTATCCGCCACCTGGGCTTAAGTACCACTACTTCACTGCGAACACGTCCAGAAATGTTCATTCTTATTAAGCCTGGTCATCATGGGCGTTTCCTCTTCACGGCTTCTCCCGTTTGTCGTAAATGTGAACGGCAATTAAACTGCACATGCCATACCAACGGATGGAGGAGCAAATTGTGAAGGAGAATCACAGAAGACAAATAGCTCAGTATTTGTCGAAGCTTTCGGCACCTTCTGGTTCCGTCGTCAGCGATGGGTAGCCGATCTTTTAAGAAACTTTCAAAGCCTGGTTAGTACATGTCTAATGCAAACGGACAGAACTCTTTGATGGCGTAACACTTTCACGTGTGCCCTGCTGCGCGCTTCACACACACCCATGGTTCCAACTCCAACGGCATAGATAAACTTGTCATTATACAATCATACGTTCATCACGAGGCTCGACCTTCGTAGACGTGATTTTACGAACAAGGCGCTTGAAAGTCCCGGCATCAGCAATCTTGACGTGCTTCTATTATTACACTTGTCCGCACGACAAGTCCACCGCAGGTCGTCCGGTTGCATCGACGATTTGACGAAAAGTTGTCAATTTCTTGCCAGGCGATCACTGCGGATGTGACCTTTCCTTGTACAATTCCAGCATACCACGTTCTCGTACGCGAAGCTGAAGCTTCCGTCCGCGGACAACTATGTCTAACAGCGAGCAGAAGCCGCAGTTGTCGGTGAACACTCTGTCGATCCCGTGAAGTTCACAGGCAGTCGTGCTGACAGCCTCGCTGGTTAACAGTGGTGCAGAGGAACAATGCATAAGCCTTGATCCGCCGGATATGTATACACGTAGCACTAACGTTTCCAACAAAGGCTACCGAGTACACGTCACAGCGCAAAGACATTACAGTGATGATGCAACACCAGAAATGCAAGTCCTGCGCTGGCTGACATATATGTTACTTTTCGTTTGCAAAACTTCATCCGTAAATTTGTAGCCCACACTCGATTAATAGACACCGGTTGGCCAAGACACGGCATGCAGTCCGTTAAAAAATAATTTAAGATTGCAAAACGAAAGCCTTCAGGACTACTCTGCTCCACTCTCATAACGAAGACATAGGTCCGTAATCATACACGAACACCGTGCTATCTAGCGCACGAGCGCTTCATTCGGAGGACAAGACAATGCGGAACGTATGAATCGTGCCAAATGTTCGGAATCTACTTGTTCCTACTGTCGTCCTAGTCGACGAGGAAAAGTTCGCCACGTTGCTGAGCCCGTTGGCGCTGTACGAGCATGCTGCCATTTTTTGCGTTACAAAGTTGCGAACGTTTGGCCCGCTGCGGCACAGCCGCAACTTTCGTTCAAAACAAGCATACATGGCGGTCTAAGCCCCTGCGACGGCGCCCGAAGTCTTGTCACCTTCATTTCTCGTAGTAAGAATTGATATAATCGAACAAGCCGGCCAACGACATTTAGCCGCAACTTCTCTTGCCCCGCGTTTCAAATGGACCGACCGTAGTAATCGTTCCTTCACCCCGGCCATTCAAAAGAAATTCGTGCACGGGAGCCACGGTGCGTCTTAGGCGCCGCCTTATTGATCGCTGGCAAATTTACCTTAGAATAATTTTCGCGCGGCCAATTTCTAGCGGCGGCAAAAAATGGTCGCTGAGCAGAGCGTATCGCCTGCAACCGACGCGCCGGGTGGTCGCTCTCGGCAAGCGAAAGGCTCTTGGGTTGGCGTTCGAATGCGAGATGGATACGCAGTTACAGTAGGAAAATTAGTTCGAACCTTTGCATCATGTTATATACTGTAAGTTCCTAATTTTTCCCATTGCTTCGTCAGGGATACAGTTGCAAGGAGGTGGAACCGGTGCCTTTGCTTTGGCGGAAAAGAGCGTCCAAGATGGAAGGTAATTGCCACTTCCAATGAATGCCTTTTTTCGAAGCCTTCCTTTGCGGAGTTACATTTGGATATTTGCCAAGCTTTGCTGGGAGGGGAAGTTAGGCGTATCCGCTGTTGTTTGAAATGGGCAGCGTAGCCGGCATGCGGGGAATCCTCGGCCGACGAATTTCGTTTTCTCTCTGTACAATCGATTTTGTTAGGCGTTTCTTCCGCGCCAAGCATTGACCACGATGAGCCGATGGGCCATTCGTATGCGGAAGCACCAGTGGAATTTGCGCCGGAGGTGGCGTCGCAGCAACCGTCCGCCTTTGATGGTCAGCGTGAAAAAGTGCTCGCCAGCTTGTTCGGCGTGACGCCAAGTGATCTTTGTTCAGACTTCGAGCTGTTCAATACTGATGGCATAGATCAGCAGGGTTTCCTGCCCGACTTTGTGCTAAGTAAGCCTTGAGAAGAGTTTTCTGTGGTCGCCTTTTCAACTTTGACGTGTCTTTGAAACAAACGGGAGGAAAATAGCGTTCTTCTGTTTGTCGCATGGACAGATCCGGCCAGTATGCCTACCATTGCCTTCGAGAGCGACGGAACGAAACCCGTGCAATATTGCGGAAGTACGTATAAATGTTTTCATGTTTTGTAGATAGCGATGTGGATGTATGTTCTTCCGCTGACGCCGATCCTGTATACGCTGTGAGCAGCTTTGTGTCGGTAAACGCCACAGTGCGGTCGATGCAGTCGTTCAGCATGTCCGATGCCGTGTCGGAAAGGCAAGTAAAGCTAAGCAGCGGGATGTGCCTGGTAATCGTTTAATTTAAGGCAGATGGCCGTACGAAATATTGTAAAAACGCTGGAGAATGTTTGTCACGACGAGGAAGCTGTAAACGCAGTATTTCGCCTGGCGGAGGGCACTTTTGCGGAAGATAGCGGTAAGAAGCGATCCACTTTGCGGAACACTTTTGATCGTCCAGTTCACAATAGCCTCAAATGCGCTGTTTTCACATTATGCGCAACATGCAAATGGTATTTTTCTTATTTGTTGAAGAGAAACATGGCAAATTCCCCGTCTGTCTTTATTGTGCAATAAATATTGCAATATTTATTGCACAATAAAGACAGACGGAGAATTTGCCGTGTTTCTCTTCAACAAATAAGAAAAATACCATGAGGTTCTACCCCGTACCAGGAAATCCTACTTTCAATTACAACATGCAAATGGTGTTTCATTTCAGAAGCTGCCGTGCGCATCGAACTGCTCGAACAGTTGCCCGTAGTAGCAATGCTGTGCACGCAGGTGAACAGTTTGGCCTGTTGCATTGATCAGTGGATCGTCCCTATGATGATCAAGTTGGTGTCCGACGTCTATCCGCAGGTCAGTTTTCCTGGTGACTTAAAACTTTCTTCCCCCGTATTCAAGTGCGGCGAAACTTGGCCGCGTTTCAAAGTTCGAAATCGCTTTACCGCCTTCGGCGTAGTCCGCAGCAATTGGTAATGGCGAAAATGGTAGCGCAGTCCCTAAAGATTCGCCTTCCATTTCAAAGTTTTCTACTTACAACTGCAAATCGATAGTCGCATTGATATTCCCTGGAATGGGGCAGCAACCGGTTTCGTGTATCGGGTCGATCCGTCGTATCTCGTCGTTTTCGAGCTTTGGCTTTGAAGCGTCATAATTTAGGCAAAGGTTAACCTACTTATTCAAAGTAGCCTTCGTTGCACAAATGTACAACGACTGATGTGGGATCGTAAATTCCTTTACGAGGGAACTCCAGGTGCCTCAAGTCCAGCAAAAGCTTGGAACGCATTTTCGACGTTCTCCATCCCGAACTATTTCCCCCGCAGGAAAGCCTCCGAACTTCCGGGAAGATACGCGGCAAGCTGGGTGTGTGGGCTGCGCTTGAGTGCCTTAGCTGGAAACCTCGCGAGCCATCTTTGCACTTCCTGAATATCTGCTGGATTCTGCCCAAACGCTTGCTTCTTCTTCTTTTTGGCTCACTCGGGCGCCGACATGCGGAAGCGAAATCCTCGAAGGAACATTGCACGAATGTCACGACTGCTCGTGGCTTATCCAATTAGTCATAAAAACTAGCGGCGTGAACATACCGAAAAAGATTCTGGAATCACTAAATTCCTTGGAAGATGCCCTCAAAGGTGATATCAAATAGGCACCCATCCTGCAAGTCGAAGAAGCCTTCCACTGATGCGTATCGGCCGCTATTCGGAAAGCGAAAAGTCCATACAACGGCTTAATTCACCAAGTGCTTTTGAACTGACGTAAGATTTTTAGCACCAATGTGGTGCAGTAGAATATTAAGCAGCGTACACTCCTTACCGGCATCGTTTGTAATCTGATTTATCTTCGGGATTTTTTGCGTTTCATCCGCAGTGACAAAAAATGTACCACCGTAGGGGTGCACTGCTAATCAGCATAGTTGCGTGATAGCTGAAACACGTGTAACCCATATGTGGATTAGTTCGTATGGTCGGGGGTTTTTATCGCCGGAGCCCGTAAACCTCGACAGACGCGTGAAGGTGAGGAACCCGTCAGTCGCTATTAGCAAGCAGGGAATAAACTAGTAGCGTGTAACTGCGCCGTTACGAAGAATCTTTTCTTCGAGAATATTAATATTGTTAGGCTGCTGCCATGCGAAGATATGCACGGTTGCGTTTGTGTGCATATTCACTCCGAGATTGCATTGTGCTTCCGTATTAGTTGATCGAGGGCTTTTGTTTCCTGGGCCCACAATCGACACTTCTCTTCATTTCGCAAGTTTCGCAAAGTTACCTAAGCTGAGTCCCCGGAATGCCCAACTTTTTGTCGCTTCCAATTTCATCGCTCATCCTGGCACGCCAAAGGAAGTGAATACAGCATCTGCTGCTTTTGGATCCAACTGGATGAGTCCAGCTTCTGGTGCAGCCATTCAGCGTCTATGTTGAAACGCACGAGGGTTCACGTGGTGCCCTGCAGCATTAAATAATAGCACTGTTGCTTTTGGTATTAATGTTTTAGCAATTTCGTAAAGGAAAATGGTCAGGGCAGTGAAGGCACTCTTGTGGTTATGCTTGCGGCAGTATGCATTCTCTCTCTCCCCCCTTTTCTCCTCAGTCGTGCTCGCATGTTCGGAGGGCGTAATTGTACTTTTATATTGGTATTGCCATTTGAAGTTCGAGCTTTAACGCTTCATTGGTTTGCTGGTCATTTACAAGAGGTTTGTGCCATGCAGACTGAACAGCATGTTTGTCGCTTTGTTCTTTCCGCCGAACGTGGACGGCGCTATTTTGGGTGCAGGAAGAATTATGGCCCCAATAAACATGCGAATGGCAGCGTGGCGCCATTAAACGGTCTCTTTACCATTAATTGCCATCGAGGAAATATTTTACCTTTGAAAGAGTCGCTTCTATCATTGGTCCGTCCGCCATTGGTAAACAGGGGTTTTGCCTTCAAATGTTTCCGTGACTTTTCCTGTTCTTCGGGAATGACGTCATTTCGTAAACAGTGTTGGAGTTTGTGGTTTTGACGTAAACGTTTTGTCGTCCGCCGCCGTGGTTGAACGTGTAGCCTTATTTAGGACGGGAATTTATTTCCTAAGGTCAGTTACCGTTTGACAGCCGCCCGCAGTCTGAATAGGTCATCTCTTTTTGAACAAGTGCCAGAATTGCCGGAAACCTTCAATTGCCACCGAAATCTGTGTTCGTGCTTTGCGCCCATTAATGGGTTTTTCGCCGCAGGTTATAAGCGTGCCTGGTTAAGCACGGCCATAATCGGTTGGGTCAAATTGAGCCGGCGAATTTGATTACGCTAATATCAACATAGTTGCATTGGCAAATGAAGTACGCTGTTTCTACGCAGTCGTAAAGAGCGTAACGCAAGGGTAAGCCCCCGCAGGGATTTTGGGTGAGACGCGAAGGATGCGTGGTTTCTTTGGGTTTGTCTTTTTTAACACGCGAACATTTAATTCAATCGTCGTAAAGTGCTTTCTGTGCTACGCGCATTATTGCATCTGGGAAATGCAGCGAGTTGAACTTTCGTAGCCATTGATCGCCTCCAGTTTTCTTCAAAGCCATATTGGACCAATATAAAGAAGTATTGCTTGATCTGTTGTCGTTCTATTGTTCATCGATTAACTGTCACCATGCAGTGCAATATCAGAGTTCGTAATGGATACGTTGCGCTTGCGAGTTTGAATTGCATTAGTGTTTTTAATGTTGATAAAAGGGCCTTGTGAGGGATTGACTGTATGGAATGACTGATAGATTGAAACGCTTGGTATCCGTCATGTATGATCTTTCCAAATTGATGCCGGTGTCGTTTGGTGCGCGTTTCAGGCAGCTGTACTTGCGATAAACTTGTCTTATCCCGTTTTAACAATAAGCGAGTGGTATACTGGGCAAGTATAAACGGCTGGGCGATAGGCAGTATAGCGTGGATTACGCTATGATCATCTGATTGCAGTAGTGCCGCTGAAGACGGATCGAGAGAAGCCATAAAAGTTCCAGTAATAAGATGGTTAAACTTAATAACGGTGTCAAGTCATCCAAGGAGAGGTAATATTCAACTACGCCATTACGAAGCATTTGATTTTCAAAAGTATTTTGCGAGAAGTATTTAAGAAATGATTCGTACTAAAAAAGCGATGTAGTTTTTTTAAAAACATCCATGATTACAGTTCAGTGCTTCACTTGTCTGAATTCTAAGTCATTCGTATCCTTCCAGCTTACGACCTCCTGAACATTTGTGGATTGCAGCGAATAATAGTTTGCGTCCCTTCCACCCGAACGAGGTGGAGAACAGTCTACAGATGATAGGTCTTGTAGAGTGCCTATGTTATGCGAAAGTTCATTGCTTTTATCTCCGTCGCTCTTTTCTGAATATTGATGAGCATAAGCTTGTGAAATTGTTAACTTGCGAAGGTCCCATCTGCACTGCACACGCGAAAATGAAAACTTCATGTTTGCCGTATCATTTACGTACGTGCCCTTTTCTGCTGGTTCGCTGTAACGTGTTGAAGGAATTGGATTATTTGGTAAGCGCTCTCTGGCTCCCTCTGGTAACGTCCAGCAGTTCACTTACGAAAGCGAACAAGACTAGAACCGTACAATAACAGATAAATCAGACTTATCGACGTTGGCCAATTCGGCCGAAGGTTGATCGATGCGTATTTTCTTTATGGACTTTGGGAAAACAGCGAGAACACTTTTTAAGAGAATTTTTATTTTTTGCACATTTAGAAATTGCGGAAATTGTTTTTGCTGATTCGCTCACTTCGAGCTTACTTCAGGTGCGCAGGACGTGCGACCAGGCGATTGTTATACTGCTGGAACAAGGCCTTCTGTCGTCGAGTAAGCACGAAGCGCGCTAGCCCGTTCTTGCCTGCATTTTCTGCATTGCAGCCAACATTGAACTGGCATTACTCCCTGCCCTTTACGAGGCAGTGGAGCAGTCTCCCATCGAGGAGGTGCGCATCGAGGCCGTCGACGTAAGTGTCCAATCTCCATTGCATTTGGGACGGCCGGTGCAAATGGGTTTTCAAGTTGCCAACTGATCAACTTTGTCGAAGTTTGTTTCTCTGGCGTAAAATTACGGCCAGAAGGTTTGTCCTGTTTTGACGGCTGCACTGACTTGGCAAAGCAACCTTTGCGCGCAAGTTGGGAAAGTTCACTGGTTAAGTTACGCCCGGGGAGGCCAAGGCTTTGGCAATCGTCCCTCGTGCACTTGCTATTCACTAATGTTTCATCTGAAGGAGTTGCTTTGTCGTTCAATTCTTTCCGTAAATGGCCATTTCTATAGTTCGGGCTTCATTAGCCTCACCAGTTTGTTGACCATAGGAATATTGCCGTTGTTTCATTATCTAAGCCGAAGTCACGCAGTTAACTTTCTTTTGCCTGCGTATAAGCGTCTCTTTGTCATGTCAGTCTCGCCCTGGAAGCGGTTCTGTCCAAGCGAGGCGCACCGAGTGGTACGCTGCCGTATCCCCTTGGGGATACGTTCCGAGACCTTGCGAATAGTGAAAATCGCTGATAGTAGCGAAAGCGATATATTAGTACATAGTGAATGTCACATGTTGAAAATATGATGGTCCATAATGTGCCGTCGCTGTGTATTCATGTCGTTTTCTTAAATAGTCGAATTGTCCGCTGTGGGAGCACTATAGATCTGTGATAGCTTGAAGCAGAACTCAAACTAGTGGATGATTGGGTAGTTTGCAATGTGTGGTGTCTTTTACGGTAGATTTTAGTTTCTGTGGCGACCGAAGTAGTAAAGACTATAACTAATAATAAAATAAGCCAGTCATAGCAAAGCCATATATTAATAATCAAAGTTACGTGAGAAGGAACTTCTGCTGATATTGAAACTTATTGCGGTCATCGTTCACTGTCAGTGGGAAACCTGCCGACAGATGTGGTACCCCTTGGGATAGCCGGCTCGCTGGCGTCGGTCCTATTGCATTTGAGGTTGTTACTTAGTGAAATAGAGGTTACTTGAACATTTGTCGTGGAACACCAACCAATTTGGCGGGCTACCGAGTGACTAACAGTCAGATACGAAGGGGAGCATGAATACGGTAAGCAAACAGTTCATTCACCTCCTTGACGGAACGGCCTGAAATTTCGTGACGCCTCACGATGGAACTCCGTTGGGAACTTAAAAAATGTTCCCTCCTGGAATTTCCCATTGAACTCGTCCAGACCGCGCTGGACCGCTGCTCCGTGGAGCATTGTCATTCCGGACGGTTCGTTACTTTAAGAACTTACAGCGCACTCGTCACTTCCGGTGCCGCCGCCAACGCCGGGACGACCGCGCTGCAGCGTTGCAAGACGATACCCTGAATGGGTGCCCGACTTATGGCAGGCCGTTGTTGATTTTGAAGTGCCCTCCAGTGCTTCTCAAACGGATATAGGAAAAATGAAAATTCACGGACACTCATGGCTCTATTGTACTTACGGAATGTTGTCAACCCGTTTTTCACCAAACAAGAAAAAGAAAAACCTTTAATGGTGCGTAGCTTTCGGGAACGACTTTTCCCGTCGTCAGCGCAATCGAAATGGCCATTTCGATTGCGCTGACGACGGGAAAAGTCGTTCCCGAAAGCTACGCACCATTAAAGGTTTTTCTTTTTCTTGTTTGGTGAAAAACGGGTTGACAACATTCCGTAAGTACAATAGAGCCATGAGAACTAACGCGCCCGTTCATAGATTGAGCATTTTCAATTCACGGACACGCTAGAAGACATTGAGGATCACTACCAAATCAACTACCGGCGGAAGTGGCGACTACGCTATAAGCTCGCAGTGTGACGAAAACTGCCTGGAATAGCATTCCTTAATGGAGTGGGAAGAAGAAGACCTCGATATGTGGTATTGGAGGATGCGAAGCTTTGCACTTTGCTAACCAGCGCGATCCTGGAAGCTTCGAAGGCAAAATGTGAGGCAAAGGAAGCAAAAAGTGAACAAAGCCCTAATTTCGAGGGCAATATACATTTTTAGCATTTTCGCCGTTGCCTGCCTATTAATCTGGCGGGACTGGTGGTGGGCGAAAGCTTCTCTGCAAATTGCGCAATGTTAACGGAAGCATTTTACGCCTTGTTATCCTTTATTTTGTTGATGGGCCATTTTACCAATCATGAACGCTGTTGCCCATTTGTTGGCAGCCCAAAGCTGGCAAGGTCGTTTGTTAACGTTAGCCTGCGCGTAGACATACGGCAATCGGTTGGAACGTCGGAGCGCATCCCGCCGTGTGACGCTCTGAACTGCGGTGATGGGATGGGTGTTGTTGATTGACCGGTTGGTTCATCGTTGCGCTGCAACTGCGGACAACCTGGACGGGCGTCATGTTATTTGAGTTGCAAAATTTTTATCTTTTGCGTGTTTTCTGAATTGCGTCGCAGTTCGCCACTTTGTTGGACAAGTGTACAACTTTGCCCACGACGCATCGCATAATCCAAAAAAATTTTTTTTCAGCTAATCATCAAGTTGGCCCAAAATATGACGCAGGAAAAGGTGTTGGAGCTCATTCTTCCCAAATTTGTGTCCTACTGTCGCGATGCGGCAATATGCGTGCGCAAGGTACGTGACGCGCCTTGAGGAGAATGCGGGGGAACACGCCCATTTGCTTTTCAGTCGTGCGCAGCGCGCATGGGGGACATCAGTCGTCTGGTGTCGCGGGACGTTGTCGAACGAGTGCTAATGCTGCATCTTATTGCCTTGAGCCAAGATCCCATTTGGGGAGTACGCAAATCCTGTGTGGAATGCATGCCTGACTTTGCGGCCATCTGTTGCATGCGCGCTCGATGGCAGCATCTCACTCCGGTGTACCTGGTATTGTTGAGCGACTCGAATCAGTGGGTAAGTTGCGCTGGTAATTTTTCCCCGCTATTCGCGCGCATGGCTTGTGATTGGGCAGGTTCGCTATTCAGCTCAGCAATATCTGGGTCCGTTCATAGCCACATTTGCTAATCCCGCTCGTACGGGCCTAAAGTGCGTTGGCGACTATGTGGTTTACGACGAAAGCGCCGTGAGACCGTAAGTTCCTTCTCCGCCAATTGAATATCTTGGAAAACAAAATTGCCTATTGTTAGACCGGACGAAAGCGAAGCGTACCACATGGGTGCCTGCTCTCCTGATTTGTGCGCTCCGTCTTCTCAGATGAACCCTAGCCAAATGGAGCTGGGCAGTTTGCTTGGGAACGCAGTGCAGCCCGCCGGTCAAGGAGTTTTCCACATGATGGAGCAGCGCGGTTCGAACAAGAGCGCAAGCGAGGCACCATTCTTAGGGACAGCTGAAGAATCGCTGTGCAGCACAGCGCGAGCAGCGCCCGTGGACCCAACTCCCAAGGACAGCAGCAGTTTGAATGAATTTCAAGAGCATTATCCAAATGGTGTGGAATTTGCCGACCAAAGCGGAAACCCTTGCGCTTTAGCAACAGCATCAGCTGGCGACGAAGCTGACGAAATGAACTCCTGTGCGGAGATGTAGGTCGCTTTGAAGTACCACTTGCCGCAGAGATATCCTAATGGGGAAAATATTGTACGCAGTTACTTTGGGCGGGGAAGGTGTTGCCTCTTTGCCAGAATGGCTACTTTTGCGAAGGGGCCTTGTGAGGATTGCGTCTACGCATTTACGTTTGCAGGATACCAGAGACGGAACGCAGCGAAGGAGCCGATTCCGTTTCGGTGGAAATAGCAGCGGAAGTGAGCGGTAAACGTTGGGCGTCCGTTGTGCATTCTCGCGCATTATTTGCCTCGTTTGTACGATAGCAGAAGTGACAGTTAAGACACCAAGTAACTACGGCGGCGAGGAGCAACCAGTGATAGTTGCCCTGGAGGCCGCGCGCCAGGTGCCACCGAGGGTTGCATGAGTTGAGGTCATCAGTTGAATTTGTCTTTTTAGGAGATTGTCCCGCACGCCCTTCTCGACTCCTATTTGGCCATGCCAAATGCGGACCCTATGCAGTCGATGGAGAACGACGTACCACGTCATTGTGCTCACAGTTTTCCTGCTGTTGCGCTGACCCTAGGTCGAAGCAATTGGCACTTGCTGCGTACTGCTTACCATGCTCTTGTCGGCAATACCTGGGTATGCTGCCTACTGGTGTTCGGATTTTCAAGTTCTCCGTTGCAACCTCGATGCTTTGAGCGATTACTGTAGCATTGTGGATTTGCAGGCTTCAAGTGTTATGTTAGTAGAAGTGCCGAGCTTCATTTCTCAGGCGACATTCATGCTCCGTGTTATTGAGAATGCACTTGCCGAACGTTAGCCCTTTAGTTTACAACAGAAACAGGTTGCTGCGAATAGAAAAGAAAATATCGTGTTCGCATGAAAGTTGAAATTTCAGGTCTTATCATCGATTTAACTTTACTGCTTTCCGGCCGATATCATATAGGACGAGGCTTGTTGTTCGTAATAAGCATGGTGGGTTTTTCTTGTACGGCTGTGCCCATCCGTCCGCTGGTAGGACGTTGTTGGCGGTGTATTTGCGCAGACACGTTTGACTTCCAAATGGGCACAGTCGTACAAGAAAAACCCACCATGCCTGACGGAAGACTCATTGTGAAGCACGCAATCTTCAACTTCTTTTCAGTGGAAAGTTAGGCGAGCCATTGCCTTCTCCCTTCACCTTTTGGCTGTGATTATTGGTCCCGGACCCACCGTTGAAGATTTGTTGCCCACTTTTATCTGTTTCATTCGTGACTTGGATGAAGTGCGATTGGGCATTCTTGAACACATGGACAAATTCCTGATGGTATACCTCATTTTATTGTCACTTAAAGACCCGGCGCTTGGCCAAACGAATGAGTTAATTTTGTTCAGCTCTTGGACCGGTCGTCATGCCGCAGAGTTCTTTGCCATTTGGCTAACTTTCTGCAGAACGACAGCGCCAGCAATTGGCGCTTTCGTTACCTGTTCGCCGAGTGAGCGGTCTATCTCGTTGTGATGCAACTCTAAGAAGGGCGTTCTTGCAGGCAGCTGATCAAAATTTGCAGCCTGTTCGGAATTGAAGATTTAAATGAGTATTTCAGCCCAATAGCGATGACGCTGGCCATTGACCGGGTAGCCGAAGTACGTTACTTCACTTGCAAGCTGGTATGATTATTGTTATTATTTTTACGCCGGTTGAATTTGCTGTTCTCGTAACGCATTGTTTAGATTGCCCGCATTTTGAAATGCTTGTATCTCGGAGAAAAGGCATCCAATGAGCCGAAGACGCTGTTAACCGACAGCTTTGCGCAGGACATCGTGAAAAGCTTTGCTTGCTCAGTGAAGTTTCTCCGCAGACAGACGTACGTTCCTTTTTGATAGGGGCGACATTGTTGGGCAAATCACGGTTTGCAGGTTTGCGCGAATTTGCGGGGAAATTTTGGAACAGCAGGCCGTCGGCGCGGACGACTTTGGTCGTCTGTTTTTGCCGGCCTTCAATGAACTGCTAGTTGACAAGGTGGTCAATGTTCGCATAACGGCTGCTTGCATATTAAGCGAGCATTATGTGACCATGCGCCAGATGATCCCTCTGGAAGTGTTCAGCGTTCTGACTTCCAGCCTTGCCAACGATCGAGACGTTAACGTGCGCTTCTTCTTAGAGGATATTGTTCAAGATGACAGCATTTCTCAATATCCCTGCGCTAATCATCGCCTCTGAGCGACCAGGACGCTCTCATCTCTGTGCTTACATTTTTTGTGGTTAAAGTTACATTCGCTGTTGTTTCGTTGTTATTGTACCGTCATGACGGTTTTTGTTCAGACATGCTCATATTGTGTTTTGCCTGGAGCCTTAATTCCGTTCGTCCATTGCTGAACAAACTGACTAACTGGCTTACTTTAGTATGCAGTTCTATTAAAATGCTTTTAGCGTACTTGTGAATTGCGCAGCGGATTGTTGGATCGGATTCTTGATCTAAGCAACAAGTTCTGGGCTCCCGTTTGCAATGACCTCATGTGCAGGTGTCGACGGTCCGTCCATTGGTCGTGAACAAAAATAAGTGATTGTTGAATCTCTGTTCTGACAGCGCTGTCCACACTAGTGTAGTATATTAATATTCATACCGGAAGCAGCAAAACACTGAGGGGCTTACCCCTGCGAGTATACTCATAGTGTCTTAGGGCTTCAATATCGACTGCTTTTTGGTAATGGTCGGTGCCATTTCTTTGCTCATAAACAATATATAATAGTTCGTGCCATCGATTCTAGGTTTCGAGCCTACATTTACCCTTTTTTGCTTAAGCATCCATCGCGCAGTCCGGAAGTGGTGACACCCTGTAATTACTTCCTGCTTGGAAATTTTGAACAGCATCTTTGTGAAAGCAAGTTCAGCAATGAAAATCACTTACATTCGATGCTGAGTCGCGCGGTAGAAACTTCTACGCGACTGGCCTAGAGATTGGGTAACTACGACGTGAAAAGTACACTCAGCCTAATGGTGGTCGCCTGTGAACATGATATAACTGCATCGTGCTAAGTTCATTAGAACCGGTGGCGGTCGAAAGACCGAATCCCGAACGATTGAAATCCCGAAACCGTAATTCTGAACGGGCGAAATGCCGAATGGTTGATTTCCTGAAAGGTTAAAGTCTCGAACGATCGAAATCCCGAATAGTCGAAATTCCCAATCGCAAATGAAATTATTTTGCGACTAGTAATAGTTGGTAAAAATTAAGTAGCTTGCATTACTGAAGCAACCTCAAGTGATGAATATAACAATGTTTGTAGTTTCGTACAATGAACTGGCCAAATATGGAGTCTGCGCAATGGAACAAGCGTATGATTTCGTTAGTTTCCCTAATGCCGAGCTTACTGGGCTTCCGGAAATCTTTGACCTTTACCACTTCCAGCACATTTTGTTCTTACATATAATATTTCATAATTCGAAGTTAGTTGCACGCCAACGGCACGCCATATGGCATGACTTCCTACGCATTACAAAGCAACTGAGCACCTCATGTATGCACAGATCCGACAATTGGCGACATCTTATTGCCCATTTCATTGCGCAGACATATTTCCCTATTTCAAGGGGTTTCTCAAATGTACCTCTTTTCAAAGTCATAAAAAACGCAATTTGACACTGCTAACGCGACTCATAGTTAAGTAAGTTAACTTTCAGGATTCTGATCTTCCGGGATTTTTACCTTCGGGAATCCGAGTGCTTGGGATTAGGAACATTCGGAATTTTGAGCGTTCGGCATTTGGATCATTCAAGATTTCCTCATTCCATATTCTAATGCAAACCCACGCACGTCGAAACTGATGTCGTTCATTTTTGAGGCCACATATTTGTATACGTCGCTTCTTAGATACGCGGCGAAAGAATCTAACTGGTATACATACGGTTATTTCCTACGGAAGTTTCCTTCCCATCGATAATAGCGAACAAATTATCATACATGCCAATGCAAAGACCCACGCCGCACAAACGACTGTACAGAAGCTGAATAAAGCGAGCCACAAAATTCACCGTGACGCTATATGTTTTAAGTGGATTTATTGACAATTGCTGCCTTCTCTACCCTGCCAAATATTTCACCTGTGGCAATGCCATTACAAAAGAAAATGGAGCGAAACGCATGTTCGAAAATTCGTAGCATAAAACACATCTGAATTCAGTGCTCTCAGAACTAACGGAGGTATATCCAATCAGCAAAAAGCTGAAAGCTTTGTTATCTGCCAGTTTTCAGTGAACTATACCAGAAGTTCGGTCATACATAACACTTGCAAGTGTCGCGAACGAAGACATGCGACGTAGCGAGGTAACAAGACGAGCGACGTTTCGCTGTAGTCAACGCTTTTTAATGTCGAAGAGCACTTCCAGTACATTTTGTTCTTACACATAATATTTCATAACTCGAAGTTAGTCGCATGCCAACGGCAGGGCATACGGGTTGACCTACTACGCATTACAAAGCAACTGATCATCTCATGTATGCACACACTTGACAATGAGCGCGAACTTATTGCCCATTTCATTGCGCAGAGTTGTCTCCCTTTTCATAAGCGCTTCTCAAATATACTCCTCTTCAACAATTATATTCACGCTGTTGACGCGACTCGTATATAGGTAATTTAACTACCAGGGTTTCAACCTTTCGGGATTTTTACTTTCGGGGTTCTGAGCGTTTGGGAATTCGACTGCTCAGGATTATGACCCTTCGGGATTTTGATCATTCAGGATTCCAATACAAACCCCATCAGAACTAATAGACTGGGCACTTTTGGATATCCCTGCAGGTCATGGCTGAAAAGCATATTCCGCTGTAAGCTGGTCATGAAAGCGGTTTGCCTAGCCGGTCGATCGCAGCTGACGCTCACATAGCTTAGTGATTTACCAAGCAATCTTCCATTCAAAGGTGCGTTGAAACTTCTTCCAGTAATACTCACCAACAGAATCTCATTAAAGGGGTACACATGTACGCTAACAAACACGCACTGAGATAACCTTAATTTACTTGCGCATTTTTCATTTCTAATCTGACATGCAAATTTCATAATTGAATATTGGATTTCTCACGGGTTTGAGTTTCATATTGTGTGAAAACGGCAGAATACCCGTTCATCAATGCTTTACTTCCAACAGCGTAGCTTTCGGGACCAAGAGAGGTCCCGAAAGCTACGCTATTGGAAGTAAAGCATTGATGAACGGGTATTCTGCCGTTTTCACACAATGCAAATTTCATGCTGCAAAACAAGCACGCCTCAAAGAGCTTCCGACGAAAACAGTACATTACGTGGTCATTAGGTCCTATGATTACTCAACCGTTCCTTTTGCAATTCTTTTATTCCCAGCAAGCAAAGAAAAGCAAATTGTAATTGCCGGACTGCGGTTGCCATTCCGTCAATTACAATCAAGACGTGGGAACAACGTGGAGCAGGGGAGCATGAACAGTTGAAAGAAACTCCCATTTACGGATTAAGCATTGACGTTTGCGCGCTGTCATTCTTCGACATCATTCGAACGTTATACCCCTCTCCTTGCACAGTTGAACGCTTAGCTGCCACAACTTTTCTTGAAAATCACGATTGCTACTCACTCTATTTGTCACCGCTGCTCTATGGTCTCTGTCGAAGAAACAACCATTCACGTTTGCAACGTCGTCCGATTCCACCAAGTAAACAGCTGCACGACAACCCCTCTTCGGTTCGATGCCGGAAATCTGGCCACCGACCCTCCGCAATTTGGTCGCAACAATACCCGGTTCATACACGTTACACGTTACGCCAGTATTTGTCAGACGACGAGCCAAAGCAAAAGTGAACATGTGATTAGCAAGTTTAGAGCGGGAATACTGAGCAAACTTCTCGTACTTTCCTACGGCCATGATATTATCGAAATCCATACGATACCAGTCGTAACATACGGAGCTGACCACGACAATACGAGATGGCTTGTTCTTCTTCAAAGTATCCAACAACAAATTCACCAGTGCAAAGTGAGCCAAATGGTTTACCTGCAGTAACAATATTCTTATAGATTTGCAAGAATTAGGCTGCTAACAAATGAACAGTGATAAAATAAAGATTTCGCACTACACAATTAGCGGGTAATAAGTCCGAGTTAACGCTTAACGTCTGCAACCACTGTTGCGAGGTAGTATGGTCACAGGAGCTAATGACTGAATACTGGGTTCTCGTGCTTGGGTCTTCCAAGCGTAGCAGCCCTAAATTAGATCCGCTGAAAACGGGATGCGAGGTTCCCCGATAGGAATTCAAAGAACAGTGGGATACGCAAAGGAATTCAACAGTTGTAATTACAAATAGAGGAGGCAATGTACATTAACTCCGGAAAAGGTAAAATCCATAAGCAGTACTACCTGAAATGTCATTTCAAAACCGTCAACCGTTTCTTCACGTTCAGGCATTAAAACGCCAGCGTTGCAGACAACTGCGGACAGGTTGCCAAATCTAGCCTTCACCTCATCTGCCATCAGTACCACATTCGCCATTGCAGCGAAGTCGTAAACTAAATAATCCAACCTTGCATCAGCGCACCGCTCAAGGACGTAATCCATTGCCTTTTCGCAGCGCTCACGGCTTCGCCCGTGCAGAATGACTCGACGCTGCGGGTCATAACTTAAAGACAATGCAGTCTGCAGTCCAATTCCATCAGTGGATCCGGTGACCAAAACGCTTTTTTCCGCCATTGTCAGAAGCTAAGGACAAAAGCGACTACAGTAAGGAACGAACAATAGCGCATCGTGAAAACGATGCGCAGGTACGTCGAATGCAAGTAACAGCTGGGACTGCGGCGCAAAAGGCAACTCATGTAAAAGAAACTTAGAAATCAGCAAAAGCGCAACCCATGCGCTTTTGCTGATTTCCAAGTTTCTCTTACACTCGCAAAATGCAGCGACGGTCCCGGCCACCGTTACCAAATAAAAGCCATTCGCCCAAGCGTTGCGTATTCCATACAATTGCCCGTAGTTGGGTCCTTTTGACGCTGACCACGCGAGCAAAAGGTTGCACCCTAACGATGAGCAAGTTTAGCCATACACGTAAGCAATGGAGCAACTCGAGCACGCGGGTAATTGCTACCTGAGCCTAAGAGAAAAACCAAAGCGCACTGTGCATACATTCAATGAAATGCATCCACTGGTCTTTGTTCCAGGCTTAGATGGCCGGTAGATACTCGCCCGCGAGCCTGCACTGGCTGGTGTGTTGTTTACGACCAGCGATGAACATGATTATTGGTAAGGTACTGTTGTGAGTCTGGAATTCAGGCAACGGAAGCCCAATTTTGAATTTTATTGCAGCAGCAATCTCCGAAAATCAGGAAGACAAGCGTGGAGTAGACTACTCAGTAAAACGTTGATAAGCGAAGCCTGCCAGTTGACGATCAAGCTCCAAAAGCTCGACGCCCCCGCGAAATGTGAAAGCAAAGGCCAATGGGCAAAGTGCATTTGTTTGCCATTAATCCTTTTCGTCCTCGTTTGCTTTTTGCCTACTGTATTCTATTTACAAAGGGGGCCATGCGACGCAGCTGCGTCAGACTCGTTGTTCCTTGATGCGTAAAATGGATCATTGTTCCAGCAGCGTTTTGATTCATCTTTTCACGCGTATTGCGTTGAATGACAGTGATTGTAAAATTTTTAGGTTTGACCTGGTCGGCGCAGCAGCTCACCCGATTTTGGCTTTCTTCTCAGCTGTTGCTCTTTTGTTCTTTCCCGTGCTGCTTCGCTGTTCGTGCAGTGGCTGAAGGCTTGCATGCCCTTCCGAATGTCGGATCGTAAGCGGCGGCCGAAGCGTCGAGATAAAGTTCGTGCCGGTGACCCGCATTCGGGGACGCTCAAGGAAGTCCGTTATAGCGAAACGATTCGGACGGAAAGCCGTCGAAGCAGGAGTATGCTGTCGCAAAGTATTTGCGGTTTAAGTGCCCCTCCAAAGCGTCGCTGCTTTTCGGCGACGAGGTTCACTATTTTACCGGTATGACAGTATGACGTTGACCACTTTGCTTTAACAATTTCTTTCAGGAAGCAAGGCCGTAGACGTTTTGCTTGATTCCCCCTGGGCTACTGCCAAGAAAGAATTATTGTTCACGAATCGCCATAGTTGTGTGAACTACTTGCAAGAGTTGGATTGCCAACCGTTGTCCATCTTGTACGTTCATTCATTTTCAGTTTATTGAATAAGGGCTTCTTCTTTCGCGCTCGAAAACTAATACCGAAAAGGCGTGATCGAAGCGAACTGAAGGATTTAACTAAGGAAAAGTCGGCCTATCGCACGTCGAAAGGCAAAGGAGACGCAGCTAGTGACGAAAAGGTGGAAAATAGTGCCGACGTCACCCGTATTGAACCAGCTAAGGTGAGTTCTTCAACACCGTTTGTTTCGCGATGTGTCCGCTGTTGTTGTTATTGTGATTATTCGCGTCTTTTTACTTGTTTTTATTATTTTTTGAGAGTACAACGTAATCAACGAGACTCGCACCATGCGCTTTTAACGTCAGTGACTCTATGTAAGCTCTCGGTGCCGAAAGACGGATCGCTGAAGACGTCACCAAAAGCTACGACGGTGCTCTCGAGTCGAAGGCGCGTTGTGTAAATCTCACTGATTACATTGTACCTTCCAGAATAGTGAAAGAGTAAAAAGGGGTCAATAATCGCATAAGCTGAAGCGAGTGCGTTACGTTGGATATTTGGTGTTCTCAGTTGTTTTCCCTGTTTGTCCATCCCCGTGAGAGTGTCTGATTATTGCAGTCTTTATTCTTCATTTTGTAGAAAAGCACCGAAACTCCGGATAAGAAAAAGCAGAAGAAAGTAAAGTTGGACATCCATAATGAACAGATTTTTATTGATGGCAACGACGTATGCAGCTCGTTCGGCAGTTCGCTTGATATTGGACGTATCTTCTAGGTTTACGCATGGAAGTACAACCCTACAGCCCCGAAAACCTTCTTGGTTGGTCTGCTCATGGGTGCTGGCCGGATATTGTAGCCTGAGGCGCAGTCATTAATAGGTCCTGCTTTTCAGTGGTTGGATCAATTGTTGTCTGTCTGTTTCCCCTCTGGCCGGCACAGTTTCGGATTGGTGTTTATTACGCAAGTATTTTGGCAATGTGCTTTGTCGGTTTCCTGATCGCCCTAGTGTGCAGTAAGCTCAGTCCTCCGTCCTGCATCAACCGTCGACTATTCGCTCTTGCATTTCAGTAAGAACAATTTTGTTCTGTACTTTTTGGCTGGCAACGTTCGGCAGGCATCACTTCTGGCTGTTGCCAAATTTGACGGAAGACTGCGGCTTCTTTGACTCGTTCAAGCCGTTGTACACGCACACCGTTTATGCTGTCAAGAGTGGAAAGGACAAATCCGAGGAGAACTTGGACAGCGAGGAAGATGAAGACGACGACGAAGAGGATAGTCGAAATGGTGAACAAACCGATCACAGCTCGAAGCAAACAGGTACGGACGTTTTCAGGTTTTGACTTCGATGCTTCCATTGCGCGAGTTGGAAAGCAAGAGTACTGTTGTTTACTTGTAGCGAGGTGTCTCACTTGCGCATTAATTTTTTTGTTTACGTAATTTCATGTAGGTAAATTCCTTACTGACCGGTCAGCGTGGTTTCATTGTTTCCAAATGGTTCATTCTCCTGTTGATAATAGAAAATAGGCAGTCTGCTGGGCAATTGGCTCTTGTTGAATTCAGTGTGTCTTTGAGTAAGGAACTTGGCGGTAGTAGTCCGTTTCCAGCGCTTTTGGGTAAGCCTAGGCAGTTTGTCCCCTATTTGCCTGCCGTTTGAAATCCAGTTAATCAGGTGTGTGCGTAACTTCATTCGTTCAAACTTGCTTATCAAACATCTTACCCTTTGCGCGAGCTGCCCCCGCTGTTTCTTACGTTGGTGACGCAAGCGAACGTCATCTGTCCTACAAAAGGAATGAATTCCGCTTCCTTTACTCATTAGTTGCTTTGCCTTCGTTTTGCAGTGCATTCCGAAAGGGCTAACGTTCGGCGTTGCCTCTTTTGCTGTGCAACATTGGAAAGCTAGCAGCTGCAGCAAAAAGAATTGTTTACAAGGTGTACACCGAGGGGACAGTGTCCGCTGGCCCGTGTAAAAGATGGTTTCGCCACTAGTGAGCGTATGCTTTCGACCCATACATTCGGCTTAGGTCAGAACGCCCGCGGAAACTAAAGGGAGCGGTTGCCGTCCTGTTTATGGAAATTCCAATGCAATCATGCCAGAAGTTCAGAGTCGCCTCACCGCGAACTAATTGACATGTGAATTGCGCGCTCCATTTGGTGGGGCAGGTTAAAAGTACTCCAGGATTGGGATAGCAAAGATTGTCCCAAGATATGCCGTGGTGAAGTGCTCAAAAGTCTCCTTTTCGTTGCTGGCCAGACAGAGAAAGGAAGTTTTCCTGCATCCAGTCGAAGGCTAGATCATGTGCTACTGTTGGAATTAGGAAAACAGCAGGAAGGCAAAGGATGACCGCGTGAAAGGCTTCCACGTGTTTGGTCAGATCAGGCATGAGCCATGGACAGGGATTTTCGGAAAGTTTATCAAGCGGTTACTGCACGGATTTGTACACCGTTGCGGTCACAAATTTAGCAGGGGTTTGCAGGAGAAGCGGAAGAAACATTTGGAAAGCCTTTGGCAACTTTTGTCCACTCCCACACGCCTATAGTCTCGCTTGGCTACGACAACGACAAAGCCTTTGTGGAACGAAGCTGGCATGAGCTACCGTATGCTAAATGGTGACCAAACGTTGAGCCATCCGGATTACCAAGCATACCTATCAGTGCACCAAGACTTGGCCGGTCATCCTTTGGGAAACTTCAAAGACTTCGCAAATGGATTGGCTGATTATTCGGACATACGGTTGTTCGTCTGCTAGCTTGCGTGATAATCCGTGTGGCGCCCACTCATTGTCTTCGGCGGAAGGCTACGGATAGGAAGCATTTGGACATTCTACGAAATTTCCGCGTACAGGTCTGCTGGCGAAAGTGCGGCCAGTTTCGTTTCGCTGCTTTCATTACGTGGACGCCATGAGCCGGGCAATGGATTGTGATGGCTGCTCCACTTTGGTGGAACAGTTTACTTGGGTCCTGTAGGCGGCATCCTTCATTCTTTCTGCCAGTGCCGCGGACCTTTTCTTTTTCGAGGAGCAATTTTCACCCGACCGTCAGCAGTGGCAGCTGGACCGACTCAAATCCGTATCCTTACGCAGAGTTCGAAGGTGGTCGTTTCAGAAGTTCGCGTACAACTCAGCTGTAAAGCGGGTGTAACTTGGCCCAGCATTGTACTCCCGGGACCACTAAAAGCCATGTCGTTCGTATTGACGAGGTACAGGTCCTTCATGCAGGCTGTAGCCCTTAAGGTTGCAATTTGTTTACGATTCGTGATCGTCTGGTGGTCATATTAGCCAGCCAGATGCAGCGCTGAAAAAGTGGGTAACTAAACGTTATGCTCCTGTGAGGAGTCAAATGTTCTCTGAAAGCATGTTCGGCTGTTGTTAATAATAGTGAATCATGCAGTCAATCTCCTCTACGTGATTCATCATCCGGCGGAACTGCGATGAGCAGAAAGGGAAGCTTGAAGATGCCGTACGTTACTGACTGCGTTCCACTGTAGCTTTCCGTCTCTTTTTATAGATAAGTAAATATCCAACCGCAAATGCACTCGGAAGGCAAAGCAGCCTACTTTCTTGCTCTGTCAGTGATTGTTGCCGCTTTCAGGAGCCGTTGTTACTTATGCGTGCTAGGTTTGAAATGGCTCATGAAACCTATCAGCTCAAGTGGGGGTTGCAAATTGGGTTTCCCATTCCATATCCGTGAGTCGTAGCGTTCGGAATTCAATGTTTGAAATAGCACCCGTGCGGGATGGGCTGGGGCTGGACCACTGGAAGCCTGACGGTCAAGAGTTGTCCATAAAAGTCAGATTGCACGTATTTGTTCATTCGTTTGGAGACGCAGGGCCGCTTATGCAAGCTGTTGGTTGCATACGTTTTGGATCCGCGGTCCCGAAGCTTGCTGTTGACAAGGGCGCAGGGATTGTTGGCAGAACGGCCTTAATTTCAAAGTACTCGTAATGCGTGAACACTGATTCTTCAGCTTGCGTATGTTATATGCAGTTTCCCAAATTTTCCTTTTTGTTTGTACGTAGATGAATGAGATGTAATTGTTTACGTCGAGGTAGCTCTTTCCGTTGATAGGTCGCAGGTAATTCTGTTCCGTAAGTAAGAATGCTGTACGTTGTCTTAAAACTGCCAGTCTCAAAGGGAGAACTAAGATAGCCATTTTTTGCACTTACGGCAGACATGACGGGGTGCGTATCGCCACCACATTGAAATGACGTCACTGTTAGTCCATAGTTGCTTCGGGCGATTGCGTGCTTGTTGAGGGTTTTCAGCGAATCCGTGTGAACGTGTACATTTATTTTCGAAGCTTTCTTAAATGTCTTTGGTCGTCATCAAATGTACGAGGTTTATTAACTTTATGCCGTAAGGTACGAAATAGGCTAAAACCCTGTTTATGTTTTTTCGCATCACTGTGGCAAGTTTTTTCAAAATTTGTTATCGCAGATGTAGTGTAAAGTACGCTGGGGTTATTCGGCCCCACTACGTTCATAGGCTGAGCGTAAAAGTCCGCTGCATTGTTGGTTGTTGTAGCGAAAGAAGAACTTAGCGCCACGGACGTTTCGACGGACGAGGAGCACGAAAAATTGAGTGATTCCGGTGGTACAAGAGCACTGTCGGAAGGTTCTTCGGCCAGCACGGGTGTCCCGCACAGCGCTTCCACCGAGTTTGAATTTGTTGAAAAGCCGCTTGAATCCTGAGGAAAGAGTGGGAAAGCTAATGGCGGATGTTCGTTTTGTTAAAAATTGGATGCGCACTTTGGAACGAGTTCTTTTAACAGAATCACTTAATTGGATTGTCTGTTGTTTTCGCTTTTTACCTTTGAGAACCTATCCACTCTTCATTTCTAATGGTCATTGTGCCTTTTTAGGAGGAAGTCATTGCCTGCCCTTTATTTCTTAGAACAACTGTAAGCAGTTCTTGCTTTTGCCACCAGAAGTGCTTGAATCAGTGGAATGGGCGATGTGTACATGTCGCAGCCGAACGTGCACTTGTGCAATCCGTTTAATGTTGTAGACGTATGCCAATAATATATATGTATATATAGGCCAAATGTGCAAGCAGAACCGCCCCTGATACGCAGCATTTGTTGTAATTTCATTTTGTGTTCATGTTTAGCGTTCAGTCATTTTTGGAAACAATTGCACAACAAAGCTTTATGAACATTACCTGTGCTCTATTCCAAAGCGTTCATTGGTCTACAAGTTTCGTCGCTGTTATCGTGAATCAATTTTTAAACGTAAATCATCAAGTGTTAATCCGGGTATGCTACTGTAACAGGCTTACGGGTTTCCAGAAACATTGGGAATTCAGCGCAGCGACGGTCGTGGAAACAGAAATGTTTGCCACTGAAATTGTAAAGTGTCGCTAACACTGCCAGCCTATTGCCAATTTGTTAACGCCTTATTTCACCTTTAAAATCGCCACTGGTTTCTGTCGGTGTTCTACGTGCGAAGAGTGCCCTTCCTGGCGCCTTACGGTATCATTCTTTGAAATCGAATTTTCGACTGTAAATGTCTACGGCTTAGGTCCGGAAATGCTAACATTTGGTGCAACATTATTTCGTAAGCCGTGAACTTCCTGTTGAACAGTATGTACGTCCGTGCCTAATTCGCCGGGACAACAAAAGCTTGGACGAAGGATCAGTGCCAATGCGCAGAGAGTGACCACAGTCGCGAGACGGACGGCTTTTCACCATCTCGCTGACGACGGAATCAGTCGATTCCGAAAGCTACGAAATAAACGATCGTACGTTCACTGTTTGCCTGTTTTTTCACTAACACAACCAACCAACTAGCCATTGGTTAGGTTGCTTCGGTGTTCTTACAGGGAACGGTAGATAGAACTCAACCGTACTCTTCCAACGTAATCTACTTGATAATATTGTCCCTACATTTAGAAAAAGTAATGCGATGTATAAGGATGTATGGCAAGCGGTACTGCGTAAGGTAAATAGACCATAGCAACACTCCACGCGCTGTCTAACCATTGATTATAAATAGGTTAAATCAACGAATGAAAGGTGAGGAAGTCAGTGATGTTTGGTCTACAGTAATCACAAAGCCGGGTTGCTGTAACCTGCACATCTGACCCCGATCCCCTTCCCATATTTGCGTAACCCCATTTGTGCAATTCGCTGACGACAGAGCAGGAGGCTCCGAAAGCTACGAAATCTTCTCGTTAAGGGTACGTTGTATTTCCTCGTTGTTTTACATTGTATCTTTTTCGATTCAATAAATGGGTTCCACTGCTGTGCCAAGAAGAATCTTCTAAACTAAAAACAACAACCCGTTATGAAACATTTCGTTTTCAATCAACGAGTGATGTCTGAAACTAATAAGAAGATGGCCAATCAGAGGCATGAAAAGGTGCCTTACGGTAATGAATATTTGCATAAAGCTCTCCACTGACAACACCCTGTGCTTTGGCAGAAGATATTTATTTAAACCGGTAGAACAGCGAGCAACTTCAACGCCTCTGATGTCGCAGTTCCCGTCGCCGAGGAAGCTGCCCATTCTGGTAAGTATGTGATATTGTTGGGTTTGTGCTATTGAAAATTGCATTCATTCGTAACGGCAGACGATAAGATATGCTGCGACGGGCGGTTGACTATCCGTTTTTGTCTTTGTTTCCGGTGCCAGTAAGTACGTGTAAGCAAACCTCATCTGTAGCAGATGGTCGAGTTTATTAGAACAAAACAGACGATGACAATTCAGCGAATGACGCATGATCACCGTAGCTTTCGGAACGATGTAGTTTCGTCTTCAACGGTTGGAAAAGGTCCCATGCTGTTGGGCAGCGTGTATAAATAGGCAGTCGTTGCGTAAGACAAACCAGCGGTGAGCGTCAACTGTGTATTTCACAGCAACCGGTCAGATGAATCCAATCGGTGCACGCCTGGCTAATCTCCACTTCATAGTCTCTATTGATGATATCGTTGTATTGAAAACTGGGTTCATGGTAACGGGAGATTCGGTTGAAACGTTTTCTTATGGTTTCTTCCCGTTCGTTCTGTGTCTGAAAATTAAATGTAACAACGCCCTACCAACGGATGGATGGGTCAGTTATTAGGTAAAAATTCAGAGCACAACACCTGCTAATCTCAGAGCTTTCGGAACAACCTAGTTCCGTTTTCAGCAAGTGGCAAAGCCTAAGCCTAAGCCTTGAACATTATTTGCCAATCGTAGCACGCTTCTTTGATCTTTCGGTGATGAAACAGGCTCTCGCGACAAAGGATCCTTGGCTGGAGATCGTGCGAACATTGAGAGGAATGTTCGACGATGGCGGAAGCTTTCATGGTTTCTTCCATTATCTTCGCTGGTTCCTTTGTCTACAGGCGGCCTCGTCTTCTGGGTTGCGCGCCATTGAGTCTGTCCCGCGCGTTCTTGTACCTTGTCATGCATGCCATGTGCTCTTTGAACCTGTCAAACAAAGTGTTGCCCGCTTCTCCTATATAGGAGGCGTGGCAACCACACTTTATCGCATAAACTACACCCTTTGCTTCCTCTTTTGGGATCCTGATCTTGTCGGTCCTGAGGATTGCGCGCAAATTGGGTGAGCTTTTAAAGAACACATGAAAATCGAGAGACTTTGCTAAGCGCTTTATTGTGTCTCCAAGGATGCTGTGGTATGGGAGAACAACCGTAGGGCCCCTGGGCTGTTGAGGTAATACATTAGATGGTTTAGGACGCAATCTACGGTTAATTATCGATGTTATTGGTTTGAACGGGTAACCGTTTTCCGTAAAAATACGTTTAATGTGCTGCAGTTCCTCACCTACGTAGTTCTTGTTGCAAATGGCGATGGCCCTGTCCATCATCCCGGCTACTATACCTGTCTTCACTGAGAGCGGATGGTGAGTGGTGAAGTGCAGATAAGCGTCTGGGTTGGTCGGTTTTCTGTAGACCCTGGTGGTCAGCCTGTCTTCTCCCCGGATAACCAAAGCGTCTAAGAACGGCAGTTTTTTATCTGTTTCTTTTTCGATAGTCAGGACTATGTTTTCCAGGTACAGCATGTTAAGATGTTCTAGCAATTGTTCTTCTGCACCCGTTGGTATTGCAGCGAAAATATCGTCGACATATCGCTTGAAACGTACAGGTCTTATATCCATATTGATGTTATCGAACGCGATCTGCTCAAAATGTTCCATGAACACCTCCGCGAGGACGGGCGACAGAGGGCTGCCCATGGGTACTCCGTTTCGTTGGGTAAAGAACCGGTCTTGGAATCGGAAGTAATTGCCTTCATGCATGCAGAATCGGGCTAGTTTGATCACATGGAACGGGTTGAGTTTTGTCCTCTGTACTAGTGTGATGTCGTTGTTAAGAAGCTCTTTCAAGACACTTAGCGTCTTGGGGATTGGGATGTTTGTAAATAAATTTTTCACTAATAAGCGATTCAAAAGGTTCACGGTTTTCCCCGCTTTTTTTAAAACCTTTATTTTCCATAAAAGGCCACATTGAGCTTTCGGGCGCGTCCCTTGTGCCCGTCATCAGTGAGAAAATTCCTATTCGTCGACTGCCCAGCCAGTCAACGGATCAGCAAGCTCATCCGCTAGACCGTCCGGGCTGGCAACATCAGCTATCAGGTACTACCTTGTACCCGTCCAGCGTCCGTCGCCTGCCCATTCAGTCCCGCAGAGAGCGAGCTTCCAAACCGACCGACCAGGACAGTGACGCAACACAAAATTGCGTTACTGTCCCGGTCGGTCGGTGGGGATGCTTGCTCTCTGCAGGACTGGATGGGCAGGCGACGGACGCTGGACGGGTACAAGGTAGTACCTGATAGCTGATGTTGCCAGCCCGGACGGTCTAGCGGATGAGCTTGCTGGTCAGTCGGCTGGGCAGTCGACGAATAGGAATTTTCTCACTGATGACGGGCACAAGGGACGCGCCCGAAAGCTCAATGTGGCCTTTTATGGAAAATAAAGGTTGAATATTGGATGTCTTGTAACGGGTCGTTTGAACGTCATGATGGCGTGTACGGCTTGATCCCGTTGGAAGTAAAGATTGTCTGAAAGTACACCAAGAACTACGCCCTACCAGCGAATGGATGGGCAGTTATTAGGTAACACAACAGAACAACGCAGACCTTCGGAGCTTTCGGAACTACCTTGTTCCGTCGTCAGCGAATATTGACTGTCAATATTCGCTGACGACGGAACAAGGTAGTTCCGAAAGCTCCGAAGGTCTGCGTTGTTCTGTTGTGTTACCTAATAACTGCCCATCCATTCGCTGGTAGGGCGTAGTTCTTGGTGTACTTTCAGACAATCTTTACTTCCAACGGGATCAAGCCGTACACGCCATCATGACGAAAATAAAGGTTTTTAAAAAAACGGGGAAAACCGTGAACCTTTTGAATCGCTTATTAGCATCAACCCCGTAGTAAAGAACAATATCAGTTATAAATTTTTCACATCATAACTTAAGAGGACCTCAGTTCCCTGTAGGCGTATTGTCTTGATGTCATGGCGGAGATTTATTTACAAACATCCCAATCCCCAGGACACTAAGTGTCTTGAAAGAGCTTCTTAACAACGACATCACACTAATACAGAGGACAAAACCCAACCCGTTCCATGTGATCAAACTAGCCTCATTCTGCATGCATGAAGGCAATTACTTGCGATTCCAAGACCTGTTCCTTACCCAACGAAACGGAGTACCCATGGGCAGCCCTCTGTCGCCCGTCCTCCTGCTGTGCCAAGAAGAATCGGATCTTTTCTGTCTCGTTCCCCGACATACTGTAACTTCCTGGTATGACGTCATCCCCACGTTCATTGGCCCGTTAATTGTTGGAGACATAGGTGGCGCCACCGTCACATTTTGCAGGCCGAGCGCTCGAAGCAATCTTTCCTTCCCTTACCTAAGCCTAAATTATAAAATAAGAGTCGTGTCAATCTTTCCTTTTAAATTACGAAAGCAACACGACCGTAGGCATCGTTTTCTGCCCTTACCTAAGCCAAAACCATAAAATAAGAGACATGTCTCCCTATTAACTTACGAAGGCAACAGAACCATAGGCATCGTTTTCTGCCCATACCTAAGCCTAAACCATAAAATAAGAGACATGTCTCCCTTTTGACTTACGAAGGCATCTTACAAAGGCTCTTGAAGTTTACGATCGCTAATGCATCTCGGCGCCCTCTTCGTAGCATTTTATATCAGCGTTCGGCAACAGAAACGTCATTAGCGCCCCCAGCGCCCCCTAGCGACATGATAATCAAGTAGGGGGAACGAAACAGAAAAGACCCGAAGAATCTTCTAAAATAAACACAACAACCCGTTATGAAACATTTCGTTTTCAATTAAGGAACAATATGCCAACACCCATAGAGAAGCACCCCATATTCTGTCATATGTCATTTGCTATTTCTCCGTGACTTTTGCCATTTTTTAAGTTCCTTTATTATAATTCGTACCTTTCGGGAAACCTCGCTCTCCGTCTTCAGCGGATCTTGACTTAGAGCGACTGCTCTTGGAAGTTGAACTATGAACAAGAGAGCGGTAAATAGATGGAGGAAGGTGAAGAAAGAGAGCGGCTAAATTTTGTTACTTGGAATGACGTCACAGCCACTTGATTATGTGGACAGCCTTTGCACCTTTTAGTTGCTAACGCTTTATCTGATCTATATGAATGGTTAAACGGTTTCATCTTCCGCAGTGACTTTCATATTACATTAAAGATTAAGCATTGCGATTTCACTTGTGCAACATGGAAGCTTACGAAAGTAACGGTAAAATCTAAAAGCTACTGTTGCTGCTGCAACTGTTGATATTGGTGATTAACATCAAGATTTGCATAAAGGTTATACTTAGACGATATAGCAAGCAACATCCATGCTTACTTTCGATAAGCATTTGCTGTAGGAACTGAGAGAAAAATTAGGTTGCTGATCAGCGTGCCTTATGCAAGCACATTCTGGCCAATCAGATGCGCGCTGACCCATTTTCAAAAGCTATTTAAACCGTCTGAGGTGAATTAAAGGCTCATTGTTAATGATATTTAGTTGCAGACTGGTTTCACTTTTCTCAGTGGCTACTTGTGAATGGGTCCGTGACGGCTTGTTTTCTACAATTGTTCATCGAAAGGTTCTACAGGTGTCCTTTGTCCGCTGCAGATTTTCTTCTGATTTCGAAGGTCTGTTGGTGCACTCACTGATCTATTGACGACGTATGTCTTAGGTGGTGAGAAGCTTTGTGTGGACGGAAAGACGATTTTCATTGTTGGTATGATTAGTGAAGGCAATTTTCCATCTTCTCGCTGACGATGGAATCAGTCGATTCTGAAAGCTCTGAAATCAAGCAATCGTACGTTCACTGTTCACCTGTTTTTTCACTAGCATAACTAACCAACCGGCCACTGGCTAGGTTGTTTTGGTGTTCTTACAGGTAACAGTGAATAAAACTCAACGGGCGCTTCAGCCGTAATCTTCCAATATGATCCATCGCCCTGTTACAAAGAAACCAGTCATCAAAGACAAAATGGGTAAAGAATTCATTGAGTTCATTGAATATTTGAATTGTCCACCATTTTTAAATTGCTCACTTTTCTAAAATTGTCCATCTTTTTAAAATTGTCCACCTCTTCAAAATTGTCCACCTTTTCAAATTGTCCACCTTTCAAATTGCCCACGTTTTTCAAATTGTCCATCTTCTGGGAAACAATTATCCACGGATTTCCCCCGTTCATTGAATGCTTTTATTCACTCAAAAGCAGAGCCTTCGGGTACTTCTCGCGTACGCAGCCTCAGTGCCAAACTTTTAAACATTTAATGCCCGTCGAATTCTTGTGCTTTAAACCGATCGGGTCTTAAAGTTACATCCCAGGTCTTCTGTGTACAAGGGCGCGAGCGCCTGCAATGACCAGGCCCAACTTGGCACACCCGGTGGCATGCTACGGACTCTGATCTGGAAGTCATCTGAGACCTTGAACGTCGCGTTGGGCCAGCCGGGTGGCCTAAACGTCCGTTTGACGCTTGGGAGACCGATCACTCGAAATATGTCTTTTGTCCCAGCCCAATGGCCAATTTGATGGACCGGATGCATCGTGTTACCGTGGGCTTCGCTTGTGAGCACATCTGCCCAGGCTGGACATGCGTTTATCAGCTTGCTGATGTAGGCTGTGGGTGCTCCTTGTCCAGTGGTTGTGTTAAAGAAGTTTATCTTTGTTTCTTTTACTCTTCTTTACGTGCTGCCTGTGTATAAAGAGAAAGTTTTTATTAAGAACTTACTCAAAAAGAGGGGGCGTAGCTTTCGGGAGAAACGACTCCCGTCTTCAGCGTCAATGAACGCTGAAGACGGGAGTCGTTCATTGACGATGAAGACGGGAGTCGTTTCTCCCGAAAGCTACGCCCCCTCTTTTTGAGTAAGTTCTTAATAAAAACTTTCTCTTTATACACAGGCAGCACGTAAAGAAGAGTAAAAGAAATTATGAGACGCGAGCCTGTACGAAGTCATGTTTTTCAAAAGTTTATCTTTGTTCCAACAATAAGACTGAAGACTTGCTGAATGCGGTCAGCAGTGACGTAGCTCATAACCGCATTTTCACAGTTAGCGGGAAGCTCGGGCAGTCCATGTTGGCAGATGAAGTCGCTGCTAGGGACCTCGAATAGATCGTCCTCGAAGGACAGCAGCCCGAGTTTACAGATAACCAAAACTGCATACAGGTAGAACTGTTTCTTTAAGTTCAGATTTTTGATGTCTGCTTTCGGGCTGATGCGTAACACAGTTGCGTATGCGCTATATAATGCAAACGCAGCAACTCTTTCTTCGTCAGTTCTCCCGGGAGCCTCTTCAAGGAAAATAGAAGGCGTAACCGCCATTTTGGCATCAGTGGCGAGCGCCTGATCTGCAAGCGCGCCAAACCCTGCCTCTGCCTCGCCGTCTGTATCAGGCCAAGGGATACTTTGTCCCAATTGATCTGGGTCGTCATGCCAGCCTCAGCCGCACGAAAGTAGCGCCTGTGTCGGGCTTGTACCGTGTCGATGGTTGGAAACACGCGCCTACCACTATGCATTCCGCCTTCCTCACCTCCACTGTCGTTACTTGAAGACATTTACTCGAGCTATAAGATTAGAAGGAGTTAGTTTTGAGAATACATGTCATGTTAATAGCAGAGATCGCGATAAGCTTGCGCAACACCACAACAACCAAAACCCCAAATAATACGGCTGATGATACGAAACAATGCTACTCAAAGGTACGATTGTTTGTATTCCCACCCGCGCTTTCACGTGGGATGCACTACGACAAGAGATAGGGTCGTTGTGTTGGGGTTGCTACTAAACAACGACCCTATCTTCTTCATCTTTCATCCTTTATTTCCCCATCCGATGAATGCTTTTGACTGAATAAAAGCATTCAATGAACGGGAGAGATCCGTGGATATTAGTTGTTTCACAGAAATGCACATACCCGTTGGAATGAAACTTGAAAAACATTCAAGCGCTACGCGGGGCGCATGGAAGAGAACATCAGCAGAGGAAGATAGAGACATCGGATGGCGAAATAAAGGATGAAAGATGAAGAAGACCTGGGATGTAACTTTTAGACCCGATCGGTTTAAAGCAGAAAACTTCGACGGACATGAAATGTTTACTGTCGTTCGTTCATTTGGTGTTGCGTCACTGTCTTGGTCGGTCAGTGGGGATGCTCGCTCTCTGTAGGACTGACTCGGCGGGCGACACAGGCTTGACGGGTACAAGTTTAGTACCTGATAGCTGTTGTCGCCAGCCGGGACGGTCTAGCGGATGAGCTTGCTGAACCGCTGGCTAGCTGGGCAGACGTTGTTTAAGAGTTTGGCACAGAGGACGTGTACACGAGATTTTTAGTGAATAAAAGCATTCAATGAACGGGGTAAATCCGTCGATATTAGTTGATTCGCAAAATATGGACAATTTAAAAAAGATGGACAACTTGAAACAGGTGGACAACTTGAAAAAGTTGGACAATTTGAAAAAGGTGGACAATTTGACAAAGATGGACAATTTGACAAAGATGGACAGTTTGAAAAGGTGGGCATTTTTAAAAAGATGAACAATTTGAAAAAGGTGGACAATTTGGAAAGGTGGATAATTTGGAAAGGTGGACAATTTTAAAAAGATGGACAATTGAAAAGGTGGGCAATTTTAAAAAGATGGATAATTTGAAAAGGTGGACAATTTGAAAAGGTGGACAATTTGACAAAGATGGACAATTTGACAAAGATGAACAATTTGAAAAGATGGACGATTTTAAAAGACGGACTACTTGAAAAAGGTAGACAATTTGAAAAAGATGGACAATTTTAAAAAGACGGACAATTTTAAAAAGATAGACAATCTGCAATCTGACAAACATGGACAATTTGGAAAAGATGGACAATTTTTGAAAGGTGGATAATTTCTGCAAGACCAAAAAAAATTTTTTCACGATTTTCCCCGTTCGTTGCCAGCTTTTATTGTTCCAAAAACAGCAAAGCTTTCTGGCACGTCTTTGCCCGTCTTCAGTGCCACAAGAAAAAGAAAAGAATAAAATAAAAAGGAAAAAAGAAAAAATATGTAATAACAGTATTGATCAACTGCCCCGGTTGGTCAGACGGTTCGCAAGTACTCCTACTCAGCCGACCTAGGCGGACGCTTCATCAGTTGGGTCACACCTTTGACCGCGTCGATTCCGCAATCCACCTTTGGTCAGCCGTGCCGAAGCTCGAGCAATCCATCCGACCGCACAGGGCAGAGCCAAAGCCAGAAATGATGAAAATAGGACGACGGCAGTAACTTCTCTAACCCGTGTATAGTCGGGTTAGAGAAGTACCGGGGCAGTTGACCAATACTGTTATTACATATTTTTTCTTTTTTCCTTTTTGTTTTATTCTTTTCTTTTTCTTGTGGCACTGAAGACGGGCAAAGACGTGCCCGAAAGCTTTGCTGTTTTTGGAACAATAAAAGCTGGCAACGAACGGGGAAAATCGTGAAAAATTTTTTTTTGGCCTTGCAGAAATGCATCCACCCCGTTAAGAAGAATCATTTGAAAATTTCATGACATGAAATGTGCTGCACGGAGCACTTGACTTTCACCGGATTGGACTTGGAAGCGGCAGAAGAAGGCAGAAAGATTGAAGAAGAAAGAAGGTCAACATCACGAAGTGTAAACAGACTATACACGGGTTAGAGAAGTTACTGCCGTCGTCCTATTTTCATCATTTCTGGCATTGGCTCTGCCCTGTGCGGTCGGATGGATTGCTCGAGCATCGGCACGGCTGACCAAAGGTGGATTGCGGAATCGACGCGGTCAAAGGTGTGACCCAACTGATGAAGCGTCCGCCTAGGTCGGCTGAGTAGGAGTACTTGCGAACCGTCTGACCAACCGGGGCAGTTGATCAATACTGTTATTACATATTTTTTCTTTTTTCCTTTTTATTTTATTCTTTTCTTTTTCTTGTGGCACTGAAGACGGGCAAAGACATGCCCGAAAGCTTTGCTGTTTTTGGAACAATAAAAGCTGGCAACGAACGGGGAAAATCGTGAAAAAAAATTTTTTTGGCCTTGCAGAAATGCATCCACCCCGTTAAGAAGAATGTGCGTTGACCGACGATCGCAGCGGACATTTGGCGCAGCGTGCACGCATAGGCGCGTGGGACAAAAGACGCGTCAGCTGCACCGGATTATGGACTCGCGCTAAGTAGGGTCTGAAAGGATGCGTCAGCTGCATCGGATTGCGGATCCGAGATGGATTAGCGCCATGTGCGTGCCAGATGACGCACCCTCCGAAACGTATATACACGGAGGCATTGCCTCAGCAGGGGGTTCGAGGTGTTCCTCCTGTGTGTGCTGTTCGCTGTATATATCACCGAATAAAGTTGATTACCGCTTCGAGTTGGTCATGCCGCGCGCAGAAGCTACAAAGAATCATTTGAAAATTTCATGAGGTGGATAATTATCATATAATGGATGGATATTAGATGGATAATTTTTAATATCATAAGAAGTGCTTACGGCGCACAGGCTTTAAGAATCTCCAGGAAAATGGAACACCTCTGGGTTCAAATAGAGAAGGTCAAAGCGAAACTTCAGTTTCTCAGGAATTGCCGGGACTACGGGGTTCTCCCGGTATCGTTCAGACTGAGAACCGGACAAAAGATGAATTGGAAGATAGAAAGAATCCTACGAGATGCAGGGTTCGTACTTCTAAGGAATACCACCAAAGAAAGACGAAAGGAGTTAACAAGAATGGACCAATCTTTTCTGGTAAATCGAACGAGGTTGTCACACATGATAGGTTTGACAATGGCCTCTGATCTTCACCGAATGATTATGTATTCTACTTGGGGACTCAGAAGTTTCGAACAACAACGTTTAGAACATAAGTTTAACCGGTTGATTGGACAAAGATCTTGGGAATTTACTTACCGAAGCAGACTACCCCGAAGAATAAATCCTCCAACCACGAATGTAGACAGAGTGATTGTTAATATAAGTTCGAAAAGGTTGACAAATACAGAAAAAGTGGTCCTAGCCAAAGGAATGAATCTCGTTCCTACGCCATCTAATGTTAACTATGTGGATTTGATAAGCAGAGTTGAAGATTGCATCAGACACATCGAACATACACAGGCAAACCAGATTAGATCTTTGATTGCTAATTGTTTGATGAGCCGTCCTTACCGTCCGGTTAGAAACTTGTCAGAAACTGAAGTTAGAAGCATCAAAGCCTTAAGAAACGACAGATCTGTGATTGTCACTAAGGAAACGTGGTAGTTGTTATGGATAGATTGGAATACAACAACAAGATAATGAGTTTGTTGCACACAGGTATCTACCATCTGATGAAGTCAGAAGATCGCTGATAAGGCTACTAGAAGAATTTGGATATCTTTGTTCGGCTGTCGACCCGTTTGGTGGTATCTGTAATAGATCTGAACACACGCCCTACCAGCGGATGGATGGGCAGTTATTAGAAAATATCACAGATATAGAACGCTTATCAGTCAGAGCTTTCGGCACACTCTGGTGCCGTCGTCAGTGATGGGAAAGGACAGATCTTTCCCATCACTGACGACGGCACCAGAGTGTGCCGAAAGCTCTGACTGATAAGCGTTCTATATCTGTGATATTTTCTAATAACTGCCCATCCATCCGCTGGTAGGGCGTGTGTTCAGATCTATTACAGATACCACCAAACGGGTCGACAGCCGAACAAAGATATCCAAACATGAACAAACCCGTTACAAAACACCCAGTGTTCAAACAAATACTAGAAGAATTGTTTATAGAAACGAAAGAAAAGAAACTATCGGACATAACCCGAATGTTGAGATTCTCTACCAATTTCTGGTGTCCAGAATTCTCTGGCCTACCTAAAATCCACAAAGAAAACGTACCTTTAAGACCTGTGGTTTCCAGCAGAAAGAGCATTATGTCCAGCATCTCCAGGTACCTGGCTGAATTGTTAAAACCATTAACCGGAATGAATCAGTCTCACACAACGAACTCAGCCAAGTTTGTGGAAGAGATCAAAGCTATTACCATTGACTCAGATGACATTTTGGTGAGTCTTGACGTTAAGGAATTATTCACGAGTATTCCTCTTAACTACACATACTCTGTCATCTGTGACTTACTATCTGAAGACCCTTCCCTTTTGAATAGGACCAGACTTAATCCCGTTCACATCACTCGTCTGGTGAAGTTTTGTATGGAAGAAGGAAATTTTTTCAAATGGAACAATTCTCATTTTATAGAGAAACGAGGCGCTCCAATGGGTAGCTCGCTATCACCAGTGATAGCAGAGATTTTTATGGAACATTTTGAGAAAAAAGCTTAGGTACGATTTCCCTATAGCCCCCCCTCATTGGCGCTACTATCACTTTCGTTGATTGGCCGTTCTAGCGTTCGTTGATTGGTCGCAGTTCGTAGCATGTCGTGGCATGGCGCGAGCAGTTCTGAGATGGCGATCACGTATCTGCAGCGAAAATTTTCTCCTGTTTCCGCTGTCCTTGGAAACTTGTACTATGGGTGCATTTTGGCATTTCTCCACGAATTTGCACCCAGTATGTGCAGTGTACGATGAACATAATTCATGTTTTAACGCCTAGGCTTAGGTAAGGGCAGAAAACGATGCCTATGGTTGTGATGCTTTCGTAATCTAAAAGGGAGACATGATCCTCATTTTATGGCCTAGGCTTAGGTAAAGGCAGAAAACGATGCGTATGGTTGCGTTAAACGGGATCTGTCGTCGTCGTCATGAACTGGAACGTTGCGTATGTACTCAATGAATTCTTTACCCATTTTGTCTTTGATGACTGGTTTCTTTAGATGGATAATTTGAAAAAGTGGACAATTTGAAAAACGTGGACAATTAATCAAGAGGATCAAAGACTTGACCAGATTGTTGTCTGGTCAAATAAAGAATGGACTAAATTTTTTACCTTCCAGAAAGAATCCACCTACTCTTGCCCTGATATCCTGCGTAGAAAACAGCCTCATTCCAGTTGGCCAGGATAAAGCAGCCAGGATCTGATACTCGATCGCTCACCTGCTCCAGAGCTACAGAAACAGGGAGAAACCTAACCTAGAACGTGATGAGTTCAGGATGATCAACAGATTAAGGAAGGACACAAACAAAGTCACCACCAAAGCAGACAAAGGAAACAAAGTAGTGACTCTATACAAAACCGACTACGTCCGTAAGATAAATCTGGTCTTATCCAGTGATGTGTATACTTCAGTACAAAAAGACCCTTCTGAAGACACCAGGAAATCACTATCCTCCATTCTTTCGGACATGCACTCAACCTCCAAGGAGACGGCAATGCAGAAAACGATACAGCTCTTGAAGTTTCCCTCAAACTTCAAATGTCCGGAGGTGTATACGTTCTTCCAAAAATATACAAACCGGACATCCCTATGAGACCTGTGGTCTCCAAGATCAATGGAATCACTTCACATATCTCTCGCTACTTAAAGTGCCTAATCAAACCCTTAACCGGCAACCGTTTCTCGTCAGTGAAAAACTGCACTTCTTTCTGTACAGAAGTCAAAAACTTCCAATTAGCAGCTGGACATGTTCTCGTTAGCTACGACGTTAAAGATCTTTTTACCAGCTTTCCACTAGCACACACTCTTTCGATATTACACAGCCTTCTCTCGTCGGACGATACATTTAAGGAAAGAACAAAACTAACGGTTCAACAGATAACTGAGCTAACAAAATTCTGCATGACAAAAGGAAACTTCTTTCACTTCCCTTCTTCCATTACCAAGGACATTTCTTCCGGCAACGGGACGGGATGCCAATGAAGAGTTCACTGTCACCCGTGCTTGCGGAGGTTTTCATGGAATCTCTAGAAGAACAGATTTTTTCGACTGTTCCCTCGGATTTCAAACCGCTATTTTTCAAGCGCTTATGTGGACGATATTTTCGGCATAGTACGAACAGGATAAGAAGAGACACTTCTATCCTTTCTAAATCAGGCTTTCCCCTCTCACATCTCTTTCACAATGGAAAAAGAAATTGACGGAAAGCTTCCCTTCCTTGATTGCTTGATCATTAGATCTAACTCAGGCATCAAAACCAGAGTATACCGCAAGGAGACTCACTCTGACAGATATCTAAACTACAGTTCCCACCACCCACTATCGGTCTTCAGAGGTATCATACACGGAATGGTCAACAGTGCCATAAATATCTGTGATCGAGAGTTTCTACATGAAGAGTTTAAGTACTTCACGACCAATGGCTACCACAAAAGATTGATAGAAATTATCATCAACAAACGACTGTGCACACGGGAGGCGAACAGAGAGAGAAATTCCTTAGAAACGGTTCTGATGCCTAATCAAGCAGGATTAAGTGAAAAAATTATACGCTTTGGCAAACGTCTGGACTTCATAGTCTTCTTCAAAAGTGCCCCAAACCTAAGAGCTATTCTCAGAAGCGACAAAGTGAAGACCGAGAACGAATCAAAACGTGGCGTAGTATACCTAATCAAATGCAGTTGTTCAGCTAGCTAAGTATATTGGCGAATCAGGAAACTCATTAGTCCATCGGTTTAATGAACACATGAAGTGCCTCACAAGATACAGGAACGCTAAGGACTGACTAGAAGGGCACATAAACACAAGGAGAGGACGACCTCAAACAAGTGACCCATCCAACACAATAGATCAAGCCTTAAGAGCATCGGCAGTGGCTGAACACGCTTCCACCTGCTCAGGGCTCTTGGAAGGACAGGTTCTCTGTCACCAAGAACATCACCTAAGACGGAAAATTAAAGAAGCCCCTTACATTAGGGACAACCATACCATCAACAGAGACCGTGGAATATAAGTAAGTGACGTCTGGCAACAAATAGTTACATCCGCCCAATGCTGTCGTATTTCATGTGATTAACAATTCCCTCCATACGCTGGATGGGATTTCCTATGCCTTTCAGGAAGAAGCCTCAATCGAGCGTTAACAATCCAGACCAAATCGAAGAAGACCAAAATCACAAAGCAGGAAAAGGAAGAAACGAAGAGCAACGAAGAGCCGAACACCGAAGAACAGGAGCGATCGATTTTTGGGCGATCAAAACAACTGACGGCATCACCGTTTTCGACCTTGCTCTTACGGATTCCATGGATACCAATGTTTGACTAAGATATGTTTACTTGACCTCAAACCTTTTTATACAACGTACAATCCGTACCTAACCGTTCATTGCTCACGCTGAAGATGGTAGTCCGTTCACTCGAAAGCTACGTCGTGGATAAGTTACCCAAATAAATATTCTTTCCTCACAATCTTAACGTAAAGAAGGAAGTAATAAGAAACATCTTTAATAAAAATAGAAGTACCGTAACCTCACCATGTTCAGGTTCTCTGATGACTTGAACCTCTACCACACGGGACAAAGGTGCAGTGCAACACATTTAAGCTCTGCGCATACATGCATTTATGAACACACATACTACAGACTGGTCAACGTAGACACGATTAGCCACCATGCTGCATATTGCATTACCGCTCCTCTGTTTGCACAGACAGCTAATTATGTTGTACTGTAAACTACAAAATTCACAAAAATGAATACGAACCATGAGATGAACGATGACGTGAGGATACTGAAGGCACGCAGGTAAGTACAGAGATGCATGATGCTCAAAAATATTCAATGAACTCAATGAATTCTTTACCCATTTTGTCTTTGATGACTGGTTTCTTTGTAACAGGGCGATGGATCATATTGGAAGATTACGGCTGAAGCGCCCGTCGAGTTTTATTCACTGTTACCTGTAAGAACACCAAAACAACCTAGCCAGTGGCCGGTTGGTTAGTTATGCTAGTGAAAAAACAGGTGAACAGTGAACGTACGATTGCTTGATTTCAGAGCTTTCAGAATCGACTGATTCCACCGTCAGCGAGAAGATGGAAAATTGCCTTCACTAATCATACCAACAATGAAAATCGTCTTTCCGTCCATACAAAGCTTCTCACTACCTAAGACATACGTCGTCAATAGATCAGTGAGTGCACCAACAGACCTTCGAAATCAGAAGAAAATCTGCAGCGGACAAAGGACACCCATAGAACCTTTCGATGAACAATTGTAGAAAACAAGCCGTCACGGACCCATTCACAAGTAGCCACTGAGAAAAGTGAAACCAGTCTGCAACTAAATATCATTAACAATGAGCCTTTAATTCACCTCAGACGGTTTAAATAGCTTTTGAAAATGGGTCAGCGCGCATCTGATTGGCCAGAATGTGCTTGCATAAGGCACGCTGATCAGCAACCTAATTTTTCTCTCAGTTCCTACAGCAAATGCTTATCGAAAGTAAACATGGATGTTGCTTGCTATATCGTCTAAGTATAACCTTTATGCAAATCTTGATGTTAATCACCAATATCAATAGTTGCAGCAGCAACAGTAGCTTTTAGATTTTACCGTTACTTTCGTAAGCTTCCATGTTGCACAAGTGAAATCGCAATGCTTAATCTTTAATGTAAAATGAAAGTCACTGCGGAAGATGAAACCGTTTAACCATTCATATAGATCAGATAAAGCGTTAGCAACTAAAAGGTGCAAAGGCTGTCCACATAATCAAGTGACTGTGACGTCATTCCAAGTAACAAAATTTAACCGCTCTCTTTCTTCATCTTCCTCCATCTATTTACCGCTCTCTTGTTCATAGTTCAACTTCCAAGAGCAGTCGCTCTAAGTCAAGATCCGCTGAAGACGGAGAGCGAGGTTTCCCGAAAGGTAGGAATTATAATAAAGGAACTTAAAAAATGGCAAAGGTCACGGAGAAATAACAAATGACATATGACAGAATATGGGGTGCTTCTCTATGGGTTTTGACATATTGTTCCTTAATTGAAAACGAAATGTTTCATAACGGGTTGTTGTCTTTATTTTAGAAGATTCTTCTTCGCACAGCAGTGGAACCCGTTTATTGAATCGAAAAAGATACATTGTAAAACAACGAGGAAATACAACGTACCTTTAGCGAGAAGATTTCGTAGCTTTCGGAGCCTCCTGCTCCATCGTCAGCGAATTGCACCAATTGCAATTCGCCAAGGTGTAATTCGCTGACGACGGAGCAGCACACTCCGAAAGCTACGAAATTGTTGCAGTTTATTCAGTATAACGACGCGCGACAAAACCGATCGACCGACCTTCTTCTCCCCGCAACGCGACTCGACCCGCTTTAAACCCATTGCTCCTTGACTCCCATTGACTTTAAACATCCCAAGTGACCTTCGCATCATGGGATCTTCTCATTACAGAAATCTTCTCGTTTATTGAATCAAGTATCTTTCTTGATTCAATAAACGGGTTCCACTGTTGTGCCAAGAAGAATCTTCAAAATATTGTTCCTTTTTGGATACGGCTTCTACCCGCTTATTCGTAATGTCTGAAATCACGCGAAAACAACTCCCTACGAGCGGATGGATGGGAAATTATTCGTGGAACGCAGAGCAATACAGTAACCATCTGAGCTTGCGGAACGTACTGGTTCCGTCGACTGAACCATTAAATCGCTGACGGCGGAACCAGAACGTTCCGCAAGCACTGAAGGTTACTGCATTGCTCTGTCGTTCCACTGATAATTTCCCATCCCTCCGCTGGTAGGGGAGTTGTTTTCGTGTGATTTCAGACATTATGAAAAAACGGGTAGAAGCCGTACCCAAAGAAGGAACAAAATGACGTATAACACAATCATTACGGGAAACTCAATATTCAACTGACTCTATCGCTTAGTCCCTTTTCAAGCTCAAATTTAACTCATCTCAGAATTATTTCTAGCGTTATATTAAATTGGTACTCTGCTTGAATCATTTCTAACTTTCTAATCGACGTATCGTTTACGACTTACCTACTGAATGTTGTATGAAACGGTGTCCGGTCGTTCCGTTGAAGCAAACACTCTGGCAATTACAGCCTCGTAGCTAACTGAATCCTCCTATTTCATGCGTACTAATGCACAGCTACATGAAGTGATAATCATAGACTTCTATAGGCTACTCAGCACTTGCACGCTGATAAAAACCGGTTAGCTGTTAACCACACGATATTAATTTAGCGATAAGACCCATCGACCTTATCTAATTCTCTATTTCTAAAATGATTTCATTTGCATGAACTGAGAATGGTAACCGACCTAAAGAGACCTTTTAAATGATTTATTAATGAATGTCAGTATGACCACAGGCGTCTTGTCCGATCGGACGTTCGCCACTCCGTTCCGTCGACCTCCCTCCGCGGATAATCTGCCATGAAAACAGCGTGCACCTGCGACGGATCAACGAAGCTGTATTCATTCGCCATAATCACACCAAAGGTGTGGAAGTTAGCGATGTATGGAATGCAGCTATCAATATGCTGCACCAGACTGAGCTAATCCCATCTTGACCCTCATTGCGTTCCTATATGAAACCACAGAATAAACACCTTCTCCTACCCATCGCTGACGACGGAACCACAAGGTTCTGAAAGCTTCGAAAAATACAGAGTTATTTGTCTTCTGTGCTTTTCCTTCACAATTTGCTCATCCATCCGTTGGTAGGGCATGTGCAGTTTAATTACAGCTTACATTTACGACAAACGGGAGAAGTCGTGAAGAGGAAGCATCCATGATGAAACACATCCCTGTTACAAGACATCTAGTTTTCATAAATGACAGGAATGAACAGTAGTGACTGTTCCGATGGCTCCTTATGCGAGCGAAGGATGGAGCAGAATCGTTTCTGCAAATCATCACTAACTTAATTATACGCCAACTGCAACACGTAATCTAAGCACCTGCATATTAAAAAATAAATCCTTAACTTCGCGTCTTTATCGCTGATGACGGGGTGTGAGCAACCCCGAATTCTCCGAAGTTGTTGTTGGCATTAAACGATGATAGTCGTACTAATTTTGTTTGAAATCCTTAACTTCATGACTTTCACGGACAAGAAACTTTACGCTGCTTTGTGGTAGCATCATTTGCCTAGCACATAATTTTATATTCACAATGTCAGCGAGTCAATTTTTCATGCTGATCTACATTGCTTCTTTCATTTTGCCTGTGCTCAGAAACAGCGCCGCCGATAAACTAAGTTCAACGTGAGATTGTTGAAACAACATGCCTGTTCAATCAGTGCCGTCTGACGGGATGATTGCTCGAAAAAATATAGGATTAATTCCGAGATTCTAGTGCATGAATAATGTACGCAAA
The DNA here is from genome assembly GCA_000612645.2 of Trichuris muris. NCBI lineage: Eukaryota > Metazoa > Nematoda > Enoplea > Trichinellida > Trichuridae > Trichuris > Trichuris muris. The sequence goes on along the minus strand of CBXJ02000282.1, from coordinate 15,965,755 downwards.
AAGATGTTAATATTATTGATGTACTTGAAGCAAGAGAAATTAGTAACAAGGCGTTTCATAATAATGAAAGATACGGTGTCCTTGTTCAATGAGCTTTATTCAGCGTAGCTTTCGGAACACGACAGTTCCGAAAGCTACGCTGAATAAAGCTTATTGAACAAGGACACCGTATCTTTCATTATTATTAATATTATTAATATTGGTATACTAAAATTAATAATTTGCTTGCTTTGCTTGCTTGCGTGATAAGGTAAGCACCATCAGTTCCATCGCTGAAAAATTTCTTCTTATTTAACAGTTCGGCTTCACAAAGCTCAAAGCTAAAGAATGGTGAGGATATCGTTCAAGAATTTCTGTCAAGATTTAACATCAACAGAAGCTAATAGACAGGTAGAACAAAACGTGAGGTTTGGCAAGCCGACAGCAGAAACTAGGTAGGCTTTCTGGAAGGTAAGTGACGCCAACATGAGCTGATTCGCCAAAATTCATCACGTCAAAGTAGAAATGCAGTGTGTTAAATACTTAAGAAAGGAAACAATGCAGCAGCGAATAATTCAGAATACCAATACCGTGAAGACGCCTGGAGATACTAATATGGGCAGTGTATGAGAGGTGACACTTTATGCTAATAAGCTGCTTCGGGCGAACAAACGAAGAGTGTAGTCATGTAAGGCAGAATCTAATGGTGAATGAATTAGGTAAACGATGTAACGTCGACAAGTTCCTCATAATTATCTGGTTTTGCAATATTCAAAAGCTATCTGCTCAACGGCTTTGCAGGTAAAGCTGGCGACTAGTGCTCTACGCCAACACGATGAGTAGTCCTGCACTTTTTGATATTTATCAAAATCCGTAGTCTACAGATTTGCAAAGCCCCACTCCATATTTACAATGTATAAAAGGTTCAGTTTCATTTTTGTCACAGCATTTCCCGTTTTAATCAGACGCCTTTTTATTTCCAAAAATAAACCAAAGCTTTCGGACCCTCGCGGTCCGTCATCAGTGGTAAATGGTCACTGCGCAGCCAGTCTTAGGTTCAGCAAGCTACCCTGCTCAACCAACCAGACGAGCGATATCCGCTATCAGGTCGAACCTTGACCCGTCCAGCATTTGACGCCCATCCGTCAGTCATGCCGAGAAGCGAGCATCCCTTCCGACCATTATTTTTGGAAATAAAAGGGCGTCTGATTAAAACGGGGAAAGCTGTGACAAAAATGAAACTGAACAAAAGGGTTCCCTTTTAACATCGCTGACGACGGAACCAGGGCGTTCCGAAAGCTACGATTTGATAAGCGTTCTGACCTGTGATATTGCTAATAATCGCCCGTCCATCTGCTGGTAGGGCATTTGCAACTTTATTACAGGTACCATCCAAAAAACGGGAAAGCCAGAATACCATCGCATTGAAAAGTGTCATGAACTGTAAATATTAGGAATCATAATGTTTAAGTGTATAAGTGCTATGCAAATAAGAAGTATCATGCATACGAGAAGTATCATCCATGTAAGTATCGCACGTAAATATCAGCTGCGTAAGTATCATGCACACTGCACAGAATGTTCATAACATCATGCACTACAGGACTGCCTAGTGCTATGATCTCATGTATGTAGAAAAGGTGCGCAAAACAGTGAACCATCGCTTATCAAAACAAGGAAATCGGTAAAAGCCATATGCACAACAAACGACTTACAGCTACAGTGGAGCCTCGATTGTAAGGACCTCGAAGTTATAAACATTCGCTAATAAGAATTCACTAAGGAGAACAATAGGATGCAGTAGGATAGAATGATGTTGAAGTTGTGAGCGTTCGATCTCTCGGGGCATTTTTTCTTCTTCTTTTTACGCGCTGCCCTGGCATACTGCTATTGCTTTAAGCCTAAGCGTGACTGCTGGAACTCCGTTATCGTACTAATATGTAATGTTTCTCGCTTGTGACTAAGAAATGCACACGGAACCTGAGCATGGTTGATTCCGTGATTTCACTGTTCCTGCTTTTGGTGCTCTGACTATTGCGGTCTTCGTTACAAGTTATCTTGATAAACTTTTGAAGTTCAAGTTAGGCTTATCTAGTAATGGTTCAACCGTAAAGCGGGTTCTCACCGTGCTTGTTTCCAGGAAATGTTCTCTAGAAAGAAGCGCACCGCGCTCTCCCTTACAGAGAAAGTTTACATCCTGGAGGCAGTAAAGAGAGGGGAGTCAAGGGCTTCTCTAAGCCAGAAATACGGAGTTAACGCCAGCGTTATTTCCCACATGAAAAGGCATAACGACGCCATACTGAGTTACGCGAATAAAACGGAAGAGGCGGGCTGTTTAGACCGAAAAATTATGAGGACTTCCAGGTTCGAGGAAATGGAGGAGGCGCTATACGTGTGGTTCCTGCAGAATCGCACAACGGGGAACCCACTAAGCAGGCCTTTATTATGCAAGAAAGCCGTGCTCTTCAACGCGCAATTTGCTAACGATAAGGACTTCAAAGCTAGCCAGGGATGGCTTGAGAAGTTTAAGAAGCGCCAAGGCATTCGCTGTCACACAATAAATGGCGAAAAGTTATCCGCGGACGAAGGCTCAGCTGAGGACTTGAGGGAAGAACTGAGGAAGTTCTTAAACGAAGGAGGCTACGACTTCGAGTTCGTCTATAACGCAGACGAAACGGGCTTCAACTGGAAGGCGCTTCCCACCCAGTCATTAGTAGAACGCAGCGAAGAAAATGCGGCTGGGTACAAATCAAGAAAGGAACGTGTCACCATATTGCTGTGCGCAAACTCAACTGGTTCGCACAGCTTGCCCTTGTATCTGATCGCAACGGCGAAAACCCGAGAAGCTTCATGGGGGTGAAAAGTCTCCCGGTCGCATATGACCATCAAAAGAAGGCGTGGATGAATTTCCACCTTGTCGAAGATTGGATGAAAAAAGTATTTGTTCCCCAAGTAAAATAGCACATCAGTTCCGGTCGCCCCTTCTCAGCTTTATCTTCAGGTGAAAAGATCAGCAAGACCGGAAAGGTCCATTTGCTCATAGACAATGCGCCGGCGCATCCGGTTATCGACCACTTGAACTCCGTTGACGAACTCGTGACCGTCAAGTTCTTTCCTCCGAACGTTATCTCATTGATCCAGCCGATGGACCAAGGTGTGATCTGAAGCTTCAAGGGCTTATACCGGAAGAACCTTCTCTGGGAGCTTCTAATGAAATACGATAACACGGCGGAAAGCGTCACGGCATTTTACAAGAGAATAAGCCATAGGGACTGCTGTTATATGGCTGCAGCAAGCTGGGAGTCTGTCAAGCAGACCACCTTGAGAAACTCGTGGAACAGGGCTCTTGGTAAGTCAGCGTCAGGGGTGGACGGCGGTAGAGACGATGGCGTGGAGAAAGAGGAAATCGCCAGGATGTTAAGAATTATCTCTATATGCGGGGAGTGTGAGAACTCTGAGGTTGAAAGGTAATAAGCAGGCCTCCTCAGATAGTTGCGCTCACAAGTTTCGTTGGCAGGTGGCTGGGATGCGACTCAGAGGATCAGAACTTCCAAATGATGAACGATGAGCAAATCGTCGAGTCTCCGACACGGAGGAAGACGAAGAAGAGGAGAAAGCAGGGCTGTCGACTATCCCTTCGAATAACGCTGCCCTTCAACACCTCAAAAATGTAGAACAGGCTCTGAGATGGTACGAAGCCCAAGAAGAGTGTGATCGGCACCGCCATTTCTGCTTAAAAAGTGTCCGCCATCTCGCGGCGCAGGAACGCGAGATTACTCAGAAACAAGCACGAATCACAGCAATTTTGAAGAAAGGTTAAATTTTTGCTCGCGCTGTTATAGTTAATTTGAACTCGGCAGTCATACAGCCAACTTTCTTTAAAGTACATGAAAACCGGGCCAATGCGACAGGGTAAACAGACCCTCGATTATAACAAAAATTCCGAGTTCACAACTACCCACTGGCAAGCATTGTTGTTATCATCGAGGTTCCACTGTATCAATAAATCACCAAAGCATCGTTGTGAAATCCGTAGAGGGTCATATTTAATTACACTGTTATCAGGCACGGCATTCAGTATGCGAATAGTTAACGGGGGTTATAATAATTTTTGGTTTGGGATTACATAATTCTCAGCTAGAGCCTACTCTTAGCTTCGTATACATTCAAGGTAACGCTGTTTCATCAGGGAACTTTGGAGGTGAGCAACTATTAACGACATTTTTTAACTTGTGGACTGTGTGTCAAAGGGACTTTGCATGCGCATCGTTGCCCTGCTCGCTGGGCAAGGCGAAGAAGAGGCACATGTCTTTTTCGCTGTACTCTGCACTGATACCTAAACTTGAATTGTCCAACTAGCATTGCAAACCCTGACTTGCCTGTTTTAATCCAACCATACTCGTCAGCTATGGGTTCTCCAGAAAGATACGTACTCGCGCAAGCTGGTCCTCGCACGTAAACGTTCCCCGTAACATCCATGCGACACTCCACTCCACGAGGGTCCAAGATCTGTGATTTGAATTGAGCAGGTCAGCAATTCGTCAGTTTTGGTACGCTTGCTCACTTTGCATTCGAAATTTGGTGCTACCAAAACGGGGATCATCTCTTTGCTTGCAGGAATTTCAAGTGAAACGAACGGCCAAGATAGACACTCCGGCAACGCATAAACTGGATAGCGTAATGTATTGGATGTTCATTGGTGACGTTCAGACTTACCGACGATTGCTGAGTCAACCTTTTGTAGCAAAGAATTTTCGGTGTTCACCTTTTGGTGATTTGAAGCCGTGCAAATGACCGTTATGCTGTCTAATAAATCTTCACTGATTTCACTCTCATTCAGGAAGGTCAGCGTTTCCACAGGTGCGGTCAACATAGTAATCTGTGAGTAAAAACTGATCCTGCTCAGAATGTCGATTGTTTATGAATTATTGTCTAACCTTGTACTTTTGCAGAAGACCGCGCAGGGAGGATATGTCCAAGCGGTCCCGCACTACTAATTGATACTGACTGCAAAGTCCATGCAACGAAAGCAGAAGTCCGGAGGCAGACCATAACGGGAAGCAAACTAGAAACAATTGCCCTGGAGGCCTTCTTTGAAATACCAGTGTACTGGAAAGAATCGTGTTTGTTAGCTGGCTCAAGCACGTAGGGGGTCCTACTCTCCCATCATTTGAATTGCAGCAGAAACATTGTAATGCGTAAACGGAGTGGCCACTAGTTCAGACGTATCCGGCTTGCGCTCAGTCACGACCAAGGCAACGTCTACTTTAGCCGCTAAGAGATCGGAAGTAAAAATTTCAGATTTTGACCGGTCTACACCTTCGACCATCTTTGCTTGTAAAGAAAAACGTGTCTTTGTCGACACTTCCGTGAGAACAGCCTACGTAACATTATTCTTCTTCGCTGTTCGCGTGTTTATTGTACTTACCTGCATGTCGCCTTCATGATAGTCTGATCTACAGCTACTTTTCCAATTGCTCCTGGTGATCATCCATTTTGCGGACACTAAGTTTCTCCTTTTCTCTATTTCGTCTAAAGGATTTGAATCAGCACTGTTATGTCTTCATCCCAAAATTGTCGACGTTTATTTACGCTGACTCTCAGATTATACACAAGACAACTTCGCCTCTCTTTGTCAGTAATATATATATATATATATATATATATATATATATATAATTGAAAAACAGAGTCACGGAGGTTTTTTCCCGTTTGTGGTCACGGTGTCCAGAAATAAGTAAATGGAACAGTTTATATCTGAATACGCGGCGCTAAAAACTTTAGCGAAGCTTTCGATCCTCCTCTGGGCTCGTCATCAGCGCCAATAACGAGCCCAGAGGATGCTCGAAAGCTTCGCTAAAGTTTTTAGCGTCATGTGTTCAGAAATAAACCGTTCCATCGACTTATTTAAAAGAGACTTTTTTACCACGGGATATGTTCTCGTTAATATTTTCAACACATGACTTAAATCCCATTGAAAGGGAATCAAACAGACACGAAGCTTTCGGGACTCAACGTTGCCCCGTCATCAGCGTGTACAAATGGCTAATTCACAATGTATGCGTCAATAGGGAAGATGGAATACAACTCAGTGATATTTGGACTAGATTAATTTTGGCAACCAATTGTTGCAAGTTGTGTTCCTCTTCTATACAACAAACAGGTTCAATCAATGAAGGTTTACCCAGGGAGACATTTTGAGGAAAGACTTTAAAATCTTCGGGATTTTGGTTTTAAACACTATCCTTTTACTCCAATGTTGGGACACGTGAATTAGCCATTTGTACACGCTGGTGACGGGACAACGTTGAGTCCCGAAAGTTTCGTGTCTGATTATCTTTCAACGGGATTTAAGCCGTGTTGGAAATAAAAATGGTTCCATCTACTTATTTATGGACACCGTGAACACAAACGGGAAGAAGTCTCCGTGACTCTGTTTTTCAATTACATATTGATACCCGTTACGCAAGTCTCATTTACATTATATATATATATATATATATATATATATATATATATATATATATATATATATATATATATATATATATATATATATATATACAGTAGGGTATCCATTATCCGGAATTCCGAAATCCGGAGTAGTCCAAAATCCGGAACTTTTTAGCGCTTACATGACGTCACAGGCGAAAATGACATTTTGCGACGTATCTTTTGCACGATAATCTGGGACGCCTGTAAATCATCGTAACACAGTAACACATTCGTTGGTCAGGTATGCTTAGGTATGCGAACAGCCTCCCTTCGGAGTCCATTAGTAAACTAGAAGAAGTGGACATCGAGGAGGTGTTTAACATAGATAACGAAGCTCTGACCGCTTTTTCCCTGACGGATGGCGAAATAGCTGAAATGGTCTTGAATGATTGTGAACATAATCGCAGTGACGACGAAGAGGACGTCGTGAGCACCGCAAAAAGGGTTTCCACACAGGAGACAGTGAAAATGTGTGACAAGCTTATTGAAGCACTAGAGCAACGTGCGTTCATGACAGAGCACGACATCATGGCGATTTATAAAATCAAGGAAAAGCTTCTACAACAAACACCACGATTAACCAGGCAGATCACCTTAAGCGAAGCGTTCAAAAACGTCACCGAGCAGAGAGCTTCGACGTCCGCGGAAGGCGCGCCCGATAATTGAAAGAAGCTACTAATTTCCTAGATAAACTGCTTGAGATTACTTACAACCTCTACCTGCGCCAGTAAATGTATTTTCTACTTGGGTTCGGCCCAAACCTTAGCACTTACTTATGTATACGTATTCGTAGAAATGCACAAGGTACGCTGTAGGAACGCAGCTATGTACTAACAGTGTACTGGTAGCTCAATAACTTCAAGGCATTCCACATATTCCAAAATCCGGAAAATTCCGAAATCCGGAATACCCCCGGTCCCATTCCGGATAATGGATACCCTACTGTATATATATATATATATATATATATATATATATATATATGTTCCTTGCGTACGTGTGCTGCTTGCGTTCTTTCTAATAACCACTCTCATCCATCTGCTGGTAGGGAGATCGCTTCGGTATACTTACAGATACTTAAAAAAACGGGAAAAATCCGTGACAACCATCAATGAAGATCCACATACCCGTTACAAGACATCCAGTCTTCTCAAATATATATATATATATATATATATATATATATATATATATATATATATATATATATATATAACTAAAAGGGTATGATGGATGATGCGCCTGGTCAGTGCCTACTCAGTGAGGCCCTCTGGCAAAGTCTGACGAGGGGGGCACGGAGGTTGCTGACAGACGGCCTCCTTTTCCGGTTAAGTGTCCGCTATAACTTGGACGCGCCCATACCCTTGCGTGGTCACTACGCGTCCGATTCGCTGTCCGCGTATGCAAACCGCTTATCATTCGCGTCCATATATGAAAGGAAGAAAAGGCATGCACAGCAGCAGACATTGGATAGGTTTTTGCAGCACAGATAAGCATGAAGGTGGGCTATATTGGTAGCCTATAATATCAGTATTACTTCAGCTACTCGGAAATACTGAAAATAGAGCCGAATAAAACGTATTTTTATTTTGCTAATATCTTATGGTAACTTATAGCTGGCGCAGAGCACGGTGGAATAGCTCCGGAAGTCTCAGTTATCTTGGCACCGATATCACGGGCTGCGAACTCATCCCCCGCAGCCCCTATCAAAATAATAATAAAGTCAATTTCATTTAACGTCGTTTTCGCTAAACGTCACTTCTCCAGGAACGCATCCTGACGTTAAACGAGGACCCCCTGTATATAGTGAAATGCTGAGCATATGTGACGGCTGTAGTGCAGCTGACAAGTTGAAACAATTAGTTCTGAGGAAGCTAATTCGCCGGCAGGCGTAAGATTAATTGAGCATGACTTTCTTTGCTTACCTGCGGAAAAGTATGGATTGATTACCGTCACTGTCCCGCCTAGCTGCCATACGGCAACGGCATGCACAAGCAGCTCTGGGCAGTCAGGAAGGCATATGAGCACGATGTCTCCTTTACTCACCCCAGCTAATTGCATGGCGGCATTGGCTTCGCGAATCGCCGCGTACATTTCTCCATACGTCATTTTAGAACAGCTGATGTCTTCCTTCTGCAAGAGCAACGATGTCAACGTCACACGTTTGGGAAATAATAAATGGCAAACTTAACAATAGCAATTTTGTGCGGATCTCCCTTGAGGAAGCATTCTAGCAGAAGATTATGGACAAGGCGACATTTGATAAGCAGGCGCGGAGCTGGTCCACAGAACGGCATGTCTGAAGTTCGCCTTACTAGTGCTGTGCTAGGAGCGGCAAGTACCAGTCAACGTTAGGCTGTTTGTGCAGCAGCCAAATGTAGGCTATGTTTAAACAATGATTATTTGGCTGACGCAGAAAGCGATGGCAATGATAAAACTGCCCTTAGGTGTGGGGCTCAACAGTGGTTGGTGGAACCATCAGTAATGCTAATATCAAATAAATGGCGTTGACGACGTCAGCAGTGTACGTGATAGCAGGCGAAGCAATCACGAAGGAAAACGCCAAAGGAATACTAGCTTTCAAAGGCAGTCTTCCAATCAATTTTACTGTGTTAAAATTCAGGTGCCCAACAAAGTCGTCCAAGTTCAGTGAGCAGTATGTTAAAATGGTCAGAGTTTCACTTTTGGATTTAAAAAATAGGAAACTACCATTTCACTTGTCTTCAGTTGATGGAATTGCCGTCTTGGGTTTTTTTCTTGTACGGTTCTCGATGGCATTCAGAAGGCGAGCCATTTCTGCAGGCTTTCCTACTCCCAAATTCAAATCTATGCGTCTCAGCTTGCAAAAATGTTTAGCAGCCGAACAAGAACCATTAGAATTCACGCATTTCTGAAAAGAGGAAACAACTTCATTTATTTCGTCGGCACGAAATTGTGGATGTTTAGAAGTGATAAACTTTTCGACCGCCTTTTCCGCATCCGCTCGTTTAGTGAAGCATTTCCTTTGTAGGAAGCGATCCTGTAGCGAATAATGTTGTCCCCATGAAGAACGAATAATTTGTTTGCCTCCACATGGTTCGACAAACAAACATCCTGTTGTCGCCACTATTTCTAGAGCACAGCAGGGGGTCACATCTATATAAGGACGACGCAATGACGAGAGCGCGTTTTGCAGTGCCTGTGAAACTGACATTTGGGAACAGTAAAGCATTCCATTATTCGACTGCAGTACTGCGAGCGCCATTATCGTCTAGCGCGAAAACCATAGATCCTTACGTTTAGATAGAGGTCATTGAATCTGAACACTCTCCTGCTCATAATGGCATCGCCGAAAGACTATCTTTCGAGAAGTCTAAAAATAAGAGTCATCGCGTTCAATGAAAACTCTTAAAGTTCAACAGGCAGAGAACAATGCTGGCACATGACTTACGGACGGCAACGTACAACTGAAGAGTGATCAACAAGGTCAGTGGAATTCAAGAAGAAATGGAAGCGAAAGAATACTCATAATAAGTGGCTTGAACAGTGGCTTGACGTCACGCTTTTTCCGAAGCAGTACTATTACCATGCAATGTATTGATAATTAAGACGACAATTCAGCAGTAGCTTGCACTGGTGATCTTTTGGTAGTTTTAATTAGAGCCTTCAGGTCGGGGAAGCCGTGGAAACAAAATTATGAGTGGGACGTGCGTAATAAAACAGTTATTAATGTACATCAGATCGCTGCATCCGTTGCGCACTCAGAATGCACTACATATCTGGTGATAAATATGAAACCACAGATTATCATCGTTTGGTTTATGATTATGGATCAAAAATACTCGGTCGGTTGTTATACGCCAGTTTAACCACTGACTGTTCAATTTTAAAATTGCTGGATAGAATTCCTCACAACTTAATTCAATATCAGGCTCTTCGTGAAAGGTTGGTAGGTTTCCACGATTGCTTCGTAAATGGTTTAGGCGCCCCTTAATGGTGGCCATCGTTTGTAATCGCAGCCAGCAAGATACTCCAATCGGCAGAAGCTTATTAATGAAAATCAACCTCAGCAGACGAACGATAATGTTAGGGACTCTCGAGTTACGCGTCAGTAGTGTAAGGGGATTATATCCTCATATACCCAACCCATTTTGTGAAGTGGGATTACAGACGCTGAGCAACATTACCGGATACTCGAAACATATGCAACAACCTCTAAAAAAGTATTCGTTCTTCGAAAAATGCAATAATAAATCTTTATGTGTGCATTGAAAATTGTGTTCTTTGAAAGTAGCACATTGGATGGCGACGAAACAAGTCGCTCCCATGAGCTTTGAGGAAAACGTTATGTTCAGTATTGTCTCGTTGTTACTAATGTGCGCGCTGAAAGCTTATTCACGGTTTAAAAGAATGAATGTCTGCTCAGTGTTAATATTACCGCCTGACATGAACTGATTTTGCTAATGTTTTTCAGCCGCATTAAACACCGTGTTTCATCAAAACAGGCTTTGTGCGGGAAACATTGTCGGCAAGCAAGTAGTTGTTTGGAGTATGTAATTTTCAAGTTGATCAGCTTGATATTAACGGTTGCGTCATCATTTCTTCTCGGTAAGTGAGTATGTTATAAGAAAACTATACTTGCAAATATTAATGTGATGTTACAATTTCACGCGTTTTCCCAGTTATCAATTTAATTGGGTGGTCTAACGCTCTTTGGAGATGTTCACGATGATTTTCCTGTAGGATGTCACACGGTTGCTTATACAAACTTGTGTGCGAAGGCCGCACATTAAGCAAAATGTTCACAGAGCGTTTCCCTGTTACCATTAGATACAACAATGTAGAACAGGAATTATAAGATAATGATAATGGGAGAAGAAGAGGGACCCCTGAAATTGGATCGAAAGACTATATCACAAGGAAGTTAGTTAGATTATCAGCAATTGGAATATATAGGTTAATGCAAGCAGGACGTAACAGTTAATGCTAATACATGTATAATTAAATTGTGCAACGAAACAACAATTTACATGGAAAGTCAAAGAAGCCTTACATAATGCATAAATCCCGATTGTTTGTTCAAGCAAAGACCAAGGACCAAAGGTGAATGATAAGTGGAAGAATTTAGTCTGATGAGGCAGTTGCTCTAAACTCGTAAGATGACGTGAGCGCATTAATAAGTAAAATCGTTTATACGTGACAGAGCAGATGCGCTCTGAAGTTTTACATTTTCAATTTAGTTCCAACAAGCCAATTTATTCTTAATGAACAGAAGAAGAATACCGTTAAAATAAGGTGAGAAATTAAGCTTACTTACATCATTGAACGCTGAAGATAGAATATGTTGCTCCTGAGAACTATGATAATTGAAACAGTAGTGACCAGTGTTGCCACTTCTACTGTTAATGATCATTGCGAGCAATTATTCCATGCAAATTGGGTTTTTTGTTCTTTAGTTACAGACTGCTTGAAATAAAGGAGAACAAACCGCTTTATGTAACGAGAGAAGACACATGTCTGCATGCTCATCTAGGCAGCAAACAAATACAAGTGCTGAAGCTATTTTATTTCATTGCTCATAATCATCAGTGATGGTAGAGTGACATCGTCAAGGCTTGTTTAGTCCCATGCAACTGTCTAGGTAGTTGTTGTACGCAATCATTGACCCTCGCGTATTGCCAGGATTGTTCTTCAGGACATTCTTGTACACTTCAGCAGCCTCGTTGCTGCATTTTTCAAAACCACTCACTGCCTCCTAAAGTGACCAAACGGTTGAAAGGATTTACAATTCTCGCTCTGCGAGATAATTTGTTGAAATATTAATAATAATTTAGGAGGAAATGCAGTTTACATTAACGAAGAGTGCGTCTTTGCTAGTGAAAAGTTTACCCAAGCAGAGATGTCAGTTAACTTTAAAATATAGCATGAGCACAGGGATGATTTCACGGTGGATTAATTCTTTCACACAAGCATGGAGTAAGAAACAGGCGGTGGCAAAGCAGACGTCTTCCGTTGAACAAAAGCATGGAGTAATTCGCAACTCTTCTATGCCCTACATGCGCAAGAAATTACCACTTACAGCAAAATCGTAGGACAGCGAGAGAGCAAGGATGCACAGCAAGGCGATAATCTTCATTTCGCAGAACTGAGCGGCACCTCAGCCTGCATCATATTTATGCAGTATTCTTTAAGCTGAGCAAAGTATTGACACAACGATGCTCATTAGGGATGAGACATCAGTAAAGCAGGAATTTAGCTAGCCATGTGGTGATTCTTGATTTGCTTTGACAAATTGCACGTTTATTTACCTAATCATAGGAATGAGCCAACGGTTTACCATTGTAAAAGTAATCTGGGATCGGTGCGTTTCTCGCGGATCTATTATCATTTGGATATACAGCATTTCTTTGCGTGTCTTCTTTTCATGATATTTGAAAGTAGGCGCATAATACGACTGTTTTCTTCTTTTTCTTTGGCCGTAACCACTTCGTCATTTGCATAACGAGAAAGGTACATTATTAATCCGTTTATAGCGGCTTTTAATTTTACGCTACAATTCTAAGGAGGCCAGAGTTGACGCGGTTTTATTCTAATAAAGATGAACAAAGAAAGTTATAATTAGTTGCAATCGTTTGTTGGAGAACATTACATATCTAATGCATGTCTTCCAGCAGCTTTCTCGTTGAAATGGATTTTTAATAGAAAGCTGCTATCTTCGTGTACCTTGATTTGCACTTAGTAATCACACAAATTTGTGCAAATTATCTGAAATGTTGGTTCTTTGTAATAAGTCGACGGATTTTCATAGCACTGTGATAAACGGTTCTGTTAACTGCTGCAGTTGCACGGTGTCTACAATCACAATACCCCAAATTAACAGTAGAATAATCCATCATCATAAATGCTGACGGTGATACAAGTCGGTCTTGAAAGCTTCAGTGTATTCGGATTGTTTTCATATTAATACGTTGATTTGTTTCGCTCACCCAATAAGTGCACTAACCAACCGTTCAGCAATTATGGAAATTTGTAAGCTGCAATTGGAGACACTGAACAACATCAATGGGAAACGGAAACGGTTTGCAACATCCTAACGGTTACGACGTTCTTTATCAGTATTTTATATGCACTCTTCCCAGTGCAGATTCGGACTTTTTCTTGAAAACAAACTTTCAACATTGAAACCAGTCTTATACGAGCCCAAGTATTACTATTATTACCTACTTTGACTATGAACTTTATTCTTTCGATTATCACAAAATCTTTGCTTGCGTGGTTTTTCCCTTTGGCTTTTTGAATGAGGTATAAAATATGAGAGTGCATTCCTCATTTGGATTGTGCAACGTTAAATTAAGAAAACACGTATCTTGTTTATTACTTATCGAATGATGTAATTAAGATAACCATAAATAAGCATTTTGTTGTTATAGAACACAATCATCAGTGAACTCCATACACCTGCGCAAGGAAGACGGTCACTGCTTACCGCTAGTGATGTCTGTGCAGCGTTTATTAGTCATCAGTGCATCTAAACAGCTGTGATAAACTGTTGTTAAACGGACAAGGTTGGTGCTTTCTTCGGCACGATTAGATGGCTTGCGCTAATGAAGTACCTTCTACTTTCTAGCTAGTCACTATAACGTGAATTTTGATTCTGTAAACATAGTTGTTCGACTAGCTGATATTGATTAATAGTTCAAACGCAGCTATCTAGAGAAGCGAAAGGAAATAATTTGTAATAGGAGAATCAGTTGATTCCTCTTTTCCAACCGGGAAGTCTGGCGGCAAAACCAGTCAATTCCAAAAACCTTGATTTCACGTTCATACGTTCAGCGTTGATCATTTATGCTAACTATTTAGACAGCGATCCTACGGTGAAGACTACAAATTTCTTGGGTAAAGCGAATTGCTATTCGTCTGGTAATCGTTTCGCGCTGACGGAAGTTATCAAGTGTCCTCAGACCTAACTGCTTTCCAAACCTCAATCCCTTCAACTTCTGGTAATCAGTTGAAAGCAAAATTAGCAGGAAGTCCCCTTACTTCGTTTAAATCGTGAGTTTCTTTAGTGAGCTGATGTGCTTCATTGTTTCTGAAACGGTTTGCTGAGTTCTTTCAATGCGGCTCGATAAACCTGTGACCACAAAAAGCAAAATCCTGAGCAATAGATGAACTGGTACTAATTTATTAACGAAAGAGGACAACAACGGACATATGAGCACAATCAGACAGCTGTGTTAGCTGCCTAGTTCTCATGCCATAATACTGGTGTATAATCTCTATTCTCTTTGAGCAAAAACTGAGTAGAGTCGGCCCTCGTTATCCGCGGTTTCTATACAACGCGGTTTGTCCGGCGTGAATTAGTGACGTCATCTTTTCACAAAGACATGCGCACCGATGGCCGGCATTATAGTTGCACTAGTGTCGCTGCATGCCTGTGCAGCAGCGTGATCATCTACAAGGGCGCGATAAACTTTTTCTGCCCACTACGCTCTCTAAACCATGCATAATGCTAATGAAGTGTTGTCATTTTTCTGATTGCTCATTATTGGTTCGTGCGCGTTGTCGAGCCCGCCCGCTGTGCGCAAATATCATCCATCCATGGAATGTGGCATCATGGTTACACGAGGAATAACGGTTTCGTTGAAGCCGCTACAAGATTTATTCGATAAAGCGAAGAAAAGGGAGAAACAGCTCCTATAACAATGTTTTTAAATAAAGATCCGGCACCTGCGGAGCCTAACTTTTTAAGGCGAGAAGTTTCGCTACCAACAAGTTCAATAAACCATACAACTGGCCGGTCTGCAGGGGATCTGCGCTCGCCTACAGAAAGTGGGTAAATTGTCAGATTCCTGATGCGCCAAACCTTTCTGCCGTAGACGTTTTGTTCTATGTGCATGTGTTCTATGTGAAGTTCAGTATTTCTGCTTAAGTGCGCCTGTGTATTTTATATTTCCCCTGCTCTGTACCCATTCGGCGCACCACTACATCGCTTAGCTCATTAAAGCAAGGCGATTCCCAGGTGTTTAAAGAAAGAGCATGTTACTTTCGCCCTTTCTTGTATCTAATGGCATGGACTCTGATGGCTGGCCCCATTGGACATGCACAGTCTCATTCATGTCATTATCTCGCAGCTAGATTCCGTAGTACCAAGATCCGAAGGATCAGTAGGTATGATAACCGGTGCGGAAGGAATTCAAGGGGTCAGGATGAAATACGCGGCTGGAATACAAGCTATTTGGCCTTTTTCATAGGGTATCCTATATAACGCGGAATTCGTTATCCGCGGTGTAACGCTCAAAATCCAGGACGAATTAACCGCGGATAACGAGGGTCGACTGTATATGGTTCACTACACCATAGTAACTGTTCCGAAAGACAAGTAATTTTCTGTAGCAACGTGCTGCCAAATACAGGCCACATTCTGGAGTGCATACTGCTGATCCAGTTTTGAACTTATCACCCCATCTAAATGCCGTGTCCATAAATTATTATTAACAATATTTGGAAAATAAACAAATACGTAATTCGAAAAGTATTCCATCTATTTAAGTCGTGCTGCAGACAGTTCCGGCACACCTTGACGTTGTTCCGCACCTGCAGTGACAGTTAACAAAGTGCGCTTTCTTCCGGGCCATCAGGAACAATTAATGAAAGATGCCAAAAACGAACACATTAGGTGGGGGAAGCGCTTTGCAATTTCTGATATTTTCCCTCTTCCTGGTTAATCGTGAGTCATCTTTTGTATTAACGTAAAGCTGAAGGTTTGCGCCACCAATTGGACTACTGGGTTTGCTATCAGGAATTATTCCGGCGGACCTTTCTAGCAGTCAAAATGGATATAGAAAATTCGCATATTCGGGCCCTTCGCCAAATGATGACAAACTAGGTCGCGCAACTGAGCAAACTGCCTGATATATCAGCGGTGTATTTGGCGATAACACAGCTGTGAAAATGTAGCTCAAGGTTGGTTGCAAAAATTCCATGATAAGGAAGAGCCGTTTGAAGATAGAGACCCATGAAAATAATGGCCACAGTTCGAAGGCGCTGCCAAAGCAGACCAGAACAGAAATAACAAGAGAGATAGCAGTGGAACACTAAATTAACTGTGCGCCTCTGATTAGGCACCTGCATCAAATTGGAAGTCAAAGAAACTTGACAAATGGCTGCTACACGAAGTGAACCAAAATCAAATATTTCTCTGTTACCTGGTTTTCTCTGGGTTCCAGTTTTGCTACTAGAAGATAGCATTTCATACCCGCACTGTGATGTGTTATGACGAATGGTTTCTGTACGATAAATCGAAGCGCTCCTCGCAGCGACTGAATCCAGGCCGAGCTCTGAAAAGCTTTCCTAAACCGAAGAATTCAAACAAACGCTACAAGCATGGTGTAGCAGTCGGCAAAGGAGATCATCTGCCAGAACTTCATGAAGCGTGGAGAAATTATCCTTGCGGAGAAATCGACGAAAGGGCCCAACAATTGCACGATATACATCCCAAACGGTTCAACAGTTCTTCTGCATAACTGCATGGTTTACAAAGCACTGCGCAACTGAGGGAACTGGGCTAAGTAAGAAATTTTATTAATTAGCTCACCCAGCATATTCAGCAAGCCAGTTTACGGTGGGATACCACTTTCTCAGGCACTTGACTCACTTCCTTTGAGGACGGATCCTCACCAAAGATGGAGACGCAGAAAACGTCTTCGAGGAATTCGCTGCTTATGGAACTCTCAAGTTCTGCATTGACATTTAATGTGCTTGCATCTTCTTGCCAAAAGTGTGTAGATTCTACTGGATCTTATGTCGACTGATGAACGTTACAACAAGCCATTGTCAATACTTTCGGAAATCATGTTCCGCCACTAGCTATAGCTGACCATGACGCTGTTTCTAACACTGACAACTGAGCAAAGTTGTTATGAAAGCTCAAACAGTTATTGCGCGCTCTTTTGCTGGTTTTCATTGATAAACTCTGAACAGTCCTGTTCCACCGACTGACACATTTTGTTAATCGCAATTACTGACATTGAACAATATTAGCGGATAATCGAACCATTTACCACAAAACCACGAAAATCAATCGAAACATTGCAAAGAACTCGGTCTTCAAACAGTTCTGCTTAATATTGTCAATAAAGCATTGTTGATCAATTGGTAACGTTTTTCTAAACCGATGGGGAGTGAAGAGCAGAATTACAGCGTATTTTATAACTTGCTATGAGTTTCATAGTATACGTATATGCAACAACAATTTTAGCCACACGTCCTACAAATGCGCATTGACAATTTCAGCCTGTTGAAGGCTACGGTTGTATTATGGCTTTTCGCCGCAACCGCTCCTCCGAGAATTTTATTCCAGCTTTGATGAGCAAACACTTTTACTGTAGTGATCTTTCAATGAGACCACCCTTTTGCTTGTCATTACTCATCGACTCCAATTGAGCAATGGCGAACAGCTTAGCGATTCCGCAGGCAACTATCGAACGGAATCAGTAAACGAAGCGTAGGAAGACTACATGTGAAAGAGAGCTTATTCATCTGCCCTCTCGTAGGCTGAAGTAATGTGCCGGCGGAAGATACACTCACAGCTAGCCGTAAGCGCCTGCCTGTGAGCGCCTGTTTACCTTATAAGGGTATTAACGCAAGAAGTTTCCTAGCGACCTTACTGCTAAGTTTCGCAGCTAACGGATCGCTTATTTACTAGGTTGACTTCAAAGTAATACCGTTGTTGATTACTACTTTAAAGGTGAAAAAATAAATTGCTTTAGGACGGACCTAATTATTCAAAAAACTGTTGAACGAAGCAGGGGTTGCAAACATGATACCGTGTGCACGCATGAATACATGATGTTCTTATTTGCTCCGCCTGCACTTCACGCCCTATAACTGCGAACATAGAGTCAACGACACGTCACGGCATTGCAATGAACAACCCTTATTACGCCTACTCTTATGAGTTGCCTGATGTGGACCTGTTAGAGGAAGCGTCGTCGTGCAATGAACGTAAGCATTACTCGAAGGTCCTTCAGTTGCATTGCATTCATTTCAAACTGTTATCGCCCTTAGCGAATTGTTTCATAGCCAAAAGATTCATTTGGGTATTTTTAGTTTTGTCGTGACTGCTGATCAATCTAATCTTTGTTTCAAATTAATGCAATCCCGTCAGGGTGGCTCTATGATTCTGCAGCGATGGGCTATCAAACATAAGTGCCGCTGACCGTGGATCCTTACAGCGCTTTTGAAATAATTTGTTTTCCTTAATTGCTCTATTGTTATCAAATGAAAATCCTGGGAATTGAACCAGCAGTAAAGTTTCATGCATAGGTTTTCATGCATGCCGAGACTGTACGCATATACACGCATAAATATACACAGATATATATACAGTAGGCCCTCCATATCCGCGAAGGCTCAAAGGCTCATTGTCCACCTTTGAGTTTACAGAAAGTTTGCTTTTCATTCTGCGCTGATGACGGGACCAAGACAGGTCCCGAAAGCTTCGCGATGTCAATAAAGATACATTCGTACTACAGGTTATTCTGCCGTCTCTGTATCATTAATTAGCAATAGTATTTGTGCAAGAAAAGGAAGCTTCACTCCTGCACTTGTCATTTATTGTTAAAACTAGGTCAGCATGCATGATTTACCCGATCCCTACGTTTTTGGTTCAGCTGCGAAAGCGCTGTTCGCAACTCTGAAAACGCCACCGTACATTTGGCCACTGTAAAATTAAATAACTTAACCTTCACATGATTTGAATGCTGGATGCTTTGTAACGGGTTTCATTCGTGTTCCTAACGTGTTCCGGCTTGTCCGTTTTGATGATACCTGTAATAAATATGCAAATGCCCTACAAGCGGATGGTTGGGCGTTTATTAGAAATATCACAGGCCAAAAACTCTTATCGCAGCTTTCGGAACGCCCTGGTTCCGTCGCCATCGATCTGGAGAAAAGATCTGGCTACCCTTTCGCCAGATCGCTGACGACGGAACCAGGGCGTTCCAGAAGCTACAATAAGAGTTTTCGTCCTGCGATATTTCTAATGGGTGCCCAAACCATCCACTGGTAGGGCATTTGCAGATTTATTAGAGGTATCACTAAAAACGGGCAAACCGGAATATGACAGAAACAACCTTCACATGAATGGAATAGCATCAGCTGTTTGAGAACACTGGATCTATCAACCACTTTAATCTGAGACTGGGGGTAACGTCGTCTTCAAAATGCTTGTTTCACCTTCTTTTCTATGATCATCTATTTATAAATTATAGACTTGAAATGCATCATTCTGAGAATCCAATCCACGAAATTCACTCGGTGCTCGACGCTGGAATGGAACAGGGAATTCTGCTTTCGTTCTTCATCATGGCATCACTGTTCTCTTTGCCCTTCTTCACAGGTTACCGCTAAGCGTGCTCAGCGCTCACACTTGACATTCCAATGTCTTTAGTTTTGGGCAATGCAGAACCCATACCGCAGGATAAGACTGAAATAATATTCCTAGAAGAGTTCGCCCCGTACTTGGGTATACAGATGGCAAGGGAAATTAGACATGGCCCAGATTTTCAAGGAACACTGGAAGGCTTACTTCGCGAAGGTAAGATTGAACGCTGTTCGTTTGGTGCAGAGCAATTGAACGCAATCTTGTAGACTTACGTGGATATAACTATAGAGGGGGGTTTGGGAACAAGCAACGTATTGCAGCCAACCGGCCGCCCAACAGTGGCAGCTGGGATGAAATCATGCTGAGAGCATATGGACTATGGGATCCAATTGAGGAAATGATACATGAGAAAACTGAGCACCTGATCTTGCAAGGTTGACCAAATCAATTAATCAGTCATCTACCTCGTTTAATAAAAGGACACTTGCGAAGCTCGAAAATCAGGCATTGCATCCAGTTACGTTAAACCATTGCTGATTATTTGGAAATGAATCATATTCGTGTATCATAATTGCATGTTTCCTAACATGAAATACTTGTGCACCTTCCGTTTTTGTTATCCGCGCATTGTGGTTACGAAGTTTAGGTACACAAAACTTCATGAATAACCTTGGAATTAAAGAATGATGAAAAGCGCAGAGGTCAGTATCACTAATGGTTATCTCTATAAATCACTATGAACAAAAAACGCAAAAACAAACAGTCGGTGTACTTTATTAACGTATTACTACTAAAAGTACAAATTCAGCCTCAGAGTTCAGTGCGCATTCGGAAACTCTAACAGTTCGTACACACGAACCGATGCTACGTTAACAGTTTCCTGACTGTATGCATTTTCTGCCTGCACTTATCTAAATTTGCTAATATAAACAATCTGGCATAGCAAAGAATAAAGTAATATTAACTGCTAAACAGAGGGAACATACAGAATTATTATTTCAGTTTGTTTCGCAGAACAATCAGACAAAAATTCATAGTTTTCTTTCAATTCAAGGGTTTTGTACGACTGGCGCCGTTTTTGTTGACTTTTATTTTATTTTTCCTCGGAGCTTTCGGGATAGCTCACGCCCCGTCATCAGCGACTACTGAGAACCTCAGTAGTCGCTGATGACGGGATATGAGCTACCCCTAAAGCTCTGAGGAAAAATAAAATAAAAGTCAACAAAAACGGTGCCAGTCGTACAAAACCCTTGAAATGTACACCTACACCATTACGATGAATCCAATCATCAGCTTTCTTTCAAATAAGATAAATCGGATAGCAGAAATTCTATGCTTTCGTAGTGTAGGAGCTGGAGCACGCAACTGCTTGCGTGGCAGGGCACGTAATCCCCTTAATCCTCTTACAGCGACGGGCACCTGCCACGCGTGATGGCACGCATTCGATGAATGGGTCCGACGGATAACAGCGCACCTGCTGGTCACTCTTGGACACCTGCAGCGTATAATACGACGATGATCCAAGGCTGCCGAAGGACCAGCGCTCACGGCTGCAGTCTTCTCATCCCTCGGTCCGACTAGTGGCTATGCGCGCTCTATTCTCGCCGTACAGTTACTGAACGTTGCATGCAAATTAAACGCGTCTCGAACAGATATGTCTTCCAACGGCTTGCGCTCAAGGTGAGACGCTACATGTAATAATTTCTCATTCATAATTAATATTGCTGCAAGCAGCTTCTTTACTTATGACGTGCATGTGTTCGAAAAAATCATGCTCTTTGATCAGTTACGACATGACATATGCAGCGCATATAATGAAATTAAACTTCTCGTTCATCCCATTTTAAACACGTCTGCAATGTTCGCAATTCGACGTGTTGGAAATCTGACAGTGACAGTGGTTTGGGCGAAAGCAGGATTAATACTACGGCGGTAACGCTGAAACGTTTCAAAAATTGCGCTATCACTGTGGTTCGTTTTGCGAATTAAATGCTAAGAAGAGAAAATCCTTTAGCATAGAATGCATCCGCCTTCTATTCATACCTTGGCAGACCAGCAGAACTAGGCAACAAGCCGGGTGACCAGGTTAGGTTCCCCAATAGTTGGATTCGTCAGCAAGAAATCTCGCTAGTCATGTTTGCGCTGTACGGATGTTCACTGCGGTTCTCCAAGGCCATGTTGCTTGCTTCTGTCAGGTTCAGCTGCTAGCAGGCCTAAACGAAATTTACGAAAGGAAATTACATGAAAATCGCGCATGCCCATAGTTCGCTCACCTAGTTACAAAAACTAATAACTGCAAGGTAGCAAAATGCTTAGGCATTATTAAATTCCTTAGAATATGGCCGACGAAATTCTATACATAATAAATCTCTTAACAGCATGCTAATGAAATCTTGTATGGCTGCATATCAAACGTAGCGCAGAAAACAACAAAATTCACGGATCGGCGGCCAGGCGCGATCAATAATAACGCTGATATTACAGAACGCTTGCCAGATCGACAGGTTACAATACTTTTGGCGGTTATCTAGAGTTACTGTAACTGTCGTAGGATGACTTATTTTCGGAACATGGACAGTTGGAATAGTTACGAGTATGGCCAGCCGTTAAATAACAAGACTTTGATGGCAAGCATTGGTCGTCTGTCGTCCGTCGATTATTATCGAGTAATACGTTTTTTCGTAAGGCTTTTTTCGGGTTTTCGGCGGTCATAGTTCGTTGGTTATGCTGCGGCAAAAAGTAAGGCATGGCGTCCTCTATTGTAGGGAAATAGTATAAAAATTAAACGTAGAAGTTGAAAACTCATTTACCTTGTCTTAAACTTTTTGAAGGTAAGGTGTTCCTATACCGTTTGGTCTAAACCAGGGGTGGGGAACTTTCTGCTGCCGCGGGCCGTTCGGACGCATATAAGACCATTCGCGGGCCGGATGGAATGGTCTGGCGGGCCGGATGGAATGGTCTCGCGGGCCGGATGGAGTGGTCTCGCGAGCCGTATCCGGCCCGCGGGCCGGAGGTTCCCCATCCCTGGTCTAAACGATAGGTCGTTGGTCTTTGAACGTTTTTCTATCGTGCCACGCTGCAGGGTGAACGTGGGAGTTCGAAAATTCCTTTGCTATGTTTTACAATAAGTGTATTCTCGTGAAGGCGGGTTACTTTCCGCGGTTCTTCTCACAGCATGAAGTTTAATTCCGTTGCGATAAATTGGGTTTCCAATGCGTTGAATCTGCTTGTACTTTCCGTTTATAAAGATCCATAATTGATTTTATTGTTGTTTTCAAATTGTAGACATTTGCTAGCACATTTATGCTACGAAAAAGCGGCAATCTCATCAACGTCGAACCATTGGAGAGTTATTACGACGGCGCACTGCTAGGTAGCTTAGGAAGCGTGCGAATAAATCAGTCTTTTAATATCACTCGGTAAAATAGCAGTTTAAAAGGTTATCTGTACCATGATTTGCAGTGTATTGTTAAAATCTCAAACCGTATTTCATTGAAATTTTCGTTCCAGGAGGATGATCCTTTGTTCTGCGCCAGATTTAATCAAAGTAAGCGCTCTTTCTTCACATGGTTGTGTCGCCACATCCTGTTTCATGCAGATTACCACAATTGGTTCTTTCTTGGGATATGCAACGAAACCGGGCGTCTGAATGTTTACAACACGAAGAAGGCTGAGTTTAATATCATCGAACTTAGCACCTGTACGTACTGGAAAGCACTTTCCACCACCATTTACAACTTGGCAAACTTTTAGCTATATGTTTTCACAAAAACGCAATCTTCGATCTTGCATGGTGTCCGGACAATGATCTCAAGATTCTGATGGCTTCTGCGGACGAGAGCATATCTTATTCTGATGTCGAAACCGGCAAAACGATTGTCACCTTCTTGGGTCATCAAGGCAGCGTTCGAGCAGTCTCGTGGTGCAAAGAAAATTCCAGTAAGACTTTACCCATTTGCTTAGTTTCTTATTGATGGTTAGTTGATGACGAACGGTTTTTACGCGTTTGTACCGCTAAAATGCTGCTTAAGACTTCCTATCTATAATTTCGGCAAATACCAGTGAGATAGGATAAATCTTTCATAGAGAGATGCCTATTTATTAATCCATCTATTAGTCTTTACCGTAATTTCCTGAAGTAGTTTGGGAATTCGTTGCAAATGGAAAATGCATTCCATCTTCTCAAATCCGGTTTATTATATTAAGTCTTAAATGGATAAAAACTTACACAAATTTAATGCAACGTAAAGCGTGTTAACCTGTTGTATCGGATGGTTGAGGTTGCTCTCTGATGAATCGATGTAATGCGCTTAGGTTCAAACAAATGAGAATTATAATGCGTATCGTCTTATGAGTTCTACTCGTTCATTAATGTCAACAGATAGCCAATTTACTACATAACTGAATGAGAAACCCTTCATAATGTATTTTTCGAATTAAAAAATTGCAGTATCCACTGTTTTTCCTTCGCGAACTTTGGTCAAGGTGCGCTGTCCCTTCAGTGAATAGGCGGATTGTTCCAAGCAGGCAAAAGGTCAGCCTGTTAGTTTAAGACAGCGGTTCTTAAAGCGAGAAATACCGACACTAGGGACGATGACAGTCGAGGCGGCGCTTGGTGGGGGAGCCTCCAGGCACCCATTGCAATATTATCAAAGGCATGCTCCGATTGGGCGGTCTTTTTCTGAGCGGAGTTAATTAATTATTGCCAGTGCAGATTACGTGAGCGGCTTCACAAAAGTCTCCATAGAAGTAGGTTAGCTTATTTGACAATTGAATTGTTCAGATAACATTGCCGATTTACTGGTAATAATATTTGCATGCATAAATATAGTTTCTCATGCGTGCTCACGTTTGCATCATAATTTGCGGAAGCAAACCGTTTAATCGGGATAAACCTTCGTGGCTCCACCTGACTTACCATTTAACACTTAAGCTGGAATAAAGTTTGTCCTGAAACATTTCATTTGAAAATTTTGAATTGCATACTTTTGCCTTGTTTTCGTTTGAGCTGCTGCTGCGCATACGCCCGGCTTGTCACTTCATTGTATCCACAATAAGGACAATGTGGCCTTCCTCCATGCGAACAAAAGTTGTTTACGTTTAGCGAATTCCTTTTTTAGGTCTTTTCACTTCGGTTGGGCGTGATGGAAACCTGTTGGTATGGGATTTGCGTCGAAGTTAGTAATCGCAAATGTTTCATTCGTTCATATCAATTACGTTTTAGAGGAAAGGACGGCCGCAATCGTTGTCCAAAATGCTCATTTGGATTCAAAGAAGAAACCTACGGTATTCAGTTTTCTTACTGGATATAGTCTTCCCATGGAACGCATAAGATCAGATTAGCAACAGCGGTATGTGTCATGTTTTCCGTCAGTACGGCTTGGAACAGTGCTCTTGTTCCCATGCTAACTAGGAGTTAATGGGAACCGCTTAATTAGCAGCGAAAGAATAGCATGTAAGCATAGTTTATTCGAAAACCTTTGTTCGTCGTAACGTACCGAAAGCACAGCGTAGCCTTGAACAGCTTGTAGCTTTCGGAACAAGTCGTACTAATGGAAAACATGGAGCACTTGAGCCACCCGTCCAGCATTGCAGAAGTGATACATTATGTTTTTCTTTCAGCAGCTTGATGGATGCTTACTTTTCGTAAACGCCCGAAAATCAGTGTTTTCCAAACGTGCCTAGAGATCTTCTGATAAGGCAGGTCGATGCGCCGCAATAAGAGTTTAACTTGTTACGATGATATTACGGCAGTTGCCCTGCTTACCATAATTGAATGCGGGTAGGCTACGCTAAGTGCTCTTTGATGAACAAGAATTGAAGAGTCATCGTGTCCGTCCTTGTTGCAAGCCTAAGTGGTTACTTCGCATATCATCAATCTTCATTCATCTCAACACAAAACAACTGTCGCATAACTGTAAGAGCATGGCGCCAGCCTCTTTCCGCCGGAAAACAACTTTTCGAAACTTTCCTATGTCACGTTGAGAGTTATAAACTTTCGTTGGCTTAGCAACAGATGAGCTGAAACGGCTAAATAACAGGAATCGTTCTTGGTATTGCTTACTTCGCAGAATCCCCTAACGTTGCGTTAATCGCACAGTCCGTTGTTTTAAATGTTTTTCTTTTTCTTTTAGGCGAAACAGCCCATATGTGCTGTTTTCCATCGTTGCCAGCGTTACGTGTTGTCCGCAGGTTACGCGGAAAGGTGACTTTCTTGCTTGCTTGACTCTTCCATTCCGTTACTTTTGTTTTTTGAACTTTAAGTGGCATTAGAGTATGGGATTTGAGAAAAGTGCGTACGGTTTCGCGTTCGCATTGCTTACCTTCCGCTGTATGGCCATATTCACCATCGCAAAGAGATAGTCGCAAGCGACGCTACGGATTTACTTCGTTTTCTGCTGATGCTACGAATAATTCGGTCTTCGTTCCGTGTACTGACGGGACGATTTACCAGTATTCCGCGTTCAGATTGGATCCCCGCCCAGGTGAGTGCCCTTTTGCGTTTCAATTTTGTGACGCGGGTTTTTAGTTAACCGTTTCGTTGGTGCGATCATTCGAACCTACTACGTCTATGCAGCGGTGTGCCCTTATGCTCCTTTTATGGCATGTGGTTCTGAAAACGGCCAAACTCTTATTTGGAACTACAAAAAGTGGAATACTCCCATGTATATCACGGATGGCCACAAAGTGGACGTTTGCTCAGTCTCTTGGAACATCTACGGGCAATTAGTAACTTGCTCTGACGACCCTAGTTGGCGACTGTGGGCACCATGCTGGGATAGAAACGTGGTGGAGAGCTCGCGGGATAACGGAGAATACTGCTCCTTCCGGCAAGTGAAATTTGAAGACAATAGGGGAGGCGCTAGGAACTTTCGTTCTTCAAGTCTCGGAGCTAGGCCAAACTTTTACGTGGAACCTTGTGGTTATGTTATCTCTAACAATATCGTACAGACAATAGCTAATTTGACGCCTAGCAGAGGTTCCACTGCGAACAAGTCTCTTCGGGATATGTCTAGTGGTAGTAACACTCCGCAACAGCAGGATACCCATATGGCAGGCGGTTCTCAAAGCATGCTTCACTCTTCAATGGAGCAGTATGGTAGTCCTCAAGACGTGGTTTTCCGTCCAAGTGCGATGCGCCGTCGTCGAATTTCTATATTGGACTATTTTACCAGATCGTAAGCACGTGCTTCTGTGCTTAAGCATAGGTGCTTACAGTTTTTAAAAATGGTTCCTATAATAACGCGAACCACATGAATACGGCTGTTACGCTTATATAAAGTCGCTTCAGTTGCATTAAAATTGCTTTTCGGTTACGTGAACGATTGTCAGTTTAAATGCGCAATGCGGTTTCACGTTCTTAGCATTTACTTTGATCAATAGTGGTCCATTAGTTTACGGGAATAGTAGGCACCTTTATGCGGCATCTTTGGTTAATCGATGACAGCGAAACAGGCAAGCTACTGTTGATGGATTTCCGTAATCTGCTCAACGGTAGGCTAGTCTTGATGGTCACAGCTAGGCCATAATTAATTATCAGGTGATCTGCCGTCATCTCTCTCTTGAAAGTTGAGCAGTGTCCTTGGTTTGCGTCCATTTCACTGGCCTTGCGCAATTCTGACCATTTCACTGCAATCTGAAAAACTTGGTTTAAGCACGTTTGGCGCGCGTTCGCATCGTGCAGACAAGCGAGCTCCGTTTTCGGAAAGCATCGGCTAAAAGCTTCTTGTAAATGCAAGAAGGCGGTTTAATTTCGACTGGAATTTCATGAATGAAAGTGAAAAAATTTCCATCCCATTTGCCACCTCGTTTTTCAAACGTCGTTTAAAGCGCAGCTGAATCCACGGTAATGCACAGAATGATGTGGATCAGGTCAGCCTTTTCTGATGGAATCCTAATTTTCATCATCACTCGCCTTCTGCAACAACGAATGACCAGCCGCTTGCTCACAAGTCTGTTGATTCAATCGGGCTCATGTTCTTCTGTTCACTTTTCTTATTGGCCATAGTCTCCGGCAGCTGAAGGTGCCTCGTTTCCGGTAAATAACACATCACCATTATTATATGAATTACTGTCATTGATCCGTAGATCATGAATGGCAAAGGAGTCAGAATGGTGGAAAGATAGGCGACTTGAGGAGCAATAAGGCTAGCCAACCTCGATGAAACGTTGACGACACCACGCGACATGGAGCGAACAACGGTAGGAAACAATTCAACGGACATCAGGTGGTTTATCTTCCACATAGGGTCGATTGCCCCTATACCAATCACCGCCAAAGCAGGCATGTACTCAGCCTTTCCCACGTAGTAAAGAATAACAGTTCCCCAAGCGGAAAAACTCGTTATCACGATAGAAGTTACCAGAATGGGCTTTCGACCAAGAATTCTGCTCAAAGGATAGGGTATGAAGCCCGTCGTACCTTTGAACAGACCCATTAGAAAGGTTTTCAGGAATATGCTACCTGCCATTCCGCCAACGTCAAAGTAAATGCCGAAAGAGATTACGCCACCAGAAAACCAACTGTAAGAAAGAACGAGCAAGGGAAGTAGCACAGTTTTATCGTGCACAAGGTCGAGGTATGTATAGTTAACAACATCGCTTTTCTCTTCATCTCTTACTTCGTCCGGATGAAATGTGACCGCATTTCTCAGAGGTTCCTTGCGATTAACGCTGGCAATACGACGTAGAACTGCCTCCGCCTTTGCTGGCTGGCCGTGCTGCAAAAGCCACCTTGGACTTTCGCTAACGAGAAAATGAGCAGCCAAGAAAGGAAGCCCTTCTATCCCCAAAGCTAAGTGATAATTGTCCCACCGGCGGGTCAGATAGGCTGTTAGAGCCATTGCCATGCATCCAAAAGGCCATCCGTGAAGGCAGTTGCACAACATTCGCCAACGATTCGTGGTCACTTCTACTGGAGGCACCACACTAATTACCAGGTAACCACCGGCGAAGAATCCAAGCAAAATGAAAACTATTAGCACAACAGTTAGACTGTAGGCCACGAATGGAAACACAATGTTTGTCAATACACATCCTGCCAGACAGCTAATAAGACATGGCTTTCTACCGAATCGATCAGCCAAGTATCCAAACAGTACAGAGCCAACCACACCTCCTGCCATAACGGCCGTGCTCATCGAAGTTGCCACGTAGCTGCCTGAACAAGCAACGCCGAGGTGTACTATCAGGGAATCGAACTCCGCCTCCAACGTGGCGTTCTTGCATTTGCAAAAGTCGACGCTTGCGGAAGCATTCCGCTCCAGTCCGGCGAATTCTTCGTCATGGCACGCCTTTACTACTGGTTTGAGATTGTTGAAAACTGTACACAGCATGCTTCCCGATACGGTTACATAACTTAGTTGGGTTATCAACAGTACCAAGATTTGGTAGAAGCTGAATGCTCCACATTCCTCCAAATGACTATCGAAGGGACGCGAACTAGAAAGCATACCAAAATAAGATTTATGCTCGGCGAGCATTGATTGAATGAGAAAGGAAAGCCTCATCAAAGCGGCTCCTATTATTGATGAACACGCTAGAATTTCCATCCCTCCTTTCCATTAAGGGCAGCAAATGTGCTCGTATAAGAACTCCCCATGCTGAGGTGCCGACAACAATTAATGATTCACAACGGTGGTGATTTAAGGAGGCGAAATGCGCCGCACACAACGTAGTAATGCTGCATTTATAATGCGCATGGAAAGGAAACAACATATTAACATTAAAAACATTGAAGAGTACGTCAACGGTCAAACCATTTGCTATTAGTGTCCACCTTTTCGGTTGTTGCATCTGTTGTCGTCATCGTGGAATAGGAAAAGAACTTGTCAGCTGTTCCGTTCGCTGCTCACCGAGGCTCGCCGGAAGTGGTGAATGAATGTGAAAAGCGTACGATCGATTCTTAGAAATGCCCTGCTAATAACTTGAACTGAACCTATGGAAGCGACGGTTCGTTGTTCTCCAATTCTTACACGTAAACATACGCCGTGGTTTTAACACCGCCTTTCCATTTCAAACGACCGTTCTTATCAATCGTATCTTCAAAGATCCTGCGGTGTAATGAGAAATAAAACGTACTATCAGTAAAGTATTATAATATCGCTTAAGTATTACGTTAACACATTTCGATTGATCGTCCGTGGCTTTGTCAATGTTCCTATCATTATTCAAAGAATGAAGCTACGCACTGGATCACTTTCTGAATAAATAAATATACACATCATTCGGAACGAACACCTTTCGTGGTCACCGCAAGATGGCAGAGGTCCAGATGGCACCATATGCTGACCAGGAGACATGTTCGTTCCGAAAGTCTTGCACGCTTACTTGTTCAACAAAGTTGACGAAATAAGTACCAGCCTTCCTGTGAATAAGTAAAACCTGCAGAGTTGTTACCAAGCAATCGAAATTCAATGTATTTGAGCATCTTCGTAGGCATTAAATACAAGCTCCGCTCAATTGATCCTTTAACTGTGGGCAGTAAAAAAGAAATCGTTCATTTAAGTTAATGTTGAAAATAGTGTCACTTGCCTGGAGAATAAAAAACCTTTTACTTTCGATTGGCGTTGTTCAGTGATGGATTGTCATTAGCTGTCCATTCCGTTATGCCGTTAGTAGCAGCTGTTCTCAAGCAAACAGCTGCGAAGAGCAAGAAAGTCCTCAATGACCAGCAGCTGTTTCCCCTGTAAGCATTGCAGCCTTCCTACACGAAGAAATTCGTCCCGTTTCTGGAACAGTTGAATTACCCAACACGTCTGTAATACATCCAAACAGAATCCCAGCCAGCGGATGGGTGGGTAACTTAGCAAGAAACGGAAACAATCGAAACGTACGAAAACGTCGAATCTTTCGGGACATCCTTGCTCCGTCGATCTGCGAACGTCCTGGTATTTAATCAAAACGATTCAAACGCGTACCGTGCAGCAACTGACCCTATTAATACATTAACAATTCTTGTATCCGCAGCCTAAAACATCCGGTTTCTCATGTTCGCTGTTGACGCAGCAAGCACACTCCGAAAGATTCGATCCTTTCGTACAGTTCGATAGTACTTACTTTTGCTATTACTGCTATTTTTTGCTACTAGTAATATATCATTTAACTGCCAACTGGATAGGGTCCCGTTTGAACCAATCAGAAGCTCACTGAGTTCCACCAATCCAACTGTTGAAGATGCTGCTTCTATGAATGGGCGCGTTAGTTCTCATAATTACAAATTACTTACGGAATATTTCAACCGTTGATAAAAAACAGTTTATTCGCGTAGCTTTCGGGAAGCAACTTTTCCCGTCCTCAGCGCACACACTGTGCGCTGAGGACGGGAAAAGTTGCTTCCCGAAAGCTACGCAAATAAACTCTGCTTTTTTCATCAACGGGTTGAAATATTCCGCAAGTAATTTGTAATTATGAGAATCCAACTGTTATTGAAAATTCTTCCATAAACCGCATGAACCCACAAGAGTAAAATTGCAAAGCGAGGGTGGTTAAACATTAGTGTTTTGACAATGGTTGAGATCTCACGTAAGCAGTGCGGCAGACTACTTGTTCAAAATTAATTTTGAAATAGCCCGCCCTATTCTATATAAACAACCTGGACGGTGGCCACTAACTTTGCACTGATGACGGGCGCAATATCGTGCCCGAAAGCTCTGCAGAATAAAAAGCTTTTACCAGAAATGGGGATTACCGTGTACTACATTTCGAAATTTGAAAGATACCCCGTACCAAGAAGAAAGAAGAAAATATTAAGCAATGGGTAACACGGGCCCAAAGATGTTATACAGCGGCCATCATAGGGACACCACCAGAGGACAGCGCAAAGAAGATGGTCAAGATCACGAAAGAAGTTTTAAACCCGTATCGATTTAAACCACCGAGCTTTGATAGGTTTCGTTGGAGAGATGTCACCGCTGTCATTTATCGCTTTGGCACTGTCCGGGGCGGTCGGTTGTGAAGGTCGTGCTTCTGCACGGCTGACTAGGGCGGGTTGCGAAGTCGACGCGGTCACAGATAGGACCCAACTGATGTAGCACCTGCCTAAGTCGGCTGAACAGGAGTGCTTGAAGACCGACTGACCAACCTGGACGGTGGTCACTAACTTTGCACTGATGACGGGAGCAAGATCGTGCCCGAAAGCTCTGCAGAATAAAACGTTTTTACCAGAAACGGGGATTACCGTGTACTACATTTCGAAAAGCGAGGAAGATTACATAATAACAACAATAATAAAAGGCTCAGCATAAATGTATCAAAAAATAGCTCATCGAAAATCCAACGTAAAAGAAACAAAAGATTACCAATGGACCGTCATAAATAGCAGCTAAGCTATCGAAGCGAATATTGTTCTTACTGGGGTGTAGGAGATCTGTAGTCACGTTGTGCGAACTTCTCTAATCGCTACTGCGCCAATTTGTTCAGATTACGGAGCAGACCATTCTTATAAGCAACCTGATCTGTTTAGCGGCTTGTGTTTGAACACTTCATACCATTCCTGCGTTTGATACACAATGGGTCCTCGTTTAACGTCAGGATGCATTCCTGGAGAAGTGACGTTAAGCGAAAACGACGTTAAATGAAACTGACTTTATTATTATTTTGATAGGGGCTGCGGGGGATGCGTTCGCAGCCCGTGATGGCGGTGCCAAGAAAACGGAGATTTCCAGAGCTATTCCACTGTGCTCTGCGCCAGCTTTAAGTTACCTTAAGATATTAGCAAAATAATACGTTTTATTCGGCTCTATTTTCAGTATTTCCGAGTAGTTGAAGTAATACTGATATTACAGACCACCAATATAGCCCACCTTCATGCTTATCTGTGCTGCAAAAACCTATCCAGTGTCTGCTGCTGTGCATGCCTTTTCTTCCTTTCATATATGGACGCGAATGATAAGCGGTTTGCATACGCGGACAGCGAATGGGACGCGCAGTGACCACGCAAGGGTATGGGCGCGTCCAAGTTATAGCGGACACTTAACCGGAAGAGGAGGCCGTCTGTCAGCAACCTCCGTGCCCCCCTCGTCAGACTTTGCCAGAGGGCCTCACTGAGTAGGCGCTGACCAGGCTCATCATCCATCATACCCTGGTGGGTGCTGGAGCAGTCGCATCGTCCACCGTAACGATCCTATTTATTTCAAACTGACAGGCAACCGTTACTGCTGGGCAGAGTTGCACTAGCCAAATGGGCGAACCTGTCAATCTTTGTGTGTACTGTATTTTTCCGCCCGTTCACGAGAGACGTTATAGCGAAAACGACGCTAAGTGAAGCGACGTTAACCGAGGACCACCTGTATATATATATATATATATATATATCCAATGTGATGGTATTCCGGCTTTCCCGTTTTTTGGATGGTACCTGTAATACAACTGCAAATGCCCTACCAGCGGATGGATGGGTAACTATTAGAAATATCACAGGTGACGCTGACGACGGAACCAGGGCGTTCCGAAAGCTAAGATACGATAAGACTTCTGACCTGTGATATTTCTAATAATCGCCCATCCATCCGCTGGTAGGGCATTTGCAGTTTTATTACAGGTACCATCCAAAAAACGGGAAAGCCGGAATACCATCACATTGAAAATATGAAACCCGTTACCAAACACCTGATTTTCAAATATATATATAAATAGTCCCGATGTATCTTAGCCGTCGTCTGAACGAATCCTTGCAGTGTTGAAGAAGAACGGCAGATTGACCCGTGAACAAAAGTTTTTTATTGCGTAGCTTTCGGGACCTAACTTGGTCCCGTCATCAGCGCTGGGAAACAGCAACCTTCTTGGTTGCAAACGGCAAATGAATGATACATCGGGACTAAATGCTGCCGATGAACAACGCAGTGGATCGCCAAGACTTCAGGCACAATCTCTTTGAGATACGCAACAAATCCACGATGGCAACCAACCATAGACGGTGCTCCATCAGTGGCAACGGTCAGTATATTCTTAATGGGAATTTTCTTCTCTTTTCAAAGTATTCATCGACGATTCGAAAGATTGAGTGACCTTAGCGTCGGTTTTCAATTGCAAACAAAAACTCTTGCATCAAGTGTTCATCCTTTATGAAGCGAACGTATGCAACCAAGAAGGTTGCTGTTTCCCAGCGCTGATGACGGGACCAAGTTAGGTCCCGAAAGCTATGCAATAAAAAACTTTTGTTCACGGGTCAATCTGCCGTTCTTCTTCAATGAAACCGAAACCCGTTAAAAATCCCTTATTCAATCCTTGCAGTGTGTCATAACTGCAGTCAACCGAATTAAAAGTAATTCTTTGAAAGATAGATTATTTCGGCGACTCTGCGAGGAAAACGATGAAGAATTCAGCCGGCTGCCCTGAACACTGAAGTTCGCTGGTTATCTAAAGGTACTTGTTTAACAAGATTTTATGAATTATTTGAATCCGTTCTTAAATTTTTTGATGACGAAGACATCACGCTTCGTGACGAACTGAAAAGTCGTGAAGCTGACATAGCCTTCTTAGCTGATCTGTATTTTAAATTTAATGAAATGAATGTACAGCTGCAGGTCAGCGGCCTGAACTTGGTTAAGACAAAGTCTATAATTTCCGCTTTTGTTATCCAAGTTGGTGTTGTGCAAATGGAACCTATCGCGTAGTGAATTGTGCCAGTTTCCAAACTTAGCTGCAGCAAAAAAGAACGCTATCCCGCATGACGCTGACTCTGATATTCAATTGTACTTTGATCATTTACAAACGCTGCATGATGACATCAAACGACGATTTCATGATGTACTGTCGATGGAAGTGCCAAATTGGGTATTCGACCCTTTTACTAATCCCGTGGATGCAGAAGTGTACCTACAGGAAGAGCTAATAAACTTGCAATCAAATGAAGAATTGAAGCCGAGACTGAAGCATGGATTTGACCAATTTTGGTTACAAAAGCAAATTCAAATTTCGTATCCCGGCCTATGGACTGTTGTAAAAAAAGCTCCTAATTTCCTTCCCATCGTCATCGTTAATGGAACGCTGTTTTAGCGTCGTTACCGATCTCTTAACGAAGAAGCGCAACTGCTTGCAAATAGTCAATCGAGGCGACCTGCGGCTTCGTGTGTCGTCAATGGAGCCGGACGTTGAAAAATTAGTTCGCTCGCATTACTTCAGTGTTCGTCATAATACTATCTGCAGTAGACATGTAACTAATAATAAAGTAGTTCAGTGCAGAAGCGGCATGGAAGGCCAAATACATCGCAAACGAAAGCAAAAGTGGCAGGAAGAGGCTCCGCTCAGTATGGCAATGACACCCCCACCTAGCTCCATTTTTGTGGGCTTAGGGGGCAGTGCCGAGCTCGGAGCTCTAAAAAGAGGGCAGTGGCGGGGTCTGGCCTTGAGAAACACTGGTTTAAATGGATGACGGATATTCATTTCTTTTGACAAGAAGTTCCACCAGTTTTCAACAGCCCATTGTTTTAGTCAATAAAATTTTACCGTACATCTAAAGGCACACCTAAGAATGGAAATATTTTGTTTCTAGACATCCTGACGAAACAGCATAGAGAGAAATATGACTAATCCTATAAACTAAACTGGATTTCGTGGAAACCTATGCATGTCATGTATGCCACAGTTAAAGAATATTCATTATTTTGCATGGTCATTCATCAGTATTGGAACAAAGTCTCGCACAATATCATTTATGAAAAGAGCTAAAGGAAGGGAAGTGGAAGTAAGAAACGTTCATTCGGTAGTGAAAATCACGTTAGATTATGACGCTTCGATGCTCTTTTGCTGGCGCTACATAATAACACGTGTGTAAGCTTTGGAATTACGTTCACTTCAGAAATCTTTCACTATCCTGATGGTGTTTCCTAGCCGTTCGAAAACAGCGTTGGTAACGAAAATCTTCCTTCATGCTTATGACCTTTCACTGTGATCATCCACTTTAGTTTTAGTCACAGCAAATTGGTTTATTAGGATGGCACTGACACAATGTATCTTTCAACCGAAAACCCGTTCTGTCCGTGCAATTTGACCGGAGCTCGTGGAATCAGCGAGGAGATAGAGCTTAGTGGCGAGCTGTCTCTACTCGCTGACAACGGAACACGTCCAAAAGCTCTGTTCAAACCATGCGTTTAGCATTGCCTTATTTTTCTAACAAAGTGTTTGTCCACCGCAGGCAAGGCATTGTTTATGGTTGAAGACCTACTAAAGTTGGAAATTAACAAACGGGTTATCTATGTAAAAAAAGACCTCTTAATAAGACTACGCACACCCGTTACAAAGAATCCAGTTTTTAAGAACTCACGCACCAAATGCTTTTGTCTCTGGTTTAGAAACAAATTTTCTTAAAGGATTCACACGAGGCATTGATTCAAAATGTTTGAACGCTTTCGTTCGTTCATGCTAAAACTGCTGCCCCATATGACTGCTCACGCCTGACAGAAAGGTCTGATATTCCCAAAATTGTTCGAATGCATTATGTTTCACATTTTAAGGGCAGCGATATCCGTTGAGTAAACTGCATGAAACAAGTGAATATAAGGAACTTTTGGAACTAACACGTTCTGTCGACAGCGCAGGCAATTGAAGCTTCAATAACCGCGCTGACCACGAAATCCGTTAGCTCAGGAAGCTCCGCACATTAGCTTATTCAATGGCAATTGACTCAACGATCACAATCGCCTTGAGTTATGAAATAACAAAGGAACTGGATAACAGCTTATAGCCTCTAGCTTCTGGCTAAAAAGATTACGGAGAACAGGAAGTTTGGGATCAGGACTACATTACAATAACTTGCACCATTACGAAGCATTCTTACTCCTTCCTCCTTTTGCCTTCCGATTCGTATTTGACCTGACAACCGAATAAAAAAACTTCCTCTTGCTCGTTGAAGACGGAACTCGAGCGTTCCGAAATATTCGAGGAAAACCCGTACGCTGTTTTTTGACTGTGCCTTCTTACAACTTCTCTCATCCATCCGTTGTTAGGGAGACCGTGTCAGTTTACTTATAGATCAATCAACGTACAACAGGAAAAATCTGTGAAAACACAAGACCATCACTAAGCATTATAAGAAATAACAAAATCGCGATTCCGACTGACCACAGGCGTTATCGCATCCATGAAAGTCCACGTGGCTGCAAAGTCTACCACGCAGGAGAAAACGACTGCACTTTTCTCTAACTTTTCACGCTTGTAATTCCGCCTACTTTATTGAAACTAATACGGAGCGATCGGACCAAATCTGCTCCGCCGTCAGCGTCCTTAAAATATGAATGCGCAGGCAATTTGTCATGCTACCAACCTAGATTACAACCCGTATGCCTACAACTTCGCAGCTGCGAATCATAA
Organism: Trichuris muris; assembly: GCA_000612645.2. Lineage (NCBI taxonomy): Eukaryota > Metazoa > Nematoda > Enoplea > Trichinellida > Trichuridae > Trichuris > Trichuris muris. The sequence goes on along the minus strand of CBXJ02000282.1, from coordinate 15,928,608 downwards.
ACTGAGTGAGTTACGAGAAAAAGTTTTTGCAAGATCACTTCTTGCCACCAAATCATGTCTAGGTAGCTTTTATCTTTCCACGTTAATATGTTCTAAAGGCGGATTCACCATACTGCAAAAGGGCAAATTATTTCTGCAGCAGGCTACCTGTATTTCTTGAGGGTATTAGTTCTGTTAAGTTGTCCAACGTACTGTTAGTCGATAGAAGGAATTCTATTTATTCTGGAGTCATTTAATAAATATAACTGTTACACTGTCAATGTCAGCGGAAAGACAAGCTGACGGAACAATTCATAATGCGCTTATAGCGAACGACAGAGAATCCAAAAAATTGTGCATCACCCCGTTTTCTGGTCTTATAGAAGTATACGTCAACATATGTAAAAATAATTTTACTTGCTCAATCTGAGTCTCAGTAAAATTAGCCTTCGCGAAAATACAAAACTTGCTGAAGTATGAAAGGACGTGCTAATACTTACGTTACACAAGCATAAACCCTTACTTATGTAATACTATTACAACAATTCGAATGCCTGGAGTTCGCTATCTCTGGTTGGCTCAAAATTAATTTCCTCCTACATATCATACAGTATTACCATATTATCAGATAGTGGCTGCTAAACTCATGTAACTGGCTGTTTATTTCATTCCACACATGACTGATCGAAGCCGTACATTTCCTGTGCATTATACCTTGTGTTTCACCGTCGACAATCTTTCTGCTAATGTATTTCTTGTAACGGCCCAGATTGTACACCACCTCTACAGGAAATATGGCTCTAGGTCAAACCAACAGATCTCGTAACACAAAACACTATATCGGAAGCATACATATTTTGCCAATAACTGCGCTTCAATCTCCCAATTTGCAATATCTTCCACACTACTTTGCTGCATTCATAATACCAATGCATTCAACAATATGAATGCTCCTCCTTACACAAGTTCCGGCGGAGCTGTGCTGACTATATCTCCCAAGGTTTATGCACGACTACGCAAATAGAAGATAGCACAACAATTTCACAACCGTTAATTCACCGTATCACAATTAATACGTACCTGCTATATTGCAGAGCTCAAAGTGCTCCCACGCTCTTGAGATTGCTCAGTAGTTCGGTAATTGCGTGTGGGCTGCTAGGGAACGGGATGCATGAACTTATTCGCAGAGTTTTTGAAAGAAACTTAATCTGTCCCCAGCGGTGTAGCGCGTATCCACAAGAAACCATTTTGCAAAAACATACTGTATCGCCGACAAACAACTAAGTTGCCCGCTAAAGCTTTAGGAACAGACTCGTACATTCGGGAGGCTTCATTTTTTCTAACGCACAGTTACCGGCTTACGGGACAACTTAGCAGCCATTTCAAAATATGGACCAACTCATTGAAACCGTATGAACAGTCCTATCTTCATGAACGTATGTCCGTTAATCGCTCTGCGCATGAATAGGCAAAAATGAACTTCACTTTTTAACTCCGGTGGTAGCTCAAACTTAATTCATCAAACTTCTTTTCGTTCTTTCAAGAAAAGTAATAGGTGCCGCAGAGAACATCTGAGAAGCAGTAGCAGCTTATTAATATTAACAACATGGAAAAGACATTAAGCATTGCAGAAAGCAAGCAATTCGAGAGGATCAAAACTGGCCATACCTTGCTAGTAGCTTCTGTCCATTTGGCAAGGCAGGGAACCCCGCTGACCGTTCAGGCTTTTCCATTTTCCAGTATAAGGACGGGTGGTCACGAAGCCAGCGTGATTAGCGAATCAACTGCCAGTTCATTCGAAAAGTTGGCATTCATTGACCCACACGGGTAATTCCAATTCGCGTAAGGTGAGCTGCACTTTACGAATTATGCGTTCAAACGTTTCTCACCTTGCAAGAATGGCGGGCAGCTGAGCCAAAATGCGCTTTATTACTTCCAGCTATTTTCGTAACACTGCGCCTCATTGATAAGACTACATAGATAAACAGATGTCGTCATTTCAAGTCGCGAACCAACCGCCACTGGAGTACGAACCGGAGCTGAAAGTTCAGTGGAGTCACAGGAACCAGTATAGGCAGACAGTGGTAAATAGTGGAAAGTCAATGGTGCATGAGCGCCACATCGCATGAATGGCATTTAAAAAGTTTAGCTGAAACAGGACGTGAAACTGGGACTTCTGATCCGTCGGGTCATTTAAAGCGAGGTGGCTCAATTTTTCCACACATATGCTATGCACTGAACAGCAGACCACAGGGGCAGGCAGCACTTGGCAATAAATTATTAATATGAGTACATAACATAATGAGTGTAACTACAAGACAATGTTTAAGTGCGGTGTGCCGCATGGTCAACATTCTTTCTTGCCGTCGCAGAGCTCCTATCAGACCTTGCTAGTAAAAATGAGCCATCGACAATACTGTCAAACAAAGTAGCAGTACATGCACTTTCTTTCTTCCCATCATTCTGAATTATATAAATACTTATTGCCCATGCAACGTTCCATTACATCCTTATCGTGATTACAAAACAGGTTAACGGTGACTTGAAATAATATGGGCGTGCAAAGCGGAAACTAGTAAAATTTGACAGATGCGACTCAGAGGTTGCATTCAAACAGTCAACAGCTCAATCACTGCTTTTATCATTAAACCAGCTTCAATCTGCCAAAATGATGCAAATGAAATATTGGGAGAACACCGTACCCGCGGTCAAGCTCTGTTCGAAAATGTCAAAGATGAATTTCTATTAAACAACAGGTTCCGAAACACGGGGTAAGATCTCATAATTTTAATAAAGCAATGAAACACGGCAAGAAACAACCCGTGACCGAGTAATATCGTAACCGTTAAACGGAGCTTTCGATAACTCCTCATGTTCTCGTCATCAGCGTATACACAAAGAGCTCTTTGTGTATACGCTGATGACGAGAACAAGAGGAGTTCTCGAAAGCTCCATTTAACGGTTACGATATTACTCGGTCACGGGTTGTTTCTTGCCGTGTTTCATTGCTTTATTAAAATTAAAAGATGAATTTCCTGAAATAGCGACGGTTCAATCCCCAAGTTCCAAATCGCGCTCCGTTCCGCCGGAATGGTGAACCAACCGCTTGCTCGATGCGGCGACGCTGTATTTGCCAAGAAACTGCTAGACACATATTAGGCCTCCAGACCGACAGTCGCTGCATCGTACACGGTAAATCCCATATTAATAATAAAATAAGCAGCCCTTATTTTTATTATTAATATGGGATTTACGCCAGTTTTCATTGCTCTCGTGACCGGACCTTTTTGATTAATATTATTATTGATAAGCTCTCTAAAGCGCAACAAGAATAGTGATGATAGAATGACGTCACATAAGGGAAGGATTTCCGTTTATGGCGAATTCTGTCCGTAACGATTGCCCAACCAGCAGTTGATCAGTAAAACTAAGAACTCTGGTTGAATTAGTAAGTTCTTATCGTTTGGCATCTGTTGAGATCTGTCCATTCAGTTATCAGTGCACAGCGACGTAGAACAAGATGGTAGCAGCAACATAAATGTGTACAAATAGGACAATGTCACAGTAAGGAGCTCGAGATGATTGAATGAAACGCCTACAATTTCTGTAAGTCAACTAATATCCAAACGAAAGTGATCGTGCACCACAGGTACCCAACCGGTCCGTTGGAATGCGCTCATTGGGTTCACTGAACGTGGGACTGCACTTTATCCCCAGCTGCTGTCCGTGACATTTCCCTACTAATACAAATTACTGTTATAATCTTGCCCCACATACTCACGATGATGTAGGAATAATTAGGATTTCGAAAGCCCCGAAGCTTTCGGAAGGTACAACCAGCACATTGTATTTGCCAATCCAACCGTCGGTCGTAAATTATTTCTTTGGTTGCTCACTTGGGTCACGTACGACAACGGGACAAAACCGTTGCTTACCATTTAAATAGAAATCATTTCGAAACCAACCCAATCCAATTGTAGAATCCAATTATAATAACCTGTTTTCAGGCAGGTCAAGGAAAAGCTGCAAGGTGTTTCCTTTAAGTAAAAAATGCGAAAATCCTCTACTTTCCATAAGAGGAGAAGAAAGCTGTGAAGAACGTCGTGCGACACGACGCTGTCGGCAAAGTGGGGCCTGTCCATTTTACTCATGTCACCAAAGCATGACCCACCGACGTTCCGCAGAAACAGAGAAAAGCAAAGGAAAAGAACACGATGATGGTGCATGCCGACATTTCGGAAGTCAAAAGTGGGTGGCAACCAACGACAGCGACAGGCACTACAAATAGGACAAAGCAAAGTGAAAAAAGCCGAAGAAATGAAAAAAGTTCAATATATTGAAATCCGTCATCATAATCGCTGTTTAAACTCGATAGGTGCTTGCTACCGGTATGGCGAAGGGTGGCCCGTTGATAGGACCGGGATGGGGACATCTTTCGAAAAAGCGCCTTAGATCACAAAATTACTGTTAAAGTTTTTAAAAAGTGGTAACGAAGCAAAATAAAAGACAATATGACTCAGTACATTATCTTGTTCACATTGCTAAATTCCCATTGATACTTCAAAGCTTTTACGATGTAAAGATTTTCACAGACCCGCAGCTTTCAAGTCTCCTAACGGCGCAATTTTGGAGCACATATATTGAGAATATATTACGTTGGTACAAAAGTATTGGCGCTCTCCTTACTTCAAACACTACTGCCTATTTCTGATTAAATTTTTCTTTACTTAACACAATTTCTAAGGCGTAATCTTTGTGAAAAAACACGGTTTTTACCCGTTAGTAAAGCTTTTAATTTCATCTGAGCTTTCGGTGTCATACCTTGACTACCGTCATCAGCGAATGTCTAACTTGTAACGCCTACAGTCAATGGTATCTTGTTTAAAACGCGCCTGCGTCTACACTTTCGTAAAGTCGCAGGTTAAGTTTAAAGTGCCCTGTTGATGGGAATAGTTCGAGTGAATAATGTCGACCAAATGTCACTGATTCCCTTACCTTCATTTCTGTTTATGCACGAGCAGTGTTGGATATAAATAGCCACTTTCAATTTTCTAACCCGGAAATCTCTTTCTTGTTCCAACTTGGTTACTTCCAAACTTTCATCCGGGTGCGAGCACGAAACATGCTCTACCACCGCCGATGCTTTCTTACATTGTTCCATAACCAATTCCGGGTTATTATTTTGCGGCCTTCCTCTTCTAGGGTTGTCTTCACCCATACTCCTTCTTTGTGCCACCCGGTAACTCTTGATCAAGGCCATATGCTGCTCGAAACGGTGTTCTATTGTGTCCCGTTTCACCTATATAGACACTTCCAATACCACATTTGATCCCGTAAACCGCTCCTGGTGTCATGTCACTTGGGATCTTCTGTTTGTCAGAACGGAGAATGTTTCTTAAGCTATTATGGGTATTAAAAACCACTTTAACCCCAATTGACTTTGCACTCTCTTGTATTTTTTCACCCACATGAGGGTAGTACGGTAAAATCAGTGTAGTGTCATTCCTTTCACGCTTTGTAACGTTCCATTCATTTTTAACCGCTTTTTTATCCTGTTCTTTATGCATAATGATGTAAATTTTGGAGGATAATTGTTCTCTACAAGAATCCACTGAATGTAGCCCAATTCTTCCCCCAAAAATTCTTGACTGCATATTCTGAGAGCTCTGTCTACCATCCCTATAATGATAGCTCTCTTTACCTTAATGGGATGACAAGAAGTGAAATCCAAAAATCTATTCGAATGTGTCGGTTTCCCGTAAATCTTCGTTCTTAAACAGTCTTTCTTCCGTACTACAAACACGTCTAAGAAAGGTAGTTGCCCTAGTGCTTCTGTCTCCATGGTGAACCTGATAGGATCCGGGAAAAGACTATTTAAGTGTGCAAGTATGTTCTCTTCTGTGCCTTTCCTAACTATAGCAAAAATATCATCTACGTATCTTTTAAAAACCTTAGGATTTCGACCTGAGACCCCTGATGTAAAGGCTTTTTCCTCTAAATTTTCCATGAATATATCCGCAATCACCGGGGATAGAGAACTACCCATACGTGCTCCCTTTGTTTGTGAGTAGTAAAAACCGTTCCATTGAAACTGGTTGCCCTTCTCCATACAGTATTTAACCAATTTAGTGATGTGGATTCAGTTTTGTTCTTTCATTCAGTGTAGGGTCTGATGATAACAATTCCATTATAATTTTGTATGTGCAGTCAAGTGGTATGCTGGTAAAGAGATCTTCCACGCCATAGCTTACCAGAACATCTTCTTCGTCCATTTTTTGGCTCGAATTTCATGTACGAAAGATAGCGAAACTTTTGTATGGGAGATTTTCTTCCCAGTCAACGGTTTCAAAATTTCTGCCAGATATCTACACAACTGCCTCGTCACACTTATGTTGCTTGAAATCACCGGTCGTAACGGGTCGCATTCGCTGATGACGGTAGTCAAGGTATGACTCCGAAAGCTCCGATGAAATTAAAAAGCTTTACTAACGGGTAAAAGCCGTGTTTTCTGACAAAGAATATGAGATCACACCCCGTTATCAGAAACTCTATTTTCAATTTCTAAAGCGTTTTGAATCCGCTCCCTTGCTTCGTGCCGTTAGCTCATTCAACGTTCACTTCTGCTTATTTCCGGCTGCGAAATTAAACGCAAGCGTTCGAGCGTTCCTATTGTACACCTGCGACCCAATGGGAGCTGACCGGAGCTTCTGCCATTGGTTTTGTCCAGGGACCCCTCAGTGCGTTCATCGACCCTGAGAATTTCATACAAGAGATTAGAATGTTGAAAATGAGGTAAGTCAAATTGAAATAAGAATAAACAGCGCAACAGCGCAAGCGAAACCAATAGCATGCATCAAAAGAGGGATGTTAATGCTAGCGAATCAATACGACACAGTTGGGACAGGCTGTCAGAGGGTGGAGTGAACATAAAAGACAACAGAAAGATGAATCATACAAGTGCAGACTAGTGGAGAATGACTAGACAAAACAACGACTTAGATATTGCCACGGTCCGCGCCCGTACGGTCAAACATTTAACGTTTTCTGGCTCTTTTCGTTTATCCTTCATGCACGGGCGAGCAAACGGGGAAAACGCGGATAACAGAAACCAAAATTTGCCAATATCCAACGGAACGGAATATTAACATATTCCCTATCCGATCATATCTTTAGATACTATCGCGATTGCCGGTGAGAATGGCAAATCAAAAATCCCGTTGCTCCTCGCAAAATATGATACCAATCATTTAAACAGCAGCGCACTTTAACAGCGCATAAGCTAGGGAACGAGAAATCAGGTAAACACGCGGAAGGATTACCTGAAATAGTTTCACTGACTTGTTCACGTAACTGAGGTTGACAGCTGGTTTGCACTTACTATACGAGCCGCGCTCGGCGTTCAAATAACTTGTATTACCGCTCCCTAATGCAGTACCCGTATGACGACTTGGTTCCACCGATGCCATAGGTAGGCTAGTTTAATTGTACTCAGTTTTCACATCACCCGATTGGACCAGACGTCACTGTGTGAGAAAGCAACAGTGACGCTTTCGGAACAAACTCATTCCACCATTAATGTAGGGCGAACAGGTGCACACGTTTAGTATAAACAGCGTATTGAAGGGCTAGCAGGTGTGACCGTTTGGCACAAGTACCGTTATTAAAGGGTCAGGCCCTGACCTTTTAAGAATGCTACATATGCTTAAAGCCCACATCTGTTACCCCTTCAAGAGCCTTACATTGACGATTCAAATGCTTGTTCTGAAAGCTCCTCCGCCGCATTCTCACAGGAATGTTTAATTCAACAGAGCACGACAGTGGTGCCTCCACAGAAGATCATGGGCTTCTCGCGCTACACAAAAGATCATGGAGCACGCCATTCATTGCTCCGACGACCACCGTCCCCAGATAATCTGCTATGAGAGCAACGTGTACCTGCGACGGATTAAGGAATCTTTGTTCATTCGCAACAATTGTACCATCAATCGCGACAGAGGTGTGGAAGTTAGCGAGGTATGGAACGCAGCTATTATTAAAACCAAATGCTGCACCAGACCGAGCTAATCCGACCTTAACCCCCATTGCGCATATATATATATATATACATGTTTACTCCATGTAACATCATGGAGTAAACACCTACTCCTTCCTTTCGCTGACGACGGAACCAGACGGTTCCGAAAGCTTCAAAAAACATCTAAGTGACTCGTTCTCTGTAAATCTTTTAATAACCTGCTCATCCATTCGTTAGTAAGGCACGTGTTACTTTGTTATAGAGTACAGACAACAAATGGGACAAAGCCGTGAAGAGAAGAACACCCTCAAGGGCACGACAGTCTCGCAATGTGAAAGTCAGCCGGCCTGTCACCAAACAACCATGTATTTCAATTTTTCATAACTACGTTGCAAACAGCCTTGGCACCCGTCGAAATCGATTGGCGATTCCTACCACAGTTTGCAAATTTCCCTATCCGTTGAACCGTTGGAAAAGTTACTAATAAAAACAGTGCACATGCGAGCGTAAGAAAAGACTGAAGCTATCGGAACCAACCTGCTCCGTCCTTAGCGATTACAGCGGTAACAATCTGCCGCCGTTAGTAATTTTTCATGTACGCAAGTTTATTTACTTTGTTAGAAGCCGCTTATCAAAATAGAGCTTTTGAAGTTAGCCCAGATCGTCTGCGTAAAATAGTAAGTGGTATTCGTTAGTAATATGTTGACAAGCTTTGTGAGCTCACAAAAGTTTTCCCTCAGATTTAGCTTGTCCAAATACGGCTGACAGTTATATCTTGGCTAATGTTCATTCCTTCTGTCCGTTTCTCCACCCACTGCCTATTCAGCAAATTAACATATTAACGCCTTGATTTTATTAATACATTAGGAAATATGGACCCATGGATCGCTTTCATGATGGTTCTTCGTCAAGCACGGCTTGTACCCGTTTGTTCGTAATGTCTGAAATTAACCGAAACAACTGCCTACCAGCGGATGGGTGGGAAAGTTATTAGCAAATGTTCTGACATTTGCTAATAACTTTCCCATCCATCCGCTGGTAGGCAGTTGTTTCGGTTAATTTCAGGCATTACGAACAAACGGGTACAAGCCGTGCTTGACGAAGAACCATCATGAAAACAAGACCCGTTAAAAGAAACCCCGTGTTTAAGAACCCATGGATCGCTCCCATTATTTTACGTTTATTTTAAAGCAACGAGTCAACGAAACTTCTAAGCAACCAAAGTGGGTTATTCTGAAAGAAGCCTTGATGGACATCGTCTGCGCATATATAGCATGCTAACTATGGTCCAATACCCAAGACTACCATTAGTCCCACTTGAAGTCTTGCTTACAGACCCAGACGACCACAGAAGCGCTATAGAAAGATTGAATGATTATATAATTAAAGATTCCCTACCGTCAAACGTGCCGTACTTGGCAGGAAGTCTCCAATTTATCACCAACAGACAATGAGAGCTATTTTATGGCTTGGTTTGAACTATAAAACTTTTCTACTTACCCGTTTGTCAGTAGGTGCTGCTCTCTGTCTTCATCTGGCACTGTCGGCTGGTCACGTTGGCTAATGACGGTAAAGCGTTGGCACCCACTTCTGAATGCCAAGGTTTCAGTGCGTGCGGTGTTGCACTGGTCAAATATTTGCGCTTCCAACTGCTTTGCTTTGGTGGGAACCAACAATCCCAATCAATACGTCCGTTTACGCCAGTCTGCTTACACTGAAGAGCCACCATCAGTCGAAAATCAACTGACCAACCCATTGCAAAGCCAGCATCAGCTTTGGCAATGGAACCGCGTAAGAAATTCAAATTTCCCTTAAAATAAGTAATACACTATTTATCGTCCCATCATTCTCACCTATTGAACTACCACTATCGATAACGCACGGTCGTCGAAGCGAACAATCGTTGCTTTTTACACATACTGTTCGTGTATCTGGTCTGCAGGCGTCAGCAGACAGTGTGCATTGCATTTATTCAAAGTTCGCAAAAAAAGCGACGGGGAAATTTATTAGGGAAATTATTCAGACAAACATGCTGATGCGCACAAGGTGCTTCTTGCAAACGAGCTTGCACTATTTATCGTTAGAGGAAGTCTTTTTGCATTACCTCAGCGGCTCTCGCAACATGTCGCGCGTCGTCTTCGGCGGCTAAGCGATGTAAAATGTTGGGCTGTCATGATGGACGTCTTTGCCTACGTACATCGGAAAAAATTACAATGGGTGCGTAAATGTAAAATTAACACTGCGGCGAATACTTCGCAAATCCTTAACGCAGCTTCCGCCCATGCATCGAAGCACCGACGTGACAATACCGTAAGCAGTTTCTCAATTACTGTATGATTAACTTGAGAATTGGAAAACAATACTGTCACTGCAAAATAGACACCGCAGGAAGTTCGCTTCTACTCTGTGGTCGCGAATCTGAGTTACCTCCAGCGTTGAAGAATTGTCGTTGTTGTGGCATTATTGTTGCTCGGTGTTGCAGGCGATTGCCAGAGCAGAAAATTAATTGCGCATTACTGCCCGCTTCGTGACAACTTGCTTACACGCTACGGATGTCTCGCGCGATCTTTCTAGCCAGTAGGCCCTTCCTTGCCAATCGAATCATACCTAGCTACCAGTGGAAAGAGACGAATCTGGTAATTGAATGTTATGCTAAAGCGAATGCAGCATGCTCTAGAAAGGAGATGAGTTTCGTGTTTTGGTGGCTCGGGATGCGGTGAACGCGTAAGGCAACGAAGTAAAGGTACTTGGCGGCAGCGACTCACCATTAGTCGCCTCCCAAGTAAGCGCCTGAAATTTAGAAATTTTTTCTGCACGTAAGCGGTTAAGGGAAACAAAGTTCTGCATAATTGGTGTGACCTCGTTAAATCTGCTCGAAATACCGTTAGGGAGGCATCGGCGGACCGTTTGTTTGATTAGAGGTACTGCTGACTCCCAGCGTGTTTGTACTGGCTGTAATGAGGGATGCCGGCGTTCCGTTGTACTAAAGATCTTGTATTTCAGAGGCATGCATCGACGTTTAAGGCCGAAGCGAAGGATAGGAAGGTAGGCGGATGGGATCCTCCTGTTGCAACCTTGTTTACAACAGTTGCTTATAGTGGTATTATATTGTCGGCATTGCAACCGCTTCCGGGTTTGCTCTCATGTACACGCTCGACCATGCTGCCGAAGCAAGTTCGTTTCACATGCATCCGCAGCACTTGAAATGGCCTCACAGTGGAGTTATGCACACTTACGATACTGCTTCGTAAATTCCATCTTATTTGTAACAATATTTTCTCCGCGCAGTCTTTTCAGAATTCGCAGAGGTTATCAGGTCTACAAGCAGGTATGTTCTGCGTGCCACAGCATGCGGCAAATTGCGTATCGGCATTTTGTAAACGCGTTTATGACGGAGGAGGAGGCAAAAGCCGAAGCAGCAGAGGTGACCTACGGAGAAATACTTTCTGTTCTTATGAAAAGACGTGTTTCCCTTGTTTTGCAGATTCAAGTTGAAGATGGTCCCGGGGATGATGGCAAAATGTATATGCGCCCGGGAAAACTGTTGGACTATCTACCGAATCCGTATCCAAATGAAGTGATGGCCAGACTAGCAAATAGCGGCGCTTTACCGCCGGACTTATCGTTGATTACTCTTGCCCGGCACGGTGGCGAAGTAAGCTACCAAACCATTGTTCTCGCTAGCTAACCCACTGCAAAATTAATTGAGCATAAGAATAGTTATGTAGTGCAATGCGCGTAGAAGTATACAGCGGCTGCGTACTTTTCCAAAGCTGAAGACCGAACAAGGCCGTTCCGCAAGTGCTGTTATATTACTTTGATTTGAGTATTAGTGTGTTTGCTTAAACGAATGTCCTACCCTACTTGTAGAAGCATGAACTTCCGCTACCACCAGCAGAAGCGGAATTTTCACTTAAACTAAGCGGACTTTTAAATGCAGGACTACATATTCGCACTTCTGACCGGATATATGGACCCACCCGCCGGATTTCGGATAGAGCCTTATCAGGCGTACAATCCGTATTTTCCAAATGGTTCGGCAATTGCAATGACGCAGCAGTTGTTCGACGACATGCTTGAATACGATGACGGTGAGTTCTTATAAATGATGTGCAGGTAAGTATTGTCAATGTCGCAGGTACTCCTGCAACGCAGAGCCAAATGGCGAAAGATGTGGCGTGCTTTCTGAAATGGGCCGCCGAGCCAGAGCACGATATTCGTAAGCGTTGGGCACTAAAGGTAGTTTGCATTAACGTCAACATCGTACTTACTGGTGATATGCGATTGTTCTTAGTTGGCCGTCGTGATACCTCCACTCACCTTGGCTATACTTTATTGGAAGCGGCACCAGTGGACGTACCTTAAGTCGCGCCAGTTCGTGTTTAAGGGGCCAAGGCAACCTCAGGCACCGCCTGAATAAGTCAACCTACACAAAGCGTGACACTCCATTCTGTGGGCGCTGCCTCAGCATCTAAGGCGATAGAACGTAGGAAAATGTTAAATCGGTTTGTACGCTGGTATAAGTGACAGATAATCTGCTCTGTTTGAAGAATCTTGTATTCTTTGCAGTGATTAAAGGATGACTAGGTGAAAATACTTGAATTACATTTTTCTTAGTGTGAAATGTTATGCTTTTTCGTGCCGTGTTCAGCACGTCTGCCGAGGTGTTCACTTGAGGATCTTTGTTACTTTGTTAGTCGAAGTAGTAATTTGGGTGTTTTTAAAATCCACTATAGTAAATGAGAGCATCCGTCTACAGTCTTTGCAACAGCTTGGCTTTTCAGGATGTGCTTAATGTGCACTACTTTATGAAGGGTTTAATAATTAGGGTGAGCGGTCGCATAATTTGTAACATTGGGGTCAAATAGTGGGACCTTTTTAGCTAGGTCTGTGGGAATGTATAATTTTCGGCTGGAAAAGCTGACTATTTCGCATTAAAGTTGCAAATGATGCGTTTTACTCGTAGGGTCCTGTATGCACTGAGGCTTGGTATAAAGAATTGCTAAAGTCGCCGGGAATTCGCGGAGTCACACCAAATGTTTCTGCTACGCAATGCCTTTGTCTATTCGTCCATGTCCACACCAAATGTTTCTGCTACGCAATCCAGCGCGTGACTTGGGATCCCCGTAGGCTATGAACATTTTGATACTTTGGTCTATCGGAGTTTTGAGTGGCCAAATTTTGAATGCCACCCTACAATGATGCTTTCAGCCGATTTCGTGAGGCTACGTAGTGGGTCATGCCTTTAATACTGCACCAAACGGTCGCGTGAAGTCGGCCCGTTGAAGATTGGATTTGGATAAAGAGTTCGCTGGCTCGTGTTTATCAACACGTACGGCTGAGGATTTCCTGTTATCCTGCAGGCAGCACTTCATAGCCGTTGTACAATAGCAACGCTCTTCAGAAAATGGCAGGCTTTGTTTCGGAGAATTAGACTTAAGCAACGTAAAGGGCTTATCCGTGTTTTGTGCATCACTAAATTCGTGGGAAAGTCCATCTCGCTAGCATAGTAAGCTTACGTCTGCGCATGCCTTCAATATTTCCTGTTGCTTTGCAACCGGAAATTATCAGGTGGAATGAGGTACTTACCTACAGTTGGACGAGACACCATCGGTTGTCTCGTCAAAGTTGAGGCAGGTACCTAATTTTTATGCGTTCAATTCTGGCTGCATTGTCGGTTCTCGCTTGTTTTCCCCCGTAATGACGTGATCATAAAACAAATGCTCACGGTTAATTTACCTGGATGAAAACTAACTGAATTTACAAATATTAGATCGGAACTTCCGTAAAAGTTCGGCTACATAGCCCGTGGAAACTCGTCCCCATGGTTAGCTATTTTAAGCAAGCAGAACGAAGAGTTAAGCAGCTATCGTGCAGCAGCAAGTTTGACTGATTGACTGGACTACATTTCGCTCTAATCACAACATCTTCGTCTGAATTGAACGTCTGATTATGATTATCATTGATTACATCGCATGAACAGAGCCTGCCTAATCTTTCAATAGAGGAAATAGGGTCTCCTGGTGCAATATCTTCGATTTCCGGTTTTGCAAACACTGCTGACGCAGGGCAACGCGACAGCGATCCCATTGAACGCCAGTTCCCTTGGGTCTGACCCTCGTGCTCATCGGTCAGCAACGACATTACCTATAGCCTTCGCCATCCTCCGGATCTTTTCCCTAATGCCTGGACAGTATGCTATGCACAGTGTTATTGTTGAACCTGTTTCATTTCTAACGTTTGTTCATGATTTTTCGCATCTGGCGGTTTTGTTTGTTTGTGCTTGAATTGATAAATTCTTTAGGGTAGTCATTTTGCAATAGACCTTCGCGTGTGCTGTATTTTCTCCCTTAGGAACTCTTCGTCGCAAGGGTTGATAGCTCGGTCTACTGTTTCTGTTATGTCGCCCCTCTTCGTATTCATTGGATGGCTGAATAAGAAATTAGATATCTGTCCGAAATTGTAGGTATTCCGGAAACTAGTTTTCAAACAATTGTCTGCCCTGAAAACGAGTTTTCACAGGAAGAGCAGTTTTCCATCTTCTTTTTCAATTGTTAATGTGATATCGTTTGGGAAAAGAGCTGTTGAGGTGTTCAAGAAGAAAGTTCTCTTTACCGTCTTTGGCAATGATGAAACTGTCGTTCACGTGGCATTTGCAAATCTCGGACGACAATATTAGGGGAAAGCTTCTTCTTCTTCTTCTCATTCTTCTTCCTCTTCTTTTTCTTCTTCTTGTTCCGTGAGTATTTCTGCTAAAATTGGGGAGAAGGAGCGGCCCAGCGGTGCCTTTTCTCAGATGTGAAATGTATGTTCCGTTCCATTGGACATGCTTTTCTTTTCCATGCAAAATTTAACCAACTGTGCTAGGTGGAAAAAATTAAGTTTCGTCCGTTCCTTCGAAGTTTCGTTCTTGGACAGTGACTTCAAAAGTGACGCTGTGTGTGTGTGTGTGTGTGTGTAATCAGCTGGCATACTTGTGAGCAGATCCTTAACATCATAATTTGCCAAAACATAGTCGCATCAGTTTAAGTTTGCTTTATTTCTTGCGTGAGAAATAGGAAGTTCTCCATGTGCGAAATTCTCCTACCCATGTGAAAACTTCAAACGCGATTTAATCTTAGCTGGCAATTGGTCCTTTCGGAAAACCGAGGTAAGCTAACATTAACGTTACATTATTAATAATGTTTTGAACCTGTTGTCTTAGCCTTGGTTTGGCATTGTAACATCTTCCATGGTGAGCTATCATATGCAAGAAGGAAATGCGAAATTTTATGAGATAATTAGCTGAAGTCCATGCATTTACTTCTTAATTTCTATTAATGGAGTGCTGAAATGATAGCTCTTTCAATAGGATCTTCATAGTAGTCGTCAATGGATAGGCACTGAGTGCTTCAGGGCCACTTCGGAAAGCATTCAGTTACTTTTTGATTTTTGCAGCAAAATCGAATTTCCGGAGACGATGTCTCATAGTGCATTGAATTATCTTGTGCTAAGCTAACAATGGATGGCGTTGTTCAGAGCGTAAGACAGAGTAATTCTGGTCGTTAATTAAACAAAGTCAATCGAATGCCCCCTCATTCGATTACCCTTTCTCATTTTCTGAAATTCAGGACTATATTGGGAATCTTCGGGCCTACTTGCGTTGCCTTGTGATTAGAAACGGTATCGAAAATTACAGTTTATGCAGGTTATACTGTATATGTGCCTGTTATCGTGCGTTAACATATTCGATTCTTCATCTGCTCTTATCATATATTAGAAATATTAAAGGGCCATAATTAAATATGCTTAAATTAGCAAACGCTCACGGTGTGGGCGTTTCTATGCTTTGAACGCACTGTGATTACTAGGAATTTGGTGAGAACATATTGCCTTGTACGGCTGCGTTATTGATTTTGTACCGTTACTGCAATGCTATTACGTTACTACTTTGTACCGCAAGGAAATTCTAAAGGGCAACAATTTTCGCGATTAGTATTACTCTCGATCTTTTACTGTACAATCGAAGAATATGTAAATAAAGGAACGCTCGGATTTCGTTTGACCTATGGGATGCATACAGACTGGGCTTAACGCAATGGATGAGTTTAAACTGGTCTGCATGCGCATCGCATCGCTTGAGAAAAGACTATTCATGTGGCTTTGGAGACCGTGTACTGTGGATGTTTCCCCAATTTTTAACTCTTGTCAAACCCAGTCGACCCATATTACATTTTCTTCAAGCGTTGCAGGCAAATTTCCGGAATTCAAACAGCATTCGACAGAGTTTTCAAAGGTTCAGGAATTGCAGCTTATCCTGTTCGCACGTAAATGTAATTCAGTTTTGTCACGTCCGTTTAGCCTATCCATTGGTGCTTCCATTTATTACATTGGTAACCGAAGAAAAGAAATCTACAACCTTCGTTACTTCCGTGTAACCATTTTTGCTTTTTGTTATTGAAATTAGTACAGCAAGCGACTTGAGAGTAAAAGTGGTTCCGAAAAATTGCATACCCGACGCGCAACTTTCAAGTTTCAAGCAACTGTGATTTTGAAAGGTTGACAATGGAACAGCTTTTACTTCATCAATGCCATAGTCCGTTGCATTGCTAAAATGTCAGTTGTTTTTGGTGAACGAAAAATGTAAATTGACATTTTATTGAAACGTCCTTCGCAAAGATCACGCCGTCATTCGTGAATGCAGCTCAGAAGTGGACCGCATATTACCAATGCTTTGTCAACTAGCATCCAAGCACAGACAACTGGACTACGCTGCTGCGCGACCAAAGCGGAGGAAGTTTAAGTTCCGCCCTACCTTGCGGCCAAACCGCAAGAAGTTCAGCTTACGAGACGATTGACGACCAAATCGCAGGAAGTTGATCCGATGTCGGCTAGTCCTAAGAAATGAAGCTGCCTTCAAGAATGATGTATGGCTAGTGATCAGCCTAGCGTTACCTGTCCGGCCTTTCAAATCGTAGGAATATCGGCTGCATCCCATCTTCTTTGAGGTTTTTCGCAACGTTGATCTCTACAGTGCATTGAGCAAAAGTTACACGAACAGAATTTTGGAATTTAAACGGCGAAGGTGCATTAATTAGTGTGTTAATAAAAACGCAAGAAAGTGAACTTCCGTGGGTTAACAGAAAATGCTATTTTCCATGGTCCTTGTTTTCCTCGAGGGTATGTTAGCGCTCTACGTTCGAGTAAGACCCACGTCATTTCACCTTCGTACGGAATGGAACGTATATTCCCTGAGGTATATACTCTATTCCAAAAGAGGCTAATGCTGAAGGTGATACAGGCTGATTCCGAAGGCTGTGCATCAAGAAAGTTTATTCCTAACTGAAACATTCACATACTGTCATAGGATGATAATAGGAAAATTGGTCAATAATAATTTATTGAATGTCAAGTACCTCGCAGGTGAATAGTGCTCATTTTATTTATAAACATTTTCAAAGCAGTGTCGACTAACAGGGAGTGAAACAGTTTCTAGATGGCCACTTGTAGTCAGTCACTACTGTGTTCAAGTACTGGACAACAAGGCACTAACTGTCAATTACAAGCCATCATTTTATGAATAACTAAAATCGGTTCACGGTTTCCAGCTTGTTATTATCTTGGCATGGAATTGAAGAGAAGAATGGAATATTTTCTTGGCATGGAATTTCGGAACAAATGGGCCTCCCCGTTGGCGTTCTGCCTTAAACGTATTAATATTTCACAGCATCGAGCAGCCAGCAGAACATTTTGTTTCTGGTAGCTCCCCAGAGCGTGCAAGGCTAGACAAATCTACCAACAGGATGCGATCGTTCATTCAGCATTCAATCATTTCGATTCATCATCAAGCAAAGTAGGTACAATGTTTTCTTACGAGTTTCGACAATGCATGCAAATTTTCCATACATCTCATACCCTGATTTTCGTGGCTGTCACCTGTAGGGTTGATCAGATTGTTCATTTCATCTGCATAATAGTCGTTCATATCATTATAGTTATCCATTCCAAAATAAACTGAATTCACAAACAAAACGCAGAGCATGAAGATCAGCGAATGATGTCCAACCATCTCGAATTGCACTCGGCTGCTTTGAAGCGCGTAAAGTTTCCGCGCTTCCTTAACCGCTTGCACGCTAAATTGACTTGTGTATGGTTGCTGGCCACTTTTGTAATGATCGAGCTAGACCTTAAACTAAACCTTTAAATTTGATTATCTTATAGGCATCTTACCAGTCTATCCCACTGCAATAGGATTGCCCTTCTGCTCTCGTTGGGACCTGGGGAGTGTGCAGTTCTATTAAATTTGCCGTCACTAAACCAATGAAGCTCTGTTCATTGTTTTAACAGCCAGTTGCCTTCGTTGTCATTGTAAGAACGCTTTGCCGTCCCATTCGATAATTAGGCGAAGCATGTTCAAGAAACCTGAGTGGCTGCCGTAAACACGTTTGTTATTGTTCTCATAGTCACTATCCAATTTCAGCACGATGGGGATAAATGTTTGACACGCGTTCTGAAAAGCGCGGCTTTGGCCGCTGATTTGCTGGTACATCATATTCGCTTTATTTGTAGTAACACAAATAGCTCATAACTAATCATTGGATGTCCTTCTCGGATATTAATGTTTTTTGTCAAACGCAAACCATGCCCATAATAAGAATATATTGCATGCGAAATGCTTGATTATAGCTGACAAATATACACTGCCTACAATGGATGAACTCCGTTGTTAACCAAGGTATCAGCGGACCGTTATCAAAAGTACGTAGTTACTTTGCAAATCTTTTAGCAAAATTCAACTGCATAGTTTTAGGGTCACTTATTCTTAATAATTGTACACTAACGCGTTTTCCCGTATACATAATTAAAGCGTATACGTTCAGAGTGACCTCATATGTTTATGACATTGAAGGACTGGTTGAAGTTCAATTAGAATGGAACAAATTTATAAGCATTTAGAACAGCTTTGATTCCCCGCACTGTTATGATCAAAAGAGGCAATCTTGACAAAACAGATTCACGTTTCTAAGAACGCTGATAAGTCTCTGAGTTTAATAATGTCATTCACCCATTCAGTTGCACATGTTTTGAGTAACAAATTGGTCATTCACATGGCGGGAAAAGTTTTGTTGCTTCATTCTTGAATAATGTCAAAGTCAGTCTAGCCACTTGAGGAGCCAAGAAATTTTCACGCCCCCTTCGCTTCACAAAGTGAAGCGTTTTGGTACATCATTTTTCGTCTGCTTCTAGCAGGATGTAAGAAGTGGCGAGGGCTACGAAAGTTGCAACTTCCTTTAATAAAAACAAGATATGGAATTGTCTGGAAAAGGAATTAAGAAAGTTTGACTGTACAACCAGAAATGTCTGGTGCCAGCATGAACTGTTAGTAATATTTAAGAGAAAACGAAGCGATAACGGGAGAGTTTTCCATGCGTTGATCGCATGGCGTTAATGCTGCATGACTTATTAAGCAGGGTTCATGCTGTACGGGCAAAGTAAGCGAACTGCGAATATTAATAATAACCAGTGAACACCATAATGTACAGCATGAAAGCAGCGTTCCTTCTAACTGGCGCGTGCAGCCTCACGGAAGTAGTTCTGAATTGTTTTACTAAGTTCATTTAATGTTCAGCGCGCGTGATCAGCAATATTCATTTTGCTAGCCAGTGGACAAGCTGTTTGTTAAGAAAAATAAGACATAATGAAATAAGCGATTTTCTTCACCTTAGGAACTTTCCTCTGTCGTCACAGAGAATTTGGCATTGAAGCAAACGTGATCGCAAAGCCTGACATTCATTGCTGAAACACACTTGGTAAATTAAATTTGTGTTAACATGATTGGAGGCGGTTGGGCTCGCTTGGGTGATTCAAAGTTTCGGTGAACAACAATTCGTTTTCTTATTAAACTGTACCTCGCTTGCCCCCCCCCCATCCATGCTGCGAACGAACAAGATGTTATCGTTAACGTAAAGACTTACGGAAAGAGCTTTATTTTTCCCATTTGAGAATGGCATTTGCATTAGATGACGTTTGGAGTTTCTCGCGTCGTTTGTGATCTTCAGAAGTTCCAGTGTTTGAAGCCGTCCGCATCGTCTTGTTCGGTCCTGTGGTTCGTTCGCCTTTTTACAATAGATTAGGTTACCCGTGCGTTCATGGATCCCCCACAATGAAGTATTGACCGTATAGAAGCCGTGCCAGCCACATATATCTCATAAGCGATACCAGACTTCCGGCTAGTTAGAACTATAATCTCGTCATTCCGGTGGATCAGTCTTTGAATATTTTGAAATATACTCAAAATTTGCGTGATCTTCTTGGATCTTTGATCTTCTCACTTATTCCGTTGAATCAACGTATAGTCAATACTGGGCCCAGTCGTTATGCGTCATACCTGTGTAGCTTAAGCATATTTAACTTTTGCGTGATGATCGTCATGACCAATTTTTAAGGATAGCCATCATCGGTGAGCACTTCCCTCAGTTTTTTGAGCTTTAGAATTCCGAGCTGGAAATTGCTTTGCCTCGGCCTCCCATTTTTTATAAGGTACTTTGCCACGGAAATGGGATAGTAAGACGTGAAACGGTGGCATCTGTATGAATGTGCAAATGTACAATGCACGTCATTTTTAATCACCTTTCTTCTCTGATGACATATATGTCAAGGAATGATAGTTCTGCTGGACAATAAGAACAATTTGAATGAAAGAACAAAATTATACCTTCACCATACAGTGAGATTAGCCTCCTGCATGTCTGGAGGAAACGACTTCAGGTAACGACGTTTTTTACTGCAAAAGAAGGGAGGACTCAAAGTTGGTGGTCTCTGACCCGTTATAGTAAAACGACTTGTGTAATTCCTAAAGCGAAAAGCATTCGACACTGCAGATGACTTAGTTTCCACTAAATTTTTCAACAGTATCAATATGTAAATGGTATCATCACAGTTGTCAAAAAACGAACCGTCGAAATGGCCCATTTCCTGATAACATTTCTTCAGCAATAGAGAAAAAATTACAAAAACAAATTACCTTCTAGTGTCAATAAATAAAAGATATACTTTATGTTTAACACATCCTGTTTAATCATAGGATGGTTTGACAAGCAAAACAAAGTGTTATTCAATACTGAATCAATGCTCACGCGAACCTACTTACCCAGACCAACTCCAGTCACTGTCACAAACTTAACTTACATGATCCTGTTCAACACCTAGCTGCCGCCAGTTTTCCATCCGCGTTTGCTTCCTGATGACAAACGAACTAAGTTCTAAAAGCTCTAACCACTGAAAGTTTCGCAGTCTCGTTTTTCCTAACAAACATCTCCAATGGGTAGCAAGACATTCATTTATTGTTTATAAACCTACTGAGCATTTCATGAAGTACCATTTCATCATTTGTTTTCAAACCAGACTCATAAGCACTTTTTCTTGCCCGACACGGTTCGGCATGCAGTTATCATTAAGTAAAAAGACCTCATCAGACGCTGACAACGGGAGCTGACCGTTCCATAATCAGGGTGGTCCCATATGGACTGGGACTGAGATTAACATGCCAATGCTGTCTTGCTATAGGCCTTGGACCTGCAGGCAGTAAGCTTTCTTGCCCTGCGCCTTGCCTAGCGCCACACCCAAGTGTAAACTAAAACATGTCTTTGAACCAGGTGGTTCCGAAAGCTACAAAGGTCAGCTATAATGTTTTGCTTCGTCCTAACAAATGCCTATCCATCAGACGATAGGGTTGTTTCACCATGGTTTCAAGCACTAAATAGTTCAACGGACACAAGACGCACACAGATACCAGCTGGTACAATGAGTAATGACTATGAAAGATTATAAATGCTTATTGCGAATTAAAGCGGCGAAGCTGGCGATAGGCAATCTATTAGACCAGCTAAGAAACGTAACATTCGCTGAAGACAGAACAAGAGAGTTCCGAAAGCTACGAAAGGTTATTGTACTCAAACGTGTTCCTAATAATTGCCCATCCATTCGCTGGTAGGGCGTTGTTTTCGTTATACTTTCAGACATATTCTCGACTTCCAACGGGATCAAGCCGTACGTGCCATCATGACACATAGAAGACCCGTTACAAGACATCCAGTTTTCAACAAAGAAACGTAAAGAGAAAAGACAAAAGTATAGGAAACGAGTAAGTAGAGTATGAATCAACAAAATTGTCAATCAATTCAGGTAATATAATCAATCACAGGCAAAATAAAGAAGTGAATGACGAATGATCAATCCAAGAAGGGCGATACCACTTCAAGTAATAGTAGAGTTTTCAACCTCCTTATCGCTTTCCAATGCTTTGCTATTCACAGAAGTTGCCATCTTAAAGCGCAGCACGTTGAATATCACCATAATATAGTTATGATTCATGCCTATCTTTCATTACTATGAAACGTCTTCGTTTACGGGATGATGCCGACACTAAATTGCGGGAAATACGGATGTCCTGTTGATTCGGACGGCCCTAATATAGGTGAAAGAGCTTAAACGAGGCAACAGCGTTCTATTTTTGTCTCAACCTTGTCAGGCATGGTTCACTGCTAATTGCTACCGCAATTCCGAGCGTAAATTTTATGCTTCCCAAAGGAGGAGATGTGAGATTCCTAAGCAGCGATGGAAGAGAAGGGTGCGACGTTTCCTTATGTTGAACTTTTAGAAATTTAAATGCCTCCGCTTACATGGTACAGACTATTTGGTGGGCTTCATTTGGCCCTGTTCCGTTGACCATAGCGACTTAGCCGTGGCCATCGTATGCTCCTGGAAGGCAAACATACACCGAACATACGAAGACAACGTCTACGTCACTGCTGTTGTTTTGCTTTGTGAAGATACCTGCATTCCGTTGTTTACGATTGTCGGATTACTGTAGGAGCAGGGGAAACCCGCAATAAGACCCGCCGAATCTTAACATGAAGCAAGGGAAATTAGGGGTCTTATTGCGGGTTTCCCCTGCTCCTACAGTAATCCGACAATCGTAAACAACGGAATGCAGGTATCTTCACAAAGCAAAACAACAGCAGTGACGTAGACGTTGTCTTCGTATGTTCGGTGTATGTTTGCCTTCCAGGAGCATACGATGGCCACGGCTAAGTCGCTATGGTCAACGGAACAGGGCCAAATGAAGCCCACCAAATAGTCTGTACCATGTAAGCGGAGGCATTTAAATTTCTAAAAGTTCAACATAAGGAAACGTCGCACCCTTCTCTTCCATCGCTGCTTAGGAATCTCACATCTCCTCCTTTGGGAAGCATAAAATTTACGCTCGGAATTGCGGTAGCAATTAGCAGTGAACCATGCCTGACAAGGTTGAGACAAAAATAGAACGCTGTTGCCTCGTTTAAGCTCTTTCACCTATATTAGGGCCGTCCGGATCAAAAGGACATCCGTATTTCCCGAAATTTAGTGCCGGCATCAACCCGTAAACGAAGACGACGTCTACGTCACTGCTGTTGTTTTGCTTTGTGAAGATACCTGCATTCCGTTGTTTACGATTGTCGGATTACTGTAGGAGCAGGGGAAACCCGCAATAAGACCCGATTCGGCTTTTAAACTTGGCTTGATTTACGATTTGACGCTAAACTAATGTATAATTGATGTGCAGGATGTTTTGCATGCATATATAAATGCTGTCAGGAATTGCATTGCTCATTGTCGAAGATATGTTCACGGCAGTCGGCTATACGTCGTCTTTCCTGTCAGCACGGATGCATCCGTTCTGACCAGTGCGACTGTTCGAGATAGCTGACCCAAGAACCATGCGAATGCACGCAGAGGCCAAGTATGTTTTTACTGTTCAAAGTAAGCTTACTAAAGCGGCCCTTGCTCAAGGATGTTTATGTACTAATAGAATCGCACCTGTTACTCCACTGCTGAAGAATGCAAATGTTCCTTTACAAGTCATTGTATACATGCATCTCAAATCTTGTCTTTCAGGACGAACGAACGATATTTTCTGGTGGAGAGACCTGGACTTGGTCGGTACATGACCGAGTTAAAGTGGGATACCTAATTTCCGTGGGCCTATTTGTATTCACGTTGTACTTTTAGGTAATTTTTCTCCCAGACATAATGAACAAGGATCAAAGCAGTCATCCTTCTTGTTGTTCGTTTTGCTGTTTCTCTTGCACTGGTTATTCCGGTGCAATGGAAATGCCTTGCGGAAAATCGTGCGCGGAAGTTAACACATTTCCATTTCCCGTTTCGTAATTCCTGCATACGCCATTGCCGTTTCGTTCTGACAATAAATATTGCACGCAAGTTCTCAGTTACACTGCGCATAAATGCATGGTTCGGACAGCTATTGTAACACTGGGCCCACATGAATAGACACACAAGAAAGCTATGGTAAATACACTGTAAGAGGGAACTACCAGCACTAAACAGCGTCGAACTCCGTCATAGAGGGGAAGGATCAGCAATGCAAGCAGTGCACCGTGTCTATCTCTTTTGTACAACAGCCATATTATTAGCATTGCGAACCACGCGCTCTGCAGCCGGAGATGCGCATATTTTATATTATTTGCCCATGGACTGTTCGACATTGCGCCCCTATTAAAATGGAATACAGTGCAACCTCTCTTATCCAACGTTGTCTAGGCGAACAATAGACCGAGCGTATTCAATAAGAATGTTCAGGCAATTCCATTTTCGCCTGTTGGTATACTACCTCATTTTTCACTTGACTATGACTGTCTGCCATTCTCAAATTGAAATGAAACGGCAATATAGCATTGGATGAGCATGCTCCAACTTCATTTTACTATCCTGTCAAGTTATCCACCCGTCAGGATGATCTCCGTCAAGTCATCACATAGCCTAGTCTTAAACCTCGTGACCAGCCGAACCGTAGCCCAGGAGGCTTTCTGTAGATAGCTGGTACTTGGCCATTCTTTAGCTGCCCTAGTCTGTTAGTTCGGTGTTTCTGTTTCTGGAGGACGAGTTCTACAGGTTTTCGCACGTTTGCTGCCTTATTCACAACAGTATTCGAAGGATAGGTGAAACTTAAAATTACTTCATGTACCATTATTGCTTAAATGGAAAAATCGGTGCATACCTGCGGGCGGCTCCAGGGAAGAAAGTTTAAAGTAGCCCAGAAATAGGGAAAATGATAAAGAAAGCATTAAATTAATTTGTTCGACGGAGTAAAACGACTTGGCACCTGTGACTGTGAAAAACTGATTTATATGCGTTTCTAAACCAAAAGCTAAATGTCAAAACCAGCTATTGACCCTTTTCCCGCTTCTTCCAGAGAATCTCCAGTATCTGAATATTTCTCCAATCTAAATCACTCCTTGGAAAAGCAAGTTCAGATAAGAGATGTTCCATTGTAATTTCACCAAGTAGCATTAATACGGTAAGTCCTCCATGCATGTCACTCCTTGATGCGATGAGAAGTGCCATTTTGGCAGGGCAGCGTGCTAAATGGACACGAGGGATAAATATTCACGCATCCGCTACTAAGAACTGCGATTTCATAAGCACACATTTACTGAAATTGCGATTTTCGGCTTCCATGCACAGATTGCTTAGTCCACTGCAAAAGATCGATCCCCATCTTTGAACCAAGAAAGCAGTCCGAACAAGCAAAGAACGAATATTTCGAAAATTCGTGCTCGGCAACTGAAACGGGTCGCTTTCAGTATCATTTTTAACGTTGGAACCGGGCGAAAGGACATTAGGAGAAAACATGCTGAAAGCGTGCATGACAAAAACTCGTGTTGGTCAGCTTCTGCTAGTGAAAGGCAAACAGTTGAGGACAAATCAAGTAATGGTGTTAAACAAAAAATTTCATTCGATGAACAATACGCAGACGTTAGCATGAGCGTAGGTCGTGGCCGAATAAACTGACACTTTCACAAAGCACCGCTGCGGAACGATCTGCCCACTTTTGCTGCACAGACAAAAGGAATTGTCCGGATGTCTTAACGGAAAACATGAACGAGTCACAGGATTGAAGCTACAGCACTGAGCGAACATATTGATAAACTTCTATTACAGCTCGGGTATCAGTTATTGGATATTCATAATTGGTCCGAAAGGCCGATTCTTGCAGATCTCGAACGCCCGATGGTGACACCCTATAAATGCACTACGACATACCCACTATATGCGTAAACTGACACAGATCATCCGATCTACTTGCACGGACAAATCAAAAAGGCGTAAAAAATAAAAATTACATGCAAATAAACAATGCTGTTACGCGTTGTAATAAAAGATACGGCAATAACCCGTTAGACGAAACCGTTTATTCCAAAACGAAAACAAGCGAAGCTTTCGGAACCAACCGTGTTCCGTCCTCAGCGCTATACAATATTAATAACCGACCTATGGATAGTTATATACTAACGGTGACCTGAGTCCGTTAATACTGGTCGTATGTCAAATCAACCGACATCATCGGGATGATTGTTTCGAGTGGGTGGAGACGGACATAGGTCAACCGAGTGGTCTTTGCAACATTGTGTCGCACTAACCACAGTAGACCAAATGTCGCTGACTCCTACCCCCTCATCCCTGTTGATACAGTTGTTGTGGCGGATGTAAAATGCCTCTTTGATTTTTTTACTTTTTACAACACCTACGGGCTTTTCAAGTTTCCACCTAGAAACCTTCAAAAGATACGTGGATGACGTCTTTGCCATCGTCGAACAAGGGAAAGAGGGAGACTTACTGGTACATCTCAATAGTCTCTTCCCTGGAAAGATTTTGTTCACAATGGAAAAAGAAATAGGTCCTTTCTTGGTCCTTCTTGTGGTGAGAAATGAAAATCGATTGACAACTAAAGCATACAGGAGGCCTACACATTCAGGAAGATATTTGAATTTCTTACCGAACTATCCTCTGAATGTCAAAGTAGGCATCATCACAGGAATGGTAGATCGCGCAGTCAACCTATGCAACAGAGAGTACCTGAACGACGAAATAGATCACATTCGCAGGACTCTCCAAAGAATGATTTCCCTAAGAGGTTGACTGACACTTACATTGACCGAAGACTGAACAATCTACAGAACAATACAACACCATCTGAGCATAGGGATGACATGATTGATACAATGGTTTTGCCCTATTTACCCGGTATTGGAGAGGCAATACGAAAAGAAGCCAGAAAATTGGGGTTCAAAGTGTTCTTCAAAAACTTTTCGAACCTCAGATCCTTTTTGCGTTCAGACAAAATCAAGATGCCTGCAGAGAACAAACCAGGGGCAGTCTACAGTGTCAATTGCAGCTGTGGTGCAAGCTACATTAGTGAAACAGTGCACACGATAGCGCACCGATTTCAACAACACATTGCGGCGCTCAAACGTTACAGGAACGCAGAAAAGCGACAAAGAGGAGAAGTTTTCAAAGCAAGAGGCCGGCCGCAAACAAGAGACCCACTAAAGATCATGGAAGAGTCTATCAATGCCTCAGCGGTGGTTCAGCATGTCATATCATGTTCTAACCCGCTAGATCAACTTACTGTTTCAAGGCTGCATTACGAACCTGAATTCAGTCTTAGAAAAATCAAAGAGGCATTGTATATCCGCCACAACAACTGTATCAACAGGGATGAGGGGGTAGGAGTCTGCGACATTTGGCCTACTGTGGTTAACGTGATACAATGTTGCAAAGACCACTCGGTTGGCCTATGTCCGTCTCCACCCACTCAAAACAATCCTCCCGATGATGTCGGTTGATTTGAAATACGACCAGTACTAACGGACTCAGGTCACCGTTACTACTTAACCTTCCATAGGTGGGTTACTACTATTGTTTAATGCTGAGGACGGAACACGGTTGGTTCCGAAAGCTACGCTCGTTTTCCTTATTTGGATTACACGATTTCATCTAACGGGTTATTACCGTATCTTATATTTAGAACATGAAACTCAATCCCGTCAACAGAAACCCTATCCCTAATGCTGTTACGCAATGGATATCTCAATCTTAACAAACAGCAACAAGGTCAAAGACGTATCACTCAAGAATGGTACAGATTCAGCGTTAGACAACACATGGGAAACAGTATACGTACTGTCGGAACAAATATGAATTCCGCTCTTGGAACGTTTTCTATCAGACAGCTAACTTCCGTCGCACCTTCAATCTGTGCTCTCGTAGCAGCTCGTTGTCACCCATAGAGGAAAGACATTCAGCGTCCGTCAAGTGGGCACGCCATATTAGCTGAAAAGAAACACTTATTCCTAATTTTATCAAACATGCAAGATGCAACCGTACGAACACAAAAACAATGTCAAACGGTTAAACAGAGACTCACCTTGTCTCTGCCTCTCAAGCGCTTTGCCACAGAGGAATTTAACGGTGGGCATTTCCTGTAAACAAGAGTTCGCTTTAAGTGCCCAAAGTTTTCCTTTTGAATGCGCAAATAGTGCTGCTTCAATTTGTACCATTCGTTCCTAAAAATGCCATTATTTGCGTGCAAATTAACACAATGAATTGTAAACTGACCACCTATACACCAAACATTCCCGAAGACCCCTGAAAGTTTTGTCATTCAACGAAACGTCGCCGATAATGGGAGTTCGCCTTCTACGTTCCTTCCGCCTTTCGTAGGAACAGTATCCACTTCCGCAGGAGGCCTCCTGGTCAACCGTTGGGATGCAATGTTCATTGCAAGCTTTTGCAACGGCGTCGACGTCGGAAAACTGAATGAAAGCGAACCTCTTGGCTTTGACTACGCCTTCCGAGATCCGCTTCACAGGCAAATGCACATCAAAAACACAACCGTATCTAGAGAAATAATCTCGAAGCCAATTTTCTTCGGTATCTTCGGGCAACGAATCCTCAAGTAATTCACTATTTCAGAAAGCGTTTGGGAGGAGATTTCACTTACTACGAAGATGCTGCAGTCC
This sequence comes from Trichuris muris, assembly GCA_000612645.2. Taxonomy (NCBI): domain Eukaryota; kingdom Metazoa; phylum Nematoda; class Enoplea; order Trichinellida; family Trichuridae; genus Trichuris; species Trichuris muris. The sequence goes on along the minus strand of CBXJ02000282.1, from coordinate 15,899,775 downwards.
CAGCAAGAGGGAGCCGTCGAGCTCCGTCGTATGTGCCCATTTGTTTCGTCGATCATTAAATGCTTAGAGCTGCCGATCACTTTGCGAACAAACTGCTCATCCATGCAGAACACTGTACAGAAAAACGGAGGAATTTGTCGTATGACTTCTTCAACTGTCAGTTCTGCGTAAAGTTAGATGTACGGAGTTCAGACGAAACGTTCTATACCTAGATATTCAATGTTTTTGTCTGCAGCTAGCTCTTTGGCCAGAAGACGACAAGGGATAACGAACAGGCGTTCAACCTGAACAACAAAATTATTACACGTAAAAGATTCAAACATAAGTATTGGATTTGTAACAGGACTTTGCCTCATGCTTACTGATTTCGGCAAGCTACTCATGCTTACTGATTTCGCGCAAGCTGTTCACAGTATAATTTGTTTCCGCTGACGATGGAGTGATATGATCACCGAAAGTTCCGAATTGCATAGAAACTGTCTTCTAACAAACGAACAGGATTATACCATGAAAATTTGTATAGCTTTATTTGTAGATATACACGGCAATTCCCCGTTATATTCTTTTTTGTGTAAAAATTATGCGGAGCTTTCGGAAATTCCCTCTTCCGTTATCAGCGCAAACGTCAACCTGACGTTTGCGCTGATAACGGAAGAGGGAACTGGGGAATTGCAGTGTATATCTACAAATAAAGCTATGATTAAGTACCCCGTCCCAGGAAATCCTATTTTCAATTACGTGAAAATTATTACAGTATATGCATAAGAATCACCTAAATTATATTCTTAACGTTTCTTATTACTTTCTAACATTGCAAATTTATGAATTGCAGTTCACACTTGTACAATGTTACCAAGTTGTTGTTTCGATTACTGCTCAACATGAGACTGGAGTCTTGAAAGCTACGGTTTGGTAATGAATAAACAAAACAATTAAGTCGTATTGGAAACATAAATCGTGAGCAGCACCACTTCCAAGCTGAGCTCGTATACTAAAGCATTATTAGACCTGTAAGCGGTAAATGGCCTATGCTAACAACAGCAAACAGTTTTGCTCAACATTCAAGGAGTCCCACATAGGTGAAGAGCGCACACTAGCCAGATATGATGTGAAAGATCTTTCGCTAGTGTCTACGCTGTTAAAACTTTACTTTTTCTGCGCTAAACTTTTACGGCACGGATCCTAGATGTTCATACAATGCAACGTTTTAAAAAGTAATCAGCAAGACTCATCAGTGTGCGAATTATGTTAATAATTTCCGTGTTGAGCTGAATGCGTGAGCTTACAACAACTTATTCGTACCATTAAACTCTGCAGACATAGCTCACCGCCACCCCTGGGCTTTCTCATTTTAAGAAATACCATGATGAGAAAATCCCGGGCGAATCCATCTGCGCAAACTGCCCAATAGAGTAACCGCCTCATAGAAAACGTCGAGACCCAAGTGAAGTTACGACTCGCTTCGGAGGCATTATTTTGAGCTGTTAACTTAAAAGGTTAGAAACTTTGCGCACGTCTTTAAATCTTGACGGTAAACACACGCACAGAAATGCAATATTCTTACCTGCGCAAGCAGCGCTTTGAAAGCTCTGCGCTTCCTAGGACGTGCCATTCTCAATTAATCTCAAAGACAATCCAGGCAGACTGTTTAACATTTCGACTCGCTTCAAGAGGTCAACTAAAGCACAGAATGAACTACACACAAGGTGCAGCCTTCCTTCAAGAACTTAGGGCACAAAATATGTGTTGAGCATTGTTCTTGATTATCAAAAGCGTACAGACAGTATGTTGCTTGCAATGCGCATGAGCAAACGTTCGTTTCCATACGGAACTAAACCATTCAATGCGGTGGAGCACCGCGTTGTGAACTGTTGTATCCAACTTTTATTGATTGCATACTGGCGTTTATTTCAACAATGTAAATGAGGAAACTTTGCATTGTGACGCGTTAATCAAAGGGAATTTATTAAACGAAACCTTTCCTTTGGAGCAGCGTACACTGACTGACGCGCGTGGGCAACAGATGAAGATAAACGTCAGCGCATAGCGCCACCTGAATTCCACGGGTGCTTTATCATTTGAGTTTATGGGAGCAATCTGTTCGCAGTAAAAGTACGCGAATAATGTTTTGACACGTACCGAACTCAAGCAACTGTATGTGCAAGTTAGAAAAGCGATTACAGGAGGAAAATAGGGTCTCGCTACCAACACGTCCACAAGTGGTACTGTAACTTTAACAGGACAGCAAATCGTTCCCTAAACCAACCATTCTCAACCTTTTCTGCGCTGGGCCCCCCTTGGAAGCTGTCCTCAGGTGCCAGGCCCCCCTTTTCCTATTGAACAGTTAATTTTCCTGATTTTTGTGTAGCAGCCGATAAGTTTCGAACGACAAACTGCTAGGATCAAGCTAATGCACTGATACAATGCAAATATGCGGTCGTCAAATTATTTACTGATGAAAGCCAAGGAACTAAGCATTTAGACCAGGTGAGAGAATCTTAAAAAGGGCACACAGAAAGAACTATCAAACTAATGAGACCCTTGAGGTTGACACTTCTTTGCAAGCTTCATTATGTCTGGCTCCAAGTTAGACAATGACAGTCGCCTCTGGCCGCGACATGCATTCGGTTCCTGGATTTTGTTAAGGCAAAATGCGATTCGGAAAGCAAATACCTATGGAGAGGGATTGGAATAAACTGTTTCTTCGTTCCAGTCTGCCTAATTACGTTTGGCCCAATAAAGTCTCTCGCTACCCCCCCCCTGAGTCCCTCCTGCCCCCTCCAGGATATTTTCAATTTCAGCCCTCCCCCTTGACACACTCCCGTGGGGGGCCCAAACCCCCCGTTTAGAATGGCTGTCGTAAACGATCCTATAATCCACTAGTGACTGCGTAGGCGACCAGTTCTCCGCCATCTAAGCCTGAGGCCAGGGTGTAATTGCTAGGCTGTAGGGCTGTAGTACCGTTTTCGGGCATGGAGATAACAAAGTCCGAAAAATCTTTGACAACGCGGTGTCTGCCTGAATCGTAAAAATACTCGAACGTTCATTTTAAAAAACGACTGCTTAAAACTTAGCATATGTAAGTTTCGGAGTTCTGTCGATCTCTGATGCAACGTATCAAGCTACAATTCAACGAACAGCACAACAGAATCTCTTGTAGCTGTCGATTTGATGCCGACTGTTTCACGCTACAACCGTTAACGTCTTGATGAGCTGATTCCACGATGGCTTGGCGAGTATACTTCGTCATACTTTGAGAATACAAGATTACGTGCTTACTGAACAGCACTAACAGGTAGTCAAGCCATTTCAGACGAGCAGGGAACGCTTGGAAGCAGTAAAAATTGTCGTTGATAACGTGCGAGCTGTTGCTCCCTCCTGTATGTCCATGCTGCCTAAAGCTAAGCCTCAAAAGAGGCAGCGAGCTTTCGAAAATTATCCATGGTAGGCTGCCGTGCGGACGAATGTCCGTGCCCTTTCCAACCATGGTAATTCATTGCTCCATCGAACCTTTGCGAGCAAACGTTGCTTAACGCCAGCTGTTATCTAACTCTTTTTCGTACCAGCTTGACGCCTTATTGTAACCACTAAAAACAACCAAGTTCATCTTAAGTATAGCGGGTCCGCCAGCGCATGAACTTGACTTGATATAAGAAGGAACTTTGCCATTAACAACGAGATGGTAAAGGGGTTGTAGGTTCCTTATTGTGCTCCATTTGGCCGGAACGACAGACGGTAACTGCTCCTTTATTAAGACACTCGCGACAACAGGCAAAAGGTCGAGAAGAGAGGCAGTGCAAAACGGTACGCAGGTACTCTAAAAAACTGTCGGTCCGTGCATTCTTGAGACGGTCGCTACTCCTACACCCCGCAGATTTCACTTCCGCGTGGTGTAATGCTAGTCGTAAACTCGCATGGGTGCACGGGCCACGCGACCTGAACGTGTGGCGACCGGATACGGGAGGGAGGACGCACGGGGAGCGGTCCCTTCCGTGGCCTCTGATTGCTGTGTTAGCAAAAACGCTCGCTTGAGCCTGTCGATTGAGATGGAGTCAAGAACTCCATCTAGCTCCAAAACGTAGGACTTGGGTCCTCGCTCGACGATCCGGTACGGCCCTTTATAGGGTGGTTGGAGGGGAGGTCTGTGCCCGTCAATACGAACAAAGGCGTGAATCGCCGAAGAAAGTGATGGTGAGTTGAAAGCGGGCCTGCCGGAGAGCGGCTGGTGCCAAGATGCCTCGGCGGGGCGCAATTGGGCGAAGGCGCCACGCAAGCGGCTCGCGAAGGTGTGAAATTCTTCGGGAAGTGCGTCGAAGAACTGGCCTGGTAGTCGGAGCGCATATCCAAAAACCAGTTCTGCTGGTGAACAGCCGACGTCTGGCTTAAACGATGCACGCATACCCATCGTACCAGTCTGTGTTGCCCTGGAGGGCGGCAATCAGTGAGGTCCTCATGGCCCTGTGCATCCACCCGTTCGACTAGGCCGTTCTAGTGGGGTTCGTAGGCAAACGTGGTGCAGCTGTGTACGCCCAGTTTTGCACAGTCCATGCAGACCCCGCCGACAAACTGCGTGCCGCGGTCGCAATACGCGGCGTCGGGTGGAACGGAGCAGGTGTACTCTTTGAGGGTCGAGATGGTTCGTCGACCCACTTGAACAGCAATATGCACCAATCGCCGCAATTGCTAGCCTCCCATCTTGAAGAAGGCTTCCGGAGATGCTATTACTCCTGTGTGCGGCTTGAGGGCATCTGGAAACATACGCCATACTTGTACTGCATCTGGTAGACGGGAGCGATCCGATTGCAAGTACGGGTCCCACAAGATGGGGTGGGCCCGGTCAAGCACCAAAAACTCTCGAATGAAATAAAAACCCGTCTTGCGTACTTTAGCATCAGTTCAATGTACCAATAAAGTTCTTGCGTTGCACCAATTCCACCAGAGCCGCTCACTATCCCTTCAAAAACCATGGCGCGAAATTCTAGGGACCCATCCCAGAGCAAGTCAATGCCTTGGGCCCATTTTTCCGACAGAAGTAAATTTCCATATTCTTCTTTCCACTCACGCTCGTATATTTGGAAAATACAGTGAAACCTCCTTAATCCGGACCCTTCTCTAATCCGCATCGTGGAAGAGAACAACAGGACGACCGTAAACATTAAAGATGATTAGGCTATCTGTGTGAAACGGTCAGTCACTTGGCGACAACGGCTATAAGAGCAGCAAACAGCCAGCCAACGGTCCTTGCGGTATACGTTAGCGTAGCTGCAGACCAGCCAAGGCTCTACCGAACCGAGCCGCTCACCTAAACGCTGCCCTGCTGTGGCTCGAAGAACAGCAAGAATGCGATTGACAGCGCCTTTATGCTTAAAAAGCATTCGTGACTTAGCCGCTAGCAAACGTCAAAGCCTATTGAAGCAGATGCTAATAACGGGTACGCGTCAACTCGCCGGCGATCCATTTTGCCGCACCCAATTAACGTGGGGCGCGCGAGCCAATCGTCGTTTGGCACCGGTTCAGTGATTGGCTGCGGCAAATTGACGCGCGCTGCGATTCGCTTACGGTGATTGGCTACGTCGAGTTGACGCACATGGCGATTCGCTCAGGAGCCCTCACAGTGATTCGCTCAATGGCACTCACGGTGATTCGCTCACGTATTGCTTACGCAATACGTAATATGTACCTGTTACAAGACATCCAATTTTCAATATGTATACGTATTGCTTACGCAATAGGTAATATATATTGGTCATTTAAAAGTTCTGTTCCAACGGGGTATGTGCATTTCTGCGAAACAACTAATATACACGGATTTCCCCCGTTCATTGAATGCTTTTATTTTCTCCAACGGCAGAGCTTTCGGGTACTGCCCTTGTACCCGTCATCAGTGCAAAACACAAATATGTCGACTGCCCAGCCAGTCAACAGTTCAGCAAGATCCCCTGCTAGACCATGCGGGCTGGCGACATCAACTATCAGGTACTACCCTTGTACCCGTCAAGCGTCTGTCGCCCGCCCAGTCAGTCCTGCAGTGAGCGAGCATCCCCACCGACCGACCGGTACAGTGACGCAACACAAAAAGGCAGTACCCGAAAGCTCTGCTTTTGGAGAAAATAAAAGCATTCAATGAACGGGGGAAATCCGTGTATATTAGTTGTTTCGCAGAAATGCACATACCCCGTTGGAACAGAACTTTTAAATGACCAATATATATTACCTATTGCGTAAGCAATACGTATACATATTGAAAATTGGATGTCTTGTAACGGGTCTGTTTGAATATTGGGTGTTTTGTAACGGGTCTCATATTTTCAAAGTGGTGGTATTCCGGCTTTCCCGTTTTTTGATGATACCTGTAATAAAACCGCAAATGCCTTACCAGCGGATGGATGGGCGATTATTAGAGATATCACAGGTCAAGAACACACTTTCTTCGAAGCTTTCGGAACGCCCTGGTTCCGTCGTCAGCGATGTTGAAAGGGCTGACTGCACCAACATCCTTACCGCACCAGAAACGGGGATTACCGTGTACTACTTTTGACATTTGAAAAATTACCCCGTACTAAGAAGAAAGAAGAAAATATTAAGAAATGGGTAACACGGGCCCAAAGACGTTCTACAGCGGCCATCACAGGGATACCACCAGAGGGAAGCGCGAGGAAGATGGTCAAGATCACGAAAGAAGCTTTAAACTCGTATCGGTTTAAACCACCGAACTTTGATAGGTTTCGTTAGAGAGATGTCACCGCTGTCATTTATCGTTTTGGCACTGTCCGGGGCGGTCGGTTGGGAAGCTCGTGCTTCTGCACGGCTGACTAGGGCGGGTTGCGAAGTCGACGCGATCACAGATGTGACCCAACAGATGAAGCGTTTGCCTAGGTCGGCTGAGCAGGAGTGCTTGCAGACCGACTGACCAACCTGGACGGTGGCCACTATCCTTGCACTGATGACGGGCGCAGGATCGTGCCCGAAAGCTCTGCAGAATAAAAGATTTTTACCAGAAACGGGGATTACCGTGTACTACTTTTGACATTAGGTTAATACAGAATATAAATGTGTATGTCACATATCGCCTCCGGTTATTTTAACGAGATTCGGCCAGAAGACAGGTGGTAACTGCTCCTTTATTTATGAACTCCTTGTTGTCTTCTTTTTCTTCTTTACGTGTACGCCTGTGTAAGAACAACTTTAATTAAAGAAAAGGAAAAAACGAGGCTTTCGGGAGAGGCAACTCCCGTCGTCAGCGTATGTTGAATGAACGGTCAGGATTGAGCTCCTTGTTTTACAATTTGGACCTACTTCACGTTTACTAGTGTTTGATTAGGTCTCATGACTACGAATAACTTACGCAATCTTTTCAAACCTTTGACGAAGAAAGACGATTTGGATCCCGAAGCTTTAGGGAATGGCCTTTTCCCGTCGTCAGCGCAAAGCGAGTGGCAACGAAACAGCAAAATGGGGCAACGTCAATAAGGCACGTTTTTGTGAATTTGGCCAATCGGGTAGGGGTGTTGTGTAAATAGGGATTCAAAAATACGCAGATAGGTCAAATTCGTTTCACCTGCGGCGTCCAACGAGCAGCGTCAGCGTAGGCGTAACCATCGTTGGACGCCGCAGGTGAAACGACTTTGACCTATCAAGGTACTCATCCATCGTTATTTACACAACGCCCCTACCCGATCGACCAACGGCACGAATACATGCCTTATTGATCATGTCATTGTCTCATTTTGCTGTTCCGTTGCCGTTAGCGTTGCGCTGACGACGGAGAAAGGTCATTTCCTAAAGCTTCGCTATTAAAGTCATCCTTCTTCGTAAACGGGTTGAAAAGATTCTGTAAGTAATTCGTAGCTATGAGAAGTAGCGCGCCCGTTCGTAGAAACAGCATTTTCAATGTTTGATTAGATATCTACAATTTTCCGGACTTGAGCGGCATAACTATCCGATCGCACGCGAGATGAATTAGCGAGGTCTTGTTGAAATTCGTCCCGCAAGTTCTCGAGGAATCTAAAACACGACTAAGGTGAACGGAGTGAGCTGGAAAGTTCGGTTGAGCGGGGTCTGAGATGATGATAGAGAGTAGTGGGGGGAACAGACATACAGGTTACCTAGGCGTGCCTATTCCAACCGCAACCTATTTGTAGGAATTCGTGTGATGCTGGATCTGCTGGCAGTATTGTCATCATCAGACCGCTAAGCAACCCATGGCATTGCCACCGTGCGACAGATTACCAATAGGTCATTTGATCCTGTTTTCCTCCACGCCTGCGGCGGTCCTTATCCGCTTTTAGCCAGACTTGAGCGGAAACATAAAGCTCACATTAAGGTTCAAGTTTCGGTAATGGTAGGAAAGGACAGCCGGCGTGGTTGAGAGAAAAATTGGATCAAGTAGCCGGTTGCTGACCTAACGTGCGCCTCATTGTGGGATAGAATTGCCGGGAAACATTGCTATCTCAACATTGTCGTTCGTAGAGCTGAAATGGAGGCCCTGTGACGCAGAAACTACGTCACATTTAGCTTAGTCGTGATGTTTGTTTCATCATTGGTACCTGCATTTTGTTTACGTTTTCGATTACTGCTGGATCTGCGGGTCGAATCGCGGCAGGACCCGATATGTTGGTGCCTAGATGAGCGTTTTACAAAAGTTGAGTTCAACAACCATCATGCTGTGCAGACAACAACTCATTAGACGAATCTCATTTTAACGGAAGGCTGCGTTCGTACCTGCAGGCTAAAAATCAGATGGTAAGTCTTGTTTGATTGCGCAATGGAAGACGTCGAAGATGTTAGCTCGGAAACGACTTTCTCGCCTGTTCGGTTGAGCGAGGTCTATTTGAAAGCGTGCGGCGGTTTCGAGATGTTGCGGAAGTTGCTGCTGAACAGCAATTTTGAGGACGGCGATCGTGAACCGATCGTTTGGTCGCCTAGCACGATGGATTATTTTGAGCGCTCAATTGATAAGTTCAACAACGCTCTGAAGGAGATATCCGCTCAGGTGGATGCCAACCTGAGGTAAGTCTTCTGCAGAGCAGGTAAACCATCCTTACGCGAATGTTCTGCTGAGTAGAGTTCCCGACAACTAGTTCGTTTTGCATTTGAGGCCTGCTTCCAAGTAATACTTCTCTTTACGATTTATTCATTTATTCAACGGATATCTCTGTAAAAGAATGGGTAATCCAAAGAAAGTATTTTACCAACGGAGGGATGGGTACGATGTCAGTGAATGCAAGAGCAGACGTACCAACTTTCTCACTTGGCAAAGTTTTAGTCTTTTCTGCTTCCTGCAAATGCCAAAGTTCAAGTAACGCTTGTTCTAGATGTTTTGTAAAATTAAAGTTGACACAGTGCCTTTTTTCATTCGTAGTTTGACGCAGCACCGAATTGCTAATCATTGCCTTTATTTGCAAAACTTGTCACACAACATCCGGATGAATAGGCGTTACACAAGTAATTCAAGCGCGCTGCTTCGTAAGGTGCTGCTAATATTGATTAAATTAGTGTGTAATGTTCCAGTACTTAACCTGTTGTGCATTCCTTTTTGTGTGGAATGCGTGGTTCCATGGTCAGTGATATTTAACTTAGGGGACAGAAAACCACCATTGAATTGGATGCGTCTAGCTTCCCATTCACCATCAGTTTCTCTTATATGGGCTAAACTGAACGCTGTGCTGCGCGCAACGGACTCGTGTGTTTTCATTGCTGATATAACCTGTTTGCTAACTACAACGTATGTCTGTAATAATGTAACGGATGGTCTACTTGCCAATAGACAAGCAGCTTATTGGCGAAAGCGGCACCACACTAAGCTAGCTGTTTCCGGAGTTTTCGGAACCACATGATCCATCTTGAGCGAGAAACACCGAGGGACGAAATGTTGAGTTGGTATAAATAGGATAGGCGGAGGTTGGCTCAGTATGGATCAACGGGCAATAAAATCTAACGTACGGAGTAAAGACATCGCAAAGGGCACAGGCCGTATTTAACTTGCAATGGTGATTTCAGTTTGCAGCCCAGCTTTAAAGATCGTCGAACTCATGAATGGAAAGATCAATTTGTTTTGAAGACTGGTTTCTTTGTAACCGGGCGGTGGATCATCTTCAGATGTTACGGTTGTAACATCCGAATAAGATCAATTTGAGCAAACATTATTATTAACCTCTGGTTATTACAGCGATTTTCCTTTAGGACCACCTTAACCACCGATTTCATAGTTCAAGTCGTGGAAGAGGCCAAGGCAATCAACCGTTCAGCGAACACTCGCGGGAGACGTGGTAGAGGTCGTTCGTCTCCAGCCGCTGGAATCTCCAACCGCGCAGCGAACCCTTAAAGTTCTATTTCGTCTGCTAGCCTACACTTCTGTCATTAAACATCCAAACATTTTACTGTTCATAAAAGTAGGTAATTTTGACAGTCAAGGCTTCGTGTCTCAAGTGGTATTTATTTGCACGTATGCCTTGTGAAAACCGAATGTAAGAAACTCCAACAGAACAATGATTCGGTCGTAAAATCAGTAACTACCGTTCATCGTGCAAAAGACTAAAGATGTGCCGCATAGCCTTACTGTTCAGCTTCCCGGTTCAAGCGCAGCTTCCGCCCTTCTACGGATATCCTTTCCGGGTCGTCGAGAATTTCCAACAGTGCAGGAGCGATGCAACTGATTACCAAACAGCCTTCATTCATCATATCGACCGTCGAAGATAAGTCCATGGAATTGCTCAAATCTTTGCTAAAGTAACATATCCGACCAGCTGTATCGTTGCATTGTCGGTTGACGCCAACCACGGCTATCGAATCGGCCGCAAACAACTCCATTTCACTAAACGGGCAGACGTATAGCGAACTGTCGGTAAAAGGGCGCCCTGCTCACGTTGGATCAACAAGACAATAACTGTTTATTCTGGCTACGGTTGCCAGCAGAGGTACATTGGACATGTCAATGCTGACGAATGCGTCCGGGTCTTGATTCAGTTCTACGGCAGTGGTACCCTTTTTCCGGGATGAGGCAACTCCAACGACAGGAAGCCGCAACATGTGCAGGACCGCCTTGGCGGCAATTGAGCAAGTGTCCACGAGATTCCCACAGGATTGCAATACCTCAATGATTACTTTGACATACCAACAAAGCTGGCCAGGCTTCACGCAAAGGCTCCTCAATGCTGGCGCTGAGTTTGCACGAAAGGCGCTGGCTAAGTGAAACGCGACACTTTGCAACCTTTCCTCCGTATTGTTTTCTGCAAAGCAGGCGTAAGATACTCAATGTTGCGTCGAATATTTTTCTCTGCGGAAGAATCAAAAGAGAAACAAGCAGCTTTTTATTACTCATATCTCACAATCATCTTTTTCTCTTAACTAGTGCTTGTGATTTTCCTGTTTTTCCATGAACATCACGTCGATGCTATACATCTTTCATTGAAGTATAGAAGTTAACATAGGTAAAACTTTCACGCCAAGCCGCGCGACAGAAACTGAACGAGTCAAGGATCGACCTGAAAGCTCATGGCGCTAGCCTGGTTGGTCGACCGGAGGAGCTTGAATACCTAACCACTGACTGCCCAGTTGACTACGTAACCGCTAATGACGGGACACAGTGGAACCTTGAAGCTTCGCCCATGTGAACAAATGAATGATGTGTAGCACCAACGTGATTTCTGTAGAGAAGCACCAAAAAGACAACCCACTACTACTAGTAATAACGATTTGGTAACTACAGTAGGCCCTCGTTATCCGCGGTTTTTTATCCGCGGATTTGTCTTTACGCGGTTTTTTCCTGGAAATTAATGACGTCATGTTCGACCGGTACTGACGAATCGCGAAGGGTACAGCGGCTGCGCGGAATGGTTGCGACCTCGCCCAGAGGCTCGGCAAAAGGTTTCCTCGTTGCATACGGCCTCTCAGGTATGGCTTACTGAGCGGCGGTTGCTTCCCTGAAGAACAGTAGACCGTTGCTTTTATTAGTGTTACAGTTCCTCAATCTCCTGCTACGTCATACGCGACCAAATCTCGTGTTACTGAAATCCGTAGAAATTGCACCGCAGTCAAGCGGGTGCCATAACAATAAGAGTTGCGCTCTTTCCCACAGATAGCCAAGCTCTCCCATACAGTAGCGGTAAACGCTTCCTTATTCAGGGTTCTCGAGCCGTCCTTCCATCCGATTCCGGTGCACGGATAAATAAATTCACCCATCAGTATTCCCCGTAGGCACGCTTCTATCTTCCTCAGGGACAGAGGGTTATCGCGCTGCCACGATGGAAGCGTATTGTCAAGTGGAGGATAATTTGCAGCAGAATCCTTTAATTATGGGAAAGTCTCCGTGTGGACATAAATTCCATATTGACGTTGCCAAGTGCACAGGCACTCGTATACTAAAGCAGCAGTTCTGTGGTACAGTGGGACCCTCAGGGATACACTGTTCTGTGCTAGCGTTAATGCTGCCATTTTACGTCATTTCCTAGAGACGTTGCGACGGGCTCAAAGCGTCCCAGACGCAGTTCCCCGGCGAAGAGTCCTTTGGGAGGGAGAGCGATGCCTCCGGATCCATTTGCTCGACTGAGGAGCGAGCAACCTGTCCCGCTGTATGGGCCGACATGAGAGCTTTTATCAAGTGCTTGCGGTTGCCTCAATGCGTTAATCCGCTTTTGGTGCCGCCTGCGCATGCTCCACTTGACCTGTGAGAACAATTGCCCGCTAGTGCCCACTCTGGTATCCCACGGGCGTATTGTGCAGTTCTTGTCGGACGAGTGGTTTGTCTGTTCTCCTACGAAAAAAACTAGCCGGCCGCACCGGGCCAATGCATAGCGACACTTTTCGTGAACTCTCACAGACGGTTCATCGCTTGCGCCTAGCCTTTTTGACGTGCTTGGTCGCTCTTCGACTTTGAGTATTACAGAAAGATCACTTAGCCTAACAGGAGTCCCGGCTGCTACTGCCCCGGGGTTTGCTACTGCTGAGCTCCCTCAATGTGCATTAAAGTTGGCTGAGGGTAAACAGCACTGCGCAAGAACCCTTAATAGGCAGGGAAAGGCGATAAGCGGATTACGACCACGTTCTCGAGGGCGCCGGCCGCGGAAGGCAGTCGGAAACTTTGAGCGAAGCTGCTCTGTCGGAAACTTTGAGCGAAACTTTGAGGTAACCTGCGCTGCTTGAGAGTGTCGACGACAGAGGGCAAATAAAGGTGCCGTGTGGAGCCGATTAGCGCATTAACCCAGGGGCGGTCACCGGATCAACCAATGCGCAGCAGGTGGAGTGTTTTTGCGGCCTAGCGGCATAATCGAACTTACGTTCGCGCCCCGTTCGCTCCTTGACCCCTTCCCAAGCCTTTATATTAGCCCGCGACAACAGCGCCCGCCTTTGGCTTGTTCTTAGTGACGACGCAGTGTTTCGACCTTCCTTAGCGAACCTGTTCCTTTTTCTAACCGAAAGTAAGCCCACTCGATAGTGTAGTCTGTTGCTTGTATGTGAAGATGACCGACAGGATGAACCTAAGTGGACAAAGTACATCCTCGCAGGATAAGAGGGAGCGCAAGGTGCTATCGCTTTACGAGAAGCTAAAGATTCTAGACCTTTTGAACGGTGGCATGTCATGTGCGGAAGTGGGCCGTAGAGTTGGAAAGAACGAATCCAGCATCCGTTCTATACAGCAGAAACAGGCGGCAATCCGCCAAAGTCTTTGCGCTGCCCCTACGATGGCAAAAGAGCATGCATGGTTCGGGACAAAGTGCTTGTGAAGGCTGAGAGAGCACTAAGCCTGTGGATAGAGGACATGTCGCAGAAGCATGTCCCCCTTGACGGCAGAATGATACGTGACAAAGCCCTCAACCTCTACGAGCACTTCGGCCCGATGACCCACGCATCCGAAAGGAAGGTGTTTATGGCCAGTAAGGGATGGCTTGCCAGCTTCGTAAGCCGCTACAACCTGAAGAACCTGCGAGTGACCGGAGAAGCTGCGTCGGCCGACCAAGAGTCGGCGTCTACCTTTCCTCGGGAGTTCCGAACGCTGGTGGAAAGGAAAGGCTACCTTCCAGAGCAGTGATTCTCAACGGGGCGGTAGCGCCCTCCGGGGGGCGCTGGGAGATTTTTGGGGGCGGTGAACCCAGGGGGCGCTGATGATATCTAGGAGTTTGCTGCGCCGTAGAGCTCAATGCCCGGGTGATTCAGGGTCTACCACGACAAAGTGAGAACACATATGATAGGTGTTTCAGAAAGTTCGCTCTGTCATTGTCCTTCTTGTCTACCGACGTCATTATTAGGCGTTTCGCGGATATTTCTCGATCGAACTCGCACTGTCCCTTCTCAGGAGTACATTGGAATCACGATCGGCCCTTTCAGTCATAAACCGTTCCACTGAAAAAACTAATATAAAAGACTGGCAGTTTCTCTGCGAAGTCTTTCACGGACTGTTTGGTGAGGCCAATAAAGCGAAACCTAACAGGAGTACCACCATGAGGAGAAGGACGATTCAGAACTTGTCGTTTGACCGCGGCCTAATAAATGTCAAATGCAACCAAAAGGTTGATAGAACCAGAACCAACAGACCCTCATTGTTGAATCATCGTCTCATGATATCTAATCAACGTCAGTACGGCCAGGACGAACCACTGCGAACGAAACGGTTCTCGCCCCATACAGGGGGGGGGACGCTGGCGAGTTCAGAGGGGCGCTGGGGGGCACCTGAGAGGCCTGAGGGGGCGCTGGCACGAAAAAGGTTGAGAACCTATGTTCCAGAGCAAGTGTACAACTGTGATGAGACCGCCTTGTTCTGGAAGAAGATGCCCCGCAGTACCTACATCCACAAGGATGCCAGGCAGGCCATGGGCTTCAAAGACCGGCTTACTCTTGTTTTGTGCGGCAACGCGGCTGGACATATGATCAAGCCCGGAGTAATCTACAGGGCGTGCACGCCCAGGCCGCTCAAGAACAAGAGTAAGGATAGTTTCCCGGTGTTCTGGCAACACAATGGGAAGGCCTGGATGACGGCCATCCTGTTTCTGGAATGGCTCCGGCAGTGCTTCATTCCTGAGGTGAAGTCATATCTGAGAGCCAAGGGCCTCCCGTTCAAGGCCTCCTCCTTATCGACAACGCCCGGGCCACCCCCAGGCTGCCTGCGTCGCTGACGAAAAGGTCGAGGTGGTGTTCCTGCCTCCTAATTCGACGCCGCTCCTGCAGCCTCTCGACCAGGGGATCATGAGGTGCGTCAAAGCCACTTACACTCGCCTCGCTTTTCAAGGGATACGTGACGCGCTCGACGTTAACCCCAACTGAGCGTAACACAGTTATGGAAAAACTTCAATATAGCGGACGCGATCATCCTTATCGCGGAAGCCGTCCAGGCGATAAGCCCCAGCTCTGTGAACGCATGCTGGAGGCCATTATGGCGGAATGTAGTAGGCGACTTCAGAGGCTTTCCTGCGGCCGACGCGGAGGTACAAAACATCCGCAACATTGCCATGGAAATTGGCGGGGAGGGGCTCTCGGACATGGCTGAGGTTGACCTTCAAAAGCACCTGGAAGACAATTCCGACTTCATGTCTAATCAGGAACTTGAAGAAATGACCATGTCTTCCACAGAGAGTGAGGACGACGACGCGGAAGGCTTAGAGCAGAGGGAGCCGCCCGCCTGGACCCTCGAAAAGTTTGCGGAAGTTTTCCAGCAGGCGCAAATACTAAAGGAGAAGATCCTAGAGTATGACCCATCGATGGAACGCGCTCACATCGTCACCCGAGGATTAACAGCAAGTTTACGGCCGCTGCAGAACCTGTTCGACGAGGCGAAAAAACGGCACAGACAACTGCCAATAACTATGTTTTTAACTGACGCATCACCACGCATGGAGGCGCCAGGTTCAAGCAGCGGTGATGATCGCCCTTCATGTTCCAGAAGCGACCGGTTTCCATAGTGTCAGCTTTTGGGAAGAAGGTAAATGCGCTTACAGGAATGAACCCATCCGGGCAAATATTTAGCAGAACACGCGCTACATGCTTTAGTTGGCATTTTCGTGTAACAACCGGTCATTATGCTCTCTGTTATCGTCCACATCACGGCTGCCCCTCCAACTGAGCACGGTTTTCACCGGCGTCAGCAGTGCGTCTTGCGAGAGGGAACGGAGGGAATGTATCCACTGCATCCGTGCTTATATTTAAACATTTTGTTCAATGCATTTTACGTTAGTAAACTGGACAGCATTTGTATCACAAGCTGCCGCCGCTTCGCTGCGCTCTATCACTTCTACGCTGTCGGTTCAACATGTAAGAATCCGCACTGGACTTTATCTCTTGTACGCCTGCATTCGGAAGACTTCCATATTAGTAAATTAAATCCGTCCTCGCTGCATAAAAGCCCTGCACGAGCAGGAGTTGCTCACAAAGATCAAAACCCTTGCTCCTATGCTGCGTAAACAACGATCTGACGGTGCCATCGGCAATTCGGTATCCGTTATCCGTCAGCCACTCTCGGTAGGCTCGCTGCTATCGTAGCCCCTATTTTTGGTATGGGGTGCACATTGGGACAACCTCTCCGGCTTGCCTAATCTAGGAGGTGAAAGTATCCGTGGCAACCAACATTAACATAACGTTCAGCATTTTAAGTAATCAAGACACCATGTGACGCGTAAGGGAAACACCACGGCTCACATATCGACCTAAAAAGCCAGCGTTCTATACTTTGTACAGGGGACTTGAATATACGCGGATTTTGATTATACGCGGTAGGTCCCGGAACCAATCCCCGCGGATAACGAGGGCCTACTGTACAGTACAAAACTTATGGTCAATTACGCATCAGCCTACGTGAAACAACATATCTTGAACTCCAAGTCCAACTCGTAGCTTAAATTGCAACTCGAAGTTAAGACGACAAAGGTTCACACTAGATGACGACAACAAATGAAAGCTGCTTGGAAAAGTTTCAAAATGTCAATGCTAACCGCGATTGAAGTTTAGTCAAAGGACGAAACACATATGTTACATTCATTTTTGGCGTCGTCGCACAGCCGGGGTAGACTGCGACGCTATGGAGTCTTCACTTACGCAAGAGCTCCGGATCAACTCTGTCACTGACACTAGTCATACTAACGTAAAAGTCCACAATGCCTTCGTCGGCTCGTTCGGGTGCTGGCTTTTGCAAATCCATTCGCATACCCGCGGTGACGCAACAGTCACCGTATGATACGGTGACCGATCCGGGCGACAGGTCAACGGTATTCGCTCGAATGGTAATAGACCGCGGCGACCGTAAGCTATTTTAAAACATACATGACCGTACGACCAACGAAGAAGGCGAGCAATGGTCTTTTCACCTGCGGCCGTCCATTCTTATTCCATCGGAAATTCCAGACACGACGAACTTCTTCTCGAAGGCACCCACCGACATCCTGCAGCGGTTTCAAGACAAAATTGCGGAAATAACAGTTGAACCGTGGCAAGTAAATTGACGAGTCACAAGATGAAACTTCGGCTTACTATAAACTTTATTTACCAAAACAAACGCACAAATCGCTAACACTACGAAAGAAATGGAACGCGGAGAAAACGTGGCCATAAGAGGAGGAGAACGAGACAGAGAAAATAATCTTCCAACGTACCGTTAGCGACTTGGGAAAATGAAGCAGAAAACATCAAACATAGCAGCACTAAGTAAAATACACGCACTTATTTAAGGTTCATCAAATAAAAGGGAAAGCGAGTGTCCGTTCGGCCACCAACGCACCGGTCAAAGGCGGAACCGACACTCGATCTGATTTATATTCGACTTGGCTAAGTCGACGACCGGGTCCTTTCGTCTGCAATCGCACCCGCAGTTCCATCGGGCTGCGCTTCCATTGCAGGTTCCGATGCGACAGCACCAACAATCGGCGATGACGTATGTGCAGGACTGCTCTCGCTGTAAGAAAGATAATCTGAAGCTCAAAAAGACCGATGCAAGAGGGGAAGGTCAATATGCGCTCCTTGTTTGCAAACTGTACGAATTACCCTCGGCGGTGCACCACTCATCTTTCGACGCAACAGATTAGAAAAGCGTATGCCAATGCACCTCATTACTGTTAGGTTGGCCGTATACATACAGGGAGTCCTCGCTCTACGTCGTTCATGGAGAAGACTGGCACGTTACAAAAGACACTCATTTTCTGTCTACTAGCTGTTGTATAGTGTAAATTATAGGGATAGTATTGTTGTCGGTTTGGTTTTCACGCGTTTATTTTTGGTCTCCCTTGTGGTCCCAGTTGTATACTGTCACCTATTATTTTGTGAACACCTACCACTAGGACTTACCTTCGTTGTAACGAGTGCCAAACGTTCGCTATCAGCCCCCCGAGGCGTGCGCCTCCAAAAAGGAAAGAAAAAGGGTGACATTAGTGAGAAAACTAGAAGTTCTGCAGATATCTGCTGATGGGCAGTGAAGTGTGGATATTGCAAAAGGTCTTGGTTTATCCCCCCCTCCCCACTTTACTATACGAACGATTTGTAGTAACGCTGAGAAGATTGAAGCTAGCGCCCAAACGATAACATCTGTTCAAGGTAACACCTTAACTCACAACAACAATGGAAAACATGGTGGCATTTAAGAAAACAGAATAATAATCAGCGAATACAAATGCTACAGGGAATTATACTAACAGAAGAAGAAATGTGCAAGGGAGCAAACGTTGCACGGTCTTTTGAAAATCCCACAAAATCAGAGAACAGGTCCACCAAAACTGATTAAACGGTTGTCTAATTCTTAAAGGAGTATCTTAAAAGTTTTTAACACACGTACTTGCTTCAGTGCTTAAAATTAAAAGTTTAATGCGTCACACTTCAAAGGTTAAGTAATGTTTTTTTGACTATAAATATATCGGCGGAACGTAACTTCCTCGTTTTCTATTTGTGTAATGGCAACAGTGGTTTCGTCATACGCCGCGCTTCCAGGAACGCATCCACGACGTTAAGCGAGGACTGTCCGTACTTCCTAAGGCTAAAATAGCACTACCCCCGCTAGCAGTAGGTTGTGACAAGGACTGAATTACGCCCATGCAATAAAAGATGCATTGTGCGCAACAACGCGGCATGTTAACGGAATGGAATGCAATGTGAGCCTTACCTTAACTGCAATCTTAAAATGGGGGGGGCAAATATTAAAAATACAAAAAGCACTTACCTAAAAGAAAAAGAACTGATAAAGTGGTCGTCCGAAAAGGCTCCGGAAAGCTTGCTTGATTCTGTCGTAACTGAAAGGAGGGCAGTGTCGGTGGCGGCTCGTCTCAAGAATAACAATCGGTAAGGTCCGAACACTCACCTCCATTTACGGTCAAAAGGCTATCAACCGACGAATCTTCGCGCGAGGGGGTCTTTAGCAGGTCGCTGCAATGGCTCGCCTGCATTGAACCGTTGTTCGCCTTTAGGCAATTTTCCACCGTAACACTATCGCTCGCGTTGCTATTGCCCTCCAGCGAAGCGGAGGAACGAACGCGGTTCAATACGCTCTCTATAGAACGCCCCACCGCCGGCCTGCTGTCCGCCAACCTTTGCAACATTGTTGACAGCACACGAGGCTGAGTTTCCAAGTTGCCAAACTCCTTGGAATCCGAAAACATTGACTTGTACATTTTGCCCGTATTCTCGGTGTGGTTGTTGTCGGCGGCCAGCAATGACGAATCTGTTTTTGACAACACGTCGCCCGCATTTGAGCTGCGAGTGCGCTGCATTATTGCCTCGAGTTTCTGAAAAAAAGAAGTTAACCCAAACGGGTATAGAGCATCGGGGCAACGGCCAGTGCACAATCGGAGAGCGTACATGTCATGCTAAGACGAAGAAACGCTTTGCAGCCACTTAGTGTACCTGCACATCAATAATAGGCGCGTACGTTCATTGCTGGTCCGATAATTGCATGGATAACAAATTCCCTATTTTAAAACGCTCTACCACCCTCACAAAAATCAGCTCTTCGCGGCTAACCTTCAAATCGCCGTCACAGTTCAATATTGAGAACGAAACTAGACTGAGGCGACTGGACCTGGATTATGGCCACTTAAAATCGTAGAACAAATTGCAAGATGGCGACTCCTGGGCGAACTTCAAGGGATCAACCACGAAGTGGAAAAACGCGGAGTTCCAGTGTGCGCAGGCTCCACTCGCTGCGCTCGTTCGTAGGAATTAGTTAATCATGCGTAACTTGGAACCCTTTCGAAGTAATCTTTTCATAACGCGGAATTTGTATCACTGAGAGCAGGCTTGCAACAGTTTCGAAAATCTCGTCACCATCCTAGCAAAACAGCTGCTCGTTTACCCAAGGAAACCCTGGATGCTCGAAGACTGCCCGCAATGGGCCCAAGCACTGATAACATCGTTGCTCGAACAGGGAATATACCTTCTTTCTCTCGAATCTTTCCTTCTCTTCGCGCAATCGCCTTTCTTCCATCTCGCGGCGCTCTTGCTCCACCTTGTTTGCCTGTTCGCGAGCCTTCAGTTCAAGCGCAGCCTTCTGAACAACAATGGACATACGACGGGATGGGATTATGAAGAATAAACTTCGAACTTTTAAAGTTGCCTCGGCTAATTGTTGAGCCTCAAGTTCACGACGCTTCTCTTCCATCTCGATGGCCAACTTCAAGCGGCGCGCCTCGTCCTGGCGAGCAATTTCCAATTGGCGAGACTCCTCCTCTTCGGCCAGGCGAAATTCCTCCTCCTCCTTGCGCAAGCGTTCCTCTTCCATGCGCCTGAAATGAAAACAAGAACAGGTTAGGCAACACTCCTTTACCTTCCTCCAGAAATGGCCGATTACCGCTGCTCTTCCAGTCGTTGCCGTTCCAACTCCTTCTCGCGCTCCATTTGCTCACGGGCGAGGCGCCGGCGCTCGTCCAGTGCCGCCTTGGCTTCCTCCGCAGTTAATACCCTGACTGTAACGACCCTGTGCGGCACAACGTTTGGTGGGGCGGCAACCTGCTCATCTTTGACACCTGTCACTTGCTGTTCCCCGTTATCCTCAACAGTTGCCGCAGGCGAAGGCGTACGCAAAGGCCCGCCATTTGGAGAAGAGTCCTTGGACGCCCACTCGGTCCCACTTGTTTCTCCATCTCCTGGCTCGGGGGTGACCATTATGGCTGCTGGCGCCTCGGCTGAACTTGGGGTATTCACAGAACCGCCATCCTGAGAGAGCAACCGCTCTTTTCCGTCCTCGTTCTCTTGGAGAGCATCTCGATCGGGAGCCACTTTCCGACCCCGACGGGTTGGTCCATTGCCGGATGTCGCCGCAACGGCGGCGGCGCGCTCCTGTTTTTTGGGTTCCTGAACGGCCGCCTTTTTAACGACCAATGGAGCAATTGACTGTTTAAGAGCCGGTCTGGCGCGATCTGCAACAGGCGGACGATGCTTGCGAGCAGCAAAGCCTAAACGATAACCTACTGGACGCAGACAGGCCAGCTTTACCACTAGCCGGATATGTCGCACCTGATGCGATAGTGAAGTTAGCTCGATTTTCGCGAGCGGTGGCCACCGCCAACCCTTTTGAGCGCACATTGCGGGCGCTGACTAAAATTTCCAAACGCAAATGCGTGTTCGCAAGCATGGCAAGGAAAAAAGATCTAACTGGAAGAATCGCCGGCCGCAAATGACGCTGTCATGATATTGGCGCCAACTGGCGGCGTATTCATCCGGGAAGAAACATTCCTATCCCGAGACGAACCCTGACACATAGAAGACGCCATTGATCCCAGGCATCCGCGATCGGTACGACTGGACAATGGAGCCGACGTCTTTGGTCTGCCGGTAATTGCGCTGGCCGTCTTGACTCTTGGAGTTGAACCTGCGTGACTAGTGCCTGAATGTATACAGAATGAAGGCTGGAAGGATAAAACGTCTTTGCCAACGACTGGCGAACGAGGCAATGAGGTGAATGAGCAAGCTTTAAAAAAAAGGAAGCACAACGCAATTACTTATCCCAAATCACAGCTTAATCCCGTCGTCAATGTTGCGCTGAAGACGGAACATGGTAAGTTTGCCGAAGAGAAGTCTAAGTTAAGCGAAGGTCCAAGTTTGCCAAAGTTAAGCAAACAAAGTTTGTCACGCTGAAGACGGGTCAACGTAAGTCTCCGAAGCTCCGCCAACAACTGTACCCTGCCATTAACGGGACTAAGCCGTGTTTTGGAATAAACAAACGAGAGTGTATCCCGCCATTAGTATACCAATTTTCGAGCTCAACGCAGCTAGTGCTCCTTACAAAGATGTTCGCATCTGAAAACTTGCACAAGCGGTCTACGAAACGGACTATCCGCGAACTCGAAACAGCTGACAGTCCAAAGCGTAGGCTTGAAGCGCGCGACTTCCTTTCTCACGTTTGATCACTTAGGTACGCAAATGGAACCTTTCTGCCCAACACAGATGAATTCAACTTTACGGTGAAAATCAAGTGCCTGTTTCTTAGTCGAAGAATTTACCATTGCAAATTTTCTACTCGTAAAAGTTTACAATGAATCCCATATATATATATATATATATATATATATATATATATATATATATATATATATATAAGGGTACACTAAACCCATAAATACGCACAAATAAAACAGGACAGCTTAGCAAAGCAAAGGAGCGCTGCCGCTTACTAACCTCCATATAGTTTGCTATCGTAAACCCGATAGCAAGAGTCCAATTTTTCCAAATATGCTAAAGTACGTGGACCAGAACTGCCAAAGGCGTAGGCGGTTGTAGGCCTTGACTGGCAGGCGCCACTTCCGCTTTGAACGGTTCCTGATCCGCCTTTGACGGCCGTTACTTTTTCCAAAAGTTGAAGTCGCTTTTGACGTTCAGCCTCTTCTATATGACGACGACGCTCTTCAAACGCCTGACGACGCTGCAACTCCCGCTGCCTCAATTCGTTTGCTTTGCGAGCCTTCTCCGCTTCCTTCATCTGCCTATTGCGCTCTTCCCGCTCTTCGGCCATGCGTAATGCATTCAACCGCCTTCAATGCACCGATCATGTACGAAGTGTGTCAATGGAGTAACACTACTGACTACGCGTAAGTGAATGAAAACGCATTACACGGCATCAGGTTAGCTGTCCTACTAAAATTTAAAAAAAACAAGACTCGTAGTTGGCCAAGCACATGTCAGTCGACATTGGCAACAGAAGGAAGTGTCAGCTAGTCTAAACAATCGTCGCCTTTGCTCTACGGACAGAGAGGATCACTCTCCCGAGGCAACAGCGTCCTCGACTTTGAAAACAATCAGCGACGAATCAATGGCACAAGCAGCGCGATATGGTTCCAACTAAGTTTCAAGTGTCTCACAACTGGAAGGCGAACCTTGCGCTGGCAAACACAATCAGTCTTATTGAACCCAAATGATAAACAAATGTGCCTCGAGCCATCGAGCCGCCTTCTCACCTTTCGCGCTCCTCATTCTCCCGCTGCTGTCGGTACATCTTAATTCGACTCTCGCGGTCGTTCTTCTTCTGTTGACTGGTCACTGAAATTGGACAGACAAAAATAAACGGTACGAATCGCATTGGAAAAAATGTTATGGAAAGATGGAGTTAGCACCGGCCAAAACCAACAGGCACAAAATGGATGACCAAGCTTATTTTCGTCCAATCGACCATCGCGCACCAAGTCTATTTCACGGTCGACGGGGCAACGACGCTTTTCACGGTCATTGAAAGTCCACGGTAAAGCAAAGCGGAACAACGGGTGAAACGCGGAAGGCCCTTAGCGCGCAAAACCGGCCAAGTTGCCCGAAGCGCTACGATGACCACTATTGTCCTGATGAAACCAAGGCAGGCTTCTTCCCTTCCCAAGAATCAAAGATGCCCCCTCATTTTCATCCCAAGGCTTCTTCCACTGAACGGCCAACAGAAGGGGGAACGCCTCAGGAACGAACCTCCCGAACGCAGTGGAAACTTCAGGAACGCAACATTGATCAACAAAACGAATATACGGAAAGCGAGTGTTGTCAGGTAACCTTCCGATAAATAAGGACGCGTAGCAACACTAATCCGTCGCGAGGTCACAACAAATTGGTGACCAACGAGGGAAGCAACCAGATCTAGCAGGAAACGCTATTTAGACGTGACAACAATAGAACGTGTGAACTTCTCTTGCCACACACCAAATGTCGCAACGGTGACACCATTACGCGACGGGCCGCTGGTAGGAAGGATCGTTGATGTTTGGTGGTCAAACGATCGTTCGGCACGCAATCCGACAACGCTCCAAAAGGCAACAAACGCCAACGTTTGCCGCCGCCGCCGCCACGTGAATGGAAAAGGGACGGACGAACGAACCGATGAAGGCGCAAAACGACGAATGAACGCAAGAAAAGCTATTCAAAGCTAAATTCATTCATGAAACTGGCCTCACAGTACGCGCGCGGAGAGTAAAGCACTCTTCCGACAAAAGGCCCTTAACAATTGAGCGCGATTTCTTTGCCCAAACGGAATCAAGCGCGCATACGGCGGCGCTCGGGCAACGTGAAGTGTCAACGAAAATCCGAACTTTACATCCCGGAAAAGGAATTAATGCTGTTTCTCAACAGTAGTAAAATTGCCACGGCGCTTAAGCGAACGCGCGTGACACATTCAGCCAACTCGTTCGGGTACGCTACAGTGCCGTCAGTGGGCAGCCAATCCCCAGAGCACGGTGGCTACCGATGGTCTCGTCGGCAGCTAAGTAAGTCACGGAGGAGCTGACCAAGGAGCGCAATGCGCCAGCGCAAATATTTTCCGAAGAATCCGGAGGCCAAACGAACGCCCTTTTGTGTACATGAGGCAACGACGACCTGCTCGACCGTCTGTCAACCCGTGGCCATGTGCGCGCTACGACCACTTGAAGTTTCAAATGTCTACTAAATGAAGGCGGGAAAATTCCATGCCCAACCCGAAGCGGCAAACCCAAGGAACCCTGATAAATAATGCATTAGCGAATCGGCGCCAACAGTATAAACTGTGCTCAGGTTTCCAAGCAAGCGGAAGGCGGCGAACGCCTATTCTAGAGGCCAAACAAAGAGTTCTCGGGAAGGGCATCAAATAAGATACTAAAATAGAGCTTCCTACGAACAAGGGCAATAAGTAAAGTGAGAACAAGAGGGCAGCACCGGTTTCTCCCACGTGCGAACGAAAACAGTGCGCACAAACCAGCTGGGGCGTTCCGCGAAGCAATGTTTGCACAACACATTGGCAAACGGACGCGCGCGGCGAAGCACGGTCCCCTGGACACGGGAATGCGGCTTTCAGCCCGACTCTTCGAAAATGAATAGGTCACTGAAATCGCTTGACAAGAGCGAACACAAGTTTGGACCAACGCGCGTAATCTCAAAGCTGCACTTGGATTTCCATTTGTGGAATTTCCCAAAATGAGCAAATGATACTAGTTGACATATTGGCGGACTTTAGCGAACTTCAAGTTAGCTTCACGCAACGAAAGCGGATAAACAAGGGCCCAACGGGAGCCAAGCAAAATGAACTTGTCGTACGCATGCGCTCATCCGCTTTTGTGAAACATCGCTGGCGGAACCAGGTGCACTCGGGGCGAAGGGGAATACGGGAGGAACATTTGAACAACTTCTAACGAACGAGCTGGCGGGTAGGAAGTTAACTGACAATGAACGATAATTCAAACCACAAGCCAATGAACGTCTAACCACGAAACGGACGGGAACAACAAAGACGAGCACATTGGAAGTATGCGCTTAGCGTAATGAGGCTTTCGGAACAGTCGTTCCGTCCTCGGACCACTACCGCGGGACTTATGAATTAATGTACGCCCAGTGGTCATGTCTTTATTTATAATCGCCCATTCACCCATCCAGTGGGCATTCGTTCCTTAATGGCGGCTACAGTTTCTCACTGAGAACGGCAGAAGGCTTCTTTGTGCACTGCGGAAAATCTGTTAACAGCTTTCCTGCGCGTCGTCAAGAGATTCCATAACGCGAAATAAACCGAAGCTACTCAAGCAACATTTCGGAAAGCTCGAAGTGGCAATTATTTACCAGTTGTGCCAGAATACAAAGGCACACCTTGACAACTTAAAGCTTCTTCCAATTCAATCAGTGGTACATTACCGGTCGGCCGCAGAATGGCAAAACCTTCGGCCAATTCCTGGCAAAGTTGTGGAAAACCTGGATGGCAACTTCGTACGAACTATCAGGCTTCGCCAAATTGACAGCAAGCAATCATGGAACAATTATGACTCGCCCAACGCTGCTAGCAATAAGCGAAGCCACTTCAGTTCGAACGTGGCCATGGAAGAAGCGGGAAAAGCGCGCCCGAACCGGACGGAGGACCGTTGGAATTTCAAGAAAATATTTTCAAGTTGGTCTTTCGGAACGCTAAAAGATTTCCGACGGCCCCCTGCAGGCATTCAACGTTGCGCCATCGACCTGCACTGATTGACGTTCCCTCTGGGCTCGGCCGATCGCGTTCAGGAGCATGCACTTACGAAATGAACTGCAGGTCGTTTGGCGAATTAACGATTTTCAGGTCCCTTACAACTGGTCAATTTTCAATTTCGGTCTTTTTAACTGTCGTAGACCTGCGTCAAAAACCGATCGCGAAAAATGCGATTCTTCCACTTTCATTCCAATACGAACAGCCGCCCTTCGTGGCTACTTCATTACGCTGCAGAGGTCGGAGCACTAAAGCAGTTGCCCCCTCGGCAACGGCCAGTCGGCTGTCACCGGGCAAATCCTACGGCCAAGTGGCACCAAGAACGGGTGAACATAATTTACGGGAACGGACGGACGCGCATAACGCCACGGCTATCATACTGTACCATCTCAAAAAAGGCGCGCAGACTGGTTGGCTGTGGTTAGAAAAGAAAGGTTTGTGGGAATCAAACTGAGAAGAAATATAGGAGAGAGAAAGTCCCTTGATAGGCTAATTCCGTTAACAAGCGAATAGCTAAGGGGATAGAATAAAGCAGCTTCATAACTGAAAGAAAAACAACGAACGACCCCACATGCCGCAAGAGAAGCTAATCAAGGAAGAACCAAAACATAATAATCACGTCGTCATTGAAGAGGTGGTCAAAAGAATAGTTAAAAATCGAGCACACAAAGAATCGACGTTCAAAAATTATATGTCATCAAACACAATCATCAAGTCACCACCTGTAAGTCACGCTTCCAGATGAATGTGGTGATTCTGATACGCAACCCGAAGTTGCTCTACACTTTAGCTCATAATTTCGGAAACAGCTGTCGTGAACATTCCTTACTATGTCACACATCTCATCTGTTCTCTACGGGAATTCTCTCCCTTTTCATTTAATACGCCCGCCTCCTTTCCGAACCAACTTCCACCGATTTACAGGACTATGGAGCAAAGCAACGACTACAGGACAAGTTCCTTAATGCGGAACTCCACGGGGTCTCAACGATGCCAGAATAACTGCGCTAACTGGACATGATACGCTGCTGCCGCTCGAATGGAGTCTCCAAAGAAATGAACAAGCAACGCAACAAAGAGTTTATGTTTACCGGGAATGACAAGTTGGCATTTGCACTTGAAAGCGTGGGAACGTCAACGTGAGAGTGCCGGGATGATCATGCAAGCTCAGGTTCTCGAAACGTCGACTTTCGCTTGCTTGGAAAATGGCAAAGAACGTGACAAAGCTTTGATTTTCACATTGTTAGCTAGGGAAGAGAAGTAATCTGCTAATGGCCTTTACTTGAGCACGCCAACAAATTCCTATGGAAAATGTACATTCCGCAGCGAGAAGAAGCCATTTCGGACGTTCGCTCGGAAACAGAATTTACGGTTTGCACGACTTGCCGACGCTCCTCAACAACATACGGACGCAACAAGATGCGATTCCGCCCTGACGCGCTTAGAAAGCACATTCGCAGTGAGCGGAGACGAAACGAGTAAACGGGGAAATACCAAAGGATCAGAGATTGATTGGCCCGCAGCGTCATCATTTCCCTTCAATCCGAAAGACGTCTCCGGCAGTAAATTTGCACCCTATGAGCACTTTTGATTATTGGATTCAATCCTCGGGGATTAACAAAGCTCAACTAAGCGATGCGGCTAGCAAGAAATGCCACCTAGCAACCACTCCTTGCCTTTCGCAAATGAATTGCACGTGACGTAGTTCCGGCAGGAAGTGGAATGCTAGCCGTGAAAAGAAACATACGTGCAGGCACTTTCCCAATACATTCTACGCAACGACGACCACCGATGGAACAGTGACTTAGAACAGCCAAGAAGACACAACTTCCTGCATACTATGACCACATCACGCACTTCTGAGGCCAAGTAATCGAGAGAGAGAGAGAGAGCAGACGAAGATGAAGAAACTACTACGCGTTCAACCTCATAACCTGTTGTCATCACCTCCCACGCCAAGCAATCAAGGCTTGCAGCGGACAGCAACATGAAATGAATCAATCTTTCACTTATTGTTCTTCTAGCTTCTCTCTCACACTTTATAAAGAGCCACGCAGAGGTAGAAGCATACTACAATCAAGTTACGGATCGATTCAACAACTTGAACCACGACAGAGAAAGCTGATAGTAGTTCTGGCCCGTGCTAGCGTCTTAAACAAAGTTCAGCCGTCAAGGTAATCCAGCTGATTCCATTTAAGATCACTCATTCATTAACTTTTGAATTGGTTGATAAAGATGTTACTTACTCTGCCTCGACGGCGACGACGACACTGGGGGACGCTCCGCAACATCATCAGGCTCTAAAGTCATTCAATCAGAGGCACAAAAACGTAATCAAAATTCTCCAGGACAAACGACTTACTTCGCTCCTCCGCGGATTGACCTGAATTAGTGAACATGTTCGCCAAAACAACGCTATTACATAAATCTCCTGAAAAAACGCAAAGCTGAGCAAACGCCAGAGCAAAAACGAAAAAGAAGATCCGCGAACGAGCACAAAGATGCACATCAACGGCAGCTACCATACACCAAACAATCCTGTATAACAGGAACAAACACAAAGGTCAAGACAAACATCAACCGATAAGCCGGCGAAACTAACCTTCACCGCTCATAACGAAAACAGCAGCGCGGATTAACAAAACAGGAAACAACACTTTAACCGACGCCCCACTGGCACTTCATGCCTACCGAAACCAATAAAAGATTTTCAAGTTTGTCAACCTGATATCATCCTACCGTAAGTACGCCTTGCCTGCGATGCGTCACACCGCCAGGCGCTGCGCGTCGCACTTAAGCAAATGCGTACCAAGACGGCTTGCTTTGCTTTCGACGCTGATAACAGTTGCTCGCTGACGCACCGCTGCCCGACCGCCCTATCGAACACTCACCGTAAGGATCGCGCGTGTAGACTGAACTTTTGCCCAGACGAGAACTGGCCGACTGTCCGCGAAGTGCAAGTGAATGCAGACTGACAATTGCTTGGCCCCAGCTGCCGATTTTAAACTACCAAAATTGGATGCTCAAGTTTTGGGTGGTTTACGGCCGACGCGGCGCGCAAACTAAAGATTTTCAGGTTCCAACAGTTTTGACGGCAAAGCAGGAGGCGCTCTTCCTTCGGCCAAGCAGGAGGCACGGCGCTGCGCGGCGCTTTACGGCGGCGCCCGGACGCGGCCATTGGGCTCCCGTGGCGATCACCTTCAGAAGGCAATCCGGTTCGTTGATTTGAAGCGCGAACGGAAGAAGGTTGACGAATTTGGGATATTTGGACATCCTAGTGCGCGTAATTTCCAACTAGTGTCCGACCGACAGTTGCACAGTGCGAAGCACTCCAATGCGCTAAACGGCGCACAAGTGGACATTGGACCTTAAGGGTGTTGGAAGCAACCTCGTAGCCGTTGGTACACTTGCAGTAGCACAGCAGTTGGCCGACGCACAAAGTGGATGAGCACTTTGTTAGCAGCAACATAGTGCACACCGTTGTGGATGACCTTTCACACCGTACGTTTTTGGAGGAACAGTGCATTCGCCTTGTACGGAGGTGGTTCGCTTAGCGATTCCGGACTTTCCGAATAATTTAACAAGGAGAATGAAAATTCATAGGCTTCAAGAATGCTATGAAGCCACGTCACAATGAGACAAAGTATTCAATTTTCAGCAGTAAACTAGACATCAATGAGTAAGGTATTCTTGGTAGAGCAATTGATTTGCTAATTAAAACATCGTTTCCCCTTCGCACAGATCATGCACTTTATTGATTAGCAATTCATGCATTTTGGAGGTAAGAAAAACCATTCAAGAACAATTTTACAAAGCAATACTGTCCGTAGGCCAGTCAGGATTTTATTGTGCGCAAATCGAGTTTCTTAGCGTGAAACGAAGGTGCATGCAGCGACCCAAGCGTTCCGCAATAGGCCGAAGTTTAAACAAATAAATTATTATACGGACGGAAACGCATGAATGAACGTTAGCACAGTAAACAGAATGCATCGTCAGGCTGAAAGGTCAACGTTATTGGAATTCGTAGTAGGCACTACAACGGCAGCTCATTCAGGGGACGTACGCGTACAGAAAAGGAAAAATTGGGAAAGCGATGCAACACAAGAATGTGAACGTTCACTGCAACGCTACAAAGCGAAATAATATTAATGAAACACAACGACTGCGCTTTTGACTGAATACAGGAAGGAGAGGAACCAACGTGCAATGTCGCACTGTCCACCGCCTAGCCCGTGAACGTCAAACGCCCCTTAACCATGGAATAAACATGTGTAACTAAAACTGCGTCTGCTTCTTTTATTTTGCGCACCAATGCTTCACGCATCTTATCGGAAAGCAGGAGTCATGTATGCACTATTTTCTGGCCAATGTGACCATGAGGTATAGAAAGCGAGCGCAACGGAAAAGCATCTTGCCACCAAAGGAACAGTATGAAAATGCTTCTGAACAACCATAACAAAAACCATTGCACCTAAGCAGACGGAACCTACGAACATTCCAACCAGGAGCTCAGCGTGAACAATGCCGTCGAGCCTTCCCAGCGTGCTTCGCTGCTCTCCGGTGATGAATTTCGTAAGACCGACGGCACCTGTGACCAAGAAATTAACACCACCAGGACATGTTGCAAAAATCAAGTTTTCCATATCACGTAGAAACGATGCCAAACGAACGTTCGGGCTTGTGCCCATCCCTAAGGACGCCGTTTTGCACGCTTCTTCTTGTCCCCCACTTCCACAAATGGTTCGTCGTCTTCCGGTGCTACTTCTTGCACGGAAGGAGGCTTTGGTTTTCCTGCAAATGCAACCAAAGCATTGAAGAAGAGAATAAGACAAAGGGATACTTCGACGCGAACGCGCTTTCTTTTGGACGCTCTCCTCCGCAGCAGGCTTTTGCGCCTCATCTACGGCATTCACCGTTGCAAGCTGCTTTCCTTCACTGCTCCGGTTGATTTTTGGTTCGCCAGTTTTTCCCATTGCACGGTTGCCTTTGGACATCTCCTTTTGCGATCCATCCCTTGCAATCGTCGTTTTCACTTGCTTCGTTTCGCGTTTGCCAGTTTTGCCTTCTCCAACATTTTGCGCCGCGCTGCTGCTTTTGGACGTCTCCTTTCGAGACTCACTTTCTGTATTCGCCGCTTTGGCCTGCTTAGCTTCGCTCCTACTGATTTTGTGCCCCCCAGGCTTTTCCGTTACGCCATCGCTTCCGGGCGTCCCCTTTTGCGACTCATCTTTGGCATCTGCTACCTTGGTCTTTCTTGTTCTACTTCTCTTGGCTTTTCCCTCTTCGGGCTGTTGCTCCTCACGGTTGCTTTTGGGGGCACCTTTTTGTGGTCCATCCTCTGCAATCACCGCTCTGCCTTTTTTCGTTTCGCTCATAGTAATTTTTCTGTCCGCAGCCTTCTGCACTGCAGGCTTGCCTTTGGACATTCCATCTTCCGCTTTTCTAGGCACCACTTTTTTCACGTCCACCCGGTTGTCCGTCGCTTCTTCAAAAATAAACAAATACGTCATGAAACGTGCAAGAAACTAAAAGTAAAACGCAAACTTTTGTACATACAAAAATAATACGCACTGTGCGTCGTAGACGTCAGTGAACACTTTTAAGTTGTGACTGTCAACGCTGAACAACTCCAACGGCTATCAGAATCGTTCGCTACGAATATACGAGACGGTGAAATTCAACATTATCTTCCAGCGAGAAAGCCATTAAGTGGGACTAATTCCCCCATGTTTTGCATAACATTTACTCACCTCACTCTGCCATACGAATCGCGAGGGCGAAGCGCGGACACGAAGTTACAACGCTGGAAAATTGCGCAACATAAGTTCGAAAGAACAACGCAAACACGACTGGTCAAATCGTATTCATTCAGGTCGAAGAAAGGTACGCATTTCTGCACACGCAAATTACGTATTCTTATAGCTACAGCAGACAACTGGCACGCATCTAGACAATGTTCATCGCTACTTCGGCCTGCAGTAACCGCGCCCAAAACGGTGTGCTTACTGCAGTTACTATTTGCTATATTGTAAGTTCGATCCTCTTGGCTGGAAAACGCTGAACGTTCATGCGCGACTAACGCGTGGAACACATCGAGAATCCTCCAGAAGACCCTGACTGTTCGTAAATCAGAAAATGTGAATCAAATTTCCACATGCGCAATTTTCACTATGGTCCTCAGCTTAATGAACGACTTTCAATTTAACGTTAATAGCCCGTCTTCAACCTAACGCGACATTGTAGTTGGCAACACGAAACTGGACTCAGCGAGGAGCACCAGTCGATAGGGAAAAAGCGTTCCCTATTGATTGGAAATACCAAGTTGCCGCTTTTATGAGCGGACGCAAGTTCGAAAGCCGTGAGAAACTTGAAATCAATGAACACTGCTCTCTTATCCGTCCGCTGGGAAGCTTCGAACCGGAATTTATGTCCACCAATGTTTCTATGTGAAGCAGAGTAGTTGAAATCGAATCGCCAAAGAAGTCTACTTTTCAAAGGGATAAGATATGCCGTTTTGGAGCCATACCTGCACCTGGAAGTTTTTTTGCAACTGCGCTGACGACGGAGCACGAAACTTCCGAAAGTTAGGCTCAATAAAGATCGTTGAATAAGGATACCGTATCATTTTTTCAAAATTATGAGACGTCTTATTACTAATTTCTCTTGCTTCAATAATAATAATAATAATAATAATAATAATAATAATAATAATAATAATAATAATAATAATAATAATAATAATAATAATAATAATAATAATAATATGACAGTCGTTCATCAAGCACGGCTTGTACCAGTTTGTTCGTAATATCTGAAATTTAACGAAACAACTCCCTACCGGCGGATGGATGGGAAAGTAATTAGGAAAGATCAGAACACTATGTTAATCAACGATTAACATAGTGTTCTGATCTTTCCTATATAAATATATAAATTGAAATGCAATTCAACTATATAAATCATTTTTTTCACAGTCACCTGTGCCAAGTCGCTTTATTCCGTCGAAAAAACTGATTTAATGCTTTATTTAACATTTTGAAGCAAGAGGCATTAGTAACAAGGCGTCTCATAACTATGAAAAAGAGGTGAAAAAATACGGTATCCTTGTTCAACGAGCCTTAATTGGAGAAGCTTTCTGAACGTACGTGTTCCGTCGTCAGCGCGATTCAGAACTCTATTTCAGATTCAGAATATTTCAAATAAGCTAAATCCACATTCTGAATCGCGCTGACGACGGAACACGTACGTTCCGAAAGTTTCGCCAATTAAAGATCGTTGAACAAGGATACCGTCTCTTTTCACCTCTTTTTCATGTTTATTTAACATTTTCCCTATTTCTGGGCCACTGTAAACTTTCTTAACTGGAGCCACCAGCAGCTATCCACCAATTTTCCATTTAACCAATAATGGTACAGGAAGTAACTTTAAGTTTCACCTATCCTTCGAGTACTGTTGTGAACAAGACGGCAAACGTGCGAAAACCTGTAGGACTGGTCCTCCAGAAACAGAAACACCGAACTAACAGACTGGGGCAGCTAAAGAATGGCCAAGCACCAGTTATCTACAGAAAGCCTCCTGGGCTACGGTTCGGCTGGTCACGAGGTTCTAGATTAGGCCAACCATTGTCAACCTTTTCTGCGCTGCCCCCCGGAAGCTGTTCTCAAGTGCCAGGACCCCCCTTTTCCTATTGATCAGTTAATTTTCGTGACTTTTGTGTAGCAGCCGATCAGTTTCGAACGACAAACTGCTAGGATCAAGTTAATACACTGATACAATGCAAATATGCAGTCGTCAAATTATTTACTGATGAAAGCCAAGGAACTAAGCACTTAGACCAGGTGAGAGAACCTTAAAAAGGGTACACAGAAAGAACTACTAAACTAATTAGACCTTTGAGGTTGACAGTTCTTTGCATGTTTCATTATGTCTGGCTCGAAGTTAGACAATGACAGTCGCAGCTCGCCTCTGGCCGCGACATCCATTCGGTTCCTGGATTTTGTTAAGGCAAAATGCGATTCCGAAAGGAAATACCTATGGAGAGGGATTGGAATAAATTGTTTCTCCGTTCCAGTCTTCCTAATTACGTTTGGCCCAATAAAGCCTCTCGGCCCCCCTGAGTCCGTCCTGCCCCCCTCCCGGAAATTTTCAATTTCAGTCCCCATGACACTCTCCCAGCCCTCTCCCCTGGGGGTCCCAGGCCCCACGTTGAGAATAGCTGGATTAGGCTATGTGACGATTTGGCGGAGGTCATCCTGACGGGAAGATAACTTGACAGGATAGCAAAATGAAGTTCTAGCATGCTCACGCAATGCTATATTGCCGTTTCATTTCAAATTTAGCAAGACAGGCAGTCATAATCGAGAGAAAAATGAAGAAGTATACCAATTGGTGAAAACGGAATTGCCTGAACATTTTTATTGCATACTGTCGGTCTATTGTTCTCCTGGACGAATTGTGATAAGGGATGATTCGGATAGAGAGGTTACAGTTTCTTAATTTCTTGCACAATTTTCCCGTTTCTTTCCCTACGACCGTTTATTGGTGCACAAAGCAGTAGATTGCGATGCTTTCAAGTCACTCTTTGACCTATCATCAGCGCTTAGTATATGAATCGAAAGATTCGCAACCTACTGTTTTTTACGACAGCAAACAGTTTCAACCAGACGAACAGAAAAATGTAGATGAAAAAATTTAATAAAATTTAAAATTTCCGTTAGGAAAAAGAAAAAATGGTTAAGTTTCCACTTTATTCATAATAACAATAATAACTGAATAATGGACGTCTAACGGGTTTCGGTTTCATTGTGTTGAGGGACGGCAAAAACCCGTTCAAGAATAAAATCTTTATTGCAAATGCGAAGCTTTCGGGACCTATCTGGATCCCGTCTTCAGCGCCAAGATCAAGTGCAACCTTACACGTGAAAGTAACGGTCCGCATTTGCAATAAAGATTTTATCGCTGAAGACGGGACCCAGATAGGTGCCGAAAGCTCCGCATTTGCAATAGAGGTGACCGTTACTTTCACGTGTACGGTTGCACTTGATCTTGGCGCTGAAGACGGGACCCAGATTGGTCCCGAAAGTTCCGCATTTGCAATAAAGATTTTATTCTTGAACGGTTTTTCGCCGTCCCTCAACACAATAACAGCAACAATAAGATTAAAAGGTGCATAAGACTAAAATGTCAGCTGCATGTCAGCCGCTGCAGCTGCACTAAAGGTGCATAAGACTAACATTCATAAGACTAAAAGGTCAGCTGTTCGTTCCGCTCCGTTGATCGAGTAATATTTCAAATGCCTTGAACCACGTCACGAAACGGTAATTGCCTCTCTAATATTCCTTATGGTTACGCAATAATTGCAAACAGCTCTTTAAAAAATCAGCATTGCAATTCACACGTGTACTAAAGATTCTAACAAAATAGTACTCGAGCAATGTTCTAGATTCGAATCCTCAATCGACCCCTCCGTTTACTGAGCATCATCTAACCCACTGACCCTGCCCTCAGCCTGCCCGAACAGAGCTGCCGTTGCTCCATTTCCCGCCAGTTTTTCTTCTATTAATACAATTATCCTACCTCCAGTGTTATTAATGCGGACAGAAATCTGCACACTTTGCCTTTTTGAATTTGCAAGCAGTAATGAACACTAGCAATGCAAAATATATGAGCATATTTAGGTTGAAACGCTGTTGAAGAATAAATGTGTTCTGGGGACGAAGCCCTTCGTTCGAAGAATGCTGCACTTCACTAACGCGACACTACTAGCATATCGTAGTATAATTGCTTTTCAATTTGCATTTCAGCATAAAGTTATCCTTATAAGTTGCTATTGGTCATTGCTGTTTTCAAATTCAAATAAAGCACACACAATAAGCCCTGTCTTGTCTGGATTTGAAATGGAGGGACAGGTCGACAAGATGTAACTGGAGGGAAAAGGAGTGCAAGACTAAAGTCTGTATGGTGGACACCAATGCACGGCTAAGGTTGAGCAGTGCGTGCTCGAGGAACAGGGAGGTGACGCAGAAAATTGGCTGTTGCCTTTTCTTCATCGTAATAAATAGCTTGCGCCTTCAGCCTTCCCGTTTCCACGTTGAAAATCTCCGCATTAGAACAAATTCCACAGGATGGTAGCAGTTGAGTAAAGTTTATATAGCGCTGACATAGAGCGAAGTAAACATTCTGTTTCAATAAGGCTTTGCCAGCGCAGAAATGCGCGTTCAACCAGCACCTAATGATTCCAAGAGATAAACTAGAGCACTGTCACTGTGGTTCGGCTGAGTGAAGGGACTTTTCCTGAAAGCCAAACCTGGGGGGGGGGGCACAAAGAGAACCGACCGCGCTGAAGACGGGTCTAGACTGACCCGAAAGCTCCGCTTTCCTGACCACGACGCGCCACGTTTTCTACTTTTTCTTTTTTTGGAAATAAAGATCCTTCCATTTACGTGGCCTTCGACAAAAACGGGTATAATCTTCCGTGATTTCTCGATTCGCCTTAATCGATGAACCCGTTACAAAACATTGTTATCAAGAGCACTGTAATTTGTATATCACAAGATACAGAAATGACAGAGCTCTAATTTCGATTACTTTAATGTGATGCTCGAAACAAAAAGTAAAGCTCCACGCACAGATGGGGTCTTGGGAGAAGACATTCCCCTTTCTAAGAGAACTTTATCCATTTGCTTGTGGAAAATGGATATCTTCGATGTTTAAATTATTGTACCAAAACAGGAACAAGAGTTTCTTATTACAATGAAAACCTGATAAAACGGTAACTTACTTTGGCGACCTGAAGGCACTTCCTTGTCTCCATCACTTTCAGAATGGTCATCACTCTTCGAATCTTTCTTTGGACGGGGTGATTTTTTAGCTTTCCTTTCTGTAACTGCTTGTTGCGTTGCAGCTCGTTTCTTGCTGGGTGCTACCTTTTTAGCCTTCAAAATGCTACAATATTCAAACAATTTTTGTCACAGTTTACATTCACCTTCACAGTTTGTTTCTTTAATTTTTGCAAATAGTCAACCGACGGCTGAACGAACTCCGTACTACGGAGACCGAGCCCAAAGAAATACACAAGAAGCAAAAACAAGATTGGTAGAGCAACAGGTAGCAATAAGAGTACACGTTCCATGCAAAACCACGACAAAGTGATCATCAAGAAGAAATCTAAACCAAAACGCAAAATTAAACACGCTAAGATCAGTTCATGATCACCGCAACACGACTGTGCAGTAACGCATGCTTATGACATCAAAACCGTGAGTGATTAGCATCTATCTTCAATCATATGGAATACATAAAGTGATGATCCAGGACCTTCTTCCAAACGACTGCAGGGCAATATCAATGACAAGGGAAGTAAATGCTCAGCAGAAACCATAAAAGTCTTCCGGAAGTTAAAATCATTCACAAGTAAGTCCAATCATCAAGAAAAACACACTTCTCCACTTTAATAGCAAATTTCATATTCTGCCGCAAGTCAATCCCACCAGTTATTTGCCGTCCATGCGGCGGTGAAACTTTAAGGGCGAATAGTCAAATGACGTGGGCACCCTGACTAAACGATGCTTAGGAAAAAGACAAGCAACTATTTTCACTGCTGCGCATCGGCAAGAAAAGCTACCGATGTATGGGAACACAAGCACGCGAGTGGGCTTCGCAGTTACACGAAGACGCTTTATACATGCGTGTCGCATTGTCTGTGATGCGCAGGAGGGAAATACAGTGTGCTTAAAACGAAAGCATGTACACGGTAGTTTAAACAGTTAAACGGTGACGTAGGGAACAGAGCGCATTTAATTATTTAATTATCAATTCCTAACGTTGCCTGCTACGAAGCGTTAAAGTTGCATGGGAATAAAGTAGTCGTTTCACTCAAACTACGTAGCCGAAAGAAGGTTTCCGTGGGCCCCGTTACCACTGTCCCTAAACAACCGTAAGCTTAACCGTAATCAAGTACATCCGCCAACATGTACACTAGTTATACACTGCAAACGGTGTAGGGTAGCAACTGGTGACCACGTAATGCTAAGGCAAAAAGCAGAGTGCATTGTGAATACAGTTGACCTGGTGGCTAGTTTGGCTTCGGTTTTAGGCTTATATGGCCGGCTGTTACTTGTCAACATCGTTTGCAAAGGGTTGCAGTCCTGCCTGCAGGAACGATATACTTCGCTATTGTTTGGGTTACGGTAATGTATGTGGACATGCTGCAAATAACTCCATGCGACTTCATTATTTGAGACCGTCGTCAAGAGCCAGTGTGACAGTCGGTTGAAGGACACTTGTTCAATAAAGCTCCACCGTTTCTGAAATCTGGAGGGAAAATAGCGTCAACCGTACATTTCCACTTCATTCTTGATATGCGCAGGTTTCGTGCAACTTGACCTGTTGCAACCTGCCACGTATTTCCTATGCAGCGCGGTGCCATAGCAACAGTTGGTGAAACTGCAGATAGAATTGTGCTGCTGCAGGATCTACTTGCACTTTCTTCTTCTCTGCCGTTCAGGTTTTCATTAGATTTCATACAGTCGAATTGCGAGGTGTCGCTGCGCTAAGAAGCATAACTTTAGCCCCTTGGTTTCGACTTACGTATCCATTCAAAGTGCCTGATTATCACATGATTCCCAGCTGTTGGTTGCGCCTATAAATAAATTTCTGTGTCTAGAGTTCACTTCACAAATTCCAGATTCGTTCCATACAAACAGAGGGTTCGTAACACGGTTCTGCTTAATCTTTCGTACTGTTCTTCGCGGTAAGCGTCCTGCCGTATGTATTCAAAGCAAATTTGGTACCTGATGGTGACAATCCTGCCCTTTTTACAATATGTTGCGCAAGCTATTCCAAAGTGAAGGCAAATTACTGCAGGCAACCTGAGCTCAAGCCTAAAAGCAAAGCAGGATACTTTTCAGCAGTCTAAGCTTAAGCCTGGGACCAAGACATGGACAACTGTGCGACGTAACTTGGTCAGTGCACTGCAAAAGGGGTGGATTCGCATCAATACCCAAATTCTTGTTGGGTGATTTTTTATTGTTATAAAGTGAGCCTTCTCCGTCGTCAACATGTCAACGTGTCGCATTTGTCGTAATAGGAAAACTGATGTAGACGTTAATGGACCTCCTGATTCCTTATTACTTCATTTTTGTTGACAGACACTTCTCGCTTGGTCACTGGCTCATTCTTGAAGCATTTGAGACAATGATAAAACGTCTTTACACTGTAGTGAGTTTTTTCGCAGTCACGTTGGATTGTATCGACACAGCCTTCCCTTTCCTTATAATCGATTACGCCATCTTAAAGCTTTAGCACAGGTCTTCTATTTTTTGAGGAAATGAAAAACCGGATTCTCCCACATGGGAAGTCAGATCAATCTTTAACGCAGCCTGCCATGTAGTATGCAACGCCAATCTTATGCCAGAATTGTTAATTTCTATTCCAACGGCATTTTGTTTTCATTTCCCCAATTGTTGACTTACAAGCCTTTTTCGCTACCACATTTTGTTTTGTCTTTGTAGCAATTCGCAGTGACATGTATGAACAGCTTAGAGGTCTGAGCGACGCCTCGCAAGTGACCTGTTATTAAGATTAATCACAGCGATTGAAATACAATGAATGACCTGAACAATGCCGAGAGCGCGAGCAAGGAATTGTCGCAAGCAAAAACTGGCAGCATCAGAGAAGCTTTAATGTAACATATGCACTCAAAGTGTACCAATCAAGTCCATTCACTCGGCTGTGAGATGTTAGTAGTGACAAGCGCACGCTGGAAAGCGCAGACAATGCGAACAGAAGATCACATAGAGGAACTGATCTCATATCCCAATAAATGCTGAAATCCTGTTTAATATTATCTATTCTGCAGGTAAGATTAAAGCTACCCCCTATGAGTTGGCACGAAAAGAAACAAAGCTCGTTTCGGTAGCTGCACTGCACATCATTGGATGTAAATGACAGGAAACGTTCTTCCCTGTTAATGCGGAAGTTCCATCCAATTTTGTGGCGGTTTTATTCCTGTTAATACTCTTCAGTAAGTTTGTAGTCATGACCAAAGACTGGTTAGAAGACAACTGTGCAGCCTATTAGCCAAAAGCGGCCAATACTGAACTATCAGGTATGAGCCTTCATAACAGGGCACCACCGTCTTCAGAGTTAATAAGCGTTAAGAATACGACCTTTCTGAGCTTTAACTAACCCCTTGATTCATTACTCTTCTTATTTTCAATATAATTAACCTAGCGGAATGATCAGCCGGACACTTTCACATTAGCAGGAAATTCGAAATAAACAATCCGATATTCACAAACATTGTGAGAAAACGGCAGAATACGTTAGAAATCCACTATTCAGAAACATTCAAAATATAGTTAAAATGTTAATATCATTTGTGGTTTTCGACCAAGGGAAAGGAAACCCTTGAGTTAGGCTTTATTGGAAACAAAGAATGAATGTTAGCAGCGATTTACGATACGTCGGCTCGTACTAGGAGAGCGTATGAAAGAAAAATTCAAACACTAACTGGCCAAGGTAATCTTCTGCGATCTGCGGATCCTATAGAGCATGAACGCCAGCGCTATATTCGTTGCTAATAATGTACTGCAAAGCGCAATAATCATAGCATAGTCAATTGAAAAGCCACGCTTGACACTGAAATCTTTGCAAACACCTTTCAAAGATTGTTCCACTTCTGTGCTTGTTTCTACAAACATTTTTGGCAACTTGCAAAAAAGTTTTTTCAATTGAAATTTTCCTACCTCGCCGATCTTGGAGATCGTCATTTAATGGCAGTATAACCAGTGGCTCAGCACTTATGTCCGTTTCATATGACGTCGGCTTTCCTTGAGCAGCATGACGGAAAGGCGAAGGGGTGTCACGTTTCTGTTGCAAAGAAAGCTATATCAAAGCTCAAGGCAATTGGCTGATACAAGAAGGGGTAAAAACAGGAAAATGACGCATGCGTGTGAATTGCTTCCTAGGGATTCCCATGAATATGCAACTTCCATAGTTAATCATTAAAAGCGCTGCGTTTTCCAAGTTACCATGAGATGCGTAAAAGTTCCTATCAGCTAAACTGTGCGTCAAAAATTATGCCCCTCGCGCAAGCTGCCTGTCCATGCATCGTGCGGGTAAACTTAACTGAGCATTTGTGTTTCGTTTCATACGAAAAATGGCGTCAGCCTTTGAATTCACTATGGAAATAGAGAAGACATTTCTGAAGACTAAAGGGGATAGCACAGCATATCCAGAGACCGAAAAAGTATTGGACAGTCGCAGGACGAAAGGCTGCTTCCATTCAAAAGGTTATTATTCTTGGCGATAGAATGCAACCATGCATGCAGTGAAATCAAGAAGCTGCCGTGCGCTATCAGCTGTTGAAACCTGATCAGGCAGTCACGGCAGACCCAGTAACACTCAGATGACAAAGTTAGCAGAGTTTTGCAGCAGAAATAAGCGGAATTCAAAACATCAATGGGATGTCATTCTTCTCCGTGCCCATGGACAATCACACTAGCAATATTTCCAGAATGACCTGGCATTGTTTAACCA
Source organism: Trichuris muris (assembly GCA_000612645.2). Classification (NCBI taxonomy): domain Eukaryota; kingdom Metazoa; phylum Nematoda; class Enoplea; order Trichinellida; family Trichuridae; genus Trichuris; species Trichuris muris. Next base: position 15,857,888 of record CBXJ02000282.1, on the reverse strand, counting down.
TAAACCAAGATTCTGAACTTCTTAACGAGCACTGTTCATTATGAATTCAATACTTAACTTGGAAAACAACAAAACAATGTACTGCTAGAACCACCTCATCGTCAGAAGCGATGCTGTAAGACGACTTACCGCTAACTTCCAATGTTCGGTCATATCTTCCTCTGCTGCACTAGGCCGTTCTTGCCCTGTGGAATTCGAAGCCGACAGATCACCATCACTGCTGTCTTCTGATTCGCGACGGTCGAAAGGCTCGTCTTGCTGCCGAAGAGGGAGAGGAAATTTTCTGGAACGAAATTCGCCACACAATTTGGCCGCATTATTCACCATATAAGAATAATAATAATAATAATAATAATAATAATAATAATAATAATAATAATAATAATAATAATAATAATAATAATAAAGCAGTTGATAGTGCAAAAAGTTTACAATTTCGTACAACATTTTCAATGCACAGCACTTACATTTCTTGTCCATTCGGCAGTTTAGAAGACAAACGTGGAAGACCCAGTGAAGTGGGCTTTCTCGGGATTATATGACGTGACGGAAAAATTGCGGGTCCATCTACCGCTGATCCCATTGGAAAAGGGGGCCCCGAATAATGGCGAAAGTGAAATCGCGGCAGCGAGACTGAATTGTACGGCAAACCATTTTCCCGCTGCACAGTTCGATTCAGAGCGCGAAGATCGCCTGCGAAGCTGGGCACTTCAGCCACGCCGCGTTCGCCCTCTTCGGCACAGTGGGAGGACTGGAAGAGAAGGAGCAAACCTCTGCGCAAAGCAACTTACAAAACTTACTTTTATCTTTTCGCAACCGTCCTCCTCCCTTAGGCATATTTCGATGGAACATTGAAAATTCACTTCCGCCTTATCCGGAAACTTGAATACCGAAGATTGCGTGTACGCCGATAGCGCTTTGGTTCTGTACTGGACGTTGGGTACAAGATGGGCATCCGTAGTGCAACTATGGAAGTACGACTTCAAGCTCTTAATAATATAACCAACAATTCGCCCTCTCACCCAACGTCGTTAATAATTTGCACTTTCGTTCCTTGGCCGTCGTCAACATTGCAATTTTTAACCAGAATATCGTAAACTGCGGGATTTCCTGAGCGGTCGTGTGACTTCGTAATTACAACGCGAAAGAAATTTCAAAAACGGGCATCGTTACCGTTGCACTGCCAAACATGGAATATCGTGTCTCCCACGGATGCATAGCGTACAAGCGGTCCATCCGGAGAATCCCGTCTTAAGGTGTACAGGCAGGTTGGCATTAGGCGTTGTTCGTTGACCTGGTGCGTTGTTAGGGTGCTTAAAGATGCTTTTCGTAAACTTTGAGCAAAATTGCGCAGATCCACGGCAACTCACCTCACTTCGAGCTGCGATTCCACCAACTTTTCCGTTTCCGTGTAAAAGCAGCGAACGCGATATGCTCTGTCCACCCTTGTAATGAAGAGCGGATGGAAACTGATCACAACAGTGAAAGTGTATTCAACACCACGGGGGACAAGCTATAACACTATTACTATTATTACTATTGAAAATAAGATCCTTCGCGACTGTGTGATTTCACATTGTAGATTTCATATTTGCTATGACGACTGACGCCGAAAAAACAAAAAACGTGCAAATCTGTCATTTCCCATAGCAAATATGAAATATACATTATTATTTTATTCGAACTGTACTATTATTATTATTATTAATATTATTATTATTTTGAAGCAAGAGACATTATTATTTTTCGAAAGACAGGGTGTCTTTTAGCGGAAGCGTAGATCTTCATGAGGTCTTTTTCACGGATTTTGTCCCGTTGGTTGTTGTACGTTAGCAGATCTATAAGTAATCTGACACTTTCTCCCTACCACCGGATGGATGAACGGAACTCGAGCGTTCCGAAATATTCGAGGAAAATTGTACGTTGCTTTCTGAACGCGTTTCTCTCATAACTACTCTCATCCATCCGGTGGTAGGGAGAAAGTGTCAGATTACTTATAGATCTGCTAACGTACAAAAACCAACGGGACAAAATCCGTGAAAAAGACCTCATTATTATTATTATTAATATTATTATTATTTTGAAGCAAGAGACATTAGTGACAAGGCGTTTCATAATTATTAATAACGTTAGTGAATAACGTATGTGTGAGCGTCAGTGAATAACTTACGTGTTCCATCGTCAGCGTATTTGGAAGCTAAAGTTATTCTTCTGAATTGCGCTGACGACGGAACACGTACGTTCCGAAAGCTTCGCCGAATAAAGCTGATTGAATAGGGATACCGTATCATTTCATCTTTTTCATTATTATTATTATTATTATTATTATTATTATTATTATTATTATTATTATTATTATTATTATTATTATTATTATTATTATTATTATTATTATTATTATTATTCGCATGTTTTTGTTACGAAGAGCCCGTCTTATCCAAATTCCCCATGTTTCTTCGTTAGCAAAACATTCAGGAACAAAATTCTCTAATTCCAGCATACATCAGGGCTCCTGAATTTCGTCTTCAGCGTATCGCAAGCCGACAGGCTGGCGACACGTTGTGAAGGTTAAGCTTAAGTGAATGGGTTAAGTCCGAAAAATTTGTCGCCCTAAACGGTTGCGTTTAGTGCCCCAATCTTTACTGATAACTGTCTATCAATCCGCTGATTGAGCATTTGCCATTTAATTCCAAAAGATGCTGATTATCAATGGGGAAAAGCAATTCTCTGGAATGAAGCTCTTTATCTTCTCGGAAGATCTTCGTTACACTTCAGCTTATTGACTTAACAGTGCAAGTTCCGCATGGATTTTGAAATATCGCTTTCTTTGCTTCGACCATGGATGCAGCAAACCAGTGAATGTATTGTTATATTTCGCGCACCAGCCTCAATTCATTAATATTGAGGCTGGCGTAAAGTTGCGTAATTAATTCATTCAGCATATTTAAAACAAAAGATTATGAATTCTAAAAAATTATGAATTGCAATTCTCTTACCATGCGCTGACGACGCATATTGCATGTTCCAAGGCTCAGAGCCATTTCAATCGTGTCACCTGGCGGTAGAAACGGCGCGGCCCCACCAAAAGATGGCTGAGCCGGCAAATCCAATTCACCTTCTTCAGGGACTAACTCTTTTCCGCCATAACGTTGTGATGCAAAAGTATAGTTAGTTCGTGATGAAATAATTTGTCAAAGCTTACTAGGGTCCTCAAAATGTTTCGATCTCCAGTTATTGGAAGTACAGTGCTTTGCTCTGCAAGTTTAACTTTGGGGATAGGCTCTGCACGGCGTTTGATCAAGTCAAACTGATCAGTCGAGCCGTCCCCCACAGCGACTGGCGGTCCCTGGGAGAATGACCGAATGCACTCCGGTTTGTGGGATTCACCTCTGACAAATGTTCGGCCGTTAAACGGATTGATAGTATCAAGTCGGATGATGACTTTCTCGGCGCCACAAGCCACGTTTGGAAAACCTGCAGGATAAATAACAAACAAATCAAGCAAACAAAGAGCAATTCCCAATTTACCTCGAATGCCGTTATTGAATACACCTGCAGACTTGAGTTGACAATATGCCGTGGAAAGGTTAAACAGTAACACGCAGATGCCACAGATTATGTGTTCTCTAAGAATAAGCTCCATCGCACGAGACTATCCAACTATCGCTACGCGTAATCGTCCACGAGCTTCGTATGCAGCAACAGTCGTTTTAAATATTTGCTCCACAACGTGCGCGCTCCACTTGATGCAAACAAAAATGCCAGTAATGGTGCCGAGTCGGCAACAATGGAGGATGAACAATTTTGATCATAAAATTGTAATTCGAATTTCTCATAACCCAAACCAGTTCGGAAAACGCGATCCAGGCCTGAGAAGGCATGCAACTGTGAAAACAGTTGCAACAATCTAGTAAACAATCATCATCATATCGTCAGCTGACCGTAAGACGCTTTTTTCAACCCAAGTATTTGGAGCATCAATGAGCAACGTTTTCTAACAACGTCAAAACTTGTACGGAAATGTCAAGCATCTGATTTACGCTCTCCTGCGCAAGGCATTAAACAAGGGAAAGTGCGCGAGCTCGTACGGGAAGCAAACTTCCGCTGACCGGTGGAAGTTTTACGCAAGAGGCGCAGCAAAATTGTGATTTTTAATAATATATGGAATGGAAACACAGTTCCAAGAACAACGCTTTTCCAATGTCGGCATTCATAAATTCTGATGAAGAAAGGAACTGGGAAATCCAAAGCAACTGCTGAGCCGACGGAAAAAACTTTCGGTAGCTCTGTTGGAAACTAAGCAACCGAAAATTGTAGCTACGCAAACGCATTGACAGCATTTATCCAGCATAACCAGTGTATATGACTTATTAAAAGTAATGTTCTAAAAGTGGGTAGACTGAGCAATAATTATTGGTAAACCATAGAACGCGGCGATCACCTGCTTTCGAATACTTCATAATAAATTTTTTTATCATTGGCGAGCTGATATGACATCATGACAGAACAAGCTCCTTCTGAAAGGTCCGAAACCAAGTAAATGGTGCGCGCTGTTTTTCAATCATTGCTACTTATTTAATCGTTAGCAGAGCTTCCGTTTCGCGCCAACTATAGACTATTGAAATTCAATAAATAAGTAAGGAATGACTTTATACTGAAACGATCATATGCCACTCCACCGTTTATAAACCCAGTTTCCAATCTTGTCATGGGGGCCAAAATGTAGCTCAAGAAAAAAGAAATGAAGCACTAAGAAAACAGATTCAGTAACTTAGATTGTTCATGTGTGCCCATGCAGCGGATGGAGCAAGACGGTTCCGTGAGTTACACGATGCATATTTCCTAAACCGAATACCCCGTCTTTGGTAGACATGCATATATATGGCCACCTTGACTATTCGACACCGTTGTGAACTTTTACACTCGACTTATACGACATTGTACAAGGGTGTTCAAGCACATTGAACCTGTAGATGATTGAATTGCGCTTTCAATCACTGAAGGCAGGAAATGCGAGTGCCGAAAACTACGGAAAGTTAATCGAACAAAAGTCCATAACAACAACTGTCAGATCGTTCAAGAAGAACACTCCTAGATTAAACTCAAATTTTCAAATAGGGGGTTTGCTGTATGAATGCTTGCGCCCGTAAGCATTGCGTGTGAACCTTAGCTGCAAAACGAGGCAGTGATGTATCATTCGAAAGGATCCTGTTGATTTACCCCTTTTAAAGTTGACTGTGCTAGAATGTTCATAAGTAAATGTACTAAAGTACAATACTGAATGAAGTATAACCGGTCCTCCTAATACACAATGTTATGCAAGTACACTCGACACCGTTGTTGTGAACGTTTGTAAGTACGGAGATATTGTTAACTACAGAAGATATGCTGTTGGAAGAGTACGTTTGAGCACCCGTTGACTCATATGTACCGTTCCCTGTAAGAACACCGAAGCAACCTAACCAATGACTAGTTGGTTGGTTGTGTTAGTGAAAAAACAGGTAAACAGTGAACGTACGATCGTTTATTTCGTAGCTTTCGGAATCGACTGATTCCGTCGTCAGTGAGATGGTTAAAAGACGCACGTGAACTTTACACCATCTCGCTGACGACGGAATCAGTCGATTCCGAAAGCTCCGAAAGAAACGATCGTACGTTCACTGTTTACCTGATTTTTCACTAACACAACCAACCAACTAGCCATTGGTTAGGTTGCGTCGGTGTTCTTACAGGGAACGGTACATAGAAGTCAACGGGTGCTCAACCGTAATCTTCCAACATGATCCACCGCCCCGTTACAAGAAAACCAGTCTTCAAAGAAGTTATGCTAACAAATGCTTACATATTCAATATTTCTTTTGTCCAATCGCTGAGTTGCACAAGAAAGCACCGATAGAACTTATTCAGCAACTTTTCCATCTTTTCCAAAATTTACAGTTCAGAGGACCAATCGCATGGATTTTTAGAACAGTTGGTTTATCCGAAATTAATTGGCACACTTATTCGCGTACCAACCGAATTCATTTGTAAAAGCCTTGTTCAAGCTGCTATTAATAATAAATAGCACTTATGCACTGCCCACTACGTCAATCGTTATTGCCAATTTTAATCAATCCCGTGTGCTGTTGAACATTTCTGCTGCTGAAGATGGGAGGGGAGCAGTCCTTAAAGCACAAGAAAAAATTTGAATAAAGAAAACATATATGACCATAAAGGCGTTGTGAAATTCATAAAGAAAGTCACAATTTTCTAATATTACACCGCTACTAAAAACTGAATTTTTCTAAAATTATGACAAGTGTCGGCCCGCGGCTGCCAAGAGAATCTATAGTTGACTCCCGATAACGAAACGCAAGATTTAACAATCAAGGTGCGTTAAGACTACATTCCTAGTGAACAAAATGCAGTCAAACAATAACTGCTCCAAGTTTGAGGAAATTTTCAGAATAACTAATTGCGCGAATACCAGCCTTCTGCAAACGACGGATGTTGCTACTAAGAGTGCATTTGACACTGTAAGTCGTTTGTTGAATGTTTCTGTTCAGTAAACCTGCTGGCATGCAACAAACCATGTGCCAGTTAGTGAACAGCGGATTATTACGGAACGAAGACAATATCAAACGCACAAAGTATTGAAAATTTTTGGAACAGACTTGTTCTGTTGTCTGCAAGTATGGCACTCATAACTACTGACTGCGGAACAACTCCATTCTGAACGCCTTGAATATTTCAGATGCAACCAGTAACAACATTTAATAAATGGGTTGGGACTGCTGACAGAATTCTCAATGAAACCGACTAAACTCATATTATCAAAGTTACACTAAGCAAGATCAGTACATATAAATTAATCATAATTTACTTTTGCAAACAGACTGATGTGTGCACTATTTTGCATTAGCTGCGGAAACTGGAAATCGCACCAGCACATGAGTCGCATCACATTCACTCGAGTCGCAGTGTACTCATTCACAAGAGTAACACCTTCGTAGATAAGTGGCGACTTTGCAAGTTACGATTCCAATGACGTTTTCGCCTCACTTCGGAAACAGTACTGTTTGTCTGCAACAACGATGAAATAATATCCTTGGAATCAGGCAAGCTTCTTGCCAATGGCTAGATTAGCGAATACGAATAAATGTTCATACTCCTAACGAAAAATGAATCCATTAGTGCCATCGACCAACCACGGAGGACTTTGGCAAAATAGTTTACGAATCGAAACATTCAGTCTGCGCCAAGAAAGTTGCCAATAACACTATCTAGTAATAAATATAAAGCTCTTCGCAATGGGGAAGCAAATATTCGTACCATACTCATCCTCATGCTCATCCAATTAATAGAAGCAAAGCTAATTCAGACAATTCTAAAGTAGAGAAACATTGAATGCAAATACGACTTCTGTCTGTTAGGAAATTTAAGTTATTGGTAATAACGCCCTAGAAAGTAGTTTCTTTCGGTGTGGTCAAACATAATCGGCGTCTTTCCCAAAACACTGTGCTTCGTGAATGCCCACATAATGTTAATATTAAAATGTTATATGTCGACGGACGCAATTCCTCCTTGATTTTGGCAGAAAGAAATAGCTTAGACCAAGAATTTCATGACTGAACAGTTCATTACCGGTAAGCGAAAAGTCAACAAAGGCACCAAAATAATTCCAGCTTCTACCTTCTCTGCTCTCAGTTACAGAGACGAAAAATTATTCCATTCCGTCTCTGGATTTGTTTGAGAAAACAATAACTTCTTTAAATGGGGCCTTCGTCTAAACTCTTCAGGTCATAAATTGTCAATGGGTTTTCATTGCTATAAACACTTGCAAGCAGTACGTAACAGCACTTCCCATTTGCACGTCACGCATGCCCACTTGATGTTTACGATAGGCATCACAAAGTAGAAGGAATTCACTTGGCATAACCTCCGTTTAGTCAGTACGACGGTATTTCATTTTTTGATGGTACCACATTTCATACCTAAAGCCATCTAAGTCACTGTTGAGAAGCCCTAGAGATCCACCACCTATTTCGACGCCCTATAGGCCCACCGCGCCTGAGGCGCATTCCTGCACAAGAAGCATTGACAATGTCAACTCAAGTTGGGGACCAACGGAAAATCAAGAATCACAATGCCTTCCTCCTAAAAAGCCTATTATGAGCCATTTACAGTCCTTGACAATGAGAAATTTGAAAAATCGTGATAGCACTAAAATTTCCCCTACAAGGACAGCATTGATTCGAAAGCAAAGAGGCCTAGAAACACTGAGCATTGCTTTTTTCTGCTTTTTTTCAGTAAAGCCGTTGCGAAGAGCAGGCCAACGGACTGGTTAGAAGCCGGAAACGCGGAGGTGCGAAGGAATGCATTTATGGAAACAAATGCCCTTCTACTTAATGCACAGTGCATTTACAGGTTTCCAGGTCCGCGAAATTGACCTATAGGCTACCAGTAGTTCTCCAGTTGTTCAACAGGCAATCTATAAGCGAAAGTGATCCTCCGACAACGTAGGTTTACTGCGTTTACTGTGGTATAGCGTTTGAATTTGAAGACAAATAAATGACTTCGTAACAGAGACGTAAGCTTTGAGTTTTCTTGCGGATAAACCCATTCTTTACACATAACTTTGTTTCATTCTCTAAGCTTTCGGGATGCCTATCGTCGTCAGCACCGTATTAATGCCAAAGGGGCGACTTCGCTTATAATAGGGATAGTCATGTCTCGACAATTCTTAGAATAAAGCAAAACACAACTTAAGGAACAAGTTCATCCGGAAGAAGAAAAATGAAAACTTTCGAACACCGAAAATTTTAGAAGTTCGGCCAGATTAAAATTGCTAATCTGGACATCTAAAATTAAAGACTTTTCAGCGTGAAATGGACAAAAGCTATTTTAACTGTCGCCCACTAACCTACCAAAATTGGCGAAACAAACTTGACCCCAACTAGACTAGAATGCTTATGAGATTTCATCTTCAGACCTTTTGTAATAACAGCGCTTGTGAATCTACTGACATGGACGCCAACTCTCAACCCCAAGATACCCATGCGAAACATCAATTTCGTAAGACAAATGTTACTCCAAATTCGGCACTTTTGGAACTACGTCATGTATACTTACAGCAGAAGAAGCACTCGTAGTTCAAGAAGCTTTCAATGTAAGCAACCATTTGCTGTCGTACGTATAACACGTACAATGTAAGCGAAATAGCTGCAGGCCACATCAACGAGAAAATGCCCCCAGTAGTAACGAGACGGTCACTTTCACTCTTTGCTGTTCAGCCGCTCAGAAACATCTGCCGGTTTTCCAGCAGGTTCTGCAGCCTCCTTCAACTCTATATCTTCGGGTGCATCCTTAACTCCTGCTGCCAATGTTGAACCTTCAGGTCGGTCCTCAACTTTCGGGGTTGGACTTGCCCTGTCCTGCGAAGGCGCACGCCTTTGAGCAGACGGTCCGAAACTGAATAGGCCAAAGAGATTAAATTTATAGCCGCACAGGAACACTAAGACGATAACAAAAACAATAACAAAGCAAGGGAAAATAAACATCCCATTAATCAGGGATATGTCTTTGAAAAGAGCTCGGTAGAAGCGGTTGAACCTTTCGCCCACAAGTACAAAGGGTTCCAGAAAGACATCGGTGACCGTTATTGCCAGTACTTGCAATGGCCTTACTTCCCAAAATGGGTCAACTGTCATTGCTTTATGAAAAGTAAAGCACGGATCGTCTTCCAAGCCGCCAAAAATTCCATTAAAATAGGATTTTAGGACGCTCCATGCGGCAAGCTCATTGGGACGTTTGCAACTGTCACTAGATACCCTATGCATCTTGGCCATGGACTCCGCCACCTTGACAGTGTAGAAGTGGTACCAGGTCCAAATGAAACTCAGCACGAAGCAGACCAACAGGAACCAGATAACAAGATGCGCAATAGGCATTTTAAGTATACGTACAACTTGATGAACTATTGTGACTACCAGGACGACCAAGTTGAGATATGGAAGGGATGCGAACAAGGCAGCCTGAAAAGGAAACTTGCTCGGTTTTTCCATTTCATCCTTGGGAGCGAAGTCAACAGCAAAAAGTGCATTATCCAATTTAAAAAGTGCGTCAGCAAGATCCTTGGAATCAACTGCTTTTCGGGACATTATCTCGTCCAAGAGTTTCACCTGTCGATGCGAAATTTCCAACTGACCAACGTAGCGCAGTTCACGACTGGTCGGCCCTTTTTGCACAGGTATACGCGAAAGTAATCTTCTCAAAAGATGCTTGATCAATGCAACCTCGTTCTGACAAGGAGTTCCGTGATCGTCAGTGTTGGCCGAACGTTTCTGACTCTCAGTGATGGCTCGCTCTGCCAAGTCGCTGCGACACTGAGCCAGCGAAGCACGAAGCTCATTTACAAGGTTACTGTTCTTCACCAAATCGTGCGATACCAGCTTCCTTTTCTTATCGGTCAGAGCGGCAATCTCTTCGTCGAAGTTCAGCATATTAGCCGGATCGATCCAATGCACTTTGTCGTTAGCTTCCAGCAAAGCATCTTGCGAAAACGCCTAAAACTGCACCAATCACGCGAGGCCGCAACCATATGGGGAACATACCAAGGAAGTTTCGGGATTCTCAGCATCGTCCTCGCTGGCTGATGAAACAGAATCGGCGGCAAGGAAAATCAAGAACAAAAAATGGAAACCAAAATTAAAGTATAGCAATTTCCGACGGGATATCTTCATTGAAAATCGGTGAAATAAAAGCAAAAAATCCAATTCATTAATGGTACAGCCGTTACTGCACAAGAGAAGGGCGATCGCAATGCAACGACGCACAATTCCACTTTCGAACACCCAAATAGCGTCTTCAGATAAGTTTTACTGCACGCAGGTTCGTTTTATACTGTACCAAGAGCAATGCTTTTCCTCAAGAATGATACTGTCTCTTCTGCCGAGTATGAAAGGCGGTAAATTATACAATACCTGCTTGAGAGCAGGGCTTTTGCTAATGGGATGAGATCTGATGCACTGGAAGAACGGCAGGCAACGGAGTCCTTTCTGCCATTAGCCCGCCTACAGTATGACTGGCTGTTCGTTTACGGCATTTCAATCCAGTAATGTCTGACTTTTGGTCCTAGACTTAAATGTCGATTTAGAATACTTCGGGCACATTTATTCTGCTCTAATGTGATGTATCTCGTGCACAATGAATAAAAATGAAACGTTACAACCTGATTATCATAATACGGCGCGCAGATAATAAAATAACCGAGAGTTTCACGAGTAAAAGTATTGCAGGCGGTTTAATGATTAGAGCTACCAAAGCGAGTGTACGCATCTTTAGGGACTAGCGTTGTAAAAGATCAAGCCGGCAGCGTTCGTCCGTCTGTTCAATGGACATATTTCTTTGATTAAGCACGTTGCCTACTATAAACATGAGTAAACAATTTAATACGGGGAATGAAAGGTAGCACACGATACACTGGTCATCACATGACTGCAGTATTGAATTGGCGAACTGCCTGCTTTTGGACTAAATGTCTACGAACACCATTCGTGTTTGGAACTTGGTTTTATGGACATTCACTTCATGCTAACTTATTCCCACCTCGGCCAGAAGGCAACCGGTGGAATGTCTTCTGGTCGGCTAAGGGTTACAGCTTCGCACGGATGCATGTGCTGATCCGGAGGCCTCAACTGCTTTGGCAACTCCAACGGAATCCGTCTGCCACGTTTGCTTTGCATCATTAGCCAATTTAGCAAACAGAACTCTTCTTCATTGATTAACTCATCGTTATCGGAATCCACCAAGCGCCAAATGTCGTTCAGAATAATCACAGACAGCCCTGCATACCGCATGTATTCCTTCGCATGCGACGAGTGCAGAAAGCCGTGTCTCGGCTTCAGCCTGTAGAAGCACTCTCGCCAACGGCACTTGTTGGCTTCCTTGGACACATTACACCAATCATGTTTCAAGGGATTTAGTCCAATTTTTGGTACGTCCAATCGTCCCATTTTCAGGAAAGCATGCTGAACAAAAGAAGAAAATTTATCACCGCAGATACAACGCCTAAATGTCGACTGCTTGATAACGGGTCGACGCTTCTTAATACGACACGAAAGATCTGCACACAATCAGAACGCGGGCCAATTCATTGTAAGCTTTTACAAGTTGCTTCTGGGATGAACGTTACTCCATAAGCAGCACTTGTACAAATGAGGAAGCACCAAACCCTAACATGTGCATACGGTGGTGGTGGCGTACATTCATTCTAGAAGTTTCAGTCGGCAGAAGTATGCGCTGGGTGGGATACTCCGTATGGCACAAAAGCATGAAGCTACAAATGTTATGGAAACCACCCGTGGGCTATTGTAATTTTTTGTGAAAAATAGTGGCCTTGTTAGGAAAAATTATTCGCGCACGTGTTGATAAGTAATTCCCAAGTCAACATCTTTCTAAGATATGCTCAAGAAGTTATGCACAATGCGACCGACTTTTTATTGCTTTTCTATGGTTTTGTCTTACAAGCAGCCTTCCCGTCTGCTAATATTTATCTCCTGTACGTCTGATTTACTCTAACTAAGCTAAGAGGTGCAAAGTTCCGGAAAGTGAGGTGACGCGCAAAATTAAGAGTTAACGCCGGATACACTCACTGAAGATAGAACGCTTTCCTGACTTTTCGCAATTGAAACAGAGACACCTTAAGCTGCGCTGGTGGAGTATTACGTGACATCAATGGACACAATGGCAGCAATATTTGCTCACCTGACATCTGTGCGGTAAGACGCTTACGAATGCAGTGACGTCATTTCTCAAGAAGTCCTCTACGTGATGAATCATTGAGAGGGTGACCTTTTTCTTTGGCGCTCGGTGAGATCCAATTAGCAGTTTTCGTATCAGCAGTGGATGAGGTAAATCAAAGAAAAATATCTTATGCTTGGTTATGAGTTTTGGATAAACCCTTCTTGTCAGCCTTCTCAGTACCAGGCGCATATACGTTTTCCCTGCTCTTCCTTTCACTGTTGGCAATGAATGCGACAAATTTCTGGAAATAAGTGCGTGGATTCTTGCCTAAATTTATGAATCCATTGTTCATGAATACTAATAAAAATTTTACATATTTGGGTAAATTTGTTACAGAAGTTACTTAGCACTTTCAGATACCATGGCTACATTTTCTACATAAATAATTTAGAAAAACGCTGAGCAACTACGCTTTGCAAACGCCTTATCACTTGCGATTGAACTTTGACTAAATCATCCGCACTGAATGAATATCGTACGCTTATATAGTATTAACCTACTCAGGCGTGTGGAATGTATTTAGTAAGAGAATTATTAATAAAAATTATGAGCCAGAAATCCAAGCCCTACTAATTTTGCTCGGCGAATTACGTCGTTTAGACGACGCACTTGCACGGTAAACGGCAGTTGGCGTATTTCGACAAGCAATTGGTCCTGGTATCTGTTAATAACACCAAACATATCCGGCCGTTTCAGTGGCTTTGACCAAAATGAGCCCAGAAATACTTGGGGAACTTCAACCCTTTTGAAGGTTCTGCTGAGAGACCACATAATGTTCTCTTGCACTCTGTCCAGTTCACACCAGCCCACCGAATCGACTTTGTTCAGCACAATCTGAAAAGTACAGCACAAACTGGGTTACCTGCCTTTCATCAATCAACATAGCTGATTATTAGCCCTATGAGCGTCGATAGCTTAGGCAATGCTTCCCAGGGGCTAATGGACTGAATATAAGTATGCTAGGCCAGTAAGTAATTTCTCCTCTTCAATATTAGTGGAATGTTTTACTGCTCCGGAGACCATGCGTGCTCTCTACTTTACCCCACAACGCACAGCAATTGAGCATTGATTCAGAAACTGGAAAGCGTTCTAGGTGAGAAGCTCATGTTACCATGATCTTTTCTTCGTAGGGTTGCAAATGATTGATTAATCTGCGCACATCTTCGGAAAAGTCAAGCTTGTACACGTCGAAGACAAATATGACTTTATCAGATCTGTCGGCAAAAAACGTGACGACCGAGTCGAAGTCGTAACCACGGTAAGCCTTCTGCTTCTCCAAAGAAATAATTCCGGGAGTGTCAATAATGTTGATCTTCTGCAGCACGGGGCACGGCGTGAAGGATACGAAACATTTCCGGACGAAAACATTCCCAAATCTGTTTAAACCTGAAATTATTGCGATTACCTCATACTTCCTGAGGAAGTGTACTTCTGGACGAAAACATTGCAGATAAAAGTGAAATCGTAATACCACTGCTGCATACCGGGATAAGGAAAGTTCAAACCGTTCATCAGGCTTGCAGCGGGTATGCTGAATCTGTGTGAACCATGCATTATTATGGTAAATTTGTCTGCTGAAGATTCTGGCGAGATCTTCATTCCTGGGTAATCACTGTTGAGAATGTATTGAATCAGAGTTGTCTTTCCTACGGAAGGTGGTCCAACTATTAGGATAGTCGATGGGGACGTGAACTCTCCATCGTTCATTGACACCGGATATATAACGTCTAGATTTAGGGCTTTCTCAATCGGGAGCACCTTGCTTCTGTAATGAAGCATCAACGCTTCGGGAAATGTGTTCTCACTGGGGGGCGGTAAATTTGGTACTACCAAGTTCGTATCGACCGTTTCACAAAACACGCTCCGAATCATATTCCAAGCTCTTTTCTTGAGCTTCATCTTCACATGTTCGATTTTGGACTAACTCATTGCGGGCTTGTGCTGCGCACCGGCGAATGCGTTTTAAAGTTCATGTTTTAAAACGCCAAGTAATCGTAGGGAAAATTATAAGCACCCTTAAGTGAACGGTAAAACCTTTAAGTTTTAGTGCTTTTTTTGAAGTGGCCTTGTTACCTATTAGTCTTTTTCAATGCCCACAGTGGCATAAATAAAAGCAGTAACCAGTGAATTCCCAGATTGTTTATTAGTAGAAACAAAAGTTTTGGCGTACGGGAGATGAATAATAAGAACTGGTTTCCGTCGTCAGCATGATAGTGTGTACGCTAAATATGTTTTAATAATAGCGTAATTACAAGGAGGAGGTGTCAAACTGCTGGTCACTCCACATCAAATGCTCATCCGTGAGTCACTGGTATTCAAGAATGAATGGAACCACGATTGTGCAGCTACTGCTGTCGATCAAACAAGTCCTCGTTTCGCTAACTTCAGCGTATATCACAAGCCGACCTCAGCGTGTCTGCTAATATAATCAATGTTGCTAAATAAATTTCGACGAACCTCTCTAATCTTGCGATAATGGACCAAACTTTTGAGAAATAGTATATTCATGTGAAGGTCTTGCGAACACGGGGAGAAGTATTCGATCATTGCGAAAGCGTTTGCGATTGTTCCATGACTGCCGTGTAGCCTCTTGTTTACAACTGTCCTCTGTTTTTGGCTTGCAGCCGTTGGCCAATAATGCTCGACAGCTAGTTCGAAACGTGTGGTCGACCGTGAATGACAACCTGTAGGAGTTCGAGACCTCACCAACTTTACCCACCTGACCTATCGCCTACAGATTAATATTTTTCCAAGCATCCGGAAGTTTCAATTCGTGATAATATATTCCATGATTTTGACTACTTAAAAAATTCGATTTCACCATTTCTGAGTGTTGATTTGCATAGGAAAACGATGGAATATCAGTGTTCATGATTTACAATGGAATATCAGTGTTCCACCGGCCTAACGAAAACGTATTCTTCCGAACGGTACTTATTTCGACGAATAAAGTTATACGATACTGCTCAACCGAAATGATTTATTTGTCCGAATACACGAACCACACAATCGTAAATCGGGTAGCGACTAAACTCGATCGCTGTCGTGAGGTGCTTATATAAGAAAAAGGGGAGTGAGGAGAGTCGTGGGAAAAGTATGCTGGGACGAAGGGCATTTGCGCAATACGTCTAGACGACCGTCGCTCTGATCTGCTTACATCCAAAGAATTGGGGTGACTCCGTCTGCAGGAAGCGGCGGGTACGGGTGGCTAAGAGGACGCGGTGATATTCTTCTGTGTCTTTGACGCCTCAGTCGTCAACATTCCGTGGGAAACCAGACGGAGTTGAAGCAGCTTCACCAATGGTCTGCGCCTCAATCCGCACTTTGTTCTTAATTCGGCAACCCTTACCGTTCCGTCCTTTCCCGGGAACAAGCGCGTGACCTTTCCCATGAGCCATTGTCCTCGTGGCAGGTTAGGATCCACGATGAGGATTACACTGCCACAGGTGATGCTTGAGTGGTTGGAGCTTCGATTCGGTCCAGGTGCCAGTGTGGGGATGTACTCTTTCATCCACCGCCTCCAGAAACGTTCCAAGAGCGCTTGCGCTAATAACCATCTGCGCCTTGAGGTTCCGTTGCTTGAACATACGACTTCTGCTGGCACGTGGCTGTGAGCTCGTCCTAGCAAGAAGTGATTCGGAGTCAGAGGCTCCGCGTCTGTAGGGTCTATGCTAACATGCGCTAACGGACGACGGCTCAGAATAGACTCAATTTCCACGATGATGGTCAACAAGACTTCGTCCGTAACACGCTGATTGTGTAACGTGGTCCGCAAAGCGAGTTTTGCTGACTGCATCAATCTTTCCCAAACTCCTCCAAAGTGGGGAGCCGATGGTGGATTGAAGTGCCATTTTATCCCTCAGGACATCATGAATGTTGACACTTTATCCGCGTCGAGCACTTGTCCGCAACGGTCCAGTGCATGTGCTGCCGCAGCGAAATTTGTACCGTTGTCGGAATAGCAGTCCGATGGGGTTCCTCGCCTTGCTGTGAATCTTCGAAACACTGATAAGAATGAGTTCACATCCAATAAATAGCAGACCTCCATGTGCACAGCCCGGATTGTCAAACACGTGAACAAACAGACCCACCTTTTAACTTGTGACCGCCGACATGTTACCGCTATTGGCCCCACGAAGTCCATGCCCACGTGAACTGGCGGTCTCCGTAATCGGCTGGACGGCAACGGGGCCACCTTAGGAGTTGATGGGTTCAGTTGATAGCGGCGACAGATTGTGCAATTGCCTACGATTCGCCTGACAGCCGCGCGTGCATCGACAATCCATGCTTCGGCGCGCACGATGCTTAACGTCGTTTCAATGCCGGCGTGGCAATTCCGAACGTGTGCTTGCCGAATCAGTAAAGTTGCCAGCGCATGTCGGGAGGGCAGAATCGGAGGGTGCTTCGCCTCATAGTTAAAAGTTGATTCGTCCAGGCGCCCGCCACCCCTTACCAGACCATCCGTATCAAGAAAGGGAGACAGTCTGCGGAATCGACAATTCCGGGGCAATTGTTTCGCCCTTTGAAGAAGGATTATCTCCTCCGGGAAACACTGACGTTGCCCTGCTCGAACGCAGGTATGCGAGTGCAAAGGCGCAAGGAGAGTGCATTGCGTGGGCTCGTCCCACCTGCTCGCTGATCCCGCTAGACGGCACGGCCTCCAATGGCCGCCGCCGCCATTGTGGGCTCACAGCGGTGCCGCTAGATTCGTCACTAGGTAAAACACCAGGTAAAACATGGAAGACTCGAAGTACTCATGTGTGTAAGCGAATAATCCAGGGGTTCCAAAAAGACTGTCTAGGAACGTCAATGTTCCGTTCATGCTTTCACGGCGCCAATTTAGATTCCATTTCTCGAAATCCAAATTAATCACCACAGGTAAGACATTCTTTCGGGCAGTGCGTTGTTCGGTCACTTTTAACAATCGCTGGGTCAAGTCGGCCTCGTTCTGAGTCATAGTCTGTTGTGGAAAGTATCGGAAGACTGTGTGCACAATATTCATTTCGGTGATGCAGAAGTATATCAGCATCTCAAGCGGCATCATCGCGAACAGTCGCGGTGCCACCTTCAGCTCGCGTTCTTTGGCATGAACGCCCACAACCTTCCAGCTTTCTGGCACTTTACGTGTCATTATCTTGTCCATCATTTCTTTTATATTGATGTCTTCACGGCTAAGGACCTCCAGCATGACTCTTCGGCTTTCATTTCCCTTCTCCACGTTGTACCCTAACATTTTTGGATCATACACCTGATCCCAGTGCTCCTTGTATGTTGAGATAGCCTTATCGTCCAATATTTGCGTATAGTCTAAACAGTAATCAAAATCAAAGTTTTTCAGTGGGAAGACTTGTGCCCAATCTTCTGATCCGGCACTGCCCTCTTGCTCGCGGCTCCATCAACCCAGCTCCATCTCAGGCGTCAACTTGACGGCGCCTGCGAACAAATCGGTGCACGTACGTCAGACTTCTGAGTAGTCCTTCGAGGTTGGAACTACGGTCAATTGCTTGCACGACAGTATCCGATGTGTCTTCACCTATGGTAAAGCAATTGACACGAGCTTCCTCAGAGAGAGCGACTTCAACTGGCGGCACCGTCGTGGTTGGCCACTCGTCCATTGGCCGCGTCAGAAAGCGAGGGCCCACCATCCATCGGCGTCCCGGGTGCAAAGCAGCGACGTTCAATCCCCTTGAAAGGTCATCTGCTGGATTGTCGGTTCCAGCTACGTGATGCCACTGTGATGGCAAAAAGCCATCCAAAATTTCAGTGGTCCTATTTTCAATAAATGCAGGAAATCTCTTGTTCCGCGAGGAGAGCCAGCACAGGACTACATTTGAATCCGTCCAGAACAAAATGTTCTCCTTCAGGATTCGAAGCTCCCGAATTAGAAGTCGTGCAATGCGTGCGGCGACGACTGCGCCGAGCAGTTCCAAACGGGGAATGGATAGTCGGCGGACTGGAGCAACCCGTACTTTGGCAAAGGCTAAACGTACGGTCGTTTCGTTGTTTCGACTCGTGCCGCGAAGATAGGCTACTGCACCGTAGGCTGACTCTGATGCATCGCAAAATATATGCGCCACGACATCGTCAAATTGAGGGCACAGGCATCGTGGGAATGTTATATTGTCTATCTGGAGCAGGTTTAGCGCCCACTGTTGCCACCGCGTGAGCAACGTTTCAGGTGGAACCTCGTCCCAGTCGCAACGAATCTTCCACATATCCTGCACAAGGACTCGAGCGGTGATGACGATGGGTGACAACAGCCCCAGCGGGTCGAAAAGTCGCGCTATACAGCTAAGCATCTCTCGTTTAGTTGGTTCCACCGGCAACGGAGCTTTGACGGAGAAGTAGAACACATCATCACGGCAGTCCCATATGAGCCCCAGCGCGTTCTCGGCGGCAGAACCAGTGAATGGCATGCGCACCATTGCTTCTGACAAGTCCTGTACAGGGACATCGTTCAATAACGTAGGCATCGTTGTCGCCCATTTTCTCAGGTGAAAACCGCTGTTGCTAAGCAAGTCTCTCATTTCTGCGCATGCCCTTCTGGCCTCGTCCATGGAGTCAAATGACTCTAACCAATTATCCACACACACGTTAGACATTCTTCCCAACGCCTCTGGATATTTGGCACGGTTGTCCAATGCTGCTCGACGCAGAGCATACATGCAGACGCAGGGTGAGGAGGTCGCTCCAAACACATGAACTTGCATCTCGAATGTTTGTGGTGGATGCGCAGAACCCGGCGCACGCCAAAGAAAACGCAAAGATGACCTGTCCTCCTCCCTCACCTTCACCTGGTGGTACATGCGTTCAATGTCTGCCGACACAGGGATCTCTTTTCGTCGAAAACGGAGCAGTACCCCACATAAATTCGGTAGGTAATCTGGTCCCTTGAGGAGACACTGATTAAGAGACGTACCTTGATACTTTGCTGAAGCGTCAAAAACTACACGCAGCTTTGTGCGTTGGGGATTCCAGACGCCGTGGTGTGGCAAGTACCATATTCTTCCCTCGGTACCTTGTTCCGACGTTACTTTCTTCGCGTGACCGTGGTGGATGTACTGCTGCACGGCCTCGCTGTATCTCGATGCAGCATCAGCATCTTTCAACAGTCGTCTCTCATTTGCAAAGAAGCGTTTAAGGGCGTATGCTCGGCTACACGGCAGCTCAACGCTACTTGAGCTCCACAATAACCCAATGACGTATCTCTGTCCATCAAATCGCGTCGTAGATTCCAAAATGTCCAACGCAATTCTCTCATCCGTTGTCAGTCTTCCGGGAATTGACGGACTGACGAGCGGGTCAACATCGAGGACATCAGTTCTTCCAGATGACCCGTTCCATGCACGACATGGCGTCGTATCCAGTTCTCCTCTTCTTGTCGTTTAGAGGTTAGACACGCATTCGGAATGCTTCCAATAATCGTCCAACCAAATGGAGTAAGTAAGCCAACAGGGGCTGGTTGGGAATTTGAGTTAACCTTGACGTCGAAATATCGGTGCGCCAAAGGCGCATCTATGCCAATCAGCATCTCTACACGTTCTAGCGTAGTCGTCGGGAAACAAATTTCCTTCAGGAGATTCCATTGCTCTCTTATTTCTGGCAAGCGAATGATCCTCGTCCCGAGAAGAACATTAGGGATTACCAGCGCTTGCCTCAGCTGGAATCGTGATGCCCCATCCAATGACGAGATCGCACACGTAGTTCGTCTTACTGCAACTGAGGTCTCTCCGGTCACGGTTCGAAGTTGAAGACAGTTGAAGACACTGTCGCGCGAGTCTTTCAGATATGAGAGACACCTCAGATCCACTGTCCAGCAATGCAAATGACCTCACTTGTCGGCCATTGCCATGAACGACGACAGGTACAATGGCGCAGATGATGTCATTATTAGCTTGATGCGACGCCAGACCAACATAGACCTGATTTGCATTTGTGGACGTCGGATTTTCCGTCCTTCGAATTCTAGTGGCTACATCAACCAGCCGCGGTGCCCCATGCATCAACTGATGGTGATACGCCTGGCAGCCTTCTTCAGCGCAACGTTGAAATCTCGGACAAGCGTTTTGCCGATGACCCTTTTGGAGATATCTCAAGCACAAACCATTGCGGAAAACTTCTTCGGTTCGGCTCTACAACCTCATATTGAGCAAATGAGGACTCAACTTCGTTTGATGTTTTCCATTCCGACAGATACAGCATTCATTCATCGGTGACTCAGAGACAGCTTGTCGTTTGGACCGTGTGCCTCTTTTGCTTTCTGGTCGTCGGCGTTACTGTACCAGTCGCCGACGTCCACGATGTTAGCATCTTCTATGACAGAACTGCTTGCAGCCATTAAACGAAAGTCTCCAAAGTTGCCACAGGAGGGAGACCCCGCTCGTAGGATAACCATCGCTCATGCAACCATGGAGTCAATTTACTTGCTGTATGTTCCAGCAAGGCTGAAGATTTCAAATCGTGAACCAAACCGCACAGCTTCATCGTGCTAACTGGTCCGCTGACTTTACAGAAGAACGTCTCCAAATCGCAGCACTGCTCAGATCTAAGTGGTGGCAGGGCTACGAGGTCGTTCAAGTTTGTTTTGGCCAGGGTCTTCGGGTCCCCGTACAACTCGTGGAGTCGCTGGAGAAGTCGTCGATACATCGTTTGGTTCGCTATTAACCCAGAGAATCCGCTTCTCAATTTCGGCGAGAGCAGGTGGCCCAGAATGGCCAGTCGTTGTGCATCTGACTGCATCGTTTCATGAATCAGCGATCGAAAGTTGGCACTGAAAGTTGGCCACTTCCTCGGATCGCCGCCGAACACATCCAAGTGACTCGAGGATGCAACAGATCTCGACATCCGTTGAGATCTGTTGCACCCACGGATTTCGGATAACGGGAGTCCCGCCCACGCTCCGTGGCGTATTGGTGGGTTCTTCGAACCACAAAGTATCTTGAACGATTCGATCACGTCCTTGTTTGGCAGTATCCTGGAGTTCGCTGGTTCTATAAACAACTTCAGGGGATGTTTTCAAGGATGCAGGCGTTTCCGGGTGAGGTTTCAGGGCCATCACCACGGCGTGCAAGTCAGTCACCTGCCGTGTCAAGCTAGCCACGGCATCGGCGAGATTCGCAACATCCACCCTACTATCATCTCTTTCCGCAGATTGAGATATGTCGGTGACAGCGTCAGGATGCGATCCACCCTGAAAAAGTCTGCTGCGTCGGCTCTGACTTCCACAACTGGTACTAGTCATCGGCACCGATATACGGCTCAGAGGACCAAAATATATACGATACTGCTCAACCGAAATGATTTATTTGTCGGAATACACGAACCACACGATCGTAAATCAGGTAGCGACTCAACTCGATCGCTGTCGTGAGGTGCTTATATATAAAAAAGGGGGAGCTATAGAGAAATCGTGCCGAATTATGTATAAAACGTACAATTGTCCCTCTGACGGATGTATATACAGTAATAGTAACAGTAGTACACTTTTGGACAGAGTAGAGCTCACAATGACGAGCACAATGTTTTATTTTAGTTGACAGGCGTCCACCTACGACGACAAAGTGTTACAAACAGTTTTTTGAAAAGCATTTTCGTCATTCCGACACTCCAGCTTCGACACTACGCCTTTCCTAGTGGCGCACTGCACAAAAGATCGGTTGAACATAGAAGCCCAATTAAGACGAGTTTTACTGATTTCGTGAAAGACAACACGGTATATCTGCCATGACAAAGCATGAAGGCGATAATGCCCTATTAGTAAGTTGAAAAATTATTTGTGAGCGGACTATCAGTGCAACAGGAATGTCACATTTCGCCGCTTGAACTACTGCAACGCAGTTAGACTGGTTATTTGCAATCCAGTTGATGAGCTGCAAGCAGATTTGAAAAATTAGCGAACATTAATCCATGGCGTATTATTATAATGGATTTATTATTCATAGTTATGGCCTAACAGGTATTATTCCAATTCTGCTTTTGAATAAGTACGACAAATTTACACAGATTCTACATTTCCAGCAAAAATAAATTTGTCGTACAAATTATTCGCAAGGTCAAGAAACTGAACAATGCAGGTTGTCACTGTTCCAATTACATGCCATCACTGCACCACCACCACCACAATCCCATGTGCCCCTGTGCCATCAAATTGTTTATGTCTGTTAATCCACCCGTTTTATGAACCATTAAAGCACCGTTTGGAAACGTTGTTTAAACCAACAATTCAGCCTGAAGAGGTCATGCGCTTTCGCCAACGCATAAGCTGCTTCTTCGAAAGTTAGGCCATAAGTATTGGAATTGGAAAATAAGAAGTGTACATACGGAACAATTCACGCTAGTAGTACTGCTGCGCGTATAACTCCTGAACCCATTCAAGCTTCAAAAAATCCTTCGTTGTCCACTTGCTGTAGAAATCGTTCCTTCTTTTAGAGTTGTACTGAATAATAAGACAGCTTTCAATAATAAGTTCGCGTTAATTTTCAAATTCACAAGAAAAGTGAAAAGCATTAATATTCACACCAACGGAAATGCTGAGGTATTAATATTAACAGATGAAGATTATGCCAAACTTCTGCAGAGATTACGCTGAAACTGTTGGACTGCCGTTGATGTTGTTCAGTAACTCTGTGATTGCGTGCTAGCTAACATGAACGTCATTTAACATAAGAATTTATTCCCAGCGACTTGCCAACAACTTACACCGCAGTCGACGGTGTAGTATGCACAATAATAATAAGTGTAATAAGAAGCAATTAAAAGCTTAAGAACAACCTCAACGACAGTGCAACAGCACCAATTCAACAATAAATTTCCGAATGCCTAAATGCATGAATGAAAGTTAGTGCCCATCAATAAAAATATCAATATTAATATGTTGATGACAATTGAAAGCTGAAGAAAGTGCTCCTACATTACGCAAACGCGTTCATTCAACAGGACTCACCTGTGAATCCTTAAGCAGATAATGTACAAATGTAACTGCACCCATTTTGAGAAAGTCTTCAATCTGTAGAATCATTGACGACGTTACATCCTTCCTTGTTTTCCCATTAGAACCAGTCAAAAGAGTTTGAATTAACGATGGCTCAGGTAAATCAAGCAACTTAATGCTTTGTTTCTTGATCAACTGTTGATACGCTCTTTTGATCAGCTTCTTCATTATAAAGTGCTGAAACATCGTTCCTGCCTTTCCTTTCATTGTGGGAACATAGCGAGGTAAGGCACTGCAAATCAGCGCAAACGTTCGTGCCTAAAATACGAATGTTGTGCACCCGTGTTTTACCTTGCATACAATGTTAATCTATTATTTTTCGTAATGTAGGAACTCAAACCCTTAATTTAGAAAAGCAAAGATCTCCATCAAGTATTGATGCTTGATCACAAACACTTCAAGGTACAGTCATTCACCAGCACATCAGTTGTATCATAAGATAGCAGAACAGTAAATACGTTGTTCAGGCTAACGCAAGTCAATAGCAAACATCAGTTATCGCGAAATAGTCGTACGGCTTTCATAAGCCCTGTCCACTGTTTCGACGTGAGAGTGTTAAACAAGGAGCTTTGTTTAGAAAGCGATGCAATTATTTCACAACGTGCTACAGTTGCTATCAAAGACTTGCGTTCGCTTGAACGGAACAGTTTCCGTAACACTACCAGCCATACATAACATACAGGAAGCTGGCTGTCAGAAAAGAAGAAAAGATACCATCCTCGCTCGACGAACAACTTCATGCAGGAGCTGCACGTGGGCATCGAACGGCACGTCTATAAGGTGCGCTTGTAATGTGCATCGGTGTCTGCTGATCATGCTCTTCATAGCACGTTGTTTACATTTGTCTGGCACTGCCGAAAGTTGTAGAATTTGAGTTACGTTAACTGCCTTCAGTGTTACACTGATGGACAACATTAAGTTTACATGCATTTTATCCAGCCCACTCCAATCCACAGTATCGACCTTGTTCAGCACCACCTAAAGTGTTGCCATTTTCAGCTACATGAAAGCTTCTTAAAACAACAGCTATTCCGCATGTCAATATGCATCTGTTAATTATGAAATATGCCACAATTAAACAGCATCAGCTTAGATAATTGAAACAGGTTAAATACCTGTTTATGTAGTTCGCTATTCTGTCATGACATAAACAGCATCTGGTCAGTGAGGTGATTGTCTAGGGCATTGCTAATATAAAGATAGGTGGGAATTAAGACTACGACTTCTAGCGAGCTCTCAGAACAATCTGAATCTGTCGTCCGAGTTTGAAGTGAGAAAGATATAGCCATGTGCTACCGGGTTAAGTTACAACTGACACGAAAAGGTAGGGAAAACACATACCTTATCTACCATCTACCTTGCCATGCCTACTTACATCGATAACACAGACGAGCAGACCCTTTCCACTTCATAGACCGAACCATTTAGCTAAGGAAGCTCCGTAAAATTTGTAACTTCAATTGTTCCGTTTGTTTTCCTAACAAACTAACCAATCGTTCACTTATATAATTTTATCTACCTTATTAAGGTCGGTGAACCACAGTAACCTGTTATTCAGCCGTTTCAAAACTAAAAATTTGAAGCACCAGCCAGAAGAAACCTGGCTCTCAACAAGATATACCATCGCGCATTTCACAACTCAGTCAGTTGAGATGTTGGCGGATGCTTAAATTTACGTTGCTAAACGACACGAATAACCTCACCGTCATTTTGTGCTCGTATGGTTGAAGGAATTTGGCCAACCGTATGTTGTCCTCCAGGAAATTCGCTCTTTGAATATCGTAAACGAATATAATTTTTCCAGCTTTCTCGGCAAAGTACTTGATAACGCCTTCAAAGTCGTAACCGCAGCACAATCTTTTACATCCCATGGTGAGCATCCCAGGCGTGTCGATGATGTTGATTTTCTCCAGCAGTGGAGATGGAACGTAGCGCACGTCGCAATTTTTGCAAAATTGTTCTCCAAAACTCCTTAATCCTAAAAAGCGTTAGTCACATAGCACAACGAAACGCAAGCGCTTGAACCCTAGATAGAGCGAGTTGCAGATGAAATAAGATGACGAATGTCCATTTAAAGAACAGACCATACCAGGATAGGGAAAGTCCCTGTCGAAAATCTCAGTCACTACGGGTGCTGTGCACTCACGTGCACCATGTCTTATTATAGTGAATTTTTCCGCATGCGACTCATCGGTATCCAATTCAACATCGCAGTTGCATAGCAAGGATTGAATGAGAGAAGTTTTCCCGACAGAAGGTAATCCAAGGAACAATATGGTCGATGGAGCTGCGTATGCATTGACTTCCATTGGTACGGGGTAAATAAGATGTAAATTCAACGCCTTCTCGATTGGAAGAATCAAAACATCGTAGTAAACCTTGAGCGCTTCATGAAAGGTACGCAAACTTGGAGGGGGCAGCTGCTCCAGCTTGAATTTGCTGCTTGGTTCGACTGCTTTACGGCTGGTCGAACATTCAGAGCTGCGCAACCCTTTCCAAAACTTCATGACTAACAGCACCCGTCGAACACGACAACGCAAGTGACTGACAGTGTGATCATATGAACAGTATGATTTCGTAATGTAAAATATTTTAAACTTAAATTTTAATCAGCATGAGTTTAGCAGTCAAAAAAAAATAAAGATCTTCTGAATTCCTAAGCGAACTATAGTTTACAGCACTTTCCTAATCGTAATGTGACATGCTTACGTTCATGCATCCACAGATAACCCAACGCATAAGTCCACGAAAAGCAAACTGCGCATATGTTCTTTTCACAACTTAACACCATTGTTATTATTTATTCATGAGAAGCTGCCATAGCTTTCGGGACGATTCACGCAACGTCTTCAGCGGGCAAGAAATATTAAACTCAATCGAATGGCATACACCAACATGTGCAATGATTATCAAAACGCGGCGGACGGGATAACCAAGGCACTGAAATTTCACAAACATTAATAAAATGTGAACAAATAAAAAGGGTATACCACAGACAGACGAACCTGCAAAATAAGAAAAAAGGTATTTCGCGATATACTATTTCATTACACTGCTCGATCGGCTTACCAAAGTGCCATCATAAGAAAACCTTTGAATGCTTCGCTTGAAATAATGCTAATGCAAATCACTCTTCATTAGACATGCCTGAAGTTACGCCTACTTAGTTGTCGCCGATATTGCACGCTAAATCGTGCTTAGTCCCCAAAGCAAACGAAACAATATTTTTGAACTGGCAGTGCATTCAAGTAAATAAAAATACGTACTCTAATGTCACGTAGAGCTGCTAACAGTCCATACTGTACAAAAGAAAATTAAATTGCACTTAAATTAGCGTCAGCGTACAACAAAAGGAGTACAGAATTTCATACTTTAGCACTGCCTTCCGGTTATTCAACTGAGAAGTAATCTTTAATTGCACGTACATTTAGTGGCTACGAATTCCACAAGCTATTTTTGGAAGCGTTAACCAAAGGTGCCACTCTGCTAATAATAACGACTATAGTGAATAGTTCACCCAAGAATGTCAAACGTATGATCACCGGCCGAACGCATTAACCGCATTAACAGTGTGCTAAACAAACATACTAAACGTAACATTTATGGCATTATGGATACCAAATAAAGTACAAATAACAACTGAAGGCTGGGCAGCATTGGATGTTTTCTTCCAGTAGGCATCAGGTCAATAACCGGAATGAGCCATGTGTCTGTCGGAGAAAAACGATTTCAATATCATCACCTGCAAAATAGTACATATGACCAAGGATAGAAAGAGCAACAAGTAATATTAACATGATTGCCTACAACACGTTAGTAGATGTTACGTACAACGCAA